>OX380348.1:13783140-14983140 GCA_947425015.1 Pterostichus niger
CATTTATTTATATAATAATTATAAATTTAATTTTAAATTTGCAGGTACATACTTATGTATGTAAAGATCTATATAATATGTAAACAATATTGGTTAGGTTCAATTATTCAGTTGTACATGTACGATTCATTTCAGATTCGCGGTCCTAGAAAAAATACTGGTGCGGTTCGGTTTGCAGCCCTGGTATTAATACTACAAGAGAGTGAATAAATAAAAAAACGGCCGGTAGATATCATCGAAAACCTAACTCCAGGCAAAAGTCATGAAGCCCGCAGAGAATGGCAATGGCAACAAATTTTAGAAAAAAAAACTGATGTGGACACCACGTTACTTCCTTGTACGCGTATTAGATTATAGATATTTTTTTAATTCCACTTATTTGAAATTAAATCTTTTATTTTTTTATATTTTGTTGTAATCCATAGCATACTTAATTTAAAATTAAAAAAATATATAATATTGAAATTTAGCTATATCGCTTATGCAAATGGCTAATTTAAAAATTCTTAATATTCAAGACGCAGAATATAATTCTCTAAAACTTTTATTTGTAGCATCTATTTCTAAAATTAAAATAATACCATTTTTATCAAGGAAAACTGTTAGCATCTTCAAGTAATGTGTTAACCAAAATCTATTATGTTATTTCCATAGATATAGTAGTCTTATATACCAAATTTGGAAAGTTTTAAATTATATTTGAATATGAAAATCTACTAAAGCCTTCAAGTAAAGTACCACTTCCGGAAGTTATATAATGATCAAAAAGACAGGTGCACAACTAGATGTTATAACAGATATATTTGTATATATATATATATATATAAATTAAATAAATAAGTAAATATATCATCACGCGTTTTACCCATTACTGGGCGTGGCACTCAGCCTAAGCAGATCTCGGTAAGTGATATATTTTTTTCGCGTGAAGTGCTGTTACCAGACGTCAAATCACGGCCCCCAAAGATATTAGTGGAGAGGAAACCACATGGGTAGATTTAAATTGGTGAAAATTGTTTGTCGGCTGTGGGGATCGAACCAGGGTTCTCAAGATCCACAGGCCGACTCGATACCACTGAGCCACCTATCCCATATATATGTACAGAATGTCCCATTTTAATCTTTCCGGGGGAATTTCTCTCAACGAGTACATCAGACAATAAAACTTTCCGAGTAAAAGTTTGATGGTTTGGAGGGGGACATTCGATGCTATAACAAATTTCACCCCCCAACCCCCCAGGGGGTGGATAAGGAAGGTGACTTTGAAATCTTAAATGGAATCCCCTATTTTTTATTGCAGATTCGAAAAGAGCATAAAAAACTATGTAGGTTTTATCCGGGAACTTTTTTATTTTTTGCAACAGCTGGCGCTGTAAACGCTAATACTTGTTATTTTTTTCGTGAAACGTAAGATTAAGGTTTTGATGTCAATTTACAATTAAAAAACTGTCAAGATCGCTTCAAATGATCTCTCTTTTAACCCTTTCTATAATTAAATCATTTAATTTAATTCCGTCAAGTATTATTCAAACAAATCTTCTTTGTCTAGAGTAACTTGCGACGATTTTCATTTTAAGAATTATTTTTTTTGTAGTAATCAAACTTTGTTTGATTTTACGGCTCCAAAGGGTTAAAATAGAGTTCATTTGAAGCGATCCTGACAGTTTTTTAATTGTAAATTGACATCAAAACCTTAATCTTACGTATCACGAAAAAAACTTTTGTCGTTTACTCGCCTAAAAATAGTGATATTTTAAAATTGTTTAATCTTGTTAACTTTACCCTAGGTACAAACTTTACGTTTAGTTAAAGTTTGATTCTACCATTTAATTTAGCTGTGATATGGTCCCAAGTCGGTTTTCAACTTGAAACACGATTTTCTGCGATAATAGAATCTGAAACGAACTTTTGTCGTTTACTCGCCTAAAAATAGTGATATTTTAAAAGTGTTTAAACTTTTTAACTTACCCTAGGTACAAACTTTACGTTTAGGTAAAGTTTGATTCTACTATTTAATTTAGGTGAGATATGGTCCCAAGTCGTTTTTCAACTTGAAACACGATTTTCTGCGATATTAGAATCTGAAACGAACATGTTTCGTTTAATAACCTAAAAATAGTGATATTTTAAAATTAAGAATTAATTAGTTTGACATGCCGTCATCGTTGGTTAATAATTTAAATTTTTGAAAAATCATGAGCATACTACAGTTGTTGATTGTAACGAATTGACGCAATCCATGTCACTTTACAATTTCTAACAACTAAAAACATTGCACGAAAAATCATGAGTATAAAATTCGCCGAGTATTTGTAGCTCAATTGGTAGAGCAGTCACCTAGCGAGTGAAAGGTTCTGGGTTCAAATCCCGGCGAATGCTCATGATTTTTCAAAAATTTAAATTATTAACCAACGATGACGGCATGTCAAACTAATTAATTCTTATACTATTTCACCAGGTAATCAGCCAATGCATACTACAGTTGTTGATTGTAACGAATTGACGCAATCCATGTCACTTTACAATTTCTAACAACTAAAAACATTGCACGAAAAATCATGAGTATAAAATTCGCCGAGTATTTGTAGCTCAATTGGTAGAGCAGTCACCTAGCGAGTGAAAGGTTCTGGGTTCAAATCCCGGCGAATGCTCATGATTTTTCAAAAATTTAAATTATTAACCAACGATGACGGCATGTCAAACTAATTAATTCTTAATTTTAAAATATCACTATTTTTAGGTTATTAAACGAAACATGTTCGTTTCAGATTCTAATATCGCAGAAAATCGTGTTTCAAGTTGAAAAACGACTTGGGACCATATCTCACCTAAATTAAATAGTAGAATCAAACTTTACCTAAACGTAAAGTTTGTACCTAGGGTAAAGTTAAAAAGTTTAAACACTTTTAAAATATCACTATTTTTAGGCGAGTAAACGACAAAAGTTCGTTTCAGATTCTATTATCGCAGAAAATCGTGTTTCAAGTTGAAAACCGACTTGGGACCATATCACAGCTAAATTAAATGGTAGAATCAAACTTTAACTAAACGTAAAGTTTGTACCTAGGGTAAAGTTAACAAGATTAAACAATTTTAAAATATCACTATTTTTAGGCGAGTAAATGACAAAAGTTTTTTTCGTGATACGTAAGATTAAGGTTTTGATGTCAATTTACAATTAAAAAACTGTCAGGATCGCTTCAAATGAACTCTATTTTAACCCTTTGGAGCCGTAAAATCAAACAAAGTTTGATTACTACAAAAAAAAAATAATTCTTAAAATGAAAATCGTCGCAAGTTACTCTAGACAAAGAAGATTTGTTTGAATAATACTTGACGGAATTAAATTAAATGATTTAATTATAGAAAGGGTTAAAAGAGAGATCATTTGAAGCGATCTTGACAGTTTTTTAATTGTAAATTGACATCAAAACCTTAATCTTACGTTTCACGAAAAAAATAACAAGTATTAGCGTTTACAGCGCCAGCTGTTGCAAAAAATAAAAAAGTTCCCGGATAAAACCTACATAGTTTTTTATGCTCTTTTCGAATCTGCAATAAAAAATAGGGGATTCCATTTAAGATTTCAAAGTCACCTTCCTTATCCACCCCCTGGGGGGTTGGGGGGTGAAATTTGTTATAGCATCGAATGTCCCCCTCCAAACCATCAAACTTTTACTCGGAAAGTTTTATTGTCTGATGTACTCGTTGAGAGAAATTCCCCCGGAAAGATTAAAATGGGACATTCTGTACATATATATGGGATAGGTGGCTCAGTGGTATCGAGTCGGCCTGTGGATCTTGAGAACCCTGGTTCGATCCCCACAGCCGACAAACAATTTTCACCAATTTAAATCTACCCCTGTGGTTTCCTCTCCACTAATATCTTTGGGGGCCGTGATTTGACGTCTGGTAACAGCACTTCACGCGAAAAAAATATATCACTTACCGAGATCTGCTTAGGCTGAGTGCCACGCCCAGTAATGGGTAAAACGCGTGATGATATATTTACTTATTTATTTAATTTATATATATATATATATACATATATATCTGTTATAACATCTAGTTGTGCACCTGTCTTTTTGATCATTATATAACTTCCGGAAGTGGTACTTTACTTGAAGGCTTTAGTAGATTTTCATATTCAAATATAATTTAAAACTTTCCAAATTTGGTATATAAGACTACTATATCTATGGAAATAACATAATAGATTTTGGTTAACACATTACTTGAAGATGCTAACAGTTTTCCTTGATAAAAATGGTATTATTTTAATTTTAGAAATAGATGCTAAATTTCAATATTATATATTTTTTTAATTTTAAATTAAGTATGCTATGGATTACAACAAAATATAAAAAAATAAAAGATTTAATTTCAAATAAGTGGAATTAAAAAAATATCTATAATCTAATACGCGTACAAGGAAGTAACGTGGTGTCCACATCAGTTTTTTTTTCTAAAATTTGTTGCCATTGCCATTCTCTGCGGGCTTCATGACTTTTGCCTGGAGTTAGGTTTTCGATGATACTACCGGCCGTTTTTTTATTTATTCACTCTCTTGTAGTATTAATACCAGGGCTGCAAACCGAACCGCACCAGTATTTTTTCTAGGACCGCGAATCTGAAATGAATCGTACATGTACAACTGAATAATTGAACCTAACCAATATTGTTTACATATTATATAGATCTTTACATACATAAGTATGTACCTGCAAATTTAAAATTAAATTTATAATTATTATATAAATAAATGAAAATAATTGAATTGAACTGTCGAACCGGGCCTGATCTTATGAACCAGTTCATAGATAGTTAAAAAAAATTCATAACTTTCAACCGGAACTAATCCCAATTCGATAAAATATTTGTCGCATAACCGAACCGATTTTTCAACGGTTTTCCGCCCTGTTTATTTCTAAAGAATACATTAAAAATATGATACCAACTTTTTTAGAAGAAACAAATTAATTTACTCTTAGCTCTTATTCTCTTATTCAGCAAAATTATTTTCGTAGTCTGTTATATAATTACGCTTGATAATTTCAGATGAAGGGTGGCGTTTTAATAAAGCTATTCTCCTGGGCAATTTACATGGTTTTGTTCCCTTCCTATGGACGCTTGTTCTATGAACAGGGGGGTATACCTGACTGGGCCATCCAGAACGAGACCTCTACATTTCCTCCAGCACTGTGATTTAACCATGCTCAAAGAAAATCGAGTAAAATGAACCCGAGGATCAATTTATTTGCCTAGCAAATGTGTTTTTTTATAGTATCTTATATTATAATTTATTTATGAACAAATGTTATATCCTAGATGTATTATTTTCTAATAAAACTTTTCATAAAATCATAATTACAAATAGAAAAGTATTTAATAGAAGAGCATTTTCTATTCCATTCTAGTTTCTGCTAAAGACTTATTCCAAAAGTAACAATGAACTTCTATAAGGATCTTGAAATCTATGCGAATAAGTGCTATTTACTTCATTTAGAGTAAAATTTAGATAAAAGTGACCATATCAGTAAGACATTTTAATAATTATTCTATTATACAAAATGCAGAGGCCATCAAATACGAGGCGAACGAGACGAGACAAAAAATTACAAGTCTCGTCCTGAAGAGAGTAAATTATATCTCGTAGCGAATATGGTCTCTTCGTCTCTGCCGAGAATTTCGGTGATATTTCTCCAATTTGTTTTATAGTAAAAAAATTATTTCTATTTTTAGAACCTATCATATTTAAGTATTATCATAATAATCATTTACAAGTAATAATCTTTTATTTGATTGTAGTAAATAGCTAAATATATGTGAAGGTATGTTACGTCAATGTATGAAAGGAATTATGGACGTAGATACATCGAAAGTGGAGTGGGATAGGTATACTTGTCAAATGTTATTTGAAAGATTTTCAAACAATGATGGGAAAAAAACAAATATTAATTAGAAATAGTTATTGTAAAATCTCGAGCATTCGCCAGAATTTAAACCCAGAAGCTTTTATTTCATCACATTGAATGCTCTTGATTTTTCAATAATTAGGTCCATATCTACGATCAGACTCAAATATCATTAATTTAATTCCTGTAAATAATAATTGGTAAATCAAGCAAAATATGATTTACTAAAACATCTTTTGTATTTTATTGCAAACACAAACACTGCTCTCTATTTAATGTAGCTTCCTGATTAGGCAATGGATAAAGTTTTTGAGACTGATTAATAAATACCTTTTGAAGTTTGAACTGTATCACATGAATGATTTGCGAGTCCGAAAAAACGTCGATTATTCTTCCAACAAACCACTCGAATGGAGATTGTCCATCTCCGTGGATGGAGACCAGCTACCCATTAATTGCTATAAATACTCATGGAAACAGCGTTTCCAAAACTCTTTGAAATCATGGAAGACGAGCAGTCTTGACTAACATCTTTCAAATCGGGAATCAGTATATAGGTACATATTCTGCCTATAAATAAGAGGATGTTAATTGTAAAATATCAGTAAAATTGTCGGATGTTGAAGTAATGGGGCAAGAGTTCAAAATGACTTCAATCTGACTGTTCAGAGCCTACGAAATTTACAGTATTATATGGATAAATATTGCTCGGTCGTACTTTGCGAGCCGTAAATCGACTTAACATTCTAATGATGGCTTCGGTCAGATTCAATTTTTGTATGAAAAGTTTTGACAGCAAAACATACAAATAAAGACATATAAGTAGTATTTGTACCCCGGTCCTTTTGTTTTTTATCTTGAAAGATCCCACGTATCTATGTTTTGAAAAGAAAATGCTTGATTTACCCTATCGCGCGATATATTATCCATTATCAGATTATGATCTAAAGTTTCACCCAAAACCATAAAATTTTTTTTGCCAAATTTCGCACATTTACTGACAATTTTATTTCCATTTGCTACAAACCTGTATGCATTTGCCGCAAATGTATACCAGAAAGCGAAGCATCCCATAGCGTCTAAAACCACAGCGTCGACAACCCATAGTGTCGAAAAGTCCATAACCCCGACAACCCATAGCGTCGACAACACCTCCCACTCCAATGTTCATAGCGTATAAATCGTGTTCGTGTAAGTTTGCTTTGCGTTGCCATTCTCGCTGCCAAATAGTATAGAAAACATGTAATAGATGGCGCTGATTATTACAATGAACCAAATGAATCGACAACAAATTTCAAGATTTTTTAATGCAATATATAAAAACAATATTCATATATCCTTTTAATTGTAATAGCTACGTGAAAGTAAATATGATTAAAAAATTTACAAATACTGTATGAAAACAAATGCAATAAATTTAATTATTTATTGCTTTATATTTACATTATATCAAAGCTAATATTATATTTTACCAATTTTATATATAATGAAAAGAGTGTAAATTATGATTTATTTTATCATTCTAATTTAGTTATTATCTATATAAATTAAGTGAAATATTCTTGATATTTTATAAATAAAAATACAATTGCATTTAACAGGTTTACTTTAATAGTTGTTTCCAAATTTGAAATATACAGAAATTAAATAAAGTATACAGTGACAAGTGATAATCAGTCAATTTTAAAATATTTTTCTAGAAAAAAATAAAATCATTTATAACTTGAGTGATTTTAAAAAGATTAGGTTAGTGAATGTTTTCGTGAATCGAAATTTAAAAGTTTTAAGAAACAAACCTACCATCAATTCATAAAAGTATTTAGCCCAAATCAGTGAATATTAGTTTCCGTAAATAATTCAATATTGGTGGCATATACAGTGTAAAATCAATAATAATCAGTGTTTTAGTTTGTCAAGGTTAAGTGTGAGGGTTTTACTGAGTTCAATATCTACTTAAAGTTAATTGAACAACCTCGCGCGCGTCTCTTTTCGTAAATCAGTGTTGCCAAATGTATTGAAACTTATGTTTTAAATATCTTGATATCAGTGCTAAGCTTCGTTGTTAATATATTTACAATCAATAATTCATCAACACAAAATGGCATCATTGGAAGAAATTAAAGCTCTTTTAATGCCAATGCAACAACAATTGGAAACTCTCACAGCTAAAATAAGCATTATTCACACTGATATTAACAATTCGGTAGGGCAACAGAAAGATCTGGTAAAAAAATATGAGAAACTCGCAGAATCAGTCAAAAATAATGAAAATCAAATAGAATTTTTGCAAAAGAAATTAAAAGAGAGAAATATTATAATCTTTGGTTTTACCGAAGAAAAGGATGAAGTATTGAAAGATGCAGTTATAAAATTTTTGTCCGATTTAATATCCCGTGAAATCAGTGAAACTGAAATTGAGCAAATTAGGAGATTAGGAAGACCCTCCTCCAATAAAACTAGGCCTATACTGGTTGAACTCTTGTCGAAAAATTTAAAGTGGAACATTTTACAGAAAGTAAAAACACTAAAAGGCAGAAATATAAGCATTCAAGAAGATTTCGTTCAGCGAGTGTCGGAAGAAAGAAAGAAATTGATTCCACACTTGCGACAGGCCAAACAGTCAGGATATACAGCATATTTAAAATACGATAAGCTTATAGTTGGCAATAAATCTTATACTAGTAAGGAACTGATTGAATCCTCAGAACAAGAAATCCTGGAAACGCAGACTGCTATTTCAAAAAAAGAAACATTCTCTGCTACAAAGAGACATTCGACATCTTTGGTGGACTTGTCTAACGCTCTAATAGGAGAAAATCACTGCAACCTGCAGAAAAACACGCCACAATCTACCGAAAATAACACCACAAGAATAGAAAACTTACATTCCGAAAAGAAAAATACTCCAAAGTCGCAAAACTCCGTTAATAAAAAGAAAATTGAAAACAGTAGCAATAGTACACCAAATACGGAAAACTTTCGTCAGACTAGACTAAGGTCCTTCGTAACTTCAAAAAACTCATAGAAAAAGTAACTCCACAAATTCAATCAAAGAAAAAAATTATGTTTTGGAATATACAGGGCTTTTCCAATATTTTCAAACTAGATCCTTTAGAACAAAAATATATTACGCAACATGATATAATATGTCTTAACGAAACGTGGCTCAGTAAAAACCTCAGCTCCGCCCCATCTTTTCTTGACAACTATTATATAATACAACAAGAAGCGGTAAAAGAGGCATCAGCAGGAAGAGCCAAGGGAGGACTCCTAATACTTGTTTCAAAATTAATACTGTCAACTGCCGTAATTGAAAAAAGCCAGCACTGGTTATTCCTGGAAATAGATTACAAGGAATTGAAAATTATCTTAGGATTCACGTATTTCTCACCTTCTTATGAATTTAATAATTTATTAAACTTATTTCAACTTGCTCTAAACAAAATAATGCATCAATATTCGAATAATTATGTCATAATAGGTGGTGATTTTAATGTAAAAATTGGAAATGAAAATCAGGCAGAAGAAATAATATTTTCAAACACACGCTTAGATTCTGTCCGATCATCAAGGGATGATAGAGTCGACAAAAAAGGTAAAGAACTTTTACAAATTCTGGATAGTGAGGACTTCTATGTAATTAATGGCAGATCTATTAATGACCATCCTGCAGAATATACATATATGGGAACAAGGGGCAAAAGTATTATTGACTTAGTATTTTCTAATTTCAACTTTTTGTCCTTTATCGAAGATTTTGAAATAAACAGTGATATCTTTCTCTCGGACCATTTTATTTGCTCATTGGCAATACTGGATACACATTTTAACTCTGCTCCTAGACTTCTGTCTGCAGTGAATAAAAGAGGGCACAAAATAAAATTTCAATGGGACACTGATCGGGCCACTTCATTTATAAACATCTTGGAAGAAACCAAAATTAATCTCGCATCTACAAGTAAAGAGTCTATAGATTCCAGATATGAAAAACTTAGTACCTCCTTAACAACTGCATCTGAAAAAGCAAATATTCACAAATTGATATCATTCTCTACTAACCCTCAGAATCATCATTATAACAAACCCTGGTATGACACTACATGTCAACAACTAAAAAGGGAAACTAAACGTTTACTTCGAAGATGCAGAGCAAGTAATTTTAATGACGAAGTTGTTCAATTATATCTTCTAGCAAAAAAGAACTACAAAACACACGTTAATAAAACACGAAAAGAATACAATAATCAAATAAAAGAAAAAATAATTAACATTAATAACCAGAAAGAATTCTGGGCAACGTTTAAGCAGTTGAAGCCTAAAATATATAAAAATAACCCAATAGAATTAGAACAATGGGAACGTCACCTTAAGCTATGGTACTCCGCCCACACAGTATACAACGACATCTTAGTTTTGGGCATAAGAAATCCTTATCTTGACGAGGATATTACATACGACGAACTCAATGCGGCACTATTACACCTCAAAGCTAATAAAAGTCCGGGATTAGATAACATTACCAATGATCATTTAAAACTACTACCCGAACACTGGAAAGCATACTTGTTTAATATGTTTAATGAAATTCTAAAATCTGAAGAATTCCCTAAGAAACTTACTAAAATCAAACTTACGCTGTTGCACAAGAAAGGGGATCCAAATAACCCTGACAATTATAGAGGTATAGCTTTATGTAACTCGATTTTAAAACTGTTTACTTTCATAATTAATGCCAGGTTACAAACATGGTCTGAAAGTTGTCACATTCTGCCAGAAGCTCAGTCCGGCTTTAGAAAGGGCCGATCATGTGTAGACAACCTATTTGTTATAAACACAATCGTCCAAACAGAACTCCTAAAAGGCAAAGAAGGTATATATGCACTGTTTGTTGATTTCAACAAGGCTTTCGATTCGGTGCACCATGAAAATTTATGGCAGAAAATATTTGAAATTGGCGTAAGCGGCAAACTAACCCGTCTGCTCAGAAATATGTATAAGCAAACTGAAATGGTTGTGGAAGTTAATGGCAGGTTATCAAGCAGCATTCTAATCACCAAAGGTGTGCTTCAAGGAGAGTGCACTAGCCCAATCCTATTCGCTATGTATATTTCCGACCTCGAAACTCATTTTAGATCAAAAGGATTAGAAGGTATCTACATAAATAGATCAACGGACGTTCTGACTTTACAATATGCTGATGACATTGTCATTTTTGCTAGAAACCCTAGAGAATTAACAAAAAAACTTGAAGCATTAGAGGAATATTGTGATAATAACTTTCTGAAAGTGAACGCATCGAAAACAAAAATAATACACTTCCACCTAGGCAGACCTCCAAAATCAAATAGAAGCTATTCATGTCAAGGTTCAGAAATTGAAATAACGAAGAGTTACACATATTTGGGCGTAACATTTGTACCATCGGGACTGTATAACTTAAATACTCAAGATTTCTTAAATAAAGCGAATAGAGCATCAGGAACGGTGAAGACCGCAATGAGGAAATCTGGAACATATAATTACAGTACGGTAATAAAACTCTATCATTCTGTAGTAATTCCTACCCTGCTGTATGGTTCTGAAGTCTGGGCAGTTAACCAGTTAGATGTGTTAGAAAAATGCCAATCCAATTTTTTCAAATCCTTTTGGGGCTGGAGGCCGAATACACCTAACTACATTGTAAGGTATGAATGTGACCGACACAAATTAGAAATTCTGATACTAAAAAGACTACTTCTCTTCTGGTATAAAATACTAACAGCCGCAGACAACAGATACGTTAAATTATGTTACGAGAGGCTGTTATATATCAACAATACTCAAAATTTCAACGATGCAAGGAAACAAAAATACAACTGGGTCACAAAACTACAAAATATACTATGTAAAGTTAATTACAGTTGGCTATGGGAAGCTCAAAACTCTAACCAAATAAAGCAAGAAATTAACAACATATTACAACTGCACATCAATCTTTATAAGCAAGAAGATCTTCAAAGAATAGAAAATTCTTCATACAATTCTTCATACAAACTGTATTTAGAAGGAAGAGGTATAGTGGAATCCAATGCACCCTACGCAATAATAAAATTGATCACTCAGCTTAGAGTTGCCAACAGCAGTAATCCGAAAATCTACTTAGAAGGCAAACTGCACCTATTCCAGGCAGAAGAAATATGTTCTATTTGTAACCTGTTAGAGTACGATACTTTGGACCACTTCTTTTTCAGATGTCCTATTTACAACCATACGAGGCAACGATTCCTGTCTTCAGTCACTGACGGGTCGTCCATCTACTCGCTAGCATTCCTCCTTTCTAGAGTCACGGATAAAGAAACGTTGTATGCAGTCCATAACTACGTAGCAGAGGCACTCAAGCACAGAGCTTTTATTTTAAACGAATAACAATGTACACATTATAATAATCATAGATTTGTTACCTATATAACTTATGCTAGCAAAATAAGTATTCTACAATTATCATTTTTGCCATTTCTTTGTAATAAGTGTAACGCTTATATTACAAATAAATTATTATTATTATTATTATTATTATTATAACTTGAGCAGCAACAATATTGTTAAAATAATAAACAAGTGATGGTACAAACAAATATAGTTTCCATACATCATTTAAAAACAAAAAAAAACTAAATATAAATCTCTCATTTTGATATTCCAGGCTACTGTTTTCTCGTAAAAATTTATTTAGCAGATTTATAACGTAAATAACTATTACTACCAAAAATAAACTGATCTTTACAGCTTTCGAGTATATTCAATTAATTATTTCTTCAAAGATGTGTCGCCCAAATTATTGTGGACAAAAATCATTTAAATAGATACAAGTATGTAGAGAATAAAATTCTATTTCTAAATCGGTCAACATTTCTTATTGTACTTGTTTAATTACTGTTAGAATTGAATTTAAAATTTAAATTTAAAATATTTTATTTTTAAATACTACTAACCGTGGAAGAAAACTAAATTCATGTAAATATCATATAATTATTAAATTATATATTTCAATAGTACACATCATAATTGACATTTGATTAAAATAATAAATATTTAGGCTTCTAAATATATGGTAACTGTTTAATCATAATTAAAATATTTGACAAAATTATGTAGATCTGGTGGATATAGTGGCTGATCAATGAACTCGATCCGCAATTCGTAAATTTTGGCCATGACGACTGTCAACGTGTTGTCTTGGTGGAAAAGCATTTTCTTCTTCATTAAATATTGCAACAGTTTTTGCCTTCAGGTTGTTAAATAATACTGGGTAAATTG
This sequence comes from Pterostichus niger, assembly GCA_947425015.1. Taxonomy (NCBI): domain Eukaryota; kingdom Metazoa; phylum Arthropoda; class Insecta; order Coleoptera; family Carabidae; genus Pterostichus; species Pterostichus niger. The sequence continues at coordinate 13,796,352 of OX380348.1, forward strand.
TTTTACTTTTTTTGACATGATCGATAAACACAATTCCGTGACAATCCTAAAAAAACAAAAACAGTCGCGGCACAATATTATATTACATTCATTTTTTACAAAAACGCTAACATCAAACAATTGCCAAATGTCAAAAACAGCTGAAATTTTCAGAGATATCTTTCAAAACATGTACAATTGTAGTACTAGAATAGTTTTAACGAATGACTACACTTACATATATTGAGGTCCAAAACTTTTTAGACAATTCTCGTATATAAATTCCAACGCTAAAACAAAAACGATTTCCAGTAATTGTCGCAAATGCTCCAATATTATAATATATGTATTCACAAAGTAATTGTAGTGTATAACCAGTTCTTCGTACTCATACTAATTTGATATTTGACAGTAGTATTGCATCGTTTTGTTTCATTAAAACAATCTGAAACTATACCCAGTATTATTTAACAACCTGAAGGCAAAAACTGTTGCAATATTTAATGAAGAAGAAAATGCTTTTCCACCAAGACAACACGTTGACAGTCGTCATGGCCAAAATTTACGAATTGCGGATCGAGTTCATTGATCAGCCACTATATCCACCAGATCTACATAATTTTGTCAAATATTTTAATTATGATTAAACAGTTACCATATATTTAGAAGCCTAAATATTTATTATTTTAATCAAATGTCAATTATGATGTGTACTAATGAAATATATAATTTAATAATTATATGATATTTACATGAATTTAGTTTTCTTCCACGGTTAGTAGTATTTAAAAATAAAATATTTTAAATTTAAATTTTAAATTCAATTCTAACAGTAATTAAACAAGTACAATAAGAAATGTTGACCGATTTAGAAATAGAATTTTATTCTCTACATACTTGTATCTATTTAAATGATTTTTGTCCACAATAATTTGGGCGACACATCTTTGAAGAAATAATTAATTGAATATACTCGAAAGCTGTAAAGATCAGTTTATTTTTGGTAGTAATAGTTATTTACGTTATAAATCTGCTAAATAAATTTTTACGAGAAAACAGTAGCCTGGAATATCAAAATGAGAGATTTATATTTAGTTTTTTTTTGTTTTTAAATGATGTATGGAAACTATATTTGTTTGTACCATCACTTGTTTATTATTTTAACAATATTGTTGCTGCTCAAGTTATAAATGATTTTATTTTTTTCTAGAAAAATATTTTAAAATTGACTGATTATCACTTGTCACTGTATACTTTATTTAATTTCTGTATATTTCAAATTTGGAAACAACTATTAAAGTAAACCTGTTAAATGCAATTGTATTTTTATTTATAAAATATCAAGAATATTTCACTTAATTTATATAGATAATAACTAAATTAGAATGATAAAATAAATCATAATTTACACTCTTCTCATTATATATAAAATTGGTAAAATATAATATTAGCTTTGATATAATGTAAATATAAAGCAATAAATAATTAAATTTATTGCATTTGTTTTCATACAGTATTTGTAAATTTTTTAATCATATTTACTTTCACGTAGCTATTACAATTAAAAGGATATATGAATATTGTTTTTATATATTGCATTAAAAAATCTTGAAATTTGTTGTCGATTCATTTGGTTCATTGTAATAATCAGCGCCATCTATTACATGTTTTCTATACTATTTGGCAGCGAGAATGGCAACGCAAAGCAAACTTACACGAACACGATTTATACGCTATGAACATTGGAGTGGGAGGTGTTGTCGACGCTATGGGTTGTCGGGGTTATGGACTTTTCGACACTATGGGTTGTCGACGCTGTGGTTTTAGACGCTATGGGATGCTTCGCTTTCTGGTATACATTTGCGGCAAATGCATACAGGTTTGTAGCAAATGGAAATAAAATTGTCAGTAAATGTGCGAAATTTGGCAAAAAAAATTTTATGGTTTTGGGTGAAACTTTAGATCATAATCTGATAATGGATAATATATCGCGCGATAGGGTAAATCAAGCATTTTCTTTTCAAAACATAGATACGTGGGATCTTTCAAGATAAAAAACAAAAGGACCGGGGTACAAATACTACTTATATGTCTTTATTTGTATGTTTTGCTGTCAAAACTTTTCATACAAAAATTGAATCTGACCGAAGCCATCATTAGAATGTTAAGTCGATTTACGGCTCGCAAAGTACGACCGAGCAATATTTATCCATATAATACTGTAAATTTCGTAGGCTCTGAACAGTCAGATTGAAGTCATTTTGAACTCTTGCCCCATTACTTCAACATCCGACAATTTTACTGATATTTTACAATTAACATCCTCTTATTTATAGGCAGAATATGTACCTATATACTGATTCCCGATTTGAAAGATGTTAGTCAAGACTGCTCGTCTTCCATGATTTCAAAGAGTTTTGGAAACGCTGTTTCCATGAGTATTTATAGCAATTAATGGGTAGCTGGTCTCCATCCACGGAGATGGACAATCTCCATTCGAGTGGTTTGTTGGAAGAATAATCGACGTTTTTTCGGACTCGCAAATCATTCATGTGATACAGTTCAAACTTCAAAAGGTATTTATTAATCAGTCTCAAAAACTTTATCCATTGCCTAATCAGGAAGCTACATTAAATAGAGAGCAGTGTTTGTGTTTGCAATAAAATACAAAAGATGTTTTAGTAAATCATATTTTGCTTGATTTACCAATTATTATTTACAGGAATTAAATTAATGATATTTGAGTCTGATCGTAGATATGGACCTAATTATTGAAAAATCAAGAGCATTCAATGTGATGAAATAAAAGCTTCTGGGTTTAAATTCTGGCGAATGCTCGAGATTTTACAATAACTATTTCTAATTAATATTTGTTTTTTTCCCATCATTGTTTGAAAATCTTTCAAATAACATTTGACAAGTATACCTATCCCACTCCACTTTCGATGTATCTACGTCCATAATTCCTTTCATACATTGACGTAACATACCTTCACATATATTTAGCTATTTACTACAATCAAATAAAAGATTATTACTTGTAAATGATTATTATGATAATACTTAAATATGATAGGTTCTAAAAATAGAAATAATTTTTTTACTATAAAACAAATTGGAGAAATATCACCGAAATTCTCGGCAGAGACGAAGAGACCATATTCGCTACGAGATATAATTTACTCTCTTCAGGACGAGACTTGTAATTTTTTGTCTCGTCTCGTTCGCCTCGTATTTGATGGCCTCTGCATTTTGTATAATACAATAATTATTAAAATGTCTTACTGATATGGTCACTTTTATCTAAATTTTACTCTAAATGAAGTAAATAGCACTTATTCGCATAGATTTCAAGATCCTTATAGAAGTTCATTGTTACTTTTGGAATAAGTCTTTAGCAGAAACTAGAATGGAATAGAAAATGCTCTTCTATTAAATACTTTTCTATTTGTAATTATGATTTTATGAAAAGTTTTATTAGAAAATAATACATCTAGGATATAACATTTGTTCATAAATAAATTATAATATAAGATACTATAAAAAAACACATTTGCTAGGCAAATAAATTGATCCTCGGGTTCATTTTACTCGATTTTCTTTGAGCATGGTTAAATCACAGTGCTGGAGGAAATGTAGAGGTCTCGTTCTGGATGGCCCAGTCAGGTATACCCCCCTGTTCATAGAACAAGCGTCCATAGGAAGGGAACAAAACCATGTAAATTGCCCAGGAGAATAGCTTTATTAAAACGCCACCCTTCATCTGAAATTATCAAGCGTAATTATATAACAGACTACGAAAATAATTTTGCTGAATAAGAGAATAAGAGCTAAGAGTAAATTAATTTGTTTCTTCTAAAAAAGTTGGTATCATATTTTTAATGTATTCTTTAGAAATAAACAGGGCGGAAAACCGTTGAAAAATCGGTTCGGTTATGCGACAAATATTTTATCGAATTGGGATTAGTTCCGGTTGAAAGTTATTAATTTTTTTTAACTATCTATGAACTGGTTCATAAGATCGGTTCGGTTCGACAGTTCAATTCAATTATTTTCATTTATTTATATAATAATTATAAATTTAATTTTAAATTTGCAGGTACATACTTATGTATGTAAAGATCTATATAATATGTAAACAATATTGGTTAGGTTCAATTATTCAGTTGTACATGTACGATTCATTTCAGATTCGCGGTCCTAGAAAAAATACTGGTGCGGTTCGGTTTGCAGCCCTGGTATTAATACTACAAGAGAGTGAATAAATAAAAAAACGGCCGGTAGATATCATCGAAAACCTAACTCCAGGCAAAAGTCATGAAGCCCGCAGAGAATGGCAATGGCAACAAATTTTAGAAAAAAAACTGATGTGGACACCACGTTACTTCCTTGTACGCGTATTAGATTATAGATATTTTTTTAATTCCACTTATTTGAAATTAAATCATTTATTTTTTTATATTTTGTTGTAATCCATAGCATACTTAATTTAAAATTAAAAAAATATATAATATTGAAATTTAGCTATATCGCTTATGCAAATGGCTAATTTAAAAATTCTTAATAAACTTTTATTGTAGCATCTATTTCTAAAATTAAAATAATACCATTTTTATCAAGGAAAACTGTTAGCATCTTCAAGTAATGTATTAACCAAAATCTATTATGTTATTTCCATAGATATAGTAGTCTTATATACCAAATTTGGAAAGTTTTAAATTATATTTGAATATGAAAATCTACTAAAGCCTTCAAGTAAAGTACCACTTCCGGAAGTTATATAATGATCAAAAAGACAGGTGCACAACTAGATGTTATAACAGATATATATGTATATATATATATATATATATATATATAAATTAAATAAATAAGTAAATATATCATCACGCGTTTTACCCATTACTGGGCGTGGCACTCAGCCTAAGCAGATCTCGGTAAGTGATATATTTTTTTCGCGTGAAGTGCTGTTACCTGACGTCAAATCACGGCCCCCAAAGATATTAGTGGAGAGGAAACCACAGGGGTAGATTTAAATTGTTTGTCGGCTGTGGGGATCGAACCAGGGTTCTCAAGATCCACAGGCCGACTCGATACCACTGAGCCACCTATCCCATATATATGTACAGAATGTCCCATTTTAATCTTTCCGGGGGAATTTCTCTCAACGAGTACATCAGACAATAAAACTTTCCGAGTAAAAGTTTGATGGTTTGGAGGGGAACATTCGATGCTATAACAAATTTCACCCCCCAACCCCCCAGGGGGTGGATAAGGAAGGTGACTTTGAAATCTTAAATGGAATCCCCTATTTTTTATTGCAGATTCGAAAAGAGCATAAAAAACTATGTAGGTTTTATCCGGGAACTTTTTTATTTTTTGCAACAGCTGGCGCTGTAAACGCTAATACTTGTTATTTTTTTCGTGAAACGTAAGATTAAGGTTTTGATGTCAATTTACAATTAAAAAACTGTCAAGATCGCTTCAAATGAGCTCTCTTTTAACCCTTTCTATAATTAAATCATTTAATTTAATTCCGTCAAGTATTATTCAAACAAATCTTCTTTGTCTATAGTAACTTGCGACGATTTTCATTTTAAGAATTTTTTTTTTTTGTAGTAATCAAACTTTGTTTGATTTTACGGCTCCAAAGGGTTAAAATAGAGTTCATTTGAAGCGATCCTGACAGTTTTTTAATTGTAAATTGACATCAAAACCTTAATCTTACGTATCACGAAAAAAACTTTTGTCGTTTACTCGCCTAAAAATAATGATATTTTAAAATTGTTTAATCTTGTTAACTTTACCCTAGGTACAAACTTTACGTTTAGTTAAAGTTTGATTCTACCATTTAATTTAGCTGTGATATGGTCCCAAGTCGGTTTTCAACTTGAAACACGATTTTCTGCGATAATAGAATCTGAAACGAACTTTTGTCGTTTACTCGCCTAAAAATAGTGATATTTTAAAAGTGTTTAAACTTTTTAACTTTACCCTAGGTACAAACTTTACGTTTAGGTAAAGTTTGATTCTACTATTTAATTTAGGTGAGATATGGTCCCAAGTCGTTTTTCAACTTGAAACACGATTTTCTGCGATATTAGAATCTGAAACGAACATGTTTCGTTTAATAACCTAAAAATAGTGATATTTTAAAATTAAGAATTAATTAGTTTGACATGCCGTCATCGTTGGTTAATAATTTAAATTTTTGAAAAATCATGAGCATTCGCCGGGATTTGAACCCAGAACCTTTCACTCGCTAGGTGACTGCTCTACCAATTGAGCTACAAATACTCGGCGAATTTTATACTCATGATTTTTCGTGCAATGTTTTTAGTTGTTAGAAATTGTAAAGTGACATGGATTGCGTCAATTCGTTACAATCAACAACTGTAGTATGCATTGGCTGATTACCTGGTGAAATAGTATAAGAATTAATTAGTTTGACATGCCGTCATCGTTGGTTAATAATTTAAATTTTTGAAAAATCATGAGCATTCGCCGGGATTTGAACCCAGAACCTTTCACTCGCTAGGTGACTGCTCTACCAATTGAGCTACAAATACTCGGCGAATTTTATACTCATGATTTTTCGTGCAATGTTTTTAGTTGTTAGAAATTGTAAAGTGACATGGATTGCGTCAATTCGTTACAATCAACAACTGTAGTATGCTCATGATTTTTCAAAAATTTAAATTATTAACCAACGATGACGGCATGTCAAACTAATTAATTCTTATACTATTTCACCAGGTAATCAGCCAATGCATACTACAGTTGTTGATTGTAACGAATTGACGCAATCCATGTCACTTTACAATTTCTAACAACTAAAAACATTGCACGAAAAATCATGAGTATAAAATTCGCCGAGTATTTGTAGCTCAATTGGTAGAGCAGTCACCTAGCGAGTGAAAAATCATGAGTATAAAATTCGCCGAGTATTTGTAGCTCAATTGGTAGAGCAGTCACCTAGCGAGTGAAAGGTTCTGGGTTCAAATCCCGGCGAATGCTCATGATTTTTCAAAAATTTAAAATATTTTAAAATTGTTTAAACTTTTTAACTTTACTCTAGGTACAAACTTTACAAGCCACGGTCATGGCTCACTATTCTCTTTCCGATTTGGTGTATAATAAAATGCCTGCCATTTTACTTTTTAATACTGTAACATATGGATTATTTTACATGTTTATAAAGCAATTTTCAAATTTGTAAAAAAATATAGTATGATCCATTTGAAATTTCAAAGTTGATATTAATTACTAATAAACCGAAAATGATATCATGAATGTACATCCGTCTACAAGTAGCTTTCATGTTGCTGTATAAATCATGTTATATGATAGAAATTGCTAAGTTGATAAATAAGCGAGATATTTGCTGGGTCTATTAAAATATAACACACTGTATATATATTTACATATACATATATAATAAAAATAAATAAATATATCATCACGCCATTTACAAACTACTGGGTGTGGCACTCTGCCTAAGCAGATCTCGGTAAGTATATATATATATATATATATATATATATATATATATATATATATATATATATATATATATATATATATAAAAATACTTACGCCCACTTCTCTAACTACGAATCTATAAGAAATGAAGTCAGCATTGCCTGCGTTTGTTTAAAAATACATTTAACACAATTGCAGTTACACACTGTATAGTAAAAATTTAAAATGAAGTAAAAAAAAAGTTAAGGAAGGAAGGACGTATCTGCCTGCTCTTGTTTTTGAAGGTGAACTCCACACAATTGCAGGTAAACACTTGAAAAATCTTACCAATGAATCTAAAATCTAAAATCATACGCTTGTCCTTATTTAACATATTTATCCCGCAATTAATTTTCTCCAAACATTCCTATCCTGACACACCACTTTTGCTTCAACCACATTCATAATTCTTTTCATACAAGCTCGTTTATTCTTCACGCTCAGAATCTTTCGCTCACGCAACAACCCTTCAATCATATTTATTCATTTGTTCCTAGGTCGTCCACGCAAACTTTCACCCTCAATTTCACCAGCATACACATGTTTCATCAATCTGTCATTCGACATACGTTCTACATGACCAAACCATCTCAACTGACTTATACCCACTCTTCTTACAACATTCTTCCCAATCTCACATTCATCTTACACCAATGTATGCCGGACACGATCTCTTCTAGTATATCCACACACACCCCGCAAATACCTCATTTCCACAGCATGTTTCTTCATCCATATCCAACATTCACTACCATACATTAACGTAGGCACTAACACACCATTATAAACACTCAATCGAGCATCTCTGGATACATTCACGTTCCGAGTAAAGGTTCCCAGAGCACCCAATATCTTACATCCAGCAGATACTCTTCTTTCAATTTCTCGATCAATACGTCCATCCCTCGAAAACACACTCCCCAAGTATACAAACTCATTTACTTGACCCAATCTCACACCATTCACCGAAACATTGCAATCAGTCACCAAATCACTCTTCTCAAACACTAACACTTATTTATTTACTTTACTTATTATCAACATTCAGTAATAGATTTAAACCTTTTCCTACTTCATTTATACTTAGAATCATTCTTCTCAATTATTCTTCAGATTCACCCATTACAACTACATCATCCGCATAAGCTAACGCAGGTACTACACCACCACCAATACGTACACCATCCAACCCCATTCAGCGACTTTCGTAACAACACATCCATATATAAATTAAACAACCACGGGGACATCCCACAACGTTGTTTCACGCCAACATCTATAGAAAACCAATCACTCAATCTACCATCAACTCTCACCGCAGCCTCGCTATCTTCGTATAATACACGAATCGCTCCCAACAAATTACCATTTATACCGTACTCTAGAAGTATATCCCACAGAATATCTCGATGAACACTATCATATGCTTTTTTAAGATCAAGAAAGACACAGAACACCTTCTTGCTCTTAGCAAGAGATTTCTCAACAATCATACGAAGATAAAACAATTGATCTACACACCCTCTCTCATTCAAATATCCACCTTGCATACTACTCAACTTGGAGATTGTTAAAGTTCGTACGTTGTGAATAAGAATCTTCCCGTACAACTTCCCTACCACACTCAACACACTTATCGCACGGAAATTAGTACAATCACTCCGAACTACCTTTGCCCTTAATTAAAGGACAAATGATAGCACGTTTCCAATCATCAGGAGCTACACACCGTTTCAAACAAAATCTAAATGAATAAACTAACCAATCAAATAATCTCTCACCACCATACTTCAACATCTCATTCGATATACCATCCAAACCAGGAGCTTTACCATTCTTCAAACGTAACAATGCAAAACTAACATCACTTTCATCTATATCCCATTCATCACTTCTAACATTTTCTCTTGCATTTTCACTACAACAATTCGAGTCATTTACGCTACCATATAAACCTCAAAAATACTCACACCATCTATTTCTAACATCTAATTCATTCCACAATAACTCACCATTCGCACTCTTAATTGCTTTCACCGCCCTTACATTACCACCTCTCAATCTCTTCACACTCAACCAAAACATTATTTTATTCATACTACAATCATTCGTCATTCTTTCACTCATCAAATCATCAAAACGCGCCTTACTTTCTCTCACTACTCTCTTAACATGTTTATTTAACCTTTTATAGCAAACATTCATCACGTAAACTTCCAGGCACATCTTTTACATGTAGAAATCGCAAATACTCTCTCTTTTTCTCTTCAATTGCTTCTTTCACTTCATCATTCCACCATGCATTCCTTGGACAAGAGCCTAATCTGGATTCACCACAAACTTCTTTTGCACATTTAAGAACTGTATCCTTAAATTTCATCCAAACATAATTTATGCTGCATTCAAAATTAGGCTCACATACAGGCAAAGATTTATTTATTTTCTCAACAAACATATCTCTAATATCCTCATTCTGTAGTACACTAGATTTCACACGAAACATTTTTTCGGTGCCTTTTACCCTCATTCGCCAACATTTATCCAGACGTATACGCGACACCACCAAATAATGGTCATTCGTACCCAATTCAGCCCCAAGCTTCGCACGCGTATCCACAATTAAACTTCTTAGTCGTTCATCATACAAAATAAAATCAATCACACTCCGCCTATTCTCCCTCACATTCTCCCATGTATACAAATGAGCTAATTTATGTTTAAAGACAGAGTTGGAAACGAAAAGATTACGCTCTAAGCAGCAGGATTCTATTTTCCTACCGTTTTCATTCCCTCTCACATCACCGTATGTACCCAATACATTCCCAGACCTGCTTCTCTTTACTCCCACCCAACCATTCAAATCACCACATACGATAACTTTTTCACCTGGATCACACTAATCAATCACACTATCTAACAAATTCCAAAATGTATCTTTTTCAAGATCACTTTCGGATTCAGTTGAACCATAAACTGACACAACGAAGATTCTATGAAAGCCTACCTTAAGTCTAAGCCAAAGAATTCGCGATGAAATACAACTATAATCCCTTACAAACGGTTTCATACTCAGTGGTATCGAGTCGGCCTGTGGATCTTGAGAACCCTGGTTCGATCCCCACAGCCGACAAACAATTTTCACCAATTTAAAAAAAATCTACCCCTGTGGCTCCTCCCCCACTAATATCTTTGGAGGCCGTGATTTGACGGCTGGTAACCGCACTTCACGCGAAAAAATATATCACTTACCGAGATCTGCTTAGGCAGAGTGCCACACCCAGTGATGGGTAAAAGGCGTGATGATATATTTATTTATTTATTTTACTAACAAGCACTCCTACACCATGTTTTGCCCGTTCATTCTCTGCAACACCCGACCACAAGCAAAACAATCCATCTACCTCTTCTTCATTACAGCCTTTCCGCTTTGTCTCGCTCACACAAATAACATCTACATTATACACACGCATTATATTCATCAATTCATTTTCTTTTCCATTTATACCCCTAACATTCCACGTACCAAACTTACAGTCATCAAATTTCGCCCATTTATTCCTCATTATAACAAAAGATAAAAGAAATAGGGTTCTCTCGGTAAAAGAAGAAGAAGTGAAGGTAGCTTACCAGGCTTTTATATATATATATATATATATATATATATATATATATAGAAATCCGTACTACACAGATGCATTTGTATTTTTTGCTATAAACTGAAGTCATTATGCTTATATCAAACGAACTTTTTTTTTAAGCGATAATGTCACAGCTGTCTGTCCATTACTTTACGGACACTGAGATATGAAGAAGTTTTTGGTTTATTTTAAAATTTAGTTATGAGAATAAATATTTCATAGCGAAGACAAATCCCATATTTTTACAACTATACGTCTACGTTTGACATGTTCTGAAAAATGACTTGACCTTCATTCCGAGTAGAACTCTTTAAATAAGTTGTAATTTCCAAATTTGTAAAATAAAAGATTGGGAAATACTCTTGTATGTACGTCTAGGTTTATTTTGTCATTTAAGGGTTTATCTAACGATAATGATAATATCTTTCTCATCACTATCACTCAATGTAGTTATAGCAGGATTGACCAACTTCATTTCGATGACTTGTTTTTTCTTCAAAATAGGCCGCGATCGACTATCTCCTAATGGCTATTCCTAATGATTTTAAGGAAATTAGTTTGTAAATGTAAATAAATTTAACCAACATATCCAGTTTACGTTAGAATGTGAAACTAATAATAGCTTGCCCTTCTTAGATGTTTTATTGATTAGATCAACAGATGGTACCATTTTGACAGATTGGTATAAAAAAAGTAGCTCATCTAACAGAATTTTGAATTATCAATCCGGACATCCGTTGAGACAAAAGATTAGCATTATTAAAGGTATGAAACACAGAATTTTAAATATTTGCCACCATTGTTTCACCCAAAAAAATTTAAATATATTAAAACAAGATCTAATAGAAAATAATTATCCTAGAGGTATGATAAAAAGAATGTTATTTGATAATGTGATAGATAACAGGACAGTTGTCAGATAAAACGATAAACCAATTTTGTATTTTAAGTTACCTTTTATTCCTAATTTAACTGAAAGATTGTGTAAAATATTAGAAACAGAAAATGTAAAAATAGCTTTATATAACAATAAGAAATTAAATGTAATCTTCACAAAACTTAAGGATAAGATAGCTATAGAATCAACACCTTTCACAATTTATAAATTGCAATGTAAAGATTGCGTGAGTACACACGACTTTGATTTTAAAAAGATATCGAACAGAATTTACAAAAAAGGTTGTTTTAGAAATGATATATATTAAATTAGATAAAAATACTGTAAACCTAAGAACTGATATAGAAAATTTGAGCAATTTATATATTAATATTTTTAAATAATTGACCAATGTGTATATTCTCGCCATCTACGTGATTTCTCTGACAACTTGTTTTGTTTTTGTTTTTTCTTACATTGGCAATGGTGGTTGTTGCCTCCACAGGTGTTTGATTTTAGTTGGACCTTCAGTCACTCAGTTGTTCCTGTTCGTATAACATTCTTTTGTGTAACACTGTAATCCTTAGCTGGAATGTTGTTTAGATTTACTTATAATTTTCAATTTAAACTGTATACTATTCATGTACCATTGTGGAATTGTAAAGATATGATATTTATTAAGGTACGTACATTTATTGTTTAAAATTTAAAAATTTTTGTATCACATTTATTACTTTTATATAACTTTGTAGTTCTGAGGTTGGTTATAAATTAACCGAAACGTTAACGAAAAATATCATGAGTTCTTGATTATTTATTGTACGAATTCCGACTATCTTTTTCCTCATCAATTAACACGTGACACGATCAGCCAATCCATTTTAATTGTACATGGTTAAAAAAAATTATCAAAAAATTTAAATTTTTATTTAATGTGAAGTTTGTACCTTCATGTAAGCCACGAAGCTTTCAAAATCGGGAATTTATTTTAAACAAATCAACCTTAAAGAATCTTCTTTATGCAAGTCCGTAAGATTAGAACGGTTCTTTATCTTCGTTTGTATTAAATGCGAAAAGGCCGTTTCATAAAGGTATGTGTCACCGAAATTTAAAAGTTCACTGCTGTTTTACAGTTTAAATATTTTTCTTGGCAAACATTTTCCAAAAGCTTTTTTCTGATGATTGGCTTTTAGAAAGATTTTATTTCGCAATATAATTATTTCATTTTAAGAAATATTTTGACCATAGCAATTTTTTTTTTGCGATATGCTTCATATCTAAGTCAACATTATATGAATAAAGAATGTATTGAATAATATTTTTAACTTTTTTTAAATATCTGAGTTTAGTTCGAAATCATCAACATTTCCAATTTCAGAATTTCGCGCTAACAGGATATTTTTGCAAATGATCTATTTTTTCCCTTGGGATCTTTAGCTATTGCCAAAAATTCATGTTTATGTGCCAAAATAATACTAATTATGTCATCCACGTTTTTATGTTTGCCTTGTAATTCCAAATTCAGAACACATAACCACTCCATATCTTATAGCTATTGATAATTATCTCTTATTTAAAAAAAAAAAAAAATTATTTCATTCGGTAAATGTTAGCGAGGCAGGGGAGCAAGTAAAACAAATAACACAACCAATTAGTTAAACACACAAACAATATATTCAATGTATTACAAAAGTAAAACACGACGCGATTTTAAACACAACTACATTTTTATATTCAGACTCATTCAACTGAACATCGTACAGGTTAAACGTCAAACTATATTTTTAGTGGTTATCGCCACGAGAGATGGCGACACTATTCGTGAGCAGAGACTCGTAACAGAATTTAAATATTATTATATTTGACAGTAAATTTCAAAATCTCTGTAGGAACTTACTGCGACTCATCCACCTCACATCAGTATGCAAGATCAAATCTGGTACATTTTCATCGAATTGTATTTAACAAGGCTCCTTTGAAGATAATATTCATTAATTTTGAAAGCTATGTCCATAAATCTTTTAGTATTTAATCTTTTCTGGCTAACATTTGTTGGTAGTTATTTAAAAAAAAATGCCTTTGATGAATTGACCGTTAGAAAAGGTTAAATTTTTTTGCACGGTAACAAACTTTAAATGATGCTATTGTTACTACTTTAGATTTTAAATTAAGTTTTAAAAAGAAATCTTGTGCAGATAAAATGGTTTTTAGTTCTTTTAATTATTTTTTTCTTAGTTCACTATCAGGCGGAAAATTCGTTTCATATTTATAATGCAGTATATTGAAGTGCTCTTTTAAATATCCGATAGAATCATTACAAATTAATCAGCAACATTTTTTTCTTTCTTTATATTATTATTAAAAACATAGTAATCTAGTTCTCATTCTTGATGAAAATTACTTTACGCTTTGTCGTTGTATTCATACACTTACACTACATTCGCTACAACGCCATTGCGCAAACTGAAACTATACCACCACGCGTGTGAAGCGTCTCCTTTACTAATTACATCTTTACACTGTTACAACATTGTAGCAAATTTCGCTACATATAAAAAACTATAAGTTCTTCTTCTGTCTTAGTTCCTATTGTGCTATTGACCATCGGATATTACTAATTGTTATCATCTTGTACCCACTTCATTAATTCTTTTCTGCTTTTCGGAAGTTTCTTTAAGTCTTACATTGATTTTCATCTGTCTTCATCAATTTCTATTATTTTGTCCATCCCTTAAGTTGAGTGTTTTCACCGTTCCTGCAGTAGCCACTTGTGGCTCGATTTGACCTTGGCTGTTTTTTAATCAAGTTATGCATGTATGGGGGTCAAGGACGCAATATGCATCAGGTAATGCATCAGATACTGGTTTTGTTAATTACTTTTGAAAGTTGTTTTGTTTAACGTTACGAAATATACCATTTAACCTGACCAAACAATAATTTTTTTTTGTTGAATATTATATTATTTGATAGTTTATACTTGCGCTTATTAATGAGGCATGATTTTATTGGAAGAAATTGTTTATTATTAACCAATAAGAATTAACGTTATTTTAACCAATTACAAATGCATCATGACAATGAATAAATACACGATGAAAATTAAAATGTGAGCATAGTATTGAACTGTTTTTTGTATGTTATACCACGTTCGCCGACGACGTCCAACATAGCTATATAGATACTGATACCACTCTGTGCATATATTTTATATGTAGTTATATATTTATTATTTTTATTTATGTTTTAGATGAACATGTCACGAAAACACAACTTACGAAACAAGTGTTGTTGTTGAAGTGCTAACAGACCTGGTGCCAGCTACACTCGACATTGGTGCGTTCACTGAACAAGATTTTAAATTTGATTTTATTGATAAGCGTACAGAATCAGCGTATAAAGAAGATTTTCTTTTATTATCTATTAATTACAGTTTAAATAAAAATATACTAAGTTGATTTTGGTTTAAGTGTAATTAGAAACTTTACACCTGTAATGAAATTTACAAGTAGTAAACCAGACAACGCTGGCATTCAGTTTGATATGTTGCAGTTGGAAGAATTTTTGACTTATAAAGAAGTAATTTTAAATTATCTACAAAATGGTTTTGAAATGATGTATCAAAATTTACCGTATGATATTGGTATAGTGCTGAATAATGTAAATGGAAAACAAATTATTAACTCTCCTGGTATCGTAATGATAATATTTATGGAATTAGAGTAGTAGAAGATGGAAAAACTTTTATGGTGGGCGATCAATTGGTTGAAATAGAAAATAATGATATAAATATTGGCGGTGAGTGGTATGATGGTACTCCTGGACTATATGAGCTTTTAACACAAAAAATGTCTGATAGTAAAATATTTCATGAGGCCGATAAAAGGACTTATTTAGATATTGTGCAAAAAACGAACGCTCATCGCAAACATTTTAATAGATTGGGGGCCATTAGAATGACTAATAGATGGAAATATAAAAATATTATAAGAGAAATAGTGCTATATGTAAAACCTAGAACAAGATCCGAATCACTTTCAAAATATAAAGCTGGAAAGGGTTTACAGTCTGAATTAAATTTGACAAACAAACGGACTCAGTACGTATACTGGCATAATCCCAATATGCTCAGGAAGCGACTGAAACTATTATTAGCCTCTAAATGCGCAGTACATACGGGACATGAAGATGAAATATTTCGAATTGAGGAAGCTTTACGTAAAGCTGAAATTATTATATAAATATACTACAATGAAATAATATACAATTATTAAGAGAATGGTTGTTGATAAGTTTGGACGTCACATTAGCAAATACACACATAATCGTATAGCAAGAAAAGTATTTACCAATGTAAGCAATAAAGCGCTTATAGAGCACGATGGTGTATACAATGCGAGAGGAAGTCGCTTGAATGGAATCATAGATCAACCTATACTTCAAAATGATGCCGTAAATTTGGGGTATGTTTCACCCAAGTTGTAGAAATTAGAAGCAGTTTTGATGCAGCATGCTGAATATATCTTTAATCAAAAGGAGTTTGTTTTAAAAAATCAGTTTGATGATATATTAAAAGCGAATCACAGTTTACTCATGCTAAATTTATTACTAAATTTTGAGGGTGGCACATGTAACATAGAGAATACGGATTCAAAATCGTTCTACATATTTTCTTGTAACGCAACGATTCAAGCAGTTCGATATAGTGCGGAGCGAACGTTAATTGAAACAAAAGTGAATCATGTGGAGGACCCTCACCAATAATAAGAAATTGTTCTATGTGTAAAAATATGAACTTCAGTGTAAACGAAAGTTTTATAAATAAAAAATTATTGTAGTAATTATATTATTTTGTTTATTTGTTTGTTTTTTTTTTACCTGAAATACTCACATAAAATGTGATTTTATATGAATATAAAGTAACTAATATATTTTTTTAAAACCAGATTCTTATCATGTTAAAGGTTAATGAGTTGTTTTGCCGTTAATTATAAACTGAATTCCGTGTATTTGAGTTTTTATTTAAACTTTAATGTATTATGTTTATTATAATAAAAGTGAGAAATAAAATTGTGAAAGTTAATTTAATATGTTTAATTTGTGATTTAGATATACGTTTAAATTAAATTGTTCTGTATCACAAAAACCGTGCGTTCTTATATAGTTACTTATATTATCTGCTGAAAACACTGAATATATATCCTCATTTAAGTGACAGAGAGAACATGCACTTTGCGTATATAAATGCTGGTGCATACAACATATATAATCAGTAAGAGGCGAATCATGAATCTGAGTAAATTGCCTGCGTACGAAAAATTACAGATTTAAAAATTGACAAGGAGTATAAAATCACATCTGCAAGAGCGGTGGGTACAAAATTCGGACGAAGAATCATCATCAAGTTTGAAGATTTTGCGGTATTTCTACCAGCGCGATAACATGGACTGACAGATGAAGTTGACAGCTTAAAAAATTGTGGTATTATTAACCGTACCTAGGAGACAGACACATTCACGAAAATAGAATTTACTAAGTAAGATACAATTATTTATTTAATATTTGATATTGCTAACAACTTTTTTATATTTTCACAGCTCATTGCAAAATTAATTAAAAATACATATATTAATAAATTATGCGGGAAACTCGGTCACAGGAATTTGAAACAGATTTAAAAAACTCTATTAATAAACTAACAAAAACTAATATATAAATATATATATATATATATATATATATATATATATATATATATATATATATATATATATATATATATATATACATATATATGTGTTAAATATAAACAACATTATAAATTTAAAGAAACGTTAAGATATTTTTGTTTACCATGTTATGATGCCAAGAGAGTAAATGATTCGGAAGATTTATTGCTTAGATGGAAGAAAAAAACACTCACGACAAATCTTAATTATATGATCAGATGTATTTGTCAGATTTGTGAAAGAAAGCTATACAAACTTAGACCATCGTACGAGTGTGTAAAATGTTTACATTATTTTTGTAAAACAAGCAAAAACAATACTCATGAAAATTTCAAAAAAAAATATAAAGCAATGAATTTTAAAAATATAACAACAAACCAGTATAACAAGTAAACTAAGTTATAAACCTATTAATTTTAATTTATTCTTTTTAAAATGTTTTCCTGTACTAAATGCAATAATGTTTACAACTTAAAATCGAGTTTATCTCGCCTTTTAAAATATAGTTGTGATTAAAATACTTTTGTTTTATGTCAATATTACCGGAAAAAAAATACAATGCGCGTTCAATAAATACTCATTTAATTCGCGTACATAAATGTAGCAGCAACAACATGAAGAAAGCAGAAGAGGGTGCTTCAAGTAGTGGTGGCGAACCGAAAAAAAACGTCCTAGAAGTGAAAATGTGGAACCCACAAATGTGTCCTGCAACGTTTGTAATATTTATCTGAAAAAATCGCTGTATAATTCGCACCTAAAACCAATGCTCATAAAAGTAAAGCATGCAATGAATGTGATCCTGGAGTTTATATTATTGATAGTGCATTTAAAAATTGAATTACATCGTATAAAATTGAGAATACAAATTCGTTGGACATAATTAATTATTTTTTAAATATTAAGAATAAAATTATGAAATTAATCGATGCGAAATTAAATATTCATCACTCCATAAAGGTTAATTTCGAATTATTTGGACTATTTACGAAACCCGGTAAAAACACTTTAGAAGAAATTAAGTCATTTGAGACTAAATTTCAAGCGTTAACCCCTTCAATGGATGCATCCTCTCTCTACGATGAGCTGGCAGCAACAATTGAAACGAAAAGTCACGAATTTGAGGTATTTTTATGTTTCTAATATTAATATAATAATTACTAAAATATATTTTTTTTATTTTTCTAGGACAAGGATTCTGGTTGGAGCTTAAAGACTGTTCGGCATTTAGAAGTTAATGTAAGCAAATACACCCCGCTCAGCGCATCATCCTACATCAACTTGCCACCAAACATTAAAAATACAAAAGCATATGTTAATGTGCAAAACTCCGATCAGGAGTGTTTTAAATGGGCCGTCCTTTCAGCGCTACATCCAGTCGATAGGTGCAACCATCCAAAGTTAGTGACCAACTACAGACGGTATGAAAATGAGTAAAATTTTACCGATTTAGAGCTGCCTATGTGTATTAAAAGATGTTGCAAAATTTGAATCTTTAAATAATATCTCCATTAATGTATTTGGTATTGAGCATAATTTTAAAACTGATAAGTATATTATTGTTGCGCGCTACACCACACGAAAATGAGACAACAAACACATATTAATTTACTCTATCTAGATCATTTTAATACAAATCATTATGTATGGATCAAAGACATGTCGCGATTAATAAACAGTCAAGTAAATAAAACTATGCATAAAAAATGGTTGTGCGATGGTTGTTTAATTAGATTTTCTAAACATGAAAAGCTAATTGAACATCAAAAATAAGATTGTAATCACATAGTAACAATATTGCCAGATTTGAATAAAAATTTACTTGAGTTTGGCCATTTCGAGCGAAAATTGAAGTACCTTTTGCTATCTATGCAGATTTTGAATCACTTTTAAAACCAATTCAAATATGTACACCTAGCACAGACAAATATTTCAAACAGAAAACACATATTCATGAAGCATACAGTTTCGCTTATTACATTACATTCGTACAATGATAGTCTAAGTAAATTTGAAACATTTTCAGGTAGAGACGCACCGAAAAAGTTTATAGAATTTATTACTACTGATGTGAAAAACATTTATAATAATCATTTAAAACATATTCAACCAATGAGTCCGATGACTGACATTGAAAAGCTATCATATTATTCCTCAACCGAATGCCATATATGTGAAAAAAAATTGGATGCTTCTGACAAGGTGAGAGACCATTCTCACATAACTGGCCGATACGTTGGTCCTGCGCATAATGCATGTAATTTAAATTTTAAAATTCCAAATTTTATACCAATTTTTTTTCGTAATTTAAGTGGTTATGACTCACATTTGTTTATTATAAATTTAGCTCATGATAATAACAATATTGAAATTATAATATAATAAGGAGAAGTATATATCATTCACTAAATATGTTTCAATGGACAGATTAGCTAATAAAAATATTTATATGAAATTGAGGTTTTTAGATTCTTTCAAATTTATGGGTAAATCTTTGGATAGTTTAGCAAAAAATGGAAAGCCTGAACAATTTCTGGAAATTAAAAAATATTTTCCTGAAACTATAGAATTAAATTTAGTAATTAAAGAAGTTGTTCTCCGTATCAATACATGAATGCGTTTGAAAAATTGAATGAAACAAAATTACCCGCACAAAAATTATTGTACAATACATTCAACTGTAAAACAATTCAAAAATATTCTGATATATATTTAAAAACTGATGTCTTACTGCTGGCTGATATATTTCAAAATTTTAGGGCTGTTTGTATGAAAATTTATAATTTAGATCTCTGCCAATTCTATACAGCTCCCGGGTTAAGTTCGGATGCTATATTAAAATGTACTATAATTAAGTTGTAATTATTAACTGATATTGAAATGATAACATTTATAAAGAGAGGAATTAGAGGTGGGATCTCTGTTTCTTGTAATCGATATTCGAAAGCTAACAATAAGTATTTAAAAACATCTGAATTTAATCCTACAGAAAAAATTAAATATATTACATACTGGGATGCGTATAATCTATATGGCCTAGCCATGTCAAAGTATTTACCAACAAATAATTTTAAATGGTTATCACCAGATGAAATAGAAAACCTAAATATAACAAATATCGATGACCACTCTAGTATTGGATACATTTTTCAAGTAGATTTAGAATGTCCTGCTGAACTGCACGATAAACATAATGACCTACCATATTGTGCAGAAAATATTATACCTCCACATTCGCAATTTAAGAATACAAAAATAATTTCAAATTTAAATAATAAAACTCGGTATGTGATACATTACCGAAATTTACAGCAAGCGATAGAAAATGGTTTGAAATTAACAAAAGTACACAGAGTTCTTAGTTTCAACCAATCAGATTGGTTAAAACAATATATTGATTTAAATACTGAAATGCGGATGAAGGCTACCAATGATTTCTAAAAAGATGTCTTTAAATTAATGAATAATTCTGTGTATGGTAAAACTATGGAAAATGTTGATAAAAGGGTTGATGTGAAATTAGTAACGCATTGGGAAAATATTGGTAAAAAACAGGGTGCAGAAAAATTAATTTCAAAACCAAACTTTCATAGTATGTCCATTTTCAGCGAAAATTTAGTTGCAATTCAAATGAATAAGTTAAAAGTTACTTAGGATTTGTAGTTTTAGAGCTTTCAAAATATCACAGATATAATTTTCATTACAAATTTATGAAACAAAAATATGGCGAACAATGTAAATTGTTATACACTGATACCGACTCATTAATTTATGAAATAAACGTGATTGATGTGTATAACGATATTATTAAAAATAATTTAGATGAATTTGACACATCAAATTTTTCACCAGATAATGAATTTAAAATGCCACTTCAAAATAAAGCTGTTCTAGGGAAATTTAAAGATGAAATGGGTGGTGCAATCATTAATGAATTTGTTGGTTTGCGATCAAAAATGTACTCTATTCTCACTGAAAAAGAAAATATTAAAAAAAATTAAGGGGATTAAGATGTATGTTGTAAAAAACGAATTATCACACGATCAGTATAAAAACGTCTTATTTAATAATGAATCTTTAAATATTCAACAAAATATGTTTAACCCTTTGCACTCCGTTGTCGCCGTAATTGCGACATTTTTACATTACATGCATGTACTTGTATACTATGTATGTATGTAACTAATATAGTGTTGGAGTTATTGGTATCCTTTATAAGTATTTAGGCTGGAGTGAAAAGGGTTAAATCAGAAATACACACAATATACACACAAACACAAAACAAATTAGCCCTCTCTGGGAACGATGACAAGAGATATTTAATTGAGAATTCAACAGATACTTATGCTTGGGGACATTATAAAATTATGGCAAATGAAGATATTTTGTAAATTGTGCTGCATTATATTTTATATGTAATATCCTTTAATTAAATATGTATGTGTTACTAACAATAAATAACTAACATCCAACATAAACATAAAATCTGTATATTATAAATAAGCAATTTATAATCATGCTATTATAATTTTGTAACATGAATATGTATTATTACCAAATAAGTGTTTACTGTTATAAATAAAATAAATGTGTGTTTAACCGATATATTCAAAGTTATTATTTACCCTGAAATCCTATAAATACCATAATACTCGCTATCATCTGCCTAAAATGAATCATACTTATCAAATCTCATCCTAACTCGTAACGTTAAACAAAACAACTTTCAAAAGTAATTAACAAAACCAGTATCTGACGCATTACCTGATACATATTGCGACCTTGACCCCCATACATGCATAACTTGATTAAAAAACAGCCAAGGTCAAATCGAGCCACAAGTGGCTGCTGCAGGAACGGTGAAAACACTCTACTCCATTATGTTCTTAGTTTTCCTCTCTTCTTTTTTTATTGATCCTGCTTCCGTTATCTTTTTAAACAGTGAATTCCTCTCTATTCCTATATATCCAAACCATTTTAGCTGCTTATCTTGTATCTTTTTTAAAATAGGTTTTTGTTTTAGTGTATTTCATATGTCCTCATTTCTTATTTTGTCGAATTTAGGTAGTCACACTATTTGTCACTTTTGACATTATTAAAGAATCTTTATCCCAATATTTCCACTTCTAGACAATTGAGATAAATCTTGTAAATTGATTTAGCTATTAGAGTAATGAGCATATATATTGTAACGAGTACGGCCCTGTTCCCTCTGGAACAGTAGATACGTCGTAGTCTGCCGCGCGTTTAGCGCTGTCTCATACGCAATACTGTAACGAGTAAGATCCTGTTCTCTGCGCCATGCTTCTATATAGTTCCAGAAGCTCTGTATACTATGTTCAAAGATACTCCGTTATGGCCCTCTCAGCGGGTCTATTGTTAGGGATTTAAGCTTGATTTATAGAGGTGCAAGGACAGGTATGTAAATTATGTTATATAAATTAAATCATACTTTACTATTGCGCATGACCGCCCCTTCTCTTGAATTAGTAAGTAAGTTAGATAAGAATACATATAAAAAGACATGTAATAGTAAAAACAGGCAATCTTTGGTCTGTTGTACTGTGGTTAAGAATTAACAAGTATCCATGTAATTACTTGAACTTCGAAATAAAAATTATAAGTTTTTAAGACTAAACGGCCTTAAAACCTAATTGGCGCAGTCAAACGGTAGAATATTGTCGACACAGAGAAATTAAAACAAAAAATTTCTTCTGTGGTACTTTT
This sequence comes from Pterostichus niger, assembly GCA_947425015.1. Lineage (NCBI taxonomy): Eukaryota > Metazoa > Arthropoda > Insecta > Coleoptera > Carabidae > Pterostichus > Pterostichus niger. The sequence continues at coordinate 13,819,817 of OX380348.1, forward strand.
TCAAAAGTTTTACACAATTACGAATCTACAAGAATAACGGCTTCAACCTAAAGCCCATCAGGGTCTAACCACGACCCATCTTTAGAGAAAACACCAGAGCTTGGCAACTTGCTGTTCCACTACGTGATCACGTCCTCCTCGAACGAGAAGAACTTGCTGTTCCGTAGCTGGTCCACGTCGCCGGAAGACATCTGCCCTCTTCTCCTAAAAGAACAGTCTCACAACAGTACCAGATTCCGGTGATGTCCGTCAAACATCTCATTATTGTAATTATATTACAGTAAGTCATTAATTTTAATAACTCTGTAATACACAAAGGGGTAGATCTAGCGACAGACTAGTAATAAATCTACCGAGAGACCGGCACAGTCTCACACACATAAACAATTTATGAGTGACAGTAGTCAACAATCACACGATTCTGATAGCGATTCAGACATCGAAGAAATTATTATAAATCCCATCACAAATTTTTCCCTTACACCCAGTAGATTAAACATTATGGCTACTATAACTATGTCGGAGATTAAAAATCTCTGCGAAATTATTCCACATTATGATGGAAATGTAAAATCAGTTGATGAAGTTTATTCAACACTTGCAACTATAACATTAACTCAAATTAAAAAAACTTATTTATTTGGATTAATTAAAAGTAAACTTATACAAAAAGCTGCAGAATTGTTAGCAGAAAACAAATTTGATCATTGGGAAGATCTAAAATTGTATTTAACAACAAATTTTACTGATAAAAGTACAGCAGAAACGATACTGTTAGACATATTATATTGTAAATATAAAGTGAACTCTGAAACTACTCTTAAATATATTTCTGAAAAATTCGCACATTATAAGTCAAAAATCTTGCTTACAAATTATGCACAAAATCAAAAAAATGCTATCCTTGCAGAAATTCAAAAAACAGTCGTAGCTCACTTTATATCCTTGATGCCTATAACAATAAGAGGATCATTCGTTGTCAAAAATCCACAAACCCTAGAACAATGCGAAATATTGTTGAAAAACGAATTTAACTTTAGTAACAGACATCAATCACCAATGACTAAAGAACAAAATTTCTCTTTTAACCCTCCACCAAAAAAATTCCCGGCACAACAATTTCCTTCAAGACCCATACAATTCCAACCACGTCAAGAACAACCCAGATCATTTGCACCCAGACAAAATATAAAAAACTACCAAGAAACAAAAAGAACATTTACACCTAAACCCATGACTCAACAAACTCGAGTCACCACACCAATGTCCGTACAAACCACTAGACAGAATTATCACATAGAACACGAAGAACAATTTAACGAGGAAGAAGACATTGACGAAACCGAAATTGACCAGAACACTGACTCTTTTTTAGACATAGAGACTTCAGCCCACGAGAACATAACATAATGTCCTCAATAACGACAAACCTACCCTCTTTACAACAAAATCAATTTAATATACTTTTTGATACTGGTTCTTCCATAAATCTGATACATCCAAATTTAGTAGAACAAATGAAATTAAAAACAATCGCCACCAAATTAACGTTCAAAACAGTAAATGGCAAATCAAATTGCACTGAATATGTAGAAATTAAAATAAATAAAAAATTAATTAAATGCTATGTTTTCAAATTTCATAAAATTTACAATTTATTATTAGGAATAGAAGCATTTCGCGAACTAGATATAAAATTAGATTTTATAAAAAATATTGTAACAATTAATAAAAAAAATTATAAACTACAAAATAATAATCATTGCGCAGAAAAAACTGCATTTTCCACCCCTTCAGGACACTATGAATATCTTAGAATGCCATTTGGGATCAAAAATGCTCCAGCAACGTTTCAAAGAATGATCAATACAGTTTTAGGAGAATTAGTTAATGAAATATGTCTTGTCTATTTAGATGACATAATAATTATTGGACAAACTTTAGAAGATCACATAATAAATATAAAACGGGTATTTGAAAAACTGCGTAAAGCAAATTTAAAAATTCAAAAAGATAAGTCAGAATTTTTAAAATCAGAAGCTAGATATTTAGGCTACGTTATTAATCAAAATGGACTCAATACTGACGAAAAAAAAAATGAAATTATAAAAAATTTAAATATCCCCAAAACAAAAAAAGAAATAAAACAATACCTAGGCACTTTAGGATGGTACAGAAGATTCATTCCTAATTTCGCAAAATTAACAAAACCGTTTACTATTTGCTTAAAGAAAGATTCTCATGTTGACATTTATAATCACGAATATCGTGTCGCATTTGAAAACAGTAAAAAAATACTAGCCGAATCATCACTGCTACAAATTCCTGACTTTAACAAAGAGTTCACGTTGACAACTGATGCCTCCGATTATGCAATGGGAGCCGTGCTAACACAAATACATGACAATCAAGAAAGACCTATCTGTTACGCTTCAAAAACTTTAAACTCAGCAGAACAAAATTATTCAACCATAGAAAAAGAACTGAAAGCAATAGTTTCGGCAATAAAAAATTTTAGGCCATATTTATACGGACGGAAATTCAAAATTAAAACTGATCATAGGCCCTTGGTATGGCTTTTTAATATAAAAAATTTAAATCAAAAGCTTATGCGTTGGAAAATTGAATTAGGGGAATATAATTTCGAAATAGAATATTTAAACGGTAAACAAAATGTAATTGCAGACCTGTTATCAAGACAGCGTCCGAAGTTAAAGATAACAGAACTTCCAGGAAACGTACTCGAACATAATGTCATCGCACACTGTGTATCACGCGACTTCGAAATGTCAAAAGGATTAGCAGCAGATGTAGTACAATTATTTGATAGTAAAAATTATTGTAAACATTCGGATTCATTGAATAAACAATTAATTGTACAGAAGTTAGGCAGTAAAACAATAATTCATTTAATAACAAAACAAAATCATGATGATAAACCTTCTATTAAAAGTTTGGATAAACCATTAAAAGAACTTCGAGATTATTTAATAATGAACGAGATACAAGAAATAAATATTCCTAAATTAAGTTGCGGTTTAGATAGATTATCATGGGTAGATGTGAAACAAAAATTATATAAAATATTCGAAGACACTAATATTCAAATCAATGTCTTTAGTTTACCAGAAAATTACCACGTAACCGGCGTCAGCGAAAATCCAAATAGCGAACAAGATGATATTAATACAGTGCATTCAGATAATGAGAATATCATAGCAGGAATTAAATATTTAAACAATCGATTAAATATAGCAGACAATCAGATCATATTCGACTCACATAATCAGGAAACAAATATTCAAATTATAAAATTATTTAATAATAAAAAACAAAGAATTCATGTAACAATTAAGGAAGATAGTTTTGAGCAAGAAACATTAGAATTCCTAAAACAATATATTGTTCCGAAAATTCGATATTTAGGCTACGTTATTAATAAAGATCTTGACAAGAAGGTAACAAAAATTATATCAAAAAACTTTACTCCAGATTCCATAAACATAATAGCAGTAGATAAGTTAGTTTCCGATATTGAGCATGAAGAACAACTAGAAATTATACATGAATTTCATAATGGTTTCACAAACCATAGAGGAATTAATGCTACAATACAAGCATTAAAAGAATAATATTACTGGCCCAATATGAATAAAGACATTATAGAATATATAAATAAATGCGAGTTATGTAAATTAAATAAATATGATAGAAAACCAATACCTGCAATAGATAATGTCACTCCAACCCCTGAGAAACCTTTTAAAATTTTAAATTTAGACCTCTTAACATTAGAAGGTAAATATTTTTTAACCATTATGGATCAATTCTCGAAACACGCACAAGCATACTTTCTTATTACTAAAACAGCTAAAAACATATGTGACATATTAATCAAATACCTTCAAACTTACACGGTACCAGATAAGATAATAACCGACAGCGGAGGAGAATTTTAAAATGCACTATTACAGGACTTATTAAAAAGATACGGAATTAATATCCATTTTATTTGTGTGAACAACCCAAAGAGTAATGCAATCGAGAGATTTCATTCCACTCTAATAGAATCACTACGAATGATTAATCAAAAATAACGAATAAAAGATAAAGACCTAATCCAAAAAGTAGATTTGGCATTAATAGCATATAACAACACAAAACACAACACAACCAAACTAACACCCAACGAAATATTATTCGGACCTGACCAAAATAAATATTTTAAACAAGACATTACACTGGACCAAACTTTAAATGAACATCAAAATAATATTAATATAACAAATGAATTAGTAAAAACTAGGATTATAAATGAAAAATTAAGTAGATTTCAAGAAAATAACAATCCATTACAGTTAAAGAAAAAAATATTTATTAAACAAAATCCAAGATTAATCGGTAAAATAAAAAAACCCTTATACAGAAAATATTCTCTAAAAGCTTACGACCCCTTGTTAGGAAAAATAAAGATTAGTGACGAACATGGTGACAAAAATATAAGGATAAATAAAATTAAACAATAAAATAATAAAGGACCATTATTACAGACTATGCCACGGACAACTGACTGACATTTCCAAAAATAACGGATTCCACTTAATTGAGTTAGGTGAATGCCAGATACAAGAGTCGGAACAACTAATATATTATAATTATGATATATCCCAAATTGAAACAGAATTTATTAAGGTTACAAATACTTTTAATAAAATGCACAGTCAATTAGAGAATAAAACACATATCTTCCAAAATATTCTGAATATATTAGATTATAACTATGCTGATTTAAAAGACCAAATTACAAAATTATTCATGAGAGATAATAAAAGATCTAAACGCGGTTTAATTAATGGACTCGGCTCCATAATAAAATCAATTACTGGAAATTTAGATTCAAGCGATGAGGATAGATATAATAAACTTTTTGAACAAATACAGAGTAACGAAATAACGCTACAAAAACAAAGCGAACTAAATTTAAAAATCTCAACAAATATTTCTAAACAATTTAATCAACAATTAGAAAACATAAAACATAATGAAGAACACCTTAAAGAAAAAATAAGTATGACAATAGATATTTTAAATAAAAATCAAAATTGGCAGAATATGATGGGAGTAAATAATCAAATATTAGAGTTAATTTTAATAATTAAAAACCTTAATGAATTTTGTAAACAAATAGAAGTAAGTTTAACTTTTTGTACTTTGCATAAGTTACACCCTACCATTATTAAATATGATAATTTAATAAAAATCACCCAAGATAAGGATATATGGAACTTCAACGAACTCATTGAAACCCATTGTAAATTTGAAAATAAACAAATTCACTTCATAATCACGATACCAAGCTTCTCAAAATAAACTTATCCATTATTCCAGTTTAGTCCCATTCCCACTTACAATGATGAACAGAAATTAATAATTGTCAATGAAAACCAAAAACTGTTTTTTAAAATAGGTAAAGAAAATTATGTAATTAATAATTGTGTACTTATAGAAAATAAATATATGTGTATTACACAATACTTTGAAATAAATAAATGTATTCTCAATTTAATAGATAATAAAAAGAATGATAATTGTTTGTATCACTATATAAATATGGAGAATGATATAGAACAAATCAAAAACACAAATGATATAATAATCATTAGCCCTAATAAACAACAAATACAACTGAACTGTTTAAATAAAAATATTTACAAAGATATTAGAGGCATCTTTAAAATGAAAACAGATGAAAATTGTCAAATAAATAAAAATATTTTTGAAATTGTTAACCAGCAATATAAAGAAATACAAAATCAAAATTTAGAGATAAATAATGAAAGTAAAATTAATGGAAGATTGAATTTAAAGAAAGTAGAACAATTAACAGAACCCATAAATAATTTACCTAAAATAAAAATTCTCGAATCGAATAACAATTATTATTCTTATTTAATACATATATTAATAGTTGTAATTATAATAATGTGTATTTGTAAAATAATATTTAAATATAAGAAGAAATTTTGTATTAATTATTGTAAAAAAGGAGAAGGAATAGAAAAAGAAATAGAATTAAACCCTTTAGCTTAAAAATCATGCGACATAGCAAAGTCTTGCAAGGGAGGAATTATGTTGTATAAATTAATTCATACTTTACTATTGCGCATGACCGCCCCTTCTCTTGAATTAGTAAGTAAGTTAGATAAGAATACATATAAAAAGACATGTAATAGTAAAAACAGGCAATCTTTGGTCTGTTGTACTGTGGTTAAGAATTAATAAGTATCCATGTAATTACTTGAACTTCGAAATAAAAATTATAAGTTTTTAAGACTAAACGGCCTTAAAACCTAATTTGTATTCAGTATTTCCCAATTTAATTTTATTTTTATATATATTATAATAATGAAACAGAGAATTTTGTACAAATATTATTATTGATAATGAAGCAAAAAAAAATAATGTTACATGAAAGTATCATTGTATAACAATTCGTCATTTAGTTAAATAATGCAAATAAACAATAGTGTCATACATAACAATAAATACAAAATATTACACTGCTATACATATGTAATTATTCGACAATATCATTGTCACTATCACAATCCATTTCACTATCGTCACTTGAGTCTTGAATATTTATAATAAAGTCTTTAATAATGTTATTAATATCAATATATTGATTTTCTAAATCAATCACATGACGCACACTGTTAGCCCAATTTTCTGGTGTTATATTGTTCATTTCTCTTATTATTAATTCATTTATATACCTACTCAGTAAGTATGCCTTTGTTATCTTATTTTCCCTAATATGTAATAACACCGGTTTAATTTTGCGAATTCATTATTATTTCAAGTAAATCTGAAATACGTAATCCGCTCAGAGATTAGAGATTTCCGAATTTAAATATTTTGCAATCCTACCCTGAGCGCCAACAGGTAGAATCTCTTACTGTGTGCGGTTCAACACAGGCTTAGTAAGTTAAAGCCATAACGGAATATCTTTTTTTATAATATTGTAGAAGAACTTGTTTCACTATATAAGGGAAAGTTTGGGCCGGCAACATTTATTCTGTATTTGAAGTGTAAACGGTTCAAATCGTTTCTAAATACTTTAATGTGAATAGAAATACATGTTATAAATAAATGTAGGTCTTAGTAGTTGTACTACATTATTTTCGTTTTAAATAAATATTTTGCTAGTTTTTACATTGCTCGTGTTTTATTTAATAATAAACTGCACCGAACCCGAAATTGTAATAAACGTTACAATATTTAGAACTGTAACAATTGATTTCTGTTGTAGCAAATCGTAGTTTAATTGAACATGTAAATCAAACTCAGGTCTTTCAGCAAAAACACTTTATTAACGGCTGCGTACAAAAATAAACTATAACGTGTACAATACAGAACAACGATTATACGACACACACGTATAAATAACTACTAACTGTCAAAGTAAAAAAACACATGAACATAATCAACAATACAATTACAAAGGTGCCTCTGACTTTTAAAATAAAGATTAACAAACTAATTCCACAATTTCAAATTTATTTAAAAGTTTTAAGACAAACGTCAATTTGACAAAAGGTTTGTAAAGTACCTATATAGTATAACCAAGTAAAATTCTCATTGTATAATGTGGAGCACAAAAATTTTCTCATAAACATATATTTACATGTGTATGTGAATTGGAGCCCACCACCATAGAGCAGATCGTTACAACTTAAAATTTTACCAAAAAAGTTTACCGAATTATACCGAGTTCGGTATCATATGATTGGATTTTAGAAGTTTTTGTTGGAATTCAAAAAATTGAAAATTTACGATCGTCAATAGTTTCAAATATAAAATATTACAAATAATATCGTGTTTGGTATTATATGGAGGGGCTGTAGATGAACTTCCAGATGAAAATAAAACAGTTGAATATTTCCGATCGGCAATTGTTTTAAACAAAATATTCCGAATCATATCGTGTTTAGATCATATGAAAGGGCTTCAGATAAACTTTCAGAAGACATTTAAAAAATTGAAAATATTCGACCGCCAATTGTTTTAAACATAAATTATACCGTGTTTTGGGTCATGTGACAAGACTGCCGTTTACTTGTCAGATGAAAATACTGGTAAATAAAGTTGAAAATTTTTTAACAATTGTTGTTTCGCTCATAAATTATTCCGAATTATATCGTATTTGATGTCATATGAAAGGGCTTTAAAAGAACTTTTAGATGAAATAATTAAAAATTGAAAATTTATGACCGGCAATTGTGACATAAAGTATTCCGAGATAAAGAACATAATTTTTAGAGCTGTATTGGATCAAATGTAACGCGGAGTACGTCTATGTCTATATGAGCATAGGGAGCCAAAAATACCACCTAAATCTCATCGTGGAGGAAAGCGTAGCGTGTTCCATGTATCGTTGAGTATTTATATCGGGCAAAGTCTCTGTATAAGGTGGGGTTCAACACAGATTTATTGGACATTCGTATTCTTATAAATGTACATGGAAAAGTATTTCTTAGATACACATTTTCTCATATACGTATATATATATATATATACATACTAGAAAAACATGAAATGGGGCCCACCATTATAGAGCAAATTTGCCCAACTTAATTTTTTTTTTAAATGTATGCCGAATCATATCGAGTTTGGTGTCATATGAAAGGGATTTAGAACTTTATGTTGAAATTTAAAAAAAAAATTATATTTAAAACCAGAAATTGTTTAAAATATCAATACAGTATTGCGTCATATAAAAGGTCTTTAGCAGAACTTTCAGATTGAATTTTTTTATTGTCAATATTTTAAACTTAAAAAATAAACAAAAACCATTTATTCCTGTAGTTTACCCAACGGCTAACCCAAACAACAACCATCCCTTTGACCCTTCACTCCCCCGAACATTTACCACTTTCCATAACCTCCCTTTACTTGACCATCACCCCTGAGGGGTGGTTGTTTGGGGTAGCCGTTGGATCCCCCTAGCCAGTTGGGAGTAGTTTTTTGGGAGGAAGAAGGAATTATCGGGCTTTGTGCCTATTGAGACTTTTGATCCAAATGTTGAGAACTATCAACCTGCAAAATATCTTGTTTTTAAACTTTTGATCGGTCGCCATTTTGTTATTTGATAAAATATAAAATAATTATAAATACACCGTAGAATTTTCAAAATTTTACTGTTTCCTGTTATATTTTTAATAATACAATATATCAACTAGTTATATTTATATTAAAAAAAAAACATTAAGAATTTCGATCATATTTTATTTAGTTATTATTTGATTGTTCAGATGATAAAATGAATTAGTACTTTCGAAACAAACTTTATATTATTTTAGCATTTTTTATGTATAACTAGAACACTATAGAAGTAGATATTCCCATCCGCTTCTTGGTGAATACACTGTGTTTATATATGGCGTTCCATAAGAAAACAAGTGTAGTTCCGTGACTTTAAATTGTTGAAATTTTATTAACTTAGTATTGATTTATATAAAACTCTGTCCTAATTAATGTTACATATTGAGCATTTATTTATTTACCCTTCAGTAATTAGAATTTTAGAATCCACAATCATTATTTCTTATTTTATTTCTTAGACATAAGGCAATCATTAAATAATAACATAACTTAATACGACAATAATTTTTTGTATATACCGACTCTTTTCTGACTCCTTGTTGATTACTTTTTTTTGCATTGTCTTAATGAAATTGTAACCTATAAAATTACATATCCCGTGATTATTCAAATATTATTATATGAAATTTGTGGATATTGACAAAAGATTAATAAATAAAAATATCATCACGCATTTTACCCCTTACTGGGTGTGACACTCTGCCGTAGCAGATCTCCGTAAGTGATATATTACTTCGTGTGAAGCGCGGTTACCAGCCGTTAATTCATGACTCCTAAATATATTAGTGCAGAGGGAGCCACAGGAGTAGTTTTTTAATGTGATGAAATCGAACCCAGGTTCTAAACTCTACAGGCCGACTCTATACCACTGTGCCGACTACCCCATAAAAATATATTCTTTATAATAATTATATAATATAATACTTACCGTTATTATTATACAAATTTAAAATGTACACAAGACGCTCTGATGTAAATTTTCAATAGATTACTACCTATACAATCAAAACAAAATCATCTTCAAAGAAGTTAGACTTATTATTATTATTTCCTCAAGTTTGATTTTTTTTTAATAAACCTCTAAAAACTATCATTTTTGTTAACGAATATTGACGCTGCTGCCTATCTTTATGTGTACGACGCCATACTGCCAGCTGCTGAGAATGCACCAAGATATCAGATGCGAATAATCAACTATAGTACTTTAGAGTAACTATAAGTACGAATTTGGAAACAGGGCAGTACGTCGACCTAGATGCACAAACATTTGTTTTTATACAAATGTAGGCTGATTGATAATTAAAACAACAAATCTTTTAGATAGTACGAGTTTGGCAACTCTCTTCTATTTACTTAAACATATATTATCAAATATGAAGGTACTGAATACGAAAATAATAATAAATAGCAACTTAAATAACAATAACAAGTATTTAACACAATGAATATTAAGTCTTTGTCAAATAATTATGTAAGAAATCTGGAAAACGAAGAGACTGAGCAGAAAAACTATTGTAACGATTTAATATTGATAAACGTTACAGTAAGGTGGGTTTCATGTTTTTTACTATCTTAAATTTGTTAAAGGATTAAAAAAAAAACATAATTTTTCTTGTTGTAAATTTATCGGATAATGAAGCATAAAAATTTATACTAAACATTCCTATACTTATATTGAAAACTCATCCCAGTTTTTATGTCGTTACACTCTATAAAAATATAAAATAAACAATTATTCTTATACAACGTTGTATACAGTTTAGTACCTTTATAGTTTCCTTTAACTATTCAAAAATAGAATTACTATCAGTCGAATTATATCTCCGTTGATCAAGACCAGATGCGGATCAATACTGATCAATGAATAATATATTTCACTATTAAAAAGCAAACGGGACGTCATTTCAAGTTGATTGTTAACCGCATTTCTCTCGCATGATACATCACTTACTGAGATCTGCTAAGATAAAGAGCTATACCATTGAATATATTAACACTAAGAGTTTATATATTCAATGGCTATACGCAGTAATGTGTAAATTGCGTGAGAATGGATGAGAAAACTTTATATTTATTTCTTATGCTGCACAACAGACAATTGATTGATAAAGGGTTATATTTCTTGTTATAAGTTACACAGAGCAAGCTATGATCTCACGAACTCTTTGATGATTTTTGAACATATTCCTTTACTAGTTAAAAAAAATAAATTAAAATACAAATATAATTAATATGTTGTATTATTGCTAACAAAGAAAGAAAACATTACGATTTTAGAAATCCTATAGTGGTATGGTTTAAGAAACTTAGAAAACTTGTTAAAATATTGACATAACATTGAAAATAGTTACAAAATATACATCCAAAAAATTCAGACAATACAATAAAGCGTATGTCCAAATTAATAAGAACATAAAGAAAAACTTTACTGTTCAATTAATATTTCTAAATAAATTCTTTAAAATTATACGTTTCGGCTCACTTGATTTTTGTGTTTCTGTAGCTCGTACAGATAAATATTTAATACTTAAATTTTTACCTACATTACTAGTTAAATTAATTTAAAATTTAATTTATATATTTGCCATTCGATACCGCGATTAAATAAAAATTTAGCAGATACGATTTAATTGACTAATATGCAATAAGCAACTCTCTATTATAACTTTGTTCAAAATTGACAAAAAATGTATACCACAAAAGAAGGTCGTAAAAAATTTCAAATCGTTTATCAGAACGAGTGAATGGAGTTTGATAAATTAGTTGATTCCTGAATTTGATCACCAGTTTGTATTGTTTTTTTTTTAAGGTTGTGACGAAGCGCCACAAATATCACATATAAACAGCATACAAGTCAACCGTAGCTCAGTGGTATAGCATCGGACTGCGAATCGCGCCCGGCAATGGGTTCAATCCCACCGGTCGGCAGTTGATTTTTTTTACGTAGTAAACAGGTCCAGGCCGATCAGCTAGGATAATGAAATTTTGCAAATATAATCGTGTCACTCAAATTCGGGTATAAATACGGCCGCAAACACAGATAGAGTCAGTCCGTTGTGGTCCAACCTAGTGGTCACTTCTCTCTGAGAGATCAGCGAAGCTTGTGAGTACTGTAGTGACACCTCGTGACATCCGTGATTATTGTAAGTATTACATATTGTTTTATTGTGGGGGAAAATTTACATTGACACACGCACTAGTCGCAACATCCATATTTGATTACGAGTCGGGTGTCACGATCCCGAGCCCAGATCCGCCGCCGCGCTACCATCACCGTTATCATTGTCATTGCCGCTATTGTCATCGTCGTCGTTACCGCTATCATTTCCGGTACAGTCATCATCGCCGTTACAATTATAAATACTATAGATAATTTTACTAAATGTCAATGTATGTTATTAATTGGTTCAAATAAACATTCCTTCGTTGAATCAAGTCTTGTCGTCAATTTAAAACGCGATCCTGCCCTTCTCCACTTGAGCTATCCTGCCCCCCTATAATTTCAGTCTGCCAACAGTCATCGACGACACTGACTCCGAAGGCGCCCGAGCAGCAGCGACACCTGAAAGGTAGGGCATAGTGACGCTGGCACGAGCAGCGAGCATCACAAGGTGAATGGGATTTATTCATATGTGAGTGTTGTTAGTTAGTGAATTTAGTCTTGATTAACGAATTGTTAATTCGACTGTAATTGTATGTAAATATTACTTACATACAGAGTGTCTATTTTTTTTATTATAAAGGGAATACAATGGTAACATTTTTAATTGGTGATAGATTGTTCCGTATTACTGTTAGAAACAAAGTATAAATATAAAAGATGTCCAAAATTAAAAGCTACATTAAATGAGTCTAAATTTATTGATAAAATACGGTTATGTCAAAAATAAACCTAAAATAAAATTACTAAGTATGTGTATTGTTTTGTATTCTTTGTGTTTGATAGTTTGTATTCACTGCAATGTGCTGGGTATCTATCATGTTGATATCAGTTAACATTAGCATGATTAAAATATCCATCTAATTACCGACCAAGATTATTTTGCATCATGTAGAAGTACTTATTGCTATTTAAATTATTTTTTATGAGAAATGACATATTATAAATCTGCTAAAAATTCCAGCTCATATATTAATTTTCTCTGGATATTGAGTATGCAATTAAATGGGGATAGTTCTTGGCCTATCATTTTGTGTGTTAGGTTCTCTATTGACAAAGCAAATTAATTTTAAAACGTTTTTGTCGAAATAATATTTTTTCATAATTTCGCAAAACACGCTTCAATGCCTTTTAATTTAAATTTGTTTTCATTTATGAATATATTCATTTGTAGTTGGTCTATTCTAGAGATGAAAAACTTTCGTAATTTCAATTATCGTTTGTTCGATACTGCTATCAGTAAATTATCGATATATCGATAGTACTATCGATAGATTTAGTTAATAGACGATAGTTTTAGTTACTAAACGATACTATCGATAGGTTTTTTCTTTTCATTACTTATCGATAGTACTTTATTTTACAAAAGTGTAACTCATTTTTTAAAAAATTTATATACAGTCTAAATTAATTGATTAAATTCATTCCTTTTTCGAAAAATTTATAATTTATAAAATGTAACCCTCATCCCCTAAAATTTAAAACTTTTGATGTTGCTCTTTATTAAGGGATTTATGCTAAATAAATTCCGTGAATATGTTTTTGTTACAGTTAATATTACCCTCCCTAAGGTATGTACAAAAGGGAGAAATAGAAAATTAGAAATTAATGTACAATAAATGTCAAGAATTTCTTTCTTTAAAATTTAGGCTTAATAACAAGATTTCAGAATTAACTAAAACTGATGATAAATGTGAAAAAAAAACAAATCAAATATGTACTTCTATTCCTGGTATATACATTTCTTACATTAACTTATATATTTGGCGGGATTAAGTTATTAGGAAAACTTGTTGCAATCCGAAACACCTTTTATATTAACTTAGAACAAATAATATAAAACAAAAATTATCTTACCTTCAGTTTGAGAAAAATATTCACTATAGCACAAACTTCAATAAACACGACAGAACAACAGAATATAAATTATCTCATACCTGTCTACCTGTAAAAAAAAAGAAATCTCACTTTGTCTTTCACCCCTTTAAATCCTTCTGACAACCAATCGATTTATAGCTAACATTTGTGTACAGTTACTGCACAATAACGATATTGAATATAATTTGAATTTTATCATTTAAAGGTATATGAAATCTTTATGTCATACTTAATACGTTAGCTACCACATTGTCCGCAAATAATCCATGTATTTACATTGCTCCGGGATTATAAGGTAATTTGCTTGTCATTACTCACTGCCCAGCCCGTGTTATAAATTTATTATATGTTTATTTTTATTTTTTAATTATTTTATTTTAACGATAGTTACTAAACGATATTATCGACAGTTTTTTTCTTTTAATTACTTATCGATAGTATTTTTTTTAAACTATCCTGTGTCGATAGTTTTTTATCTATAGTCTATTCATTATTTTTATACAAGTACAATGGAAATAAATATGAAATACACACAAACTGTCGAACTCAAATACTACAAAACAATACTAGCTATTTATGTAATAAGTTACAAAAGATATCTGTTTTAAGCACGCGACGTGCAAATTATAATAAGAGGCGTAGCTGAGTTGGATAGTACGAGATACTTAAAACTCGATTTCGCAACGTGTTCCATACCAGATTTTTTATACTAGCGTTCAAAAGTAGATAGGCGGCAAGTTTAACTATTGGTTGCTACAGAATGCGCTCGGTGTATAAATTTACTTGACAGTTTTTTGTAAGACATTTACTTAAAAAGAGATTAATTCTGATATTGAAAATGGAGAGAGGCAACTGGCAACACTCGTTCCAGAAAAATAAAAAAATATATGAAGAAACTTACTAAAGCTTTACAGTTGGTGTATAGAAAAAAATATTAGGAATATTATAGAAAGGTAGATTTAGCAGGTTTATCAAAATTATTTCCTGTCTATGACCCATCCACTATGATATACCTTCAGAAAAATGTAAATATAAGTAAATTAACTAATCTTTTCGCATTCTTAAACAGAAAAGCTACCGGATATAGACCTAAAAATCCAATATATTAATCAAACAAGATACGTTTTATGAAAGAAGATGATGATAAGGATTATTTATTGGCAAAGGTTGTGTTAATTATTAAAATCTATGGGGCATGTCGCCAGAAAGAACTTACGTTTCTGCGTGTAGAAGTTATTGAAGATTCTATTTTCTTCATAAAAATTAATATTCTGTATAATGAAAGGAATATTTCACAATTGTTTACGAAAACTAAAATATCTACCGATGGAATCAACTTTTTAAAAATGATTAACAAGTATGCACAGCTCCGACCTACTTATATATCAACTGTTTTTGCTAACCTATATAAATTTTAAGTGTTGAACGCATCCTGTAGAAATAACTACCTACCATTGGTGGTATACCTAAAAAACATTGCAGAGTTACTCGACTTTCCTACAGCAAAAGAATATACTGGGCATTGTTTTAAGCGGTGTTCTACAACATTTTTTTACTGATTCTGGAGCAGATATTATAGTCCTCAAGCGACATGGAGGTTGACGTTTCAGTTATATTGCTGAAGGCTACATCGAACATTTTGGAAAACAATTTTGTGAGAAAAAGAAACATCCATTAAAAAATAAAAATTGTTGACAAAGAATTAGAAACCACCGGCATATCTACTTCAATTTCTACCTATATTGAAGTTAACCAAGAAGAACAACTAAGACAACATCAAATATTCAATTTAGTAATTGTAAGTAATTGCGTTGTAAATATTTATAATAAATACGTAATTATATATTTTTTTAAATTTTACACACAAGTGCGTAAAAGTCTGTAATTTAGCAACGAAAATGACAATCAAAAAGTTATTATAAAAGTTATTTGTTTTATTTCTCATTACTAAAGCCCGGATTTTTAGGCAATTGCCTAGATTCAAATTTTAATATACTTCAGGCAATTTCGTTTTTCTATACATAGGTAATATGTTTACGTGTAATGGAAGGTTTTTTTTTAGTGCCTTAGAGCCTATTTTTTCTATATTTTGGTTATTGTGCCTATTTTGCCTATTTTTGTTGCCTATTCTAATTTTTATTGAGCAGACAAGATTTATCATCTACTTCGTTGACTAATTCAGCACTCGACAAAGTGTTTCAACCTAACCTATAATATCTAAAGTACTTACTTTAATCAAGTTTTTGTGTGTGAATTTAAAATGCCAAAAGAAAAAACGGTTTTTAGTCAAAATTTTACATGGCAATTCAATTGTATCTTTGCCATTAATCAATGGAGCCGAGGTATAGACGATATGGCTAAATATAAGAACGCCCCTGACACATTTTGTGATGTCGAACGAAGTTTTCAACTTACAAGCAAGTTCTGACTGACCCAAGACAGTCCCTTTCCGAAAATTTCATAGAGCAATTGCTCGTAATATTTTGTGAATTAAAGTATACTACATAATTTGAATTTGCATAATAGTTAATAAAATGAGAACCCTACATTATTATTTTTCAGATTGCGTTATTTTTTGTTTAAAATTTATTTTTTTTTCTAACGAAGAGAAGATACGAGTACCAATATTAGGAAAAGGATTCATTTATTTTTTTAAAACAAATTATTTACATTTAGGCTGCCTAAAATCCCGCCTATTTTAGAGTAATTACCGGCCTGTATGCCTGCTTATTTGGGTGTTTTTAAGAGCCTAAATATCCGGGCTTTACTCATTACACTTTGTAAACAGCTTAAAGTTTTCATTTATATTTTAACAGGAACCTATTATATTAATCAATTTAGGCTCATTTAATGCAGTGTTAATTCTTAACATCTCTTGTATTTACACTTGTTATTTAAATATAGAGAAAAATCTATCGCTAATTGAAAATTTGACCATTGTATTACATTTATAAAAAAAATAATAACTTCACAGATAATAAAATTAGACACCGTACAAAATATTATACTCACCATGTCTGTTGTGCGAATGTTAGCAGCCTCTGCGACGATGGCGTTGGTGGGAGTTCCGACCGGCATCAGAAAGGCAAAGGAACACATCACAGCAGCAGTCAGCGTGAATTGTACCGGATGGACATTCATAGCTATTGACTAAAACAATCATTCGGTATTATCAGTAGAGCTGGACAATAGTTAAATGCTTTTGTACTTAAATACATTCTTAATTACTTTCCTAGTACTTGCTTATACTTAAGTATTTCAAAGAATCAATTCAAAGTATTTGAATTTCAAGTACTGTATGTACTTAAGTTTTTTACTGATACTTGTGTATTGTTAGATATTTCAGTACTGTTTAGTTATATAAATATTTTTTAAGTAGATACTTAAGAATTTTTGTAAGAATTGCAAGTGTATGTTATCATCAGACTACCTTAGTTGCGCAAGACTATTACAAATTATTTCTTGCAAATCGTTCTTCAATCAAATTATACTTTTATAAATTCTATTTCATGTATTCATTTACTTCATTCAATACTGCAAAGTTTTGTGATCGAATTGGAGTAAACGTATAAAATTTTGGGAACCTGTATCTACTTATAAGTCGTTTAGAGATAGGAACGTCAAAACCGAAATATAGCAGATATTTCAAAGGCAGTTAAAATCACTCATAGGTAAATACGCGATATTGTCTGATACATTTTTATCTAGGGAAAACAGAGCTAAATTTTGAATGTTATTTAAAATACAGATTATTTATTAATCGTTGACTTAATCTAAATTAGAGGATAGTTTTTTTTTTGGCATATATTTAGACTATAATGTTCACATTATAGCTTCTGGGATACCACAAAACAACGTCAACGATTTTGTGATTAACGTTTCATTTTTACCCAGCTTCACCGTCAATCTCTTTATTTAAACATTTATTGTTTTGTAAACTTTAGCCTGTAAATAAGGTGTGTCGTTTAAACGCATTTTCCAATAATTATTTTTCTCCCCAGAAAAAATATTTTATTATTTGTTTCATACTCTAAGTGTATTATTTCCACGTTCCGTCAGCATTATCGCTAACAAGGGGAAGAAATATTGATTGGAATATGTTTTCCTATTGCGGTCACCAGATTTAACACAAATGAATTTTTTTGTAGAGTTACGTAAAAATCAATTCTATAGAATTAAACCAAGGGACAGAGAAGAACTAAAGTAAGAATATATGAAGAATGTAATAATATTGAGCATTTGGGTTACAAAATGATATTAAATCTTTAAGAAACCGAATGGAAAAATGTATTCAAGGATCCGAGAAACATGTAGAAATTTTATAATTTAATCGTAATTACTGAAGAAATAAGAAATTACAAAAAAAATTGCCGATCAAATTCAAATTTCATATTGGATTCTGGAGTGATGTAGTGAATTATGATCTAAATAAAATTATTTCTTTCTTTTAAAATTAAAGGTATTTTATTTTTACTCCCCTGTGTAATAACAATTTAAATTTCAAATCCAGTTTAATAGTTTTGAAAACATGCAGAGAATTTCTATGAAAAAAGTTGTTTGATCTAAGTAATAAGAAAAAAGTTATCCATTCGTTAAGTTTTTTTCACCTGCTTATTGGATAATTTTGTACTTTACAATTTTTTAGAAAAATAGACAGGAAGGCAGAAAATAGTATAAAATTTATATTACATGTTAAATGTCTTTGTTCATCTCTCAGCGCTACCACCCTACAAAATCCAGTATGAAATTTAATATTGTCAGTACTATATCTGTAACCAGAATAGTTATTTACATACCAAGTGCGGGAACCTAGTTCACGCAAGGGGTTTGTACAAATAATTTTATTTAATATCATAACATTACACAAATACACTGTTTTGTAGCTAATATCAGAGTAATGTGTCATAAATTTCACTTGTTTTATTGTTTATTTTTATTTAATGAAAATGAATAGTATTAATCCTACAAATATGAGTGATACAGAATATAGTTCTACGCCTCCCGAAGTACGCGAAGTTGCTAAGGAAGCATCGGATAATTTACTTCCTAAAAAATCTAAAGAGCGGTACGAATCAGCTTATTTAAAATTTATTAATTGGAGTAAAATGAAAAAAGTAACACGCTATTCTGAGAATGTGTTATTGGCGTATTTTCAAGAATTCTCACATAAAAAATCATTGTGGTCAACATATTCAATGTTAAAATCTTGTTTACTTATACATAATAATATAAATATTGCAAGATATTCAAAACTTATCGCTTTTCTGAAACGCGAAACAGCAGACCAAAAGCCTAAAAAATCTAGAGTTTTAGATGATAATCAGATAAATCAATTTATAAATGAAGCACCAGATGATACTTTTCTTTTAATGAAGGTAAATGTACTTGTATATACACAATATGCATGTGTAAATACACTTAATTTTTCCATATTTATTACAAACTTGACTTTTAGGCTGTTTTAATAATTGAAGTATCTGGAGCTTGTCGCCGTGAAGAACTCTGCAAAATGTTGATAAATCATCTAGAATTTAAGAACGACATAGTGGCAGTTGCAATACCTGACAGCAAAACTAATATTTCCCGTAGTTTTGTAATAATTCAATCTAATTGGATTAATTTGCTAAAAAAATATATAGATATAAGAGCTAGAGTTCTACCAAAAAATTACAGATTATTTTATGCTTACCGCAAAGGTAAATGTATAAATTCACCAGTTGGTCTTAATACAATTGGCAAAGTACCATCTCAAATTGCTATATATCTTAAGCTAGATAGTCCAAATTAGTTTACTGGCCACTGCTTTCGCAGAACATCAGCAACTATACTAGCAAATAATGGCGGCGATTTAGTATCAGTTAAAAGACTTGGTGGTTGGAAGTCATCAGTAGTAGCGGAAGGTTATATTGAGGAATCCTTGCTCAGTCGCGTAGCAATTGCACGAAAATTAACTGAAGGTGTACCATCATGTGCAAGTACATCAACAGCAACTGCTGCTGTTCATGTGCAGCCAGATATACAATCCAATCAAAGAAACGAAGTTGTGCCAGGAGTTAGCATTTCTAATTGCCAAAATTGTTCTATAAATATAAACGTTTACAATAACATCCCACAAAACAATAATATACCCATAACACTGCTTTGTAACAATTTTGTCAAATTTCAATTGATTTAATCTTTATTTCAATGTAATGAAAATAAAGAGTTTATACTATTTGCTAATTTTATTTGTAGTACACAGTAAATTTAATAAACTTGTTTAATTTCATATCTATGTTGTTATAATTACGTTTGAAGGTTATGTGTTTCCACTGCTGTCGAGTGGTTATTTCGTTGCCAACATTGTGAACTAAATACACTAAATTTATCATTTTAAAATTAAATTTCATTTAATATTCCATCATTTTCTTTTATTATTATTACGCAAAAGAGTGTTTGAGATACTATACTTTTTTATTATAAATATAGATTTTTAATAAGTGCTTTAGAAATTGGAGTGTTTTTTCCAAAATTTCACGAACGAGTGCGGGAAATTGACGTTTCGGTCGTTGCGTAGGCAACGCGAAACAACACATTTTAATGTATGAGTACAAAAATATATTTTTTATACAACTGTCAAAGAGCTCATGTTTCATTGGCAACGAAATAGGTACTTTCGCTCTTTAGTATGAAAGATATCTTGAGTGCACGCTGCTATTGACTACGAATTGAAAAGGTGTGAAGTCGACAAACAATAAAACAAGTACAACCGTATCTTTTAAACTAAATTTATTGAAAAGGCATGAAAATTAACATGTGCGTGTCAAAATTACAAAACTATGCTATCTGCTTTATTAAACAAATGAATGCCAGTAAGAGGCGCTACGACAAAAAACTAATAAATGGTAGGCAAGTTTAAAACCTCATAATTATATAAGACATTATTATTTTGGTTTATTACATATTATAATTTTTAAAAGTATTGTATACACTTTGTTGCTGAAATGGGGTCAATTGCGTAGCCAGGACTGGATATTTGTAGGCGCTAAGCATTTTAGTCAATAATTACCTACAATATAGGTATCTGTTAAATATATACTGGGTCGGAAAAAGAACCTTGCAGTTATTGGAGTATTAAGAGTGTAACGTCATTCTTTGTTACTCGAGCACGGTAATTGCAGCGCGAGCTGAAGGCAAGAGCTGCAATAGTGTGAGAGGGACATAGACATTTTATGCATGCGATTGTATTTTCACTGATTAAAAAACATATACGTACAGAATATAAATTCGTTATGTGAATAAATTTCTATTTTGTTTGTAATTTGTCCTCCTGGTAATTACTGAAGTACGCGCGACAGAATAAATTTTCGATTACTCAACAGAATGTCAACTTTTCATAACGATTCTAAAAATTATATTTTACAACTGTCAAAATATTTTCTCTTTATTTCACTAATTATTTACAATACCACGACAATGCGTATTTAGTGAACTGTTTTGTATCCTATTGCGCAAAATGAGTATTTCGAGTAGGCTCCTAATTTTTTTTTTCGCTTCCTCACCTACAACACCTTTGGGGTTGCGATTTGACGGCTGGTAGCCACACTTCACGCAAAAAAATATCACTTACCAAGATCTGCTACGGCAGAGTGCCACGCCCAGTAATGAGTCAAAGGCATGATGATATATTTATTTTATTTTTATTGGTTACAACACATTAATACTTCCAAGTTCACATTATTTTTGTTTTTATCCTTAAATTTACTTGAATAAATCAATAATTATTGTTTTTTTGACAGTTGTTGAAAAGAATGTTTGTATTTTTTGGGCGAATTATTTTTTGGCGCGTTCGAATGACTTTTTTGTCTCGGCCTAGCGATCTCGACTAAAGGTGACATACTCAATAAAAAAAACTCTCATTTCGCGCACTTTATACAAAAATAACTATTAAGTATTTGTTCCATACAACAAATAATAAAGGTAGTTAGTTACGCAATGTTATAATGCTTTTTAGTTTAAATTTTTTTGCAGGCGCTTAACAGCAATTTGGGGACGCCCACCCGTCCTTGCAAAGGATTCTAGTTACATCACTAAATGTGGTTTGCACCTGCCAAATAATTGTTTTATTCAGCAAGACTCGTCAAACTAAATTTTTCTCTTGGTGTGCTAAATCGACATTTCGCGCACTTACAGAAAAAACTATTGGATTTTATAATTGAGAACGTAATCATTACTTGGCAGTAATTTTTGTCATCATATAACATGTCTGAAAGTACAGTGACGATGATGAAAAATTCGGGTGACGCCTGGATTAGAACCAGAGACCTTCTATTTGCCAGTCAGAATATTTTGAATTAGAAAGTTGCTTTATTTGTTCTACTTATTTGATACAGATACAGAAAGACACTGCTCATATTAGTCAGCAACCAAGGTAGCGTCGATCGTACAGTAAGCGGCGAGAATCTCAATCGCTAAACGATTAGTGGATTTGTTCGATTAACTGCGCTGCACACTGCCACTAGGCGCTGGGTATTTTTTTTTCACAGACTTGATTTTTTATATTATGGTAGGTACAGCACAAACAACGCATTTTTTCCTTGCACATGTGTGACTGGCCAATCGGCTGCCGAACGCACTGCTGAGGTGAATCTCAATCCACATGGATTAGCGGATATTGTCAGCATCACAGCGCTACGGTAAGCGCGATCGGTTTCCCACATGGCGAGGAAGACATATAGCGTTTTAAAAACATGACAACATTTTTTACAATTCTAGTGCCTAACTTGTAAATTTGTAATAGGCAGAACGAACTTAGAATAATGAAAGGATGCAATGTATGTGAGTGACATGGGGCGAAGTGATATGATTTACAACTATAGGAAAAATATTTACAAAAAATCCATTCGAAACTATTATATAATTAACTTAAAACTAAATGAATGATAATGGTATATTCAATGCGGTGATGATTTACATTACAAATTTTTGATTAAAATGATTTTTAGAGTAAATACGATGATCGACTGTTTAAATAATGAAGAACTTCGATAATTGGAATGTCAGTCTAATTTATTAAAAAATTACAATTCCGACGTTTCGGCGATAACCCTCGCCTTCTTCAGGGATCTACAAGGTATATAACAATAAGACATATTTTTTTGTTTAAAAAACACAGAAACAAAAAACTTACATGTAACGTCTAATAATTGACATAAACAAATTGTTTAAATAAACTTAACATAATAGTCACAAATTAAAAGAATAAATAGTCAACAATGTTTAAAAATTACAACAACCCTTAACAATTAACTATAAAACACATTAAAAAGAACATTACAAAAATATCATTATCACAGTTTTAAATCTAGTACAAGAATGAGAACAAAAATTGAAATAAATTTTTACAACCAAATTAAACCAACGAATCAAGCATGAAATGGAAAAATAACGAATAAAAGAGAATGATAAAATGTAGTTAGACAAAATAAAATACAATAGTGGATTGTGGGAACCTTAATTACATACACTGATTTTTTATTAAATTGCAATAAATATTGCTTAAGTTTTCTATGTCCGTCTGTGCATTAATGTTGTTTTTGTCCGACTTTATATATAGCATCTCTAATGTTAATCTTTTATTTAAAATTTTCTAATTTTTTAATATTTTTGTGTTGTCGAAGTCAAACTGATGGTTGTTACTTTTTGAGTGTTCCACTAAGGCACATTTTATAGTTTTATTTTTGTTTTCACAATTTCTTTTATGTTCTGTTAATCTAGTTTTTAAATATCTTTTTGTTTGGCCTGTATATTGTTTGTTGCATTGTGAACATGGTATTTTATAAATGAAGTTAGAATTAAATTCTTTTTTAGTTTTATCTTTGATATTACTATATAAATCATTAATTGTTTTATATTGTTTGTAAGCTACGGTCAATCCACATTTTTCTTTAAGTAGTTTTTTTTATTTTAGGAGTTAAGCGTTGAATATATGCCATAGATATGTATTTTATTTCAATTTTATTATTTCTTATGTCAATGGACTCTCCTTTTGTATTATTTAAAATTTTATTTATTGTTTTATTGAGAAAGTTATTAGCTTTTAATAAATTTTTAACTGTGTTATTTATTTCTGAGTGATAAATACTGGATGTAAGTTGAAGCGCTCGATTTTTTAAGTTAGTGGCAATATTAAGTTTTTGATGAATTGGATGATTTGAATTGTAATTTAAATATCTTGTTGATGATGTGGGTTTTTTGTACCATTTAGTGGCGATAGTGTTATCCTTGTTGTGTGTTATTAAGATGTCTAAGAACGGAATTTGATTGTTGGTTTCTAATTCCGACGTAAATTGTATATTTTTATGGAAACTATTGAAAACACCTTCTACTAATTCAATTTTATTAACAGGTACAATTGTTAATATGTCATCTACATATTTTTTTTTTAAGTGATTTCAAATGGTAGCTTTTGCAGTATGGAAGAAACCGCATGATCCATAACAAGATTTGCTAGTACAGGTGAAAGTGGAGACCCCATTGTTGTACCGAATTGTTGTTTGTATATTTTGTCGACATATACGAAATAGCTATTGTTGTACCAAAATTCTATAAATTCCAAAAGTGCATTGCACTCTCTGATATTTGTGATCGTTCGTGTAACTGGATTATTATATAATTGTGACGTGTAGAATATTTGTGATAAGAGCGGTCTGCGTTATTGACAGAGCGCAGACATTTATTCTGTAGTCGCTGCAGCGGTTGCAGTGCTGTTCTCGACGCCGAATACCATACTGGAGCTGCATATGTTAAAATGGGGCGAATGATGGACGTGTACAAGAGTTTTTTGTTTAAATGGGACATGGAACTATTTTTATTCACGAGAGGATACAGGGATTTAATTACTATGAAGGCTTTTTTACTGATGGTGTTAAAATGGGGTTTGTAATATAGGCGGGGATCTAGGGTAACGTCGAGGTATTTTGTGGTTTTGTTTTGTGTCAGTGAAGCGTAAGTGGAGTGTAAACAGTGTTGTTTGATTTTTTACGTGTGAAAACAATGGATTCGATCTTCTCGTCTTCTCGATATTGAGGTGGATCTAGATCTGTTTATATGCGACCTCTGCGCTGAAGGAATGCGAATAGCGTGTCGTATCGTCCGCCTAGAGTGCTGTGTGGTTTTGAGAAAATGTTGTCTGAAAATAATGTAGATAGAGTGTGAAAAGTTTAGGATCTAAGACGCTGCATTAGGCTACGCCCGTGGCAACGGTACGGGGGGGTGGACAGGGTGTTGTTAAGTTTCACCTGTAGATGTCGGTTGGAGAAGTAGGAATGGATAAATTTAATTAAATGTGCAGGGATTTTCATGAGAATTAATTTGTAGATGACACCCTCTAGCCATACTTTGTCGAAAGCCTTTTTGACGTCTAGTAGGACCATTACTGTGACTTTCTTTTTATTAAAGTTTGTAGTTATGTCAGTCACAATTATCGCTACTTGCTGGACGGTACTATGTTTGGGACGGAAACCAAACTGGAAAGGTGGGTTTATTTTATGTATAGGAATAGATACGGGAAACTATCATCTTCTCAGCTACTTTGGACAAGGTATTAAGGAGGCTGATATGGTGCGGTCTTATATTGTTATACATTTTGATTTACATGTAGTGTTCCTGTCCTTTGGTCTTACTGCCTCGGTATTATTTACCCATTTCTAAACGAATAAAATAATTAGTGATCTTGTGCGACTAATGCAGTGTGCATGTTTTATGAATGATCGTATTATGTTGTAGGAAAAATGAATAAAAAACCTACTTTTAATAATTGTACTTACTATTAACTTAAGAACTAAATGAGTGACAGTAATAATATATGCAGTGGTGAATCGTAACAATATGATTAATGATAGTATGGTTTGATAATAATGGCGTATGCATATGAGTCTAATTCTAAGTAAATGATTTTTAATGTTACAGTGCGGTTATAACCTTTATAGAATATTAGTTGTGATAGAATGGTTTGAATTTAATGTTTATTCATCAGTATTAGCTTAACTCTAAATGAATGATTGTGAATGATATTTACAATGCTTATTATTATTTATAATGGTGTATTTGAAAGAAATGTATTAATGGCATATATTACACTGATATGTTTTTTGTGAAGATGGCAAATGTATTGAATTTTTCAGTGTCGATTTTACATTTACTAAGTTTAATATTGTTCTTGGAGTGCTGTTAATATATGTGCAAAATTTATTAAGGAACTTAATGTCTGCATTTCAGTCGTTATGCTTTTATATAGGGTCATAGTGTCTTAGTTACTAGGGTCGGGGAAGGTTGATTGTTAAGAGGGGTTGGGGTTGTCTGCAGACTGGCTGGTGGTGGGTTGGAGCGCTAATTGCTGTCGTTGAACACCGGGGAGTGGGGGAAACTCGTCAGGAGCTAATAGAAATCAGACACTTTTACGCACGTCACTGTCACTCGCACTTGGGGTGTTGTGGGCCGTGCTGTGATCCCTGGCTGCCCTGGAGGACAGGTGCTGACTGATACCGCTGCTGGGCTTAAACTGGAACTATCTTCTCAATATTTATTTTCCTATATTTTAGTCGCGAAATATAATGTAACACCTCAGTAGAAGCTGGGTGAATAATTTCTTCACTTTTCAAAATTTAAGGTTTATTAAGATAAAATTTACAACATAAAAAATAAATAGAAAAAGTTACTAAATTACAAAAGTTATATATTATTACGCGAAAACATTAAATCTCTATTTAAACAATTTGTATCAAGGATGGCAAACAACAACATATAAACTAAAGTTACTGCATGTCAAGACTACATCTTGACAATCCAAAGGCTAAACCACCACTGAACATTTGTTGTTGTTTTCCATGGGATGTGCTGACAAGGGGTAAGAGGGCGGAATCGTTGAGTTAGTTAGAGATAACTGTTCCCATGCACGAGTTTACATAAAAAACACCAGACGCTTCGAAAGGATGAAATACAAGGATCAAAAGCTATCTCAGACCAACGCACAGTTAATAATTTACCCAGATATGTCATCACATAATAGCTAACAAGCGCGACAATTCAGAGAAGCCATAAACTCGATAAATAATGATCGAAGTATATTGAAATTATTACAAACATAAGCACTAAAAAATTTGATAACCAAAACTCTCTCAAGTCAACTTTACAAAAAAAGATACTTAAGATAATATTTAATTTGTCTGTATCTTTCGAAGCTGAGTTGATAGTGAAAAATCCTAATTGTAACAAAAACTAATTCTGAATTGTTTCACTTTGTTACAATAAACAGCGCATTGCACGCTGTTGGCTGGATGATCTCCTTCGCAGTTGATGCATTTTACTGGTGAAATGCGGGACTTTGTGCATTCTCTTGTTATGTGTTGGTTTGCGTACTTTAAGCAACGAGGAGTGCGCATACAGTTTGCAGTGGTGTGTCCCCACATCTGACAGCGATGGCACTGCATCAGCTGTTTCTTGTTAATATGCCGTGTCCAAGAAACGCGTGTGTTCATAATTTTTTTATATTTTGTTGTACATTTTATAGTGTTGTAGCTGCTGTCATTATACGGTAGTTTGATAGTAAGCTTGTGAGTGTTCTCCAGCTCTACCTGGATCTCTTGAGTGCTCGGCTCACAGTCAAGACCGCCAAGTACGAACGCATATTTTATCATCTGCGTCCGTGTACATGTGAAATTCCACTTGAGATTCTCTCATTATATTCACCATTTACTTCATCTCTTCCATATCGTCCAGGTATAGGTTGATATTGTTTTTACTATAACTTGTAGTGAAACCTTTCTTGACTTTTTCACTTATTATGGCAACGAAGTCATTGTGTGAACTTGGTTTCCCTGCTATTATTACAGCCGATATTCTCTGTTTATTTTGCTTGCAAGTAGAGGTGGTGCTAGTAGTGTTGGTAGTGCTGATATTTAGTTTTGTTGGATGTTGATTCCGCTCGGGCCAGCCTTGTTATTTTATTGGTCATCCTCACTATCATCACTGCTGATGTCGTCATTTTTGTCATCATCTAAATCGCTGTCCGCTTCAACGGCGAGCGGTTCGTAGCGATTAGCAATTGTTACTTGAGGTGGTGTGGCGGGTGAAGCAATGGGAGCTCACAGCCTTTTGTTGTTGTGTGCTGATTGGTTGCTTATTGGTTCTCTGTCCTGTTAGTACTGACACTTGCTTTCCTCTTCTTCTCAACTTCGTTGTCGTCTTAAACAGGTCGATGTTCAACAATCGTAATTAATTTTAAATTTGCGACACTCATGATGGCGCATTTTTTTTCACTTATTTCACTTTTTTACATGTTTTGCTACTTTTAGTCACTCTTTTTTTACTTTAATTTCTCCAATTTTGCATTAAAACTTGCATTTGCACTGTCACCACTACTTTTAGAATCACTACTGTCACTAGATATGACCATTACATTATTCTCAATCCCTATCTTTTCCTATTTATTAGTTGATTACATAGGGGAGAAGTCCCTATGCCTGTCAAAAAACTTATCAACAAACCGAGATTTAGTAAGTGTCTTTTTAAGTGGCTGGCGTTTTACACGCAAAAAACATATTATATTTTTATTTAAAATAAAATTTTAACAGTCGCACAAAGTCTAACGATACACAACTGTTACGAACTACAATCACACTATCATTGTTTGCCGCGCAGAGATGCTAACCGTTATACCATGTCAGCTAGGTACAAAGTATGACGTCAATCGAATTCTTCTGACTTAGTTTCTCTCGCAGTCTCGATCCCAAGACTCCTATATAATAGATATTTTAACTCTAAATTTATCATCGTCACTGTACTTTCAGTCATGTCGTATGACAAAAATTACTTCCTGGTAAGATTTCCTTTAAATTAGAAGATGTGTCGTTGCAGACGAAACCCCTTGTCAATACCTATAATATAGGAATCGATGCTACGTTAGAAACTATGGTAGAAGACTTCGGTTGACCCCATACTTCGTACCTAGGTGACATACGTGTAGCGAGTAACATCTCTGCCCGGCAAGCAGAAGGTCCCTGGTTGGAATCCAAGCGTCATCTAAATTTTCTGTTATAAATTTTACTATAAACTTAGTTGTAGTTTGACAGTTGATAATCGTACTTTATGCACATAAAATATATCATGTAGCTATTTTTAAAATGTCAATAGACTCTAGGGATTATCTTTCTGTATCACGCAATATTTCCCAAATTTACTGTTCATAATAAAACAATATGAAAACCATAAACTTGTAAAATTTGTATCTAAACAGCACAAACCTAATACTAACTTCTTATAGAAAAAGATTTTTTAAGTGACTAGATTACAGAACTTCTTTATTAGAGTGACACTTAACGATTAGAAAATAACAGTTATATCGGGATCTGTTTAGACACTTACCATTTCGATAAGTACCGGTGACACAATATTACAAATCGCAACGTTGGAAGTAAGTTCTGTAGCCATGGATGCGATGAAGCTGGTTATGCAGAGAACCGCAAAAGATGGCATCTTATTTAAAACGGTAAGCTTCTGGCCCAGGTAGGCCGACATTCCGGAGACCGTGCCAGCGCTGGCCAAAGCGAAGCCGCCGCCTAACAGGAATAACAGGCCCCACGGCATCTTCTCTTGCAGCACCTTCCAGGGCACCAACGGAGAGGATGGCCTCACTGGCCGCGCTGAGTCTGCAACATAAACACTCTGATTGCTCCCATATTCTAACATAAATGTCAATGCTTCATAAAACCGACTGATATTACACCCTTTCTTTAAAAAAAAACCTCGACTCGTATAATTTTGAGGTCCAATTCAGCGAAGCATGCCATAGCGTCTAAAACCACAGCGTCGACATCCCACAAGGTCGACAAAGTCCATAGCGTCGACAACTCATAGCGTCGACAACCCATAGTGTCGACAACACCTCTCACTCTAATGTTCATAGCGTATAAATCGTGTTCGTATAAGTTTGCTTTGCGTTGCTATTCCCACTGACAATTAGTATAGAAAACATGTAATAGATGGCACTGATTATTACAATGAACCAAATTAATCGACAACAAATTTCAAGATTTTTAAATGCCATATATAAAAACAATATTAATATATCCCTTTAATTGTAATAGCTACGTGAAAGTAAATATGATTAAAAAATTTACTAATACTATATATTATATTTTACCAATTATATATATATATATATATATATATATATATATATATATATATATATATATATATATATATAATTAAAAGAGTGTAAATTATGATTTATTTTATCTTTCTCATTTAGTTATTTTCTATATTAATTAAGTGCTTGATATTTTATAAAAAAAATACAATTGCATTTAATAGTTTTACTTTAATAGTTGTTTCCAAATTTGAAATATACAGAAATTAAATAAAACTAAAATAGAAATAGTGATAAGTGGTAATCAGGCAATTTTAAAATATTTACAATAAAATGATCTAGAACAAAATAAAATCATTTATAACTTGATCAGCAACAATTGTTAAAGTATTACAGATATAGTTTTTATACATCATTTAAAAACAAAACAAAATATATAAATTATTTCATTTTGATATTCCAGGCTACTCTTTTCCTGTAAAAATCTTCAAAGATGTGTACACATTATTGTAGAAAAAAATCATTGAAAGAGGTACAAGTTTGTAGAGAATAAAATTCTATTTCTAAATCGGTCATCATTTCTTATTGTACTTGTTTAATTACTGTAAAAACTGAATTTGAAATTGCCTAAAATTATCTATTTTATTTTTAAATACTAGGTACTAACCGTGAAAGAAAACTAAATTAACGTAATTATCATATAATTATTAAATTATATATTTCAATAGTACACATCATAATTGACATTTGATTAAAATAAAAAATATTTAGTCTTCTAAATATTTGGTAACTTTTTAATCATAATTAAAATGTTTTACAAAATTATGTAGATCTGGTAAATATAGTGGCTGATCAATGAATTTGATCCGCGATTCGTAAATTTTGGCCATGGCGACTGTCAAAGTATTTTCTTTTTCTTTAAATATTGCGACAGTTTTTGCCTTCAGGTTGTTAAATATCACTGCGTATATTGTTTTACCCTTTTTTTGACATGATCGATAAACACAATTCCGTGACAATCCTAAAAAAACAAAAACAGTCACGGCACAATATTATATTTTATCCATTTTTACAAAAACGCTAACATCTACTGACACAATCATCAATCAAACAATAGCCAAGTGTCAAAAACAGCTGAAATTTTCAGAGATATCTTTCAAAACATGTACAATTGGAGTACTAGAATAGTTTTAACAAATAACTACGCTTACATATATTGAGGCTCAAAACTTTTTAGACAACTCTCGTATAAAAATCCCAACCCTAAAACAAGAACGATTTCCAGTAATTGTCGCAAATGCTCCAATATTATAATATATGTATTCACAAAGTAATTGTAGTGTATAACCAGTTCTTCGTACTCATACTAATTTGATATTTGACAGTAGTATGGCATCGTTTTGTTTCGTTAAGACAATCTAAAACTAATAAAAAATAAATTGTATTCCTTTTACAATACATATTATAGTGAAAAATAACATACTGATTCCTGATATATAAATATTTATAAAGGTAAACTTAACTTCTAAAATTGTTAAAAGGTCCAGAAAACCAGAGTGAACCTGGCAGCCAATATTAGCAGTCACTTTTGACGTGTAGTACTTTGCAAACAAACTACATGCCACATTTAACTATGGTCAACTAGATGTTTCACACATTATTTATATTATTAAAAATCACTAAATTGAATATAGTCTTATAATAGTTCATTCTATTATATTACCTGATTTAAACAATAATAAATTTATTTATTGGATATTAAGAAAGATATGATTTTAATTATAACAACTACGCGCCAAATATGAATCAGCAAATAAAATTGGTTATGTATGTTTAGGATATAAAAATTAGTTTCCACCCCCTAATAATTGATGTGCCTCAATTATTTTTTACATGTACCTACAAAACATCCCTATATATATTTTAAAATATGTTCGGTGTCAAGTAACTCCGGAGCAAGGTGATGGATAAATAAATAAACTCTAAATAGTTGATGTCCCTAAAATATTTTTATATATTAAAGTAGACTACACTCCTGGACATATTTTAAAACTAGTCCGATGACTAGCAACCCCGGAGCAAGGTAGTAATTAATTTTTTAATTAGTGAGTCGAGATGCCGATGTGTCCAGAGCGATGGCCTTAAAAATGTATATAAATTCAAATTTCGTTATAGGTTGCGATTAAAATAATTCAATATCGTCTTATTTTATTATTATTATTATTATTTTAGTAATTTATTTATGATCTCAGTAATTATTCTTGTTCTAACATGAATAGTTCGTATAGTCGTGTTATATCATGTATACAGTGGACTCTTCATATTAAATCGCCGATGGATATATTGCCTGTTGTAGCAAATTGTAGTTTAATTGGACATTTAAATCAAACTCAGGTCTTTTAGCAAAGTTAAACACTTTCTCAACGGCTGCGTACAAAAATAAACTATAACGTGTATAATACAGAACAAGAATTATACGACACACACGTTCTAGAAGAAAATAAATAACAACTAACTGTCAAAGTAAAAAACACATGAACAACATCAGCAATATATTTACAAAGGTGCCTCTGACTTTTAAAATAAATATTAACAAACTAATTCAACACTCTCGCTTTTGGAATATCTTGATTAAAAAAAAAACGCGACGCTCGAATAACAATTGCGCATATCAGCTTTGTAATCCCAAGTAGCAGCAAAGTGTGCGAAGCCTGTCACGAGGGAGAGGCTTAGTAAGTAAGTCAGCTAGTTGTAGCTCGCTGGCTACATATTCAACTGCAATATCTTGTTTCTCATAGTGTTCGCGAATAAAATGATACCGAACATCTATGTGCCTTGTTCATCTATGAAACTCGGGGTTCTTTACAACCCTGATGGCGGCTTGACTGACAATGTTCAGGACGGTTGGTTGAGCACACAGATGTTTGATATCAGCAAGTAATCGGCAAAGCCAGACATCTTCTTTCGTCGCAGCGCAAGCTGCCATATACTCGGCGTCTGTTGTGCTCAGTCTTTGCGAAGACCAGGTTACTGGTCTATTTGCCAACGTGAATACATATCCGGTTACGGATTTTCTCATGTCTAGGTCGCTCGCATAGTCAGAATCGCAGAAGCTAGTTAATTTTAGTTAGCTCTCGCTACTTCTATACATGATCCCCATCGAAGGTAGCGGAAAATTCGTTTTACAGCTGACCAATGCTCGAGGTTGTAAATTGTTACAGAATCGGCTGACTTCGTTGACGGAAAATACTATGTCGGGTCTAGTGACTGTTGCTAGGAACATCAATGAACCTATAGCTTCTCGATACGGTACCTCTCGGCCTGCTGACTCGCCGCCAGCTTGTGCTTGAAGACGCATGCCGGGTTCGGCAGGTACACTGATAGTTTTCGCGTCTTCCATCTTAAATCGTTCGAGAATTCGCTGGACATAGGAAGCTTAGTGTATAAAAATGCTTTTGCTTGCTCGGTCTCTCACGATTTGCATCTCGCAGAAAACGTTGGTGGTGATGAGCTTCACCTCGAATTTGCTGCACAGTGCCTGAAGAACCATATTGAGAGCTCTCTGAGTCTTGGCGGCTACTAACCCGTCGTCTATATACAGAGCAAAATATACAGTCGTTTCGTCGATTTCACCTACGAAAATACACTTGTCCGCGTCGGACTCTTTGAAATTATGACGTGACAAAAACGTTTTAAAAGTCTTGTTCCAGCACCTGGGTGCTTGCTTAGACCATACAGGGACTTTCTGAGTTTACAGGTTACCTTACTGCGGTCCCCTTTTACCTCGACTCCCTCTGGTGGCACCATAATGATGTTCTCCTCAAGCTCACCGTAGAGGAAGGCGGTCTTCACATCAAACTGTTCTTTAGCTGTCAGAGCCAAAAATACACGTACAGAGTCATATCTCACGACCGGTGCGAAGGCCTCGGTGTAGTCGAGGCTGCTTTTCTGCTGGAATCTTCTGGCGCAGAGTCTGGCTTTGTGCCGGCAAATTGCTCCCGATGAATCCCGTTGGACCTTGAAGACCCACTTCGAGTCGATTACCTTCTGAGTCGATTCCCTGGGGATCAGCTGCCAGGTTGCATTCTCTCTATGTGAAGACAGCTCCTCGTGTATGGCCGATAAACAGCTTTCTGCAT
Organism: Pterostichus niger; assembly: GCA_947425015.1. Classification (NCBI taxonomy): domain Eukaryota; kingdom Metazoa; phylum Arthropoda; class Insecta; order Coleoptera; family Carabidae; genus Pterostichus; species Pterostichus niger. The sequence goes on from OX380348.1 coordinate 13,854,288, forward strand.
CTTCACCGGTGACAGCTTCCTGGAACGAAGTTGGTATATGGAATTCAGCGACGTCGGCTTCGTATCTGGCAGGTGTTCTCAATTTGTTTCTGTCGCGAAGAACAAACCGGGACGCGACTGGGTCGTCGACTGGATCGGCGGCTGGTACGCCACCTGGATCGGCGGCTGGCAAATCACCTTCTTCTGCTCCATCCAAGTCATCATGGTCTGCGAGAGGCTCAGGAGCGTCGATCTCGGCAGACGGAAACATCACACTGTTTGTAGCTTCAGACTGGCCCTAGCTTGTTTTCACCTCATTGAAGACGACGTCTCTTGCTTCGGTGATCCGCTTGGTTTCAGAATTGAACAAGCGGTAGTTGGTGGAGTCCCCCTGATATCCAACAAGGATCAGCTTCTTTGACTTCGGTTCGAATTTCTTCCGCAGCTGCGAAGGGACGTGCACAAATGCGTCGGCACCGAAGGTACGCATGTGTGACACACTTGGCTTCTTCTTCGTCCACATCTCGTACGGTGTAGTATCAGAACGTAGACTCGACGGAGTGCGGTTAAGAGTATAGACGGCGGTATTTACTGCTTCGGCCCGGAGGAACTGTGGCAGGTTCCTCGCTTCCAACATCGACCTGGCGGCCTCACAGATGGTTCTGTTTTCTCGCTCCGATTTGCCGTTTTGTTGGGGACAATACGGTGCAGTCGTCTGCAGTTCAATACCGCGCTATCGCAGGTACTCTCGCATCGCCTGGTTACAGAATTCGGAGCCACTGCCCGTTCTGAGAATCTTCATAGTGTTTTGAACTTGTTCGATACCAGCTTCTCGAAATTCTTGAAGTTTTCCAGGACATCTCTCTTCTGTTTCAGAAAATAGACGTGCCTGAAATTCGATGCTTCGTCGATGAACTTTGACTCCGACTGAGTCCACTGGCATGGGACCGCACACGCCGCTGTGCACGAATTTTCCTGGCTCCCACTGTTGCTTCACAGCCTGGCTCTGGTGTGGTTGTTTGTGCGACTTCCCATATTAGCACGCCTCACAGAAGAACTCGCTGGTGTCTGACAACTCGACTCCCTGCACGTGGTTTTTGTTGATCAACTGCATCAGGAACTTCGGATTCACGTTGCCCATACGCTCGTGCCACGACTTCAGACTTTTATCGATTGCTGAATTATCTTCACAACGTTCTACTGGTTTGAAGAACATTAGATAGACGTCGTTTCCGGTCTTCATGCCTTCTGCAACCAGCTTGTTTTGGGCGAGAATGTAAACGTGCTTATCTTCAAAATTTACCGTAAAGTTTTTCGCGGTGCACAGACCGACTGACATGAGATTTATCTTGATTTCCGGGACGTAGAGAACATTCTCCATTTTGCCGGTTATTCACTCACCTTGGATGTATTTTCTCAAAGTAATCGTCCGAACTCCGCGTGCACGGCACACGATGTTATTCCCGAGAGATATCTCGACATCCGAGCTTCTCAGTTTAGAGAACCAATCGAGCCTGAACGTGATGTGCCGAGATGCTCCGCTGTCGGTCAACCAGCAGTCCCGGTAGTCCAGTCCCAGGATCTCTTCGGAGACCGCACTGTTTGCAACTTGACTGACGGTCTGTTTGTCCTCTCTGACGGTTACTGTCACGGGAGCAGGTTATCCTGGCTTTGCTGTGGTTTGTTGTTTTTCTTCTCTTTATCACGTTTTTTCTTGCGGCAGTTGCGACTGATGTGCCCCAGCTTCTTGCAATAGAAGCGCTCCATCGACTTTCTTCGATTGTCCTTCCTTCTGTGGTCCTTTCCTCCATGCTCCTTTGTCTTCGATCGATGTTACAGTGACAGCAGCTAGGGCGCTGGTCGCTTCGTCGTCCTGGTGCGTCAGTCGTTTCTCTTCTTTGATGAGTCGCTCCTGGAGGTTCGGGATCGTCTGCTGTTCTGCGATGACGCTGTCGCAGGCCGTTACCAGGGGACTGTATTTTGCGGGAAGGCTCCCTAGTATCTTGGCCATGATGGCCACATTAGATACTTGCTCGCCAACGTCCTTCAGCTGATTTGCCATATTCTGCACTTTGGTCAAATGGTGGACCACCGAGTCGCCCGCGACCATGCGGTAATCGTAGAATTTTTGCGTCAGTAACAACTTATTCGAGGCAGTTGTTTGTTCGTGGATTGCACTGAGTTTTACCCACATTTCTCTGACCGTCTCGCAGGTGATGAGGCATTCGAGTTGCATGGCGTCAATGGAGGCCGAAATTAGGAACATGGCCTTTGCGTTGTCCTTTGTCCATGACTTGCTTGTTGCGTCGTTGAGATTCTCCGACTTGACACGAGTTCCGTCGAAAACATCGATGATTCCGTTCGCGATGAGAATCGTGCGCAATTGTAATTTCCAGAGTTGGTAATTCGTGCCTTCCAGCTTCGTGATGTTCTGGGTAGTCAGTTCGTCTGCCATTTTGTAAAGCACGCACGAGGCAGCAGAAATAATGACTTAGCTTGGCTGCCACAATACTCGCGACCGAATCGCGGAAAACACGTTACACGTTTTTCTTTTGAAGAAAATGCCCGTTGCGCACACCGTTTGCTGTAGCAAATCGTAGTTTAATTGGACATGTAAAGCAAACTCAGGTCTTTCAGCAAAGTTAAACACTTTACTAACGGCTGCGTACAAAAATAAACTATAACGTGTACAATACAGAACAACGATTATATGACACACACGTTCTAGAAGAAAATAAATAACAACTAACTGTCAAAGTAAAAAACACATGAACAACATCAACAATACAATTACAAATATGCCTCTGACTTTTAAAATAAAGATTAACAAACTAATTCAACAAAGCAGTGGTAGCGCGCGAGCGACGCGGCGGTGGAAATTTGTCCACGCGCGAATTTACAAAATGAAGCGTTCTAACTCGTTTAGTCTTGTTAAAACATGCATTACGTGAAATCGTCTATGAATGAACAAACATATTATTTGCTTCATTCTCCTTCAGCAAGCAGTACTGCACTAGTGTAGAATTTATGTACCTTGTATTTAAAAAATATTTGTAGGTGAAAGTGAATTTAAGAATATCAAGAACATTAAAGGTAAGCTATTTTGAATTTAAAATAAACATACATACATAACAATACGCATTTCCCAATAGAGGTAGCGATTATGTTTGCAAAATCTAGAAAAAAAGCAATTCAAGCGAAATTATTCGAAAATGTTACTTCATACTTTCCTACAATTAAAGCAAAACTAAAGCAAATAACTCAAACAAGACTTTTGGTAATTAATAATTACATTTATTGAATATTTTTATGCAGATGTCTCAAGAAAGAAAGAAAAAGAAACTCTCCGGACATCAAAATTTAATTAATAGAAAAAGACGCCAAGAAGAACAAGAGAAAAATGCTTCAAGATTAACACAGTATTTACGAAACAAACGACCAGAACTGACCAAGATTATCCGCCAGATTCAATTCAGGAATCAGTACCCGGTTTCAATGTAGATGAATTCAAAATACCAAGTCAGCCAGGACCAACTCCCAGTAAAGATAATCAAATCGTTGAAGAAATTACCCCTGTTTTTGGATCTGGGGACTATACTATACAATAAATAAATGTGCATTTGTTGATCCAGGGCTTTGGCCGGAACCAATATCTCACATATCTAGGCAAGCTATTATAAAAACGGGTCCTAAACAAATAAAAAACTTAAATTTTCCGCGCGATTTGTTGGGTCGAAAATTTTCTGTAAAGTTACTATAAGAGAAACTTAAAAAATGGTGAAAAATTTAATAGAAATTGGTTGATTTACTCAATTACGAAAAATAATGTTTATTGCTTTTGTTGTAAACTTTTTGAACCTTCTCAGCAAAAAAAAGGGATTTAATGACTGGCATCATATAGTAATGTACCTGAACCGCCATGAAAAAACTTCCACTCACTTTACTAACTATAAAAAATGGACAGAGTTGCTTCTATCGTTCAAAAATAAAACTAGTGTTAATTATTATAGCAAACAATATTAGACATTGAAAGTAAACGATGGTATGAAGTAATAAAGCGAATAATTTATTTAATTAAATTTTTATGTAAACAAAATTTAGCACTTCGAGACAAAAGCAATACTCTCTACAATTGCAACAATGGTAATTTTTTTAAATGTATTGAAATGCTAGAAAAGTTTGATCCTATCACACACGACGTATAAATAGCGATTCTGAATTTCACAAAATGCCAACATATCTCTGAGACAAAATCCAAAATGAAATACTTGCCTTAATGGCTTTTAATATTAAAAATCATATTATAAATTTATGTCGACAAAATAAATATCTTTCAATAATATTAGATTGCACTCCGGTTGTTTCTCATATTGAGCAAATAAGTGTAATAATTCGATTCTTTCATTTCAATTTAGCATTAGGATCGACTGAAATACATGAACATTTTTTTGCATTTTATCCAATTTTAGATGTTACAGGGGCTGGATTAACAACATTTCTTATTGATCTATTAAAAACATTAAATTTAGACATAAATAATATAAGAGGCCGAGGCTATGATAATGGCTCTAACATGCGCGGCAAAAATATTGGCCTACAAAAAAGAATTTTAGATTAGAACCCGCGAGCTTTTTATGTTCCTTGTGCGAATCACAGCCTGAATCTAATTGTAAATGATGCCGCTAATATCAACCATGAAACAGTAATTTCGCGCAATACTCAGAAGATAAGAAACAAGGGAGGTACGGAGTAGCTTTTATAATCTTGAATAAGTTAATATAGTACAAGAATTATACAACTAAAACTACTATTCGATGGAATATCTTAATCAAGCATGTTACTAATTTAACTTTAAAGCTCTTATCCGTAACACGCTGGTTAAATAGAATTGATGCCATAAAGCCTCTTTATAAATATTTACCAGAAGTTTTTGATGCATTATTTGAAATTTGCAAGGACCACACAAGAGTCGACGAACAATCTAAATACCAAGCAAAATGTCTGGGAGAAACAATTTCTACATTTACATTTATTTGCTCCGTTAAAGTGTGGTATGATATTTTAAATCAAGTAAATTTTGTGAGTAAAATGCTTCAATCTCAAACTACTAATTTGCAACTTGCTTTGGATGCATTAAACGAACTAAATACATTTTTAACTAATTATCGATCTGATGCTAGTTTTGCAGAAATTGTTGAAAGTTCTAAATTAATTGCAGAAAAGTTTGGTATAGAAACTGAATTTCGTAGTGCGAGGCCATTAAGACGACGTAAAAAATCTACTCAATTTGATTATGAACATGAAGATCAACCTATAGTAAATCCTGAAAATTCATTCAAAGTAAATTTTTATTTCTGTATAATAGATCAAACTTTAATTTCATTACAAGACAGATTTTCTTTATTAAAAGAGCATATGGATTTATTCCTATTTTTATATTCATTAGATAATTTACAAAATTAAGAATACCTATTATCTTGCTGCAAAAAATTACAAACGAAATTAACTCATGTAAATCAGTCCAATATTGACGCAGATGATTTATGTGAAGAAATTTTACAATGTCAAGTATTTATTACGAATTCAAAAAAAGATATATCCCAAATAATTCAGTATATTTATTCAAATGATTTAGTAAGACTTAATCCAAATTTTACTGTAGCACTCCGTATTCTTTTATCATTACCTATGTCAGTTGCGTCCGCGGAGCGGTCTTGTTCGAAATTAAAAATCATAAAGAGTTATTTACGCTCCACAATGGCGCAAAAGAGATTATCAGATCTCGCAATAATTTCAATCGAGTCTGACTACATAAGTAAAATTTATTTAATGACTATTTACATTGTTTGTATTTAAAAGAACCGGGATGGCACAGTGGTAGAGTGCTTGCTCCTGGAAACAGGACGTCGTGGGTTCGAATCCGGGTCAATTGAGATTTTTCTCATTAGGCCTTGATCGGTATCCACTCCCGTATCCATTCCAAGTTGGGACATATTAACTTGGCATCCCCTAGCTATCGGGTACCGGCTAAGGGTTGTAACACGGGCCTGCACCGGGTTGGTGAGCAACACACATGACGTAACAGTAAAATTGGCTGCATATGCTTAAAAAAAAGTATAAAGGTAAAAATTGATTGTGTGAAGCAAGCCACCCTAGGGATATAAACCATTGTGTTTCAGAATCCCGAAACATATACTAAACATATACTATACATTGTTTGTATTTAATTTACCGTATAATATGTATTATGTTTATATTATAAATATTATATTTTTCATTTATTATTGTTGTTTATCTGTTTTCTTGTGTTTGTAATTTTAGATTTTAAATAAACAAATTTACACAGACGATTTAAATCTTTGTGTGTTTTTTATTTCAATGCGTTAAGAATATAACAAAAACAGTTATTTAAATGTCCCTTGATCTCGTAAAACACTAACACAAATTAAGCTATATACTGCTGTTTAGTACATTTTCTACTAGATCCTGGCCTCCTGGGAAGTGAATATATATATATATATATATAGTTTGCCAAACAGTATTATCGGTAAATAGTACTGGTTCGTTTTAGCGATTTAAGGCGAATTAAAGAATCAAAATCGATCAACCAAGTGATAAGTGACTCCTGTTGTATCAAGCATCACTGCATCGTCTACCGTCTATCGGATCCACGTCAACTTCGACGGCATCACGAGCAGTCCGAGGGAACATCGGAACGTCTCAACTTCACACGGGTCAAAATCATCAACGCACATGAATACGCTGATTCTGCTGTAAGTACCTTATGTCTTTTAGAGGTTCTGAAATAATAATTAATTCGGATACAAGCTCTGATTCTGTCTCCAGTTCTAAAAGGGAACTGTCTCCAAAAATTTTGACTAACAAAATAGTCTCAAATTAATTAATTAGAAATCCCATATTTAACTTTAATCAAACAAGAATGGCTGTGCCAGCATTAAAACGAGAATACTTCGATATGATCCCCGAATTCCATGGGGAACGCGAACTTTTACCCTGATGTCTTGAAATATGTTAGAAATTGGTAATTAAATTTTATAACGTAGCAGACCCAACGGACTTTCAAAATAAATACATAATGTCCACTATACTGTCAAAGATAAAAAGCGACGCCGCAATTAATATCCCGAGCTGTACCATTTCAAACTTTAAAGATTTAAAAACTGCTCTAACAAATTCGTACACTGACAAATGCGATACACATACACTAGCCATAGAAATGACTGAATTAAAACAGTCGTATAACGAAACACCTTTTGATTTTTATAACAAGTTACATTTGTTCAATCTTGAAAGATCTTATATTAAAACACATTCAGATCCTAGTGAAGCTAACGAGGCTGCTCTTTTATGTCGTTATTTTCAAACTTAAGCCTTACGCACAGTGACGGCGCTAAGCTCTGAAATCTAGGGGGGACAGTAGGGACTAGGTAGAAAATTAGGAGGGCATATATTTTTTATCATTTTAATAATAAATAACATTGTTGTCAATATTAAATTTATTTGGTACCAAACAAATATAAATATAATATAGAGTAGAATCTCTTATAGCATGCTCTCCTACAAAACCCCAACTAAATTTACGACTCACATCAGTCTATTACAACACGTCAAAAATCTCACATATAACACGTGAAATAACACCAAATCGGCGCTTCTTACTGTAACGTGCTATAATACAGTCGAGCGTCTCCTACTGCACGAATCTTTTACAACACGAAAGGAATTAGCGCGTACTGTAGGAGAGTCTACTGTATAAATAATAAATAAAAACAAGCATATTCTTGAAAAATAAAACAAAAAATTTTCTCGAATATAATTAAAAGAAAATATGATAAATACAAAACACAGCAGTGATTTAGTTATACTAATTTAATCCTTTGGTTTTAAATTGAACTTGCAAATTTGTCTACAACTTCATTAAAGTCTATTAATTTTGATATGTCTTTTTCTACACATAATATACTAATGTTGTTTAATCTTCCATTTGTCATTCTTGTTCTTAAATAACTTTTAATTCTTATTAAAGAGGAAATTGATCTTTCACAAGAAGCTGTCGATACAAGCATTAAAATACAAATATTTACCAAATTATAAATGCATTCAAATGCTTGCTTATATTGTTTAATATTTTTATTTTCCTCCCTACACAAAAGTTTCTTAACTAGCGTTATTTCTAAACAATCACAACTTATGTTATAATGTTCTGCTAGTTTAGTTAAATGAATTTTATTGAGGAATAAATAAATAAATGGGGTAGGTGGCTCAGTGGTATCGAGTCGGACTGTGGATCTTGAGAATCCTGGTTCGATTCCCACAGCCGACAAACAGTTTTCACCAATTTAAATCTACCCCTGTGGCTCCCCCTCTACTAATATCTTTGAGGGCCGTGATTTGACGGCTGGTAACCGCACTTCACGCGAAAAAATATATCACTTACCGAGATCTGCTTAGGCAGAGTACCACACCCAGTAATGGGTAAAAGGCGTGATGATATATTTATTTATAAATCATCTGTGCGGTCAAAAGCTTGTAATGATTTTAAAATAGTATAATTTTTTGTAAATATTTCTTTTAATTCAATTATAATTTTATCTAATATAGGGATGTATAACTTAAGTTTGACAACATCTTTCTCATTTTTTACTTCTATGTCTACAGAATCATCTATTTCACAATCTACTATAAACTTTTGTAACCTTTTTAGAATAGATTTCATTCTTTTTGGTTTGTCAAGAGACAAAAAAAATATTTGCAGATTTCCATATAGAATTCCATTCAGTAGTATGTTTTGAAATTTATTAATTGTTTCTTGAACTAAATTTAAACCTTTTACATAATTCATATCAGGGATTGGAGATAATTAGATACAGTTGTAAAATTGTTTTTTTTTAAATAAGCAGTAAACCAATACATTCTTTATCAATTTGTAAAAGTAAACCTTTTGCGTCACATCTTCTAACATTTTTTATATCAGTTTTAGAAATAAGATTGTTTAATGTTAAAAAATAAATTCAATTGTTTCTAAAACAGTCTCGCATGCTTTGAACTGAACAGTCCATCGCGTATCACATATCCTTTTTAATTCTCAAGCCTGTTATGTTGGATATTTTTTTTGCGTATTTAAAAATAGAGGATAAATTGAAGAGTTTGACATAAATGTATATAATTTTTCAAGATTAGAAAAAAAAAATAGCCGACCTTTTCAAATGTTTGTAACTATCAACAACAACTAAATTTAATATATGGTTAAAACAATGAATATATACTGCTCATGTATATGTATATATATATATATATATATATATATATATATATATATATATATATATATATATATATATATATATATATATATATGTATATATATATGTAATGGCTGTATTCCTATTCTACAATAATTATGCGATGTCAGCATATTCTTCCAGTATATTTCCATTATGATAAGCTAGGTAATAAAAACCCTTGTAACTAAGATAAGGTGTTCATTGTTCCTGTATTCTTCTATCTCAACACATGTAACCAAGTTGATAATAAAAACATTTTTTTTCAAATATATTAAATCAAATTATTTAATTGGCGCAGCATCGGTAGTATCAGAGAAACACATAACTGTGTGGTGAATATTGATTCTTTACTCTGATAAATCAATCAATAATAAACCAAAACAAAATACATTTCAACAAAACCGTCTACAACGACCTGTGGAAACAATCGAAACGCAGATCCCACGGAGAAATCTATTTTCCTTTGGCAACTCAACAACTGAAGAATCGAGAGAAGAAGAAGGAAGACTTGCTGTTCGAACCCGATCACGTCTCCAAACCCAGGAAGAATCAGCGACTCGGTGATGTCCGTAAAGCATCAAACGACCCTAGTACTATTCATAATATCTCAGTAAGTTAAAAACTTAAGATAATTACCTGTGTACTAGTAATAAATATTTAAAATAAATTTTCAATAACTGTTAGAAAATTTAAGACAATAATTTATGTAACACACTAAAGGGATACCTCTAGCAAACGACTAGTAACAAAGGTATCGAGGGACCGGCACAGTCCCAAACATACAGAACACACTTCATTCTAGATAGTGATAGTGAACCAGAGCCTACTCCGTCAAATTACACTAATAAAACTATAACACTAAGACCGAGTAGACTAAACGTGTTAAATAGTTTAATCATGACTACAACCACATGTACTGAATTAAAAACCATCTGTGAAATTATCCCTTCATACAACGGAGACATAAAAATACTTTTATAATTTTATCAATGCCGTAGATGACGTAAAATCTACACTAATCGGCATTACACTAACTGCCATCCAGAACACATTTCTCTTTGGACTCATAAAAACGAAACTCACACACAAAGCTGCCGAATTAATAGCAGTAAATAACTTTAAAGATTGGGATGAACTAAAATTCCATTTAACAACAAACTACTGTGATAAAAGCACAGCCGAGACAATACTATTAGAAATTTTACAAATAAAAAATAAAATTAACGCAGATAAAACTCTAGAAATCATTTCTCAAAAATTTTCAAAATATAAATCAAACATTTTACTAAAAGAATATAGTCAATCGCAAAAAAACGCGATAATAAATGAAAATCAAAAGTTAGTAATCTCTTATTTCATAACTCTTTTACCTTTATCAATAAGAGGAGCATTTATTGTTAAAGAACCCGGCACCCTAGAAGCGTGCGAACGTTTATTGAGAAATGAATTCAATTACTCACAACAGAGCACACATCAGTCACCCATGTTAAAAGATAAGCAAAATTTTAGCTGCAATGTACCACCAAGAAAATTCCCGGCTCAAGAATTCCCATCAAGAGCCATCCAATTCAATAATAACCAACCACAACAAAAAAATTTCGCTCCACGTCAAAATTTAAAAAATTATTACGACACAAAAAAAACATTTCAACCCAAACCAATGACCCAGCAAACCAGGCTTACTACGCCTATGTCAACACAAACTATAAGACAAAATTACAACCTCAACGAAAACTCAGATGAACAACCAGACCGCACTGAGGACGAATACCAATACGCGGAACAAGACAATGAAACCGAACATGACTCTTTTTTAGAACTCGAGACAGAAGTAGACGAAAACAAGTAATGTCTAGTCTAACTTATAATCTACCATCATTACAAATACAAGATTATGTCATTTTATTAGATACGGGGTCAAGCATAAACTTAATACACCCAGATTTAGTTAAATTCAAAAATATCAAAACTTATGAAGAAAAATGTACATTTACCACCGTAAATGGAAAATCCACTATTTCACACTTTGTTATATTAAAAATAAATAAAATTTCATTTAAATGTTATATTCACAAATTTCATAAACAATATAATCTATTATTAGGTATTGAAGCATTTAAGAAACTAGATATCCAAATTGATTTTAAGAAAAACTCCGTTAACATCCAAGGAAAAGAAAAGACACTACAAACCGACTTTAAAAATTGTCAACAAAATAATAATATTCAAATACGCTCAGAACATTTGAATCAGATCGAGAAAACACAAATTCACAATAAAATTGGCGACGTAACAGAAACAAAAATATTTGCCCACTGTATTTCCGAAGACCTAGAAATGAGCCAAGGGTTAGCAGACCAAGTTAAAAAAAAATTCGATAGTAGAAATTTTTGCAAAAATAAAAATGTTACAGATAAATGTATTATTATTCAAAATTCTAATAATCAAACAATTATTCATTTGATTACAAAAAAAATATATAACGATAAACCATCAACTAAAAACCTAGATAAACCATTAAAAGAACTTAGGGATTATCTTATACTTTCAAATAAACCTACCCCTGCTAGGATGCGGTTTAGATCACTTAGAATGGACTCAGGTGTCAGCAAAAATATTAAAAATATTTGAAGATACAAATATACAAATATACGTTTATTCTTTACCCATAGTAAATTTACATAGCAACGATAACGAATCAATTTCGTCAAATCAAAACACAATTCATTCAGATCTCGAAAATTTTGTAAATGGAATTAAATATATAGAAGACAGAATAAATATAGCTGATAATCAATTAACATTCGAAATCTATAATTCTGAAACTGAAATCAAAATAATAAAATTATTTGAAAATAAGAAACAACGAATTCAGTGTAAATTTAATCAACAAACTCTCGAAGATGATATCTTAAACTGCCTTAAAGAATATATAATTCCAAAAGTAAAATATTTAGCTATTTTTTATGAAAAAGATTTAGACCTTAAATTCTCAAAAATAATAAATGAAAATTTCGAATTCAACACAATTAATATAATTGCTTGTAATAAAATAGTTCAAGACGTAGAAAACGAAGAAGAACAGACAGAAATTATTCATGACTTTCATACGGGCTTAACAAATCATAGAGGCATAATCGCCACTTTAAATTCATTAAAAGACAAATATTTTTGGCCAAAAATGGTCAATTCAATTACTGAATACATCAACAGATGTGAACTTTGTAAATTAAATAAATATAATCGAAAACCAATTCCAGCTATAGATAACCTAACACCAACACCTCAAAAACCATTTGACATAATAAATGTCGACGTACTATGTTTAAATAAAAATAATTTTTTAACAATTTTCGATCAATTCTCTAAACATGGTCAAATCTGTCCATTAGAATATAAAAGCTCAAATAATATATCACAGAAATTAATTCAATACTTCCAAATTTACACAATACCAAATAAAATAATTATGGACGCAGGTCCAGAATTTAAAGGTAACATCGTACAAGAATTACTCAAAATTAAAAATATAGAAAGTCATATAATCTGTGTAAGCAATCCTAAAAGCAACGCCGTTGAACGATTCCATTCAACACTCATAGAACATCTTAGACTCTTTGAAAATAACAATCATTTTAAGAATAAAACATTCTTGGAAAAACTCGATTTAGCCATCCTGGCCTATAACAATACCAAACACACCGTTACGAAATTAACCCTGAACGAAACACTATTGGGTAAAAATAACCAAATCCCTCTTATACCAATCACAGTCATTAACGAAAAAACAATACAAAAATATCAAACAGAACAAGAGGAATTATTTAAAATCATTAATAATAAAATTAAATTTGAAAAGCAAAAGCGGTACAAAGAAAATGACAAATAAAAAATACTATTTATGTGAAACAAAACCCAAGATTAATTAAGAAATTTAAAAAGCCTTTATTTAGAAAATATAGAGTTCAACATTATGACCCGATACTCGGAAAGGTAAAAATCAGAGATCAAATAGCAGAAAAGCACGTAAGGATAGACAAAATTAAACAATAAATTGTTGTTCCAGATGTACGGCCCAACTTACGGATATTTCAAACGATAATGGATTTCACCTAGCTAAATTAGGGAAAACACAAATAAAAACATCAGAACAAATAATCTATTTTAATTACAATATTACCCCGATTCACGATGAATTTATTAAAATCGCAAAATTAAATAAACTCTTCTCTTTCAAATTAAAGACACCCAGGATGTGTTTCAAAACTATATTAATATCCTAACATATAATTTTAACGACTTGGAAAATCAAATCAGTAAAATATTTCACAAAATCTCAAAACGCGGTTTAATTAATGGATTAGGAGGTAGTATTAAAGCAATATCAGGTAACTTAGATGCTTCAGACGGAGAGCGATACGATAAAATTCTTGAACAAATTAAAAATAATGAAAAATTATTACAAGATCAAACTAATCAAAATTTAAAAATCAGTAAGGAAATGATAAATAAATTTAATGATCAAATTGAAAATATTAAAAGTAATGAGAATACGTTGAAAATACAAATAGAAAATATTAAAGAGATCTTAAAGAATAACTTCAATTGGCAAGGAAGAATTGACGTAGAAAGCAAATTTCAAGAATTAATATTTATAATTCAAAACTTAAATGACCTCACCAAACAGATTGAAATCAGTTTAACCTTCTGTACTTTAAGAAAACTGCACACAAGCATCATTGACCCGACTAACATTAGAAAAATTACACAAAATAAAGACATTTGGCAATTAAACGAAATCATAGAAACTTACTGCCAACACGATAACGAACAGATACACTTCCTTATCAACATCCCACTCTTTTCTTCTCACACGTACGACTTGTATCAATTTACTCCTCTACCGTTTATCAAAGATAATCAAGTCTTACAATTAAATGAGAAACAAACTATGTATTTTATAAACAATAACGATAATTTTAAGATAAATAATTGTATTTTTATTAATAATATGTATTACTGTAAAACAGAATATATAATTTTAAATAAATGTATAGTAAATATGTTAAAGGCTCAAACAAATGATGATTGTAAATATCATACTCTTGAATTGAAAAATACTTGGGAGAAAATTCAAAACACAAATGAATTAATTATAATCAGCCCTAATGAGCAACAAATTCAATTTAATTGTGAAAGTACCACATTAAATAAAAAAATCAAGGGTATATTTAAATTAAAACTTATTAAGAAATGTGAAATAAACAATTTCAAATTTGATATAATCCAAGAAAGTTATAAAGAAATAATATTTGAACCTTTTAACTTTAATAAAACATTACAACAATTGACAACAATAAATTTAGAGACAGTAAAAAAGGTAGATGTAACAATTAAAGAATTACCACAAATAAACGAGCCAAAACTGGAAGATCATCATTATTATTATTACACTATTTATATTATATTGATTTTAATTTTAATAATATGTTCTGCTTTAGTTTATAAGCTTAGAAATAAGTTATTAATAATGTGTAAAAGAAATAAAAGACCTGGTTGTAATAAAGAACAAATAGAATTAAGTCCTATTAATTAATAATTATTGTATAATCTTAGAAGGGAGGAATTATGTAATGGCGATGTCAGCATATTCTTCCAGTATATTTCCTTTATGATAAGCTAGGTAATAAAAACCCTTGTAACTAAGATAAGGTGTTCATTGTTCCTGTATTCTTCTATCTCAACACATGTAACCAAGTTGATAATAAAAACATTTTTTTTCAAATATATTAAATCAAATTATTTAATTTATATATATAGGGAGTATCTCACTGCGCTTGTTTTTGAAACTGAATTCTACACAATTGCAGTTGGACACTCGAAAAATCTAATCAATGAATCTAAAATCAAAAATCATACGCTTGTCCTTATTCATCATATTTATCCCGCAATTAATTTTCTCCAAACATTCCTATCCTGACACACCACTTTTGCTTCAACCATATTCATAATTCTTTTCATACAAGCTGGTTTATTATTCACGTTCAGAATCTTTCGCTCACGCAACAACCCTTCAATCATATTTATCCATTTGTTCCTAGGTCTTCCTGGCACAGTTTCACCCTCAATTTCACCAGCATACACCTGTTTCACCAATCTGTCATTCGACATACGTTCTACATGACCAAACCATCTCAACTGACTTATTCCCACTCTTCTTACAACATTCTTCCCAATCTCACATTCATCATACACCAATGTATTGCGGACACGATCTCTTCTAGTATATCCACACACACCCCGCAAATACCTCATTTCCACAGCATGTTTCTTCATCCATATCCAACATTCACTACCATACATCAACGTAGGAACTAACACACCATTATAAACACTCAATCGAGCATCTCTGGATACATTCACGTTCCGAGTAAATGTTCCCAGAGCACCCAATATCTTACATCCAGCAGATACACTTCTTTCAATCTCTCGATCAATACGTCCATCCCTCGAAAACACACTCCGCAAGTATACTAACTCATTTACTTGACCCAATCTCACACCATTCACCGAAACATTGCAATCGGTCACCAAATCACTCTTCTCAAACACTAACATTTTACATTTATCAACATTCAGTAATAGATTTAAACCTTTTCCTACTTCATTTATACTTAGAATCATTCTTCTCAATTGTTCTTCAGATTCACCCATTACAACTACATCATTCGCATAAGGTAACGCAGGCACTACACTACCACCAATACGTACACCATCCACCCCATTCAGCGATTTTCGTAACAACATATCCATATACAAAGTAAACAACCACGGAGACATCCCACAACCTTGTTTCACGCCAACATCTATAGACAACCAATCACTCAATCTACCATCAACTCTCACCGCAACCTCGCTATCTTCGTATAATGCACGAATTGCTCCTAACAAATTACCATTTATACCGTACTCTAGAAGTACATCCCACAGAATATCTCGATGAACACTATCATATGCTTTTTTAAGATCGAGAAAGCCACAGAACACCTTCTTGTTCAATTGATCTACACACCCTCTCTCAGGTAAAAATCCACCTTGCATATTACTCACCTTGGAGATTGTTAAGGTTCGTACCTAGTGAATAAGAATCTTCCCGTACAACTTCCCTACCACACTCAACAAATTTATCGCACGAAAATTAGTACAATCACTCGAACTACCTTTGCCCTTAAATAAAGGACACATGATAGCACGTTTCCAATCATCAGGAGCCACACACCGTTTCAAACAAAATCTAAATAAATAAACTAACCAATCAAATAATCTCTCACCACCATACTTCAACATCTCATTCGATATACCATCCAAACCAGGAGCTTTACCATTCTTCAAACGTAACAATGCAAAACTAACATCACTTTCATCTATATCCCATTCATCACTTCTAACATTTTCTCTTGCATTTTCACTACAACAATTCGATCCATTTACGCTACCATATAAACCTCTAAAATACTCACACCATCTATTTCTAACATCTAATTCATTCCACAACAACACACCATTCGCACTCTTAATCGCTTTCACCGCCCTTACATTACCACCTCTCAATCTCTTCACACTCAACCAAAACATTCTTTTATTTATACTACAATCATTCGTCATTCTTTCACTCATCAAATCATCAAAACGCGCCTTACTTTCTCTCACTACTCTCTTAACTTGTTTATTTAACCTTTTATATTCTAGCAAACATTCATCACGGAAACTTCCAGGCACATCTTTTACATGTAGAAATCGTAAATACGCTGTCTTTTTCTCTCCAATTGCTTCTTTCACTTCATCATTCCACCATGCATTCCTTGGACAAGAGCCTAATCTGGATTCACCACAAACTTCTTTTGCACATTTAAGAACTGTATTCTTAAATTTCATCCAAACATCATTTATGCTGCATTCAAAATTAGGCTCACATACAGGCAAAGTTTCATTTATTTTCTCAACTAACATATCTCTAATATCCTCATTCTGTAGTACACTAGATTTCACACGAAATATTTTTTCGGTGCCTTTTACCCTCATTCGCCAACATTTATCCAGACCAATACGCGACACCACCAAATAATGTTAATTCGTACCCAATTCAGCCCCACGCATCACACGCGTATCCACAACTAAACTTCTTAGTCGTTCATCATACAAAATAAAATCCATCACACTCCGCCTATTCTCACTCACATTCTCCCATGTATACAAATGAGCTAATTTATGTTTAAAGACAGAGTTGGAAACGAAAAGATTACGCTATAAGCAGAAGGATACTATTTTCCTACCGTTTTCATTCACTCTCACATCACCATATTTACCCAATTCATTCCCAGACATGCTTCTCTTTACTCCCACCCAACCATTCAAATCACCACATATCATAACTTTTTCACCTGGATCACACGAATCAATCACACTATCTAACAAATTCCAAAATTGATCTTTTCCAAGATCACTTTCGGATTCAGTTGGACCATAAACTGACACAACGAAGATTCTATGAAAGCCTACCTTAAGTCTAAGCCAAAGAAGTCGCGATGAAATACAACTATAATCCCTTACAAACGGTTTCATCCTTTCACTAACAAGCACTCCTACACCATGTTTTGCCCGTTCATTCTCTGCAACACCCGATCACAAGCAAAACAATCCATCTACCTCTTCTTCATTACAGCCTTTCCGCTTTGTCTCGCTCACACACATAACTTCTACATTTTACACACGCATTATATTCATCAATTCATTTTCTTTTCCATTTATACCCCTAACATTCCACGTACCAAACTTACATTCATCACACTTCGCCCATTTATTCCTCATTAGAACAAAAGATAAAAGAAATAGGGTTCTCTCGGTAAAAGAAGAAGAAGTTAAGGTAGCTTATCTTTATCCTTATTTTTATTCAATTATTCTAAGTGGCTTTGCGAAATTAAACAAATTGTATCAAGGTAAAATTAATGACAACAATGCAAATATTTATTTGTTACTTGTTTCACGTGTTTTGTCATTCATTTTACCTTGTTACATTGTGTTTAATTTCGCATAACCCCCTAGAATAGTCGAATAAAAATAATTGTAAATGTCTCAATTATCTTATTTATCTCGATTTTTTTCATATACATTTATGACAAGTAATACATTGTTGAAAAGAGAAAAAAATGGTGGTTTTTATTTGAATAAAATAATTCTAGGTTTCCATTTGAAAAATAAAAGTTAATAGTCGTATCATGTAAACCTGACTTTATAAAAAATTTCTATATGTGTCATAAAATAGTATATTTAATATACTAAAACCTACATATGAAGATAATTTTTCTATTTTTTATAATAAAAAAGTTAAGGGGGTTTCATATATATATATATATATATACAGGGTGAGTCTGGGAAGACGCCCCCCCCTTTAACTTTTTTATTATGAGTAATAGAAAAAAATGGTTCATATGAAAGTTTTATTATTTTAAATATACTATTTGATGGCAGATGTAGATATTTTTTATAAAGTCAGGTTTACAAGATACGACTATCAACTTTTATTTTTTAAATAGCAACCTATAATTATTTTACTAAAATAAAAACCGCCATTTTTTTCTCTTTTCAACGGTGTATTAGTTTTTATTAATGTATCTGAAAAAATTCGAGAAAAATAAGAAAATTGAGAAATACTAGAAATAATTTTTATACAAATATTATAGGTGGCTATGTGAAAATAAACAAAATGTAACAGTGTTAAATTAATGTGAAAAAAGTATACATTTGCTGGTTACTTTATTTAACTTATTTTGCAAACAATAAAAAAAACGTTTTCAAATGTTTACGAAAGAAGAATTAATAGATAACATGCTGGCAGATGTTCGAACACATCACGTTCAACGCTTAAATTTTTGTATTACAGAACATGGTCGTAATTTTGAACATTTGTTTTAAGTTGTTTTTGTTACTGAATTTGTTGCTTTAGTTTGTTAAGTTGTATAACACTGTTACATTTTGTTTATTTTCACATAGCCACCTATAATATTTGTATAAAAATTATTTCTAGTATTTCTCAATTTTCTTATTTTTCTCGAATTTTTTCAGATACATTAATAAAAACTAATACACCGTTGAAAAGAGAAAAAAATGGCGGTTTTTATTTTAGTAAAATAATTATAGGTTGCTATTTAAAAAATAAAAGTTGATAGTCGTATCTTGTAAACCTGACTTTAAAAAAAATATCTACATCTGCCATCAAATAGTATATTTAAAATAATAAAACTTTCATTTGAACCATTTTTTTCTATTACTCATAATAAAAAAGTTAAAGGGGTGGGGGGGCGTCTTCCCAGACTCACCCTGTATATACTGCTTGCAGAACAATACTTTTAATATGATTTGGCACGCCACCTAAATGACCACTCATTACAGCTGCACCATCGTATCCTTGTGCTATACAATTGCTTAATGAAATATTATTTTCATCTAATATTGATTTTATATAATTTGCAAAACTAGCAGCATCTAGCATACCGTTTGCACTTTTAAACCCTAAAAACCTCTCCTGAATTGCATTTTGATGCAAGTACCGGACTATAACAGTTATTTGTTCATCTTTACTCAAGTATTTAGTTTCGTCAGACATTATTTGGATTCCTTTACATTGTCTGATTTTTTTTACATACAATGGTCGCCATAATAGAAATTTATAAATTTTGGATAGCATAATGTAGGTATTTAGCATTCATTAAACTATCCTGTAACTTTTTTTGTACAATGGTGTCATATTTACCTATCAATAACATTAATTTTCTTAAATTACCTTTATTTAAACTTAAAACACTTTCATCATGACCACGATGAGTAATAGCTTGTGTACATGGAAATAATAAATACTCACATAAAGTTTTAATGTAGTGTCTGTTTTCTTTAATTTAATTTTAGTATTGATCATTCACCATTTGCTCATTATTTGTTTTCTGATTTTGCAATTTCATATAATTTACTTATTTTATAACACACATTTTATGTTGTTCAGAATTATCATGTTTTCCTTGTCCTTTACTTGAATCAAGTGCATTCTTTTAGTTGCGAAACCCTTCATTCACAAAAATGTTTGCTTGATGTACACCATGGAAAATTCGGCAGTATAAACAAAAACACTGTCTTTTAAAACACTATAAATTTTTTAAATCACGTTGATTTAAAGCTTCTCATTCTTTCACCTTGTTTAACTTTTGGATACTGCGATAATATCGGCTGACGTGGTCCTTCTTAAGGAGTCTGTGACAAGTCGCTAGGTCCAGAAATAGTAAGACTTGTTTGTTCTGGTTTAGGTCTCACTGTTGTAGTATGTACGCCAGTTTCAATATCATCACTTATATCATCCTCACTAGTTTTATTTTCACAAGAACTAGACTCACTATCACTTTCTTCAGTAGCACTTAAGTTACAAGATGTTACCATTTCATTCGTTTTTAATATATTTTCTAAATTACCGCTTGGACCGTCGAAAGTGGTCGAAGGCAGGAAAGTATCAGTTTTTAATTTTTTTTATCTGATTCTGATAAAAAATAATTTGTAATATTATTTGTGCGCTTCATATGTATTTTTACTTTACTGTTTGACTACAAAATAACGAATGAGCATTGAGATTTTCATCACTCGTATAAATAACAAAATTTGTAAAACATGTTTGAACTTGCTAAACTATACACGTGGACGAGTAAGTAAAGTATAGAACAATCTTAACAAGTAATTACAAGTTCATTGCGTCGCTATCGGACTCGCACAATTAATTTGACAAGTTTGGACAAGTTCGGCAGCACGTTTATTATAACACCAATAATAATCATGGTTAAATGCAGATAGATATTTTTAGATACATGTGAATTGATGCAAAAAAATTATGATGTATAACAATGTTTTTTGTGTGCTTCTTTCAGTGTTTCTGTCTTTTTTAAATGTTAAGATGTTGAAAGCATTATTACTAACAATTTTTTTTTGATTGACACTAAAAGACGCGGGGGAAACCAGGGGCTACTGAAAATTTAAGGGGACAAGTGCCCCCTTGGACCCTATGCTAGCGCCGCCACTGCTTACGCATATTATTAAGAGAGCCAATCAGAAAACTCATGAGAGCTAAAAATCCCGAAGATTTAAATTCTGCATTAAGCATGTTAGCTAACGATTTCCAGTTCGGTAACCCGTCGACCAAAAATTTCAAACCACAAAACAACACAGAAATTCGTTCCAAAAATTAACCAAACACAAAAATTTAATCAGAAACCATTATATTTAACAAATTACGCACCTAACTTTAATAGATCTTTTAATAAAAATTGGAATCAAAACTTTCAAGTTAACAAAATCAAAACTACCACATAAAATCCAAATTTCGATCAACAATTTTCGAAATCAACACCCATGAGCATATCCACAAATAACACATATCAACCACGACCCGGACCATCTCACAGTTACCAAAATTTTAGACCCAAACAAAACGTAATCTCTGAAGAATTATGTACAAGCTGAACCTAACATCGAATTCCCCGTAGACACAAACACTGAATCGGATGAATTTTTATGCGAAATAGCCTCGAAAACTTTGCAACAATAGAATTACTAAATCTAACGACTAATGAAAATACATTACCCTTCATACTACTGCTAGAAAATAATCTGAAAGTACAGATAGATACAAGTAGCACATAGTCTTTCGTGAAACCTGATATTGCACATAAATATTTTAAAAAATCTATTTTTAAAGATCCGTTCCAAATCTCTACAGCACACGACACCTCTGTAGAACAATTTAGTACTCTGATACCATCGTCAAAACTTTTTATTATGAAACAAAATAATTACTCTTGTCTAAAGTATCACTTATTTAATTTCCATTGGGAATAGACAATCTAAAACTATTAATAATTGTTATCGATGAAAATAACGATCTATTAATAACTCCAAGTTCAAAAATAAAGATTCATTACCTTCAGCCAAGTAATAACAATAAAGTAAATTCAAATAATATCTCTGTCATGAACAAAAAACACAGATTAAACACAAAAGGAGACGCACTTAGCAGAATTCCACATGATCCTCAAAATTCATATCAGTCTAAATTAGAAGATAATTATTTATTAGAATATCAAAATTATTTAAATTTAAACAATCAAATAGTAATGTTAAAACAATTATAATTGAAATTAAAGACGTTTTATTTAATGTACCCGCTAATAACAGCGTAGCACATTGCGTAAGCAAAGATCTCGGTATGTTCCAAGGAATAGCAAAGAAATTTAAATATAAATTTAAAAACATTGACAAACTGAAAAGATAAAATCCAGAATTACATAAGTTAGTATATCTAAAAGATTAAACTAGATTTATATTTTATCTTATAACGAAAAATCGCTACTTCGATAAACCATCTCTTCAAAATATATTCTACACCCTGTTAAATTTCCAAGAATTTTGTTTGAAACATAATATCAAATATCTAAGTATTCCCAGTCTTGCATGTGGCAAAGACGAAAAGGGCTGGACAGATATAAAAATGATGACTCAATACATTTTCAAAGATACGAACGTAACAATAACAGTGTATACAGGATCGGACTTATTTCCACAAGTAGAACTTAACATCAACGAAACAGACGTGACTGCATTTCAAAAATACATAGACGACTTTGATGAAAAATTACTATAACCAAATGATAAAAATCCTTAATAGTCGAAGTAGACAACGACAAACAAAATTTTAACGATGACGTATCTGAAGACAGCGATGAAACTCTAACGTAGAACATCTTGTAATCAGTATTCCGATAGTCAAATGCCCCGTTAACTTTGGCAAAAGCCAAATCATATCTCGCATATTAAATATAATCCCTCGAATCCCACTACATTAAAACTTCATAATAGTATACAAAGAATTCTGTTACAATTCTCAAAAAATTACTTAGAAAGAGATATCATAAAATTTATTAAAGAATTCATGGTGCCTCGCGTTAAATACTATCTTTATTTCGAAGACCCATTTTACGAAAAAGTCAGCACTACCCTACAAAAGTATTTTAAAAATTCGGAAATAAAAATGATTAAGTGTAAAAAAAAACTTTTAGATGTAATAAACGAAGACGAAATCATCCAAATAATTCAATCTTTTCACGAAGGTAAGACTAATCACAGAGGAATCGATGAAACCGAAACTCGAATAAAATAATTGTATTACTGACCTAAATAAAGAAAATCAATACAAACCTACATAAATCAATGTGAGATCTACCAAATAGCAAAATATAAAAGAAACCCCTTAAAATTAAAATTTAATATCACTCCAGCTCCAATAAAACCCTTTCAAATAGTATACATTGGTAGTATTACATTAGAAAATTCAAAATTCTTAGCTATGGTAGATTCTTTCTCAAAATTCGCACAAGCTTATAAAGTAAGTGCAGGCCAAGGAATAGAAGTTATGAATAAATTAGTTAAATTCTTTACTCATCGTCCTATCCCAGACGAAATAATATCAGATATTGGTAGTAGTGAAGCAATGCCGGTTCTAAACCACTTCAAGGTCACTCGTCGCGAACGAGGTATGACGTCACAAACAAAAAATTCTTATCATAGACAACAGGAAACAGGATGCGCCAAATAAGATAATGTGATAAACAAAAAACCGGATGTGATAAAAAAAATGGAGGCCATGTGACGTCACAATTTAAAATGGCGCCGGAAAAACCCGCGAAAATTTAAAAAATAGCGCGAAAATTTAAATTTTAAAATGTGACTCACAATTCAAAATGGCGTCTGAATAAACCCGCAAAAATTAAAAAATTTGAATTTTGGGTGTGGCATCGTCATTTGTAGCGGGGGCGAGGGCGAGGACGAGGGCGGCAGTGGAAGAAAAAAATAAAAATACATGAAATACATTGAATAGACATACATTTATTAACAAATAATTATATATATATATATATATATATATATATATATATATATATATATATATACATTATTACATACATTTTTATTATCAACAAGGGGGTCTAAAACACAGGCCCCCTTGAGATAGACACCCATAACTCATCATCATCTAACTGACACCCACACACCATAAAAAAATAATTATATTACATACATTTATTAACAAATAATTATATTATAAATAAACATATATCATCTGTGGCGCTACAGCCCGAGATCGGGCCTGGGCCTACCGGACACACCGAGCCGCAGGTTTTACACTGCCGTACTGCCGGTTTTCGTAGTCAAATGCTACATTATTTAAGACGTATAAGTGACTAGCTTATAGCGCCCGAGTGTGATAAATACATGTAACTGTATTTTTTATATTTTACGACAAATCACACATTGTCGACAGGCGGATTCGAGCTGACGAACCTTGGTTCGGGTGACGTCACAGTATGTTACGAGATGTGCTTTAACACATATAAACATATATTATTATTATAAATAAAAACTTTAAAATAGATTTTGTTTTAAAAATTATTTTGTATCACTACTAGTGAGTATATGTAAACATTGAAAACAATGTTTTACTTCTGGCGCTGGACCATCTATGTGTGTATTTTGAATTGGTAGGTTATGATGATCAACGCAGCATAATTGGTGAAAAATATCTCGATGTAGCTTAAATTTTAATGGTAATTTAAACCAGATTTGTTGCAAAATACGTCCATTAAACAAACGTAGAAGGCTTATAAAATATTATTCATTAATTTTTCCACAAACGTATGCTGTTGGTGCTAAATCACCAATTATGTTAAGTATTTCACTTATATTATTATTAATTAAGTTTATAATACTTTTATACAATATATACGTATTTTCAGAGCACAACTTTGATTTATATGAAATTTCTAATATTTCTAAAGCAATAATTTTATATGCCATTGCCATTATTAAAATGCTTTAAAATTACACACACACAACGACTAAGTGTTTTTAAACAGTTAATAACTATTTATATATATATATATATAGCTATTACTTGTCCCCACTACTTTTTGTTTACGTATTACTTTTTATAACACTTGTTTGAATAAAAAGTTCTATACTTAAAATTTCCGAATATTTAATTGATTTATGAGGATAAAATTGAAGCATATCATTTTCTTTTACTTCCAAATTTTGTAGTAAAACAAATTCCCCATTTAAATATACATCATATTTTGGGGTTTTTATATTACTAGTAATTGTAATTATTTTTCCGTTAAACGGTATTATATATGACGTATTATTATCATGATAATTATTAATTATTTCAAATGTTTCAACATTTTGTTTTAAATTTATCTTAATATTAATATATTATTTTAATTGTGATACATTCTCATGAATTATATCAATAATACTAGTTAAGTCAGTATTTAAAGACATTTTTAAACTTTCAACAAGTTTATTTGTTTGCGATATATGATCACGTATAAAATTATTTATTTCACTTACAAAGTTTTTATTATTTGTTGAAATAGTGTTAGCTACATATTCTCCAATTTCAACTAATTTATTGTGAATTTTACTTATCACATCATCCTGTTTTTTATTTAATTCAACAATCTCTTTTAACACAATATCATCAACATTGTGTGACACATTACTTATTTAATTACTTATAACAGACACTTTATCAAACATGTTTTTATTGTTTGTTTTTAATATGTCCAATTCTTCCACTAATTTATTATATTTTGCCACATGAATATTATCAAGCTGAGTTATTTTAATCATTAAATTGGAATTTAATTTACTAATTCAAAAATCTACATATACTTTATTGCATGCATCTTTTTCTTCCACTGCAGCTTTCACCCTTATTAAACGTTTATTGTTTATATTAAAATCGCCATTTTTTGTTTTTTCAAATCCAACACCAGCAGGACCTCGTCTTAAATATTTAGAAGAATGAAATTGCGGATGAGGAGAAAAATGATTAAATTTACTAACACTCATTGTGCGAATGTATGTGCATGTATGTTTATTAA
Organism: Pterostichus niger; assembly: GCA_947425015.1. NCBI lineage: Eukaryota > Metazoa > Arthropoda > Insecta > Coleoptera > Carabidae > Pterostichus > Pterostichus niger. The sequence continues at coordinate 13,880,605 of OX380348.1, forward strand.
ACAACAGATCTATACAAACTAAATATTATTTAAAATATTACTTAAATTTATATCCCCATGGATAAGTATTTGTAAATAGATAATTTACAATTCTCTTGTCATCATGGGGGCTTAAATATATATTTTTTTGTTTGTTTGTTTTTAGATGAAATAGTAATTTGATTTTTTGTTACTGATGTATTGTTAAATAGACAGTTATAATAATCTTCAAACGTTATTGTTTTTAACGTTGCAGACGTTATGCCCTTTGCTTTTTTATTTAGTTTGTTTTTACCATCAATTTGTAAAACTTTATAACTATACATTTTAGATCGCAATCCAATATATTCAGTCATTATATTTCCATTATTTTCATCCTTCATTAACGCTATAACTTTTTTATTTACACGAGGCATATTAAAAATATTATTTTCCCTGTCATCGGATGTATCAAATTTACCAATATCACGCGTCAATATTTCATAAATATTAATATTATTAAAATGATATATTAAACTATCTGTATCTATGTATAACAACTTTGTATTTTCACTATAGTCTCGCATTATATAGTTATAGTGAAAATCATATATTTAAAAAATCTACCCCTGTGGCACCTCCACCACTAATATCCTTCGAGGCCGTGATTTGACGGCTGGTAACCGCACTTCACGCGACAAAATATATCACTTACCGAGATCTGTTTAGGCAGAGTGCCACACCCAGTGATGGGTAAAAGGCGTGATGATATATTTATATATATAAATGTTTTTGACAAATCCAATATAGCAAAACCAACATATATGGGTTTGTTAAAAATTACATATTTTTTAGACATTTCTATTAATACAAAATCATCATCTAATATTGTGCAAGAGTGAAAATTTGGTTGTGAAATGTATGCTTTTGCACCGTAACGCCCTTCCCATTTAGTAACTAGTTTTACTTCTTTATGTTTTCGAACATTTTCCATAGTTTTTCCAAAAACCGCATTGTTCATTAGCTTATAAATTTTTTTAAAAATTCATTTGTAGATTTTTTACGTAATTCGGTGTTTACATCAATATATTTTCGAAGCCATGGACTCTGCTTAAACTTCAAAATTTTATGAATTTTTTAAATTTTTAGCCCTAAATTCAACCATTGTTTTAAAGTTTCATAATGAATTACATAATTATTTTTATTATGTAAATTTGCTATTAATTTTTCTGTTTTTGACTGTGGTGGTATAAAATGCTCAGGGCAAAGGGGTAAATCTTTGTGTAATTCATATAATTCCTCAGGATATTCTAAATCTACTTCGAAAATATAACCAGTGTTAGACTCAGCAGATAAATTTTCTAAATTAATACTGTAAAAATTTAGTTCATCAACCCACTCAAAATCACCATACGGTAAAAACATTCTCATAGCCGCCCCACATAATTTATTAATGTCATAATACATGATATGTGATTCTTGTTTAGTTTGATCATATTGATCACCCATGTATTTATTGTTTGCTTTTGCGTATCGATTAGAACATTGGGATAAACCACCACGAATACCTTTTTCTACAAATAAAATTTGATCCACGTCTGTTCATAATTCTAATTTAACCTCAGTTATTTTTAGCATAGCATCAAATGCTAAGCCTGGGGCCGTATAATAATGCAATGCATCTAATCCATACGTTTCCATGTATGTATTGCGAAAGTTTTCAAAAACATCTGCAAGCAGTAACACATCTGTTTTTAAGTATAGATCTGTATATTCACCCAAAGTTTGAATGTGAAATGTATTCCACACATTAACCGCAAATTTATATTCATCATCCGTTACCCCCTCACCCTTTAGGCTACTATAAAATTGTTTTTGTGAGGGTAATTTTGTTTCATCAAGTTTTCCCCATGAATCTATGTATTCATAGGGAAATATACCTTTGTTGTAATCATTTTAAATTCATCATACGAATTATATTGACTTCGACTTATTAGCTTTTCATCATCACTTAAATAGGAAGACAATTTATCAAGACTCGACGCCATAAATCTAAATGAATCAATAAACTTTGATTGAATTTTGGTATTTTTAACATATTTTGTGAATGATATGTATCGCTCTTTATTTATGGGTAGAATTGATGTATGTCCTTCTATTTGCGTGGCAATGTTTTTAATAATAAAATGTGCATCGTACCCAGATAAATTATGAAATACAACAGGAATTGTGTGTGATTTTCTATATTTTAAGTTACACAAATTATGAGAAGTTCCGCGATATTGGCCAGTAAAATGATTATGTTCTAGAATTTTTTCCTTATCGGAGGTGAAATCTTCACCACATATGTGACAATTTTGCGCATTTTCAAAACTAACTCTATCAGAATCGTTTAATACTATAGGTATTACATTATTAGTTATAGCGTTTACCTTTTCAGCAATGTTTTGTAATTGTTCTGTACATTTTTTTATACAATCACTACCCCGATATAATTTAAATTCAGACAAAGAATCATCATATGAGCATTTTAAATAATAAGCAATGCTAAACGCTGTATGTTTTTGCATTAATTGAGTGTTTTCACCCTGCGTATTCTTGTTTACTGGTTTTAAAATTGCCTCAATATCTGCATAAATAACAAATGGAACTTTATCTTGATTTTTGTAGTTTTTGAATTTTAAAATTTTATTTTCCTCGCTTGGAACTTCTATCCGACATTTATTATTTTGACAATTTAATAAATGTTTATTTAATAAATAGTTAGTAGTAAAATGGTTTAAGCAACGATCACATAAATGACTTCTATGATTATTGTTTGACAGCTGTTTACTTACAAGTCTTGACATGTTTTTTATATACATAAAGTAAAAGTTTTTTGGGGATCTAATTTCATCTATGTCCATGGGCTCGTCTTCTTCTTTTTCACCATTATCATCTACGTCCATGACATCATTTTCAATTGTTCCAGTCTGCGCAAACATAAAAATACATTTATAATTAGTTTAAAATAAATTAAATATAATTACCTCTGACGAAATCATCAGCAGATGAATGGTTTGTTCAAAGGATTTAGTCGTCAGTGACACAGGTACCACTTCATGTTTTTTCTTTCCCACTTTCTCCAACGTATACACATTAATGTTTAGTTTGTTCATATCTTCAAATTTATGTATGTCTTTAATTTTTATGGGAAAATTAATTCCATCATATTTAAGCACCTCACTAAAATGAGGATATGACCAAATGCGATCGGTGTGATTATTTGCAGGACGTAAAGCAGCGACTGCTGCCCACAGGAAGCAGTATTCATCACTGTTTTTAATGTTTATTACCGCTTTTTTATTTTTTATGTTTTTATGTAGTTCCACATAGCTACCAATTTGTAATGGCTTATAATTATTTATATTAATTTTTAAATGCAATATTTCATGCAGAGACCATCCTGAGTCTCGTTCTTGAAACTCCCGTAAAATTGGTGTTAGTACAGTTTCCTCATACCACTGTTTAATGTTTGTTGATTGATCAATAACTTTATTCATAGTATTAAAGCCTTTTACTTTAATTTTACCCGTGCTGGGTAGAATAAAATCACCCGAAAATATTACATTTACTTTTAAAACGCTTGATTTTAATGCATTTTTAATTTTGTTTTTAAATATATTTAAGCATTTTGTTAATAATATATTAGGATCTTTATACCCGCATTTATTTATAATAGCACCTGTTTTAATTCTATTAGTAAATACGGATTTAATGTCCTGCCAAATTAGGCAGTTAGATTGTTTATTATTATTATTATTTAAACTTGCACCAGTTTTAACTTTAAAATGTTTTAATTTTTCGCGGTACGTTTTAAGAATAGTAAAATTCCCCTCTAACTTAAACATATTTTCACTTTTGTTTTTATTTTTAATGGCTTTATTTATTATTATTATTATTTTATTTATATGTTTACGCCAACGCTCTGCCTCCTTAGGTGTTTTAATTAATGTCAGTGCACAACGAATATTTTTAACGACACTATCACTCAAAACACTCACTGTACTTGACGACGACGACGACGATGACGATGACGACATTTTTAGCAGTTTATAGTTTAACAAAGTAATTTAAACTAATACAAAACTGGTGTTTATCTGTATTTATTTATAATTTTACTTATCGCACGCGCTTGATGATAAAAAAACTCATAGGCGTAGGAGTAGCATGGGTTTTAGTGCAGCTATCGCAGTGATGAAATACCGGACGACGACACGTTAATCGCACATAAAAAACATATTTGCGGTTGTTTGCGGTATACAGCCCAGGATCAGACGCCGCTGTGTAACGCGTCATCATTTATGTAGTAGTACATGTTAAATTTTTAATAAATATTTTTTATTTATCCATGAATTATGTGTTTTATTAAAACCCAACCATTTTCCTAACACTTTTGTGCCTTTTGTTTGAATTACTTTTTCTACTAAATAAATATCTTTATTTTGTGTTTTTTGCAATTCTTGTTCATAAAACCCACCCTCAATAGGATTGTTATGTAAATCTTTTAGTTTATACGTAACTGGATTTGTATATTGAATTTTTGTGATTATAAATAGTTCACAAGTCCAAGAAGGCTCGTAACTTTTTGAAAATACATGCTTATATTTACTAATTCGCACATAATCACCTATTTGATATTTGGCTTTACCACTTATTTTTATATTGTTATATACAGTATTTAATAGTGTTTTTTCATTTCCTTTTGACACTTCTATTGGTTTCATTTTAATTGTTCTATGATATTTATTATTACAATTGTTTAGTAACTTTTTAAGTATATTTAACCAATTATGAGTTCCCTGGTTACTAAATTCACGCCACATATTTGATTTTAACGTTCTATTAAATCGTTCACATATACTCGCTTTTAAATTACTATAAGTTGAATAATGATTTATACTATATTTTTGCATTAATTGTTTAAAATCATTATTGTAAAATTCTTTTCCATTGTCGGATTGTAAATTCTTTGAAATACGTCCATTGTTGAAAATTTGTTTCATAGCATTAGTCACATTAATTCCTGATTTACTTTTTATGGGTTCAACCCACGCAAATTTTGAAAATGTATCAATAACAGTAAGCAAATATTTATATCCTTTATTTTGAGAAGCATATGGAATCATTTCTACTAAATCACACTGCCACAAATCATCAACGCCAAGCATAATTACACGACGACGAGGATAATTTCGTCTAGCTAGTTTATGTATCTCTTTCACAACTTCAAGTTTAGACATGATTGTCTAATGAATGATTTTTAGGAAATGATAAGGTGTTTTAAAATAAATACTTTATATATACATATAAACATTAGTTTTTTATTTTATATATTATTTACATTTTTGTTGTTGTTTATATACATTTTTATTTTATAAGCATTTCTAAGTGCACACATTTTTCTAGAGTTAACATGAAACATACATTTATCAGCATTTTGTATATTAAAATATTCACTTCTAAGTGATGGCATTTCAGTTAAATCAACAATATTTTCAACTGGTAAATATCGTTTTAAAAAACTTCTTTTTCTATCACCTTTTACATACACTGAAGTAGTATACCGCATCATTTTTGAAATATATCGAATAAAATCTTCATATGCTATTAAACCACCACACCAATGAAAATCATGATAATGTCTAAGTAGCCATTCAGCTTCTCTTTTATTTTTTCTTGGTAATTCACTCCATTGATATGGTGGTTTTATTAACAAGTGTTCACTTGTTTTACCGTCTAGTGAAATAATAGCAAACTCTTTTACTACAAATTCACCATAGCCACCAGTAAAACCTTGAATGTCAACAATACACCGCATTGTATAAAGTATTGTTACAAAGTGATTTAAAATATGCAATAAATATTTACTTTATACTTTTTAGTTTACTTCCCCCCTCTCTCTTTACAGCATTACAACTTTCAATAAATAATTTTTGCTTCACGTAATTCCTCAACAATAGATAATATTTCATTATCATGATTTGTATTTCCACCTTGTTTTGAAGCCCACAATAAACGTAATCGGTCTACTAATTCATTAGGATCATCCCAGTATGTATAATTATTTTTTTGATTTAATAATTTCATGTGTGTTGGTAAAATTCCTGCACCTAATCGACTACTACTACTAGTTGACTGTGATCTTAATTTATGTGGGTTATTACGATAATGTAAAGCAGGCTTAATAATATTTATATATTTCCAGTTTTGTGAACCTTTTACTTGTGAACCAACGGTATTATTTCTGAAATGAAGATTGGTTTGTAGCGCAATATCTAAATAAGCTTGTTTATCGTCTTCAGTAACTAAAGTAATATTTGGTTTTTTTTTAAATAGCAATTCATATAAACCACGCGTTCCCCCATACTCGGAATCGTTTACAAAAATATCATTATGCTCAATAGTAATAGGTGTATTACCAATTAAAAATTTATTATTTCGATCATTATATTTCACACCATATATGTTGTCAACATCTTTACCACCAGTTAAAAAAAAATCCATATATTCAGTAGCAATATTACCAAAATTTTTGGTGTGTTTTAAATTTTCCATTTCATATCGACCTTCAGGTGTTCCAATAAAATCAAGAACTTGAGGTTGTAAAGGTGGTATGTCAACATTTTCTGCTATAAATTCCTCACGTAAAAATTGTGGTTCATGTTTAGTTTTAAACTGGGGTGATTGTGTAATAAAATCATTGTTTAACGAAAAATTATTCGCGTTTATTGGCAATGATGATGATGATGATGGTGGTAACGATGAGTTTGAAACAAGTTGTTTTAAAGGTATCGTTATGGGTTTAAACGTTTCCTCTAAATTATGCTCGGTTTCAATTTTACCTCGTTTAAAACTATCATACTTTTTACGTATAATATTTCTAGTTTCTATAATTTATTTTAAGGTGTCACTTGAATTATTCATTATTTTCGCTACTACTACTTTCAGTTTCAACCACCGTATTATTATTATTATTATTGTTTATTAAATGCTTTAATGCAATATATGATATTTGTAAACAGTCAGCAATTTGTCTGCACGCTGTATAAGCAACTTGTAAACAGCTCACAATGTGTTTACAACCTGCTTGTGTGAAAGCAACAAATCAGTTATATATACTTTGAGTAAAATTAATTGCTTTAAATTTGTACTTGATGCAGATGACATGTTATCTAAATGATGGACAACATTTAAATGAATTATTTATTTAACTACATAACTATATATATATATATATATATATATATATATATATATATATATATATATATATATATATATATATATATATATATATATATATTATTGTTTTTATGTTTGCTTGTATGCCTGTTTGTATGTTTAGCGAGTTTTGGAAGCTCGTACTAACTGGTAGTCATACACCGTAATAAACAGCTAAATAAATAATGAAACAAACATGTTAAACAAACAAACAAGTAAACAAACAGGTAAACACACAGGTAAAACAAACAGTTAAACAAACAGGTAAAACAGGTAAAAAAAAGGTAAAACAGGTTTGTTTGTTTGTTTGTTTGTCAGTTTAATCTGTTATTTACTAAATTTATTTGTTTGTTTGTAAAATAACTTATTTAGTCCAATTTAAATAATTGTCAAATCCCATACGATATCGTCCATCTGCATAACTATCTGTATCAATAACTGCAAATTCATATTTATTCCGCCAACATTCACAGCAAAATTGTTTAAATAATTCAAATGGCATGTCTGTGTTAACATGATCATCGTAAACTTGTTTTAAATTTAAATAGTCTTGTTTAAATAAAACAAGTAAATTTGCATTGTCTCTGATGAGATGTTTCGGTATACGAGTGTATGTTTGACACAAATAAAATGAGTCTATTAAATTGTGACGACCCATGCTAAAATAATCACGCATACAATCTTGTTTGTCACACGCAACATCATCGAAAATAAATATAGAATTTGGTTTTGCATTACAAGGTTTTACTATTTTCTCATTGTCACTAAATGGAAAATATCCCATGCCTTTTATCCCCGTTACACATTCCTTTAAAAACATGTATTTTGGTTGATTTAATGATTTAGAGTATAAGTAGATATTTTTAAATCATAAACCATTTTCGTGTGTCAAAAGACTTAAAATAGCATTTGTTTTTCCACAATTCGATGGACCACAAATAATAGATCTAATTGAATCAGGCAATAAATCACCATGTTTTTTCTCTTTACTACCACAACCATTTTCATTATTAACAATATTATCAAAATTGTTAATATTAATTTTGCGTTGTTGCTTTGTAAACATCATATTGATAACTAGATAATAGACAAGAAGAGACTAAAGTGGTATGGCCACATGAAAAGGATGAACCAGACAAGATGGCCGAAAAGAATATGGGAATGGGTCCCATACGGACGCAGAAAACCAGGTAGACCGCATCAAACATGGCGTCACGACATAGGGAAAGCCATGGAAATAAGAGACCTCCAAGAGAACGATTGGATGGACAGAGATTTATGGCGAATAGGAAGCGATAAGCGGCGACAGCCGTAGAATCATCGCGAAATATATATATATATTGATAACTAATATAAAAGAAATAAATTGTTTACTTTCATATCATTCCGCATTAAACCGTCAATGATTCAACATCACGAAGGTGCAGGCTTTCTAAATTCTGCAATTAATTTGTTATCTGTTGAATTACATATACCTGGATACAATTTTTGTGGTCCCGGTACAAAACTTAAGAAAAGATTGGCACGAGGAGATTCTGGTATTAATCCTTTGGATGAAGCGTGTACAGTACACGACATTGCTTATTCTTTAAATTCTGAAAATTTATTAGAACGTCATAAAGCTGATAAAGTGTTGCAAGAAAAAGCTAAGCAACGTGTTCAAGCAAAAGACGCATCTTTTGGTGAAAAAACTGCTGCAGTAATTGTTTCAAAAGCTATGGCTATAAAAAAAAAATTGGAATGGGTGTTAGAAGAAAACAAACAAAAAAAAAAAAACGCAAAAAATTAAAACTCCTCGATAAATTGGTGGTATTTTACCGCTTATTCCAATTTTAGCAGGAGTACTGGGGGCTATTGGCAGTACGGCGGGTGGCGCTGCGGCTATAACAAGTGCTGTTCATAAAAAACAATTTCAAAATAAAGTTCTTCAAGAAACGTTGCGACATAATAAGGCAATGGAGGCTAAAGGATTATATTTAGCACCATATAAAAGGGGTGCTGGTATTAAAAAAAACCTTAAACGCAAAAACAAAAAATAATCAAACAATTACCTAATAGAGCATTAACAAACACTGATTTATTAGCACATGCAAAACACATTCCGCATTTTCGCGGTGTTTATATGCGTGATACTTTACCTTTAAAACCTAAAAAATATGAGTGTGCAATAGTAAATTTAGATAACAACTCGGGTCCGGGAACACTGGGTTGCGTATAAAAAAATAAATAATTTAATTAATTACTATGATAGTTTTGGTAATTTACCCCCACCACTTGAGTATTTTGGTAATAATGCAAAAATTAAGTATAATTATAAGCAAAATCAAAGTTTTAATTCATTTAAGTGTGGACATTTATGTCTACAATTTCTTAAAAACAGCAATCGCTGTTCATAATGTCTTTAACATTTACAATTACTGGTACATCGGAAAATTTAAGTAGTAACTATTTTCCACCAATTAAATTAGACACAAATCACTCATATGAAATTGGATTAATAAATTTTCAAACATACAATTCTATTCCAAATATAGATGAAACAAATAATAAATTTTATTATGATAATGGTAAAGTTATTACACTACCCGTAGGAGCATACGAACTTGCCGACATTGCAAAATATATTTATAAACAGTTGGGTTATGATGAGCTGTGGAAGACTTGTGAAGAATATGAATTACATAACGTTACAGATGATTTCTATGAGGAAGACGAACAAAAAATTGTACTTTATGCATACAATAATACTTTGAAATGTGAAATTGCTAGTACATTTGAAATTGACTTCACACCCGATGATAGTATAGGTAAAGTATTAGGCTTTACACAACAAAAATTAAAACCACATACATTGCATATTTCTAATAATCCTGTTAACATTACAAACATAAATTCAATGCTAATTGATTGTAATATTGCGGCTGGATCATACATTAATAGTGATTCAGCGCATGTTATTTATGAATGCTATCCTATGGTTCCACCAGGCTATAAAATAATTGAAACTCCTACAAATATTATTTATTTACCTGTTAGCGTTCAAACAATACATAATATAACTTTGCGTATTTCAAATCAAAATTGCGAATTAATTAATTTTATGAATGAAGAAATATCAGTTCATTTACACGTACGAAAAGTTTTAAAATAAATACAACACCCACAGTCAAAATACTATCAGTTAATTATTAACTACATACTAGTAAACTTCATAAAATATTACATTTTAATTATGGGCATTTATTTTGGTATAAATGAGCAATTTAGTTCAAATAATGATGCTGTAAAATTAATGTTATTAGATGCTATTAACAAACAAATACCATTACAAATAGCGTTTCGTTGTTGGTCTTTATATACAAATCCATTTGTATTAAATACTACAGATCATAGCTGGTCTATAAAAACATCTTCTAACTTGGAAAAACCTCGCTATATAATTCTTGGATTTCAAACTGATATGAATAATAAAATTGATAAAAATAGTAGTAAATTTAATCATTGTGATATTAGAAACGTTATGGTTTATTTAAATTCACAGCGTTTCCCATATGAGCGTCAAAATGAAAATTTCACTCAAAATAAATACGAATGTTTCTATAACATGTATTGTATGTTTCAAACTTTATACTACGGAAATTATTCTATTGCAAGTCCTATATTAAATTGGAGTGATTATAAAAAAATTGCACCATTATTTGTGATTGACTGTTCAAAACAAGTGGAAACGTTATAAACTGGTTCAGTAGATATTAAAATTGAATATGAAGCTCATTTAAATATTCCCAACAATACACAAGCGTTTTGTTTAATAATTCATGATAAAGCATTTGAATACACGCCTTTAAACGGCATAGTAAGCCCTATAACTAATGTGTAACGTATTTCTATTTTGTTTATATGTAAACTATATATTTTTAGTATAATTGCAATTATTTTTATTGTTTGTTTACTACTTAAGCTGTAAACATGAATAACATAATATTTTTCTTGTTTAATTTTTATTTAGCGTATGCTAATAATTTTACTAAAAGAGAGATAATAGCCGACGGTATAATCTTGTTATTTTTATCAGCTTTACCAGACTTTTTTAAAAACACTAATAATATATAATTGTGTAATTATTTTTTATTTAAATAAAATATATATGTTTAATAAATTATTTTGTTTTATTTAAATATTACCAAAAAACTTTTTTAATTTTACAGTGATTGTGTGCGCGTATTTTAATAACAATTATATCCGTTTAATTGTGGGTTTTTCTCATTTAAATATTAAAATCGACTATGAAGCTCATTTAAACATTCCTGTGTATACACTGGCGTTTTGTCTAATAATTCATGATAAAACTTTTGAATACACACCTGTAAATGGCATAGTAAATCCCATAACTAATGTGTAATATTTTGTGCTTTAATTTACATGTATTTAAATGGAAAAATGTTTCAGATAGCAACTTAAAGCAAATTAACATTAATTCTTATGGAAAACACACACTAATTTATAATATTTTACGCTGCACACTTGCTATGAGTATTTCTATTCCGTTCGAGTGTACACAATATATTTTAATATAATTGTTATTATTTTTATTATTTATTAACTACTTAAGCTGTGAACATGGGTAAAATGTTGCTTATAAAATTTTTATTGTTAACACAGTTTTATTTAATACAAGCTAATAATAATACCGTTGAAACAAATGACGCAGAAGTGTTTTTAGCTACATATGGATATTTAAATACGAGTAATACAAATTTTGAAAATGTAGCTAATACTACATTAAAAAGTGCAATACAAAAGTTTCAAATAAATTATAACTTACAAACAAAAAATGGGCTGTTAAATAATGAGACAATTAACCAGATGAAAAAACCAAGATGTGGTGTATCAGATGTAGTAAATTATGCTACTAAAAATATAAGTGGAATAATCATACTATTACTTGGGTTACGCGTGACGTACATTTAGTTAATATTACAACTGAGTCATTTAATTTGTGGTCATTATATGCAAATATATAGTTTATTTATCGGACTAATTTTGATGTAAATATTATCATTAGTAGTGGACGAAGAACGCATTTTAATTATGCGCGCGGCAGTTCAACAAGGTTTTGTTTAAACTACTTCGATGGACCAGGTTCTATATTAGCTCATGCATATCCACCAAATTTGAATCAAAATCCTGTTGAAATACATATGGATATAGATGAAAATTGGGATTATGGGCGTACTTTTAATTTAAATTCAAATAAAAATTTATATTTTTTAACATTAGTACATGAAATTGGTCATACATTGGGACTAGGTCATTCTTTTAATATACAATCAATAATGTATGCATCTTATAAACCTGAATTTCTTACGCCAAATATAATTTCACAAGATGATATAAATGGAATTATACAATTATATGGTGAAAAAGTTGTTGCAACACAGCCAACAGTACCAACGACAACAACAACAACAACAACAACAACAACAACAAAAACAATTATATTAAAAACACTAAAAACAACAAAGTTGTTACCGCCTTTATCAAAGTCACAAAAAATATTACCTCCTAATTTATGTGATGTAGACATTTCCGCATTAAAAACATTTTTAATTATAAAACAACAATTATATATTTTCTATAAAGAATGGTATTGGAGTAAACATTTAAAAAAAACTTCGATGAATTATCAAGCTAAACCTTTCCGTTTTTACCTAAAAAATTTACTCAAATCGATGCTATATATATCAAAAACCGAACGATGACATTGTATTGTTTTCAAATGGTAAAATATATAATATTAATTATCCATCACTAAGACTTGATAATGATTTGTTTTACAACAAAAATGTGATTGATATACAAACAGCATTAAATACTTATACAGGACATTCCTATTTGTTTTACAAAAAAAATGGTCTTGTGGAACAAATAAATGATTGTAATTATTCTGTAAAAGCATATACATACATGTATAACATATTTCCAAGTATACCAAACAATATTAACACTGTTTTTCGCTATACAAATGGATTGTTATATTTTTTACAAAATAATACATATTTTGCCTATAATGAATTTTTAGATACAATTGTGGAAGTGGGATCTTTTAATTTATCATTATTTAATATTGAGTGCCCCTCAACACCTATGTATAAACAACTAGCAAATTTAATGTCACAATTATTGTCTTATTACAACAATATGTAACTAAGGTTTATTTTTCAATAAAATATATGTTTAATAAATTATTATTTTTAATTTTTTTTAACTGTACTATTTCCTTTTAACCTTCAACATGTTTTTTCCTGCACAAAAAACCGTTATACACAGCAAGTGGAAGGGGGTGTGACGTAAGTATTACATGTGATAACATTTTCATATATATTTCAAAACATTAGCAATTTAACATTATTCAAACTGTAAAACTTGTTTACAACATACAACATCCTAAACTGGTAAGTTAATTTTTTTAATTTATAAATTTTTAAATAATTTTTTTAATAGTGATTTTTTTTTATTAGCAAAAAAAACATGGATAAATTAAACAATATTGGTAAATCTTATTACAAAAGCACTATAAAAATTCAAAATATTGAAACAAATAAAAAATTTAAAATAACAAGTGCTAAAATTATCAATGGTCAATATGGAAAGTATATATTACTAGATTTGGGAGAATTTGTCACATTTTTACCAAAACGATTCAACACATTGGAGGAAAAGGAAACTCAAGACGAATTGGTGGACAATTACATTTGTATTGTAATGAATGAAGACACAAAACAAAGGGATATTACTTTCTCTAAAAATTAAACATTTGTAACATTTTTTATTATGATAAAAATAATAATAATAATTATTATTATTATTACTACTACTGTACTGTTATGGTATTATTACAAACTTTTAAATAAAAATAATAACAAAATAATATCAACTGTATAAGTAAAATAAAAAAACAGTAAATGTAATATAATTATTTTTATTTGTTAATAAATGTATGTCTATTCAATGTATTTCATGTATTTTTATTTTTTTCTTCCACTGCCGCCCTCGTCCTCGTCCTCGCCCTCGAATTTCACATTATTAGCATACAATAACACGATACACTCGGTTACAAAATTAAAACCCAGACAAATTATATCCGGACACACAGATTCTAAATCCTCATTTAATATAGAAATAGATAAACAATTAGTAAATAACTATATTACGGACCATAAAAATAAAATAAAAATATTCATTCAAGCCTAGGAATACTTAGATATTTGATATTATGTTTGAAACAAAATTCTTGGAAATTTAACAGGGTGTAGAATATATTTTGAAGAGATGGTTTATCGAAGTAGCGATTTTTCATTATAAGATAAAATATAAATCTAGTTTTTAATCTTTTAGATATACTAACTTATGTAATTCTGGATTTTATCTTTTCAGTTTGTCAATGTTTTTAAATTTTTATTTAAATTTCTTTGCTATTCCTTGGAACATACCGAGATCGTTGCTTACGCAATGTGCTACGCTGTTATTAGCGGGTACATTAAATAAAACGTCTTTAATTTCAATTATAATTGTTTTAACATTACTATTTGATTGTTTAAATTTAAATAATTTTGATATTCTAATAAATAATTATCTTCTAATTTAGACTGATATGAATTTTGAGGATCATGTGGAATTCTGCTAAGTGCGTCTCCTTTTGTGTTTAATCTGTGTTTTTTGTTCATGACAGAGATATTATTTGAATTTACTTTATTGTTATTACTTGGCTGAAGGTAATGAATCTTTATTTTTGAACTTGGAGTTATTAATAGATCGTTATTTTCATCGATAACAATTATTA
Source organism: Pterostichus niger (assembly GCA_947425015.1). Classification (NCBI taxonomy): domain Eukaryota; kingdom Metazoa; phylum Arthropoda; class Insecta; order Coleoptera; family Carabidae; genus Pterostichus; species Pterostichus niger. Next base: position 13,895,669 of record OX380348.1, read on the forward strand.
ATAGTTCTAGATTGTCTATTCCCAATAGTAAATCAAACTTATCATGGAAATTAAATAAGTGATGCTTTAGACAAGAGTTATTATTTTGTTTCATAATAAAAAGTTTTGAAGAGGGTATCAGAGTACTAAATTGTTCTACACTGTGCTGTAAAGATTTGGAACGGAAATTTAAAAATAGATTTTTAAAAATATTTATGTGCAATATCAGGTTTCACGAAATACTATGTGCTACTTGTATCTATCTGTACTTTCAGATTATTTTCTAGCAGTAGTATGAAGGGTAATGTATTTTCATTAGTCGTTAGATTTAGTAATTCTATTGTTGGAAAGTTTTCGAGGCTATTTCGCATAAAAATTCATCCGATTCAGTGTTTGTGTCTACGGGGAATTCGATGTAAGGTTCAGCTTGTTGTTCATAAGTGTTATCTTAATGCATGTCATTTTCATACTCGTTTGTTTCGCTATCTATGTTACATAATTGTTCAGACATTACGTTTTGTTTGGGTCTAAAATTTTGGTAACCGTGAGATGGTCCGGGTCGTGGTTGATATGTTATTTGTGGATATGCTCATGGGTGTTGATTTTGAAAATCGTTGATCGAAATTTGGAATTTATGTGGTAGTTTTGTTTTTGTTAACTTGAAAGTTTTTATTACAATTTTTATTAAAAGATCTATTAAAGTTAGGTGCGTAATTTGTTAAATATAATAGTTTCTGATTAAATTTTTGTGTTTGGTTAATATTTGGAACGAATTTCTGTGTTGTTTTGTGGTTTGAAATTTTTGGTCGACGGGTTACCGAACTGGAAATCGTTAGCTAACATGCTTAATGCAGAATTTAAATCTTCGGGATTTTTAGCTCTCATGAGTTTTCTGATTGGCTCTCTTAATAATATGCGTAAGCAGTGGCGGCGCTAGCATAGGGTCCAAGGGGGCACTTGTCCCCTTAAATTTTCAGTAGCCCCTGGTTTCCCCCGCGTCTTTTAGTGTCAATCAAAAAAAAATTGTTAGTAATAATGCTTTCAACATCTTAACATTTAAAAAAGACAGAAACACTGAAAGAAGCACACAAAAAACATTGTTATACATCATAATTTTTTTGCATCAAGTCACATGTATCTAAAAATATCTATCTACATTTAACCATGATTATTATTGGTGTTATAATAAACGTGCTGCCAAACTTGTCCAAACTTGTCAAATTAATTGTGCGAGTCCGATAGCGACGCAATGAACTTGTAATTACTTGTTAAGATTGTTCTATACTTTACTTACTCGTCCACGTGCATAGTTTAGCAAGTTCAAACATGTTTTACAAATTTTGTTATTTATACGAGTGATGAAAATCTCAATGCTCATTCGTTATTTTATGGTCAAACAGTAAAGTAAAAATAAATATGAAGCGCACAAATAATATTAGAAATGATTTTTTATCAGAATCAGATAAAAAATGTAAATAATATAATGGGATTCGAGGGACTATATTCAATATCCGAGATTATGATTTGGTTTTTCCCAAAGATTACGAGGCATTCGACTATCGGAATACTGATTACAAGATGTTCTACGTTAGAGTGTATAGTTTAATCGCTGTCTTCAGATACGTCATCGTTAAAATTTTGTTTGTCGCTGATGTTAAGTTCTACTTGTGGAAATAAGTCCGATCCTGTACACACGGTTATTGTCACGTTCGTATCTTTGAAAATGTATTGAGTCATCATTTTTATATCTGTCCAGCCCTTTTCGTCTTTGCCACATGCAAGACTGGGAATACTTAGATATTTGATATTATGTTTCAAACAAAATTCTTGGAAATTTAACAGGGTGTAGAATATATTTTGAAGAGATGGTTTATCGAAGTAGCGATTTTTCGTTATAAGATAAAATATAAATCTAGTTTAATCTTTTAGAGATACTAACTTCTGTAATTCTGGATTTTAACTTTTCAGTTTGTCAATGTTTTTAAATTTATCTTTAAATTTTCTTGCTATTCCTTGGAAAATTTCGAGATCTTTGCTTACGCAATGTGATAGCAATTAATGGGTGCATTAAATAAAACGTCTTTAATTTAAATTATATTTGTTTAACATTACTATTTGTTTGTTTAAAGATTAATTAATTTTGATATTCCAGTAAATAATTATCTTCTAATTTAGACTGAGATGAATTTTGAGAGTCATGTGGGGAGTATATATATATATATATATATATATAATAGCAAAGTGTCTCGAATATATATATATATATATATATATATATATATATATATATATATATATATATATATATATATATATATATATATATATATATATATATATATATATATATATATATATATATATATATAAATAAATATATCATCACGCCTTTTACCCATTACTGGGTGTGGTACTTTTCCTAAGCAGATCTCGGTAAGTGATATATTTTTTCGCGTGAAGTGCTGTTGCCAGCCGTCAAATCACGGCCCCAAAAGATATTAGTATACATTATATATATTCGACACTTTTTGATTTTGTTATTTGATAAAGCTATAGATCGAGGATAAGCACAAATAGTGAGAAAGTAAGATAATTCCCAATCCTCTATTTATAAGAAATCTGTGAAACCTACTTACTCTCCTTGGTGCAATAGTCGAAGAATGATAACGAGGCAGGTATCGCCACGTAAAAGAATACCACTAAAACAGCGGGTGTCGCGTCAGCAATTTCCCTGCAATCATAGAATACACTCATTTATATCCATATTTAACATTAGAACTAATTGTATTTCTTGCCCATATTCCATACAACATTATATATAGAATTACTATACATCTCAGTCATAGGGAACTGCAAAACTGAAAAAAAGTTATTCCGAGTAAAATTCGTTTAATTCAGCTATGTGCATTACGATATATGCAAGTTGTGCAATTCACACCTAGAAATATTTCAAAAATTAGATGATTAAAATTATTTAAAATATTACTTTATATTTTAATTTTTATGTTTATTTAGTTTGAAACATATAGAAGTATGTGCAATCATGAATACGAGTATGAGCGCGTCAGGAGCGCATCGAAGTAATTAATGTGTGCATAGATGAGAAGAACACATTGGACGTGATCTATAGTTCCATTCAATATTCTATATGCATGCACTGCATATTTTATATTTTATATATATACCGCGTGATTTTTTTATCTTGATACTACTAAATATATTGAAAACTAAGAATCGTATCAAGAAATATTTCAAATAAAATTTGTTTGTCTCAGAGGGGCCTATTGGATGATACCAATCTCGACCTGCCATCTCCACCCCCTAGGGGTGGGGGTGGGTCAACTTGAAAATTTCAAATGGAAACCTTTATTTTTTATAGCGGATTCGGATCATCCGCAAAAAAATACGTAGATTTTGTTTGAATTTTTTTTTGTTTTCCAGTAGATGGCGCTGAAATCGATTGTGTCTTGTGTACGCCGAAAAGTCCAACAACCATTTTTTGAATTGAGTATCTTCACTCCTTGGTCTGCTTCCATTGCATGCACTTCGGCTCTCAGTTTATGGTCTGCTTCCATTGGATGCACATCGTTCTTCAGTTCCTGGTCTGCAACGATTGGGAGCACACCATTTTTTTTAGTTTTTAGTCCGCTTCCATTCGCCACGCACCGTCCTTGACTTCTTGAATGAGGTTACCTCAGTTTTTAGTTTACTTTTGAGTCAGGTTCCTTCATTTCTTAGTAATTTTTATTGAATACAGACGGGGACGATCACGCGCTTCATTTCACCAAGTTGTTCAACAGTTCTCTACCGAAGAAAGTGTTCAGCCAAAGAAAAGGAACTGCCGAAGAACAGTTGCTGGGGAACAGAATGAAATTGCGGTACTAGCTGCAGTTGCCCATAATCCCCACATCAGTACTCGACAAATAAGTCATGGTGCGGGAATTAGTCAGACTACTGTTTGAAAAATATTGAATACCTATAAATATCATCCGTTTCATGTTTCCTTGCATCAAGAACTTCATGGCGATGATTTTCAGAATCGAATAACGTTCTGTTAATGGGCGCTTCTGCAAATACAAAGGGATCCTCAAATCTTTGCGATAGTATTGTTCTCTGACGAATCACGGTGCAATCAATCGACACAACATGCATTATTGGAGTAACGAAAACCCACATTGGTTACGTCAAGTTGAACATCAGCGCCCTTGGAACATGAATGTTTGGTGTGGCATAATTGGCGACAAACTTATTGGCCCGTATTTCATCGACGGCAATTTGAATGGTGAAAAAAATCGAAACTTCTTGGAGAACGAACTTCCGTTATTGCTTGCAGACCTTCCCCTTAACGTGCGACAAACAATGTGGTGTCAACATGATGGTTATCCAGCTCATTATTATCGAAAAGCACGATAAGTATTAGATCGCGTGTACCCTCGCCGGTGGATCGGAAGAGGTGGTACAGTAGCTTGGCCTGTCAGATCACCAGATCTTACCTCCCCTGATTTTTATTTGTGGGGTCACTTGAAGCGTGAAGTTTATGATCAACTGCCAACAACACGCGAGAACATGATTGAGCGAATTATCGCTGCATGTCGTAAGATTCCGCCCGAAAAACTTCTTAGTTGTGTTCAATCTTTCCAAGTGCGAATAAATAAATGCATCGAAGTGGGTGGCCAAATTTTTGAGCACTTGTTGAAATGATTATTTAAATCAAGCACCCCGACTGTGAGAGGCAAGGGGACTCACCTAAAACAAGCACCCCGTTGGTGAGAGGCAAGGGCACTCACCTAAAACAAGCACCCCGTTGGTGAGAGGCAAGGGCACTCACCTAAAACAAGCACCCCGTTGGTGAGAGGCAAGGGCACTCACCTAAAACAAGCACCCCGTTGGTGAGAGGCAAGGGGACTCACCTAAAACAAGCACCCCGTTGGTGATTACAATCACCCCCGATGTTATAGCAATTTGAAATGTGTTCGATTTGAAACTTAAAAGTTACCTCCCCTCTCTATCAGAGGTTGGGGGGGCTCACTCTTATCAATAGATAAGATTCTTAAAAACACCATCATGATTTTTCACCCCCTGGTGCAATTTCACCAGAATTGCGAAAAATTGTATTTTCAACGATTACAGCGCCATCTACTGAAAAACAAAAAAAATGTTTCAAACAAAATCTACGTATTTCTTGCGGAGAATCCGAATCCGCTATAAAAAAAATAGGGGTTCCTATTTGAAATTTGCAAGTTAAAAGGGCCGAGTCGATATCACTGAACTACCTACCCCATTTATTTATGATATACATTTTAAATTTCTATGTTCAACAGCTTTTGCCGTGAATTTAAAATAATAATAAAAAGAATAAGTAAGATTTGCAAATTTTTTTTTTAAGTATAAAAACCCAAATGGAAAAATCACCTTATTCTATTGGTTTCATTATATACATTAAGTCCACATTTTATAGATGTACAGCTCGTCATACACCATAGACTTTGTATTTCTCATATTAAATTAAACATGATATTTATTATAGGATGTATTATGTAATTTAAATATTTTTTTAGGTTTTATGAAAGTATACATGCCCAGTTTCAACTGTTATATCAAATTAGTTTTTAGTTTATGTAGTTATAACCTAAAAATTTAGGTCGAAATGGATGAACACACTGTAACGAGTTCTTTCTGAAACTGTCGATATATGACGGAGTTACGCTGCGCGTCTGAGCGGTGACTCACATGTAAAGATGATGAAATACTCCTACAATATTCTAGAATATTGTGAAAATAAAATGATTCAGTGTAAACGGAGAATTTGAGAAGGAAGAGTCAGTCTGTATTGTAAAGTAAATAAATATGTCTTAGTAGTTGTCCTACAATATTTTGGTTTTAAATAAATATTTTGTTAGTGTTATTGTAATAAACGTTACAATTGATGTCAGGTGTTAGGGTTGTGTTTCGTGAAATGAAATGAAGTTTAAAATGCAAGTAAACAAATGGGTTCCAAAATTGTAAATCAATGTGATTTAAAAGTGACTGATCTCAAGAGAGAATTAAAAGAGCAAGAACTGGACATTACAGTCAAGAAAACTATACTCGCGACTTCGCCAATTTTTTATTGAAGCTGGTGACATAGCGGATACTTACGAATTCAAAATTCCGGGAGATTTGGACCTCATGTACAAAAGCTTGCAAGAAAATTCTAGAAGCTTCAAAACCAAATTGCAAGAAAATTCTACAAGCTTGAAGAAAATTCTAGAAGCTAGGAAGCCAAATTAGAAGAAAATTCCAGGAATATCGAGGAAAATTATAGAAGCTTGGACACTAAATGAAAAGAAAATTCTAGATGCTTGGTAGTCAAATTAGACTAAAATTATAGGAATACCGAGGAAAATTCTAGAAGCTTTGAAGCCAAATTAGAGGAGATTTTCAGGAATCCCGAGGAAAATACTAGAATCCTTAAAACCAAATTAGAAAAAACATTTGATGTTTGAAGAAAATTTTAGAAACATGAAAACTAGAGATATTATGAAGAAAAATTATAAAAATTTGAAAAACAATTCAGAAAGTTTGAGGAAAAATGTAAAGGTAAATTGAAAAAAAAAATTATAAATTATTTCAGCAATCAAGGTACGATTGGAATCAATAAATTACGAACAGCCTAACATCAAACAAATTTACGACTTGATTCAGAAAACGCCATCTAGTTACCAGTCATTCAATTACGAGATATCGAATATTTTATAACAGAAAGTAAAGAATAATTACGGAGATTTAAGATGAAACCACCACAATTTGATGGCAAAGTATATTGGCTTCACTATTATGGCCAATTCAAAGCTGCCGCAGTATCTAATGGTTGGTCATCATTTGAGAAGGCAACAGCCTTAATCATTACGCTGCGTGGTGACGCAGTAGATATATTGCAAAAAATCCCTCTAAAAGAGCGACAGAACTATCAACTACTAGTTAAACACTCGAAAATGCGTTATGGACACGCACATCTGCAGCAAATGTATCACTCGCAGCTGAAGCCTTGAAGGTTACTGAACATATCGCAACCTTTCAACCTAGAGTTAATAGCATTCTTGTGGATGCATTGATTAACGGGAAACCACATGCCTTGCTAATTGATACAGGTGCGACAAAAACCATCATCAGACCTGATACTTTCAAGAAACCTATAACGATTTCAACAACAAAATGGAGACTGCGCAAAGGAACAGAGGCCGCAGCAATCATTCATGGCAAAGCAGACATTACCATCACTATCGGAAATACACAAATTAAACACCGGTCACTGGTAGCTGACATTAAAGACGAATTTAGTCTCGGGATGAACATCTTGAACGCAAATGGTTTGAAACCAAATTTAAAACACGAAATACTTAAGATCAATGGCGAAAAGTACGTTTTATATCCTCAAGGAGAAGACAAGTACGTGTAATCTTAACTGAAGATATTCTCATGTTAAATCGAAGTGAGATGACTATGAATGCCTACCTGGAACATGAACTTCCAACAGGATGTACCATGTTATTAGAAGCTGGCAATCATATTGAAACGACTACTCGAGGAATACTGGTGGGAAAATCTCTCGTGCACACTGGAACGGTAGTACAAGTTCGAGTAATGAATATGAATTATTTTCCAGTTACACTAAAGAAGTGTACTATCTTAGGCCATTGTTCAGCATTAACTTCTATAATCAGACAAACATCCGTTACACAAAACCCACCAAAGAAGCTTCCCGCAGAGCTGGTCAATGTACTGTCAACATCTTGCCAAGAATTAAACCCGGACCAGAATATAAGAATGAGGAATTTAATAACAATATTAAGTCTTTTCAATACGATCTGTGGAATTGTTACATTTTTTTTCTTTCTTTACTCTTTTTCGCTTCTGATTTCGGGCAACTAATTCTTCACAAACGAATATCACAGTTTAAGTTGGTTTTGAGGGTCAAGGTTAAGTCATTGCAGTTAAGTAAATTTATGCAGGTTTTAATTAGCGGTAACGCGATTTTTCCGGTGGTAACTGGGGACAAGTAATTTTGGAGTAAAAAAAAATAGGCAGTCGTTTATAAGATTTATACGTGGGCAGCTGTATTTACTGAGAATTTACGATTTGGAAAAAAATTTCAAACGATGTTTGGATCGAAAATACAGTTGGGGCAATTATATTTTTATTATAATTATCGGCATTGGCCGGGTTTGCGAAACCACCAAAAATCAAGTGACTTCAAGCCGCACAACATCGAAGGTAAACTACTTCAGTACTTCATTATCTGATACCCAATTCTACTATTGTGAAGCGTTTAGTTTTCGCTCATTTTGAAACTCTGCCGCATCCGTAAACTTAGTTTACCGTTGATTACTTCCTTAACGCAGTGGCGTATATGACCCCCGGCTGAATCTGATTGTGACTATTATTTTAGGCTTGTATTCCGTATCGGAACATTTATGTACTCTGTCTCCTTGGAATGGGTTAAGAGGAATCTTGGCCGTACGTTAAACGTACTCTGGCGCTATTTTGGACCGTCGTTGAATTGGGCTGGGTCGCCCTCTTACGCTACCTACACCGCTGGAAGTTGTTAAAGGCTCAGCCTCCACAAGCATTCGTGTCGCTCTGATCAACATCGAGGACGACCGATCGACTGCCGAACCGAGAGTGGTGAGGACGCAGCCGTCGTTTACCGGGCACACTCACATCTAAGTCAACTTCATCATTTTTGTTTGTTCTTGTTATGTTGTTTGTGTAAAATCTGATCGGTACGGTTTGTTTTATTTGAATTTTCAATGTTGTGCAGTTTGGCACGTGATTCCGTAGCTCGCCGTACGTCGTGAAAGTAGTTAGTGTTATCGCCAGTTATGCGATCTACTTCTTATGCGCGTCACGAACCAACGTTGGTCAACCATCGGTGCCTCTCGTGAAACGGTTACGCGCTGCTCATATTTTCATCGCCTCGTAGCCCTGATTCGTTTCTTTTGTAAGTGGTTCACGTTTGCTTTAAAACGCCCGTCCCTATGGTGTTCCTCGATATTGGTTTGTTGATCAACCTTTTAGGTTGAACTCCACGGTTTCGATCAACTGGCGCCTTAATAGAAATTCAGAGCTGTACCTTCCTAAGAACCCACCCCTATCTCCACTGAAGCTCGCCGTGGTTCAACCGGCCTTGCACGGGATTGCCCTTCGAGGGAGTAGCAGGATTAAGGGTAGAATCAACATAGTCCAGCATCAAATAAACATCGTTAATCCACGTCCCATCCGCCACGTACCGAGAATATTACTATTGGCCAAGAGAGAGAACACCGAGAAAATTATTCAAGACATGGAAAAAGAAGGTGTCATCGAATCCTCAAGCAGTCCGTGGAGCTCACAAATGGTATGGTAAAGAAGAAACATGAATCAACACGATTCTGCGTGGACTATCGTCAACCCAACAACGTGACAAAGATGTATAGTTATCTGTTGTGCCGAATAGATGACATATTGGATACGCTGGGACTGTTGAAAATAGTCTCAATATTGGACTTGAAAAGTGGGTACTGGCAGGTTGGAATGGCACCAACTGATAAAGAGAAAACTGTGTTTTCTGTCGGTGCCGGACTGTGACACTGCAAGGGCTATTTTGGAAAACCTGTTTGAATGATTTTATGCCAATGAGCTAGTACTATATGAATGATTTTAATGATATTTACATTGCTGCTATGTTTTTTACAATATTTGATATGAATAGATGTTGTGATAACAATGAGTTTGTGCTAGTGAACTTAATAATATATGAATCATATTCACAATGCGGTTATGATGTGTTCTTAAATTTATTTATTTGATTGATGCGTTATAAGAAATGGCTGTTAGTGTAAGATGCTATGCGTCATGTTCGCGTTGGAGGAACACAGGAAGTGTTTAATATGGTAACAAATGTTTGATACGGAAAGGAGTATTGTACTCTCTGATTTGTGGTATTGTTCTTGTGAGTGGATTGTGTTTAATTTGTGTCGTATAGAATTTTTATGATAATTTATTAATATGTTCTCGTATGTATGGAATGTCTGTTGTGTTGTGTAAATCTACGATTCTAGTGTACGTCTACACTATTAATTAAGCGTAGACATTTATTCTAGATTCGCTTAAGCGGTTGCAATTTCAAAGTTGATATTAATTACTAATAAACCGGAAATGATATCATGAATGTACATCCGTCATCAACTAGCTTACATGTTGCTGTATAAATCATGTTATATGAAAGAAATTGCTAAGTTGATAAATAAGCGAGATATTTGCTGGGTCTATTAAAATATAACACCCTGCATATACATATATATATATATATATATACCGAGTGTAACACGAAAAGTTAAACATAGGCGTTTAACATGGCAAATCAGTTTTTCCGTGCTCATTGCTTCCCTAATTATTTTAGGAAAAAATGTTTCAAATAAATGTTATAAGGCATAAAATTCTACATCCGAATCAATAAACAAAATTCATTTTGACTACTTCATAACTGCAGAAATTAAATTTGAAAATTCACATAATTTAAATTTAATAGTAATAGCCATGGAATTAAAAACAAGAGATGAACAAATGCGTAACGTTTTATACGTCAATGTCAGAATAAACTGTCAAAATCATTTTTACGTACTAAATATTTATTTTCTAAATAAAAATTTAATAATAATACGGCAAAATATTTTTTAGATTTATTATTTAAGAATAATAAAATAATAAACTCGATAAAATATTTAAGGTAGGTTGTTATTAAATATTTAACAAATTAATTATTGTTACATAAATTAAATTCAATAAAAACATCAACAAACTAAATATTCTTAAATTGTTAAATTAGATGTTGAAATAGTCCTCCGTTTTGAGCTAAACAATAACCTAATCTGTTGTAGAAGCTTTCTCGAGCATTCCTTAATTGTCGATTATTTATTTTCTGGCATTCTCGTAATATAGCATTTTTAAGTTCTTCTAAATTCCCCATAAAAAAATTCGCACGGATTTAAATCTGGCGACCGTGCTGGCCAGTTAACTGGTCCATTTCATCCTATCCAGCTTTCAGGAAATACATGGTTTAGATATTCCACAACTTCTCTAGTGCTATGTGCAGGGCAGCCATCATGCTGGAACCACACATTTTCTTTGTTTGTTTCAACAATTTGTGGTCCAACAGCATTAATTAATAAATTCAAATATGATGCTGAATTTATTCGTTGAATGAAGATTGGGCCAATGCTTTTATCACCAAAAATTCCTGCCCACACATTGACAGAATGACGATATTGTGCCCTCGATTCAACAATAATATGTGGATTATTTTGTGACCAGTACCGATAATTATGACAGTTTGGTTCGCCATTCATGGTATATGTGCATTCATCTGTGAATAAAATACTACTTAAAAATTATCTATTACCACAATTTGATTTCTCCGTCATTATTTCACAGAATGAGGCACGCAGTTCAAAATCTCGTTCCAAAATATTTTGGTGGTTTTGAAATTTAAAAGGAATGTATTTATGTTTTTTGAGAATTCTATGCACTGTCATAAAATTTATATTTAGTTCTCTGGAAATTTCCCGCACACTCATTGTTGGCTCCAGTTCTATTAAAGCAAGAATATTTTCTTCATTGTTATAAATTCTTTCATTTATTTCTTTCTTGAAATTTAAAGTTCCTGTCTTTTCAAACTTTATTATAAACCTCTGAATAGTTGCCGTACTAGGAATATCATATATATATATATATATATATATATATACAGGGTGTTAAAAAAGTTCCAGGACAGTGAAATATCTCGAGAAATACACATCGAATCAAGAAACAAAAAAACACGTGTTTCATATTTTGCAAAAACCTATCTATGCACTCCAAACACAAATCCCAACTCCCACCCCCGGATGGTGGGGCGTTGGAAACTTTGAAACCTTAAATGGGAACCCCCATTTTTAATTGCAGATTCGTATTCTGCGAAAAAAACTAAGTTAATTTTATCTGAAACTTTTTTTCCAATTCGGAATCTAATCGCAAAAATATGTTTTAACATGATTCTGAAAGAAAAGTAAAAAACGGTCTATATCACAAGAAATAAACATTGAATCAAATAAAAAAATCAACATAATCACAAGTAGTCACAAGCCTTTCACCAACTAAATGATTGTAATAAATTTGCAAAACGATTTTATAAAATAAACGTTATTTTATTCCTTTATTGTTTTTTGGGGTAACTTTTTTTCGATGAGTCCCCTTGCAATTAGAGCGCAATCTATTTCGAATTGGAAAAAATGTTTCAGATAAAATTAATTAATTTTTTTCGCAGAATACGAATCTACAATTAAAAATGGGGGTTCCCATTTAAGGTTTCAAAGTTGCCCCCCGCCCCGCGCCCTGGGGGTGGGAGTTGCGGTTTCTGTTTGGTGTGCTTAGATAGGTTTTTGCAAAATATCAAACACGTGTTTTTTTTGTTTCTTGATTCGATGTGTATTTCTAGAGATATTTCACCGTCCCGGAACTTTTTTAACAGCCTGTATATATACGCGCAATATATCTGTTTAACGGACAGAAAACTAAACCTCACTAAACCGGTATCGCATCTGAAATACATTACATTTCGTGACTTTAAGGACTTCAATTACAACCAGTTTAAAGTAAGTCTTCGCTTTATTAACTGTTCAACTGTATTGAAAATAAATTGGATTGATGACAAACTAGATTATATCCAAATTAATACATTACGCCTCTTGTTTCTTATCTGTCTTTTTTTTCATTTTCTTTACCTTCAAAGAACAGCTTAATTCATTTGAGTTTACAAACGGAAAAAAGTATTTTTGAGGAAAAATCTTTTCCCTTAATTTAAAACACTTATTTCAATTACTAAAGCTTTGTCCTTGTAGTAACACAGTCATAATAATGTTTTAAACCTAATTTTAGTTAGCAATATTAAAAATAATTAAATGTTAATTTTGCTACAGGTTTGCTAAAATTTTGAAAAAAAGGCTATAATCAAGATACATGTAATGTACCGTAAAATATTTTTTGTTTTAACATTAATATAATTTTTTACATATTCTCTCTATTTTAAACAGTACGTTTGGCATATGGTAAAATTTTCAATTTAATGATAAAATTTCATTACGCGGCCCTGAAATGTTTCAGAAATATTCTAGTTTTCTTATACTATGGTTGCGGTAAAACTGTAACTGTGTGGGGAAACCATAATTACATTGCGAACGGTTTTCGGAATTCAAGTAATATCAAAGGTCATAGAAAAATATGTACAAGGTGCGTAACAGTGAACTGTATAATAAAGTACCACAAAATAAATTAGTTAATGCCCTTATCTGATCAGTCCATTGGAAGCTGCCATACAGAGCAGTTGAAAATAAATCGATCGTCGTAAATAAATATCGCGCGGGTAGTTTAAATAAATAATAGTGTATTGTTTAAGACTTTGTATCAGTTATTTTAGTTATAAACAAAGTGTAAACTTTCATTTTTATTATTACAATTATTATTATTTGTTGTTATTAAGAATTTTAGTTTAAATAAAAAGTATTGACACCCGCAAACATTACATTGTGAAGCAAAATAATCTAAGAATATGTTTTACTTGGCAAGTAGTAAGCAAGTAAATCCGACAAACTAACGAAACTCATGGTATTAAATTTAATTAACGATTAAAAATATCTGCTAACCAAAAAGTTCTACTGATAAATATTTTAACCGTGCACATGTGAATTGTGACCTGGACTATAATAATAAAAAAGTCTTTGTCGTCAGTATCATCACTTTTATCATTTATGTTTGATATATCATTAGATATACGAATTATGATTTGCAAATATTTTTTAACTATGTATAATATTTCTCCAGTTTCTTTATAATTCTTCCCTCTTTCTCATTTTTTACTTTTCATATTTATTTTTTGTTAGTTAATACATAAATTAGTTTGCTAGTACCCAACTGATATATAATTGATGATTAAATTTACTTATATACGAATTAAATGAACATTACTTTTATTTTTAAAAGACCAGCCCGTAAGTGAATTAATATAAAACTTGTGCATTGTAAATAAATAACTTACACTTCATAAAATTCACTCCATCCAGGTATAAACTGCGGTTTGCGGAAGACCCACAAAAGGATGCATAAGATGAAGAGTATCAACACACAGATCTCGTCCCACGTCATCTTGCCTAGCTCCTCCATCTTACCCCGCATGAATCTGTTTGCCGTTTCTTGATTTGCGTTACCTTCCTTGATAATTTGTGCTTCAGCTGAATTCGGCCGCCACAAGCCCATGAATATCCACTGTACGCAATAAGGACTATATTACTGGAATGAATTTCAAACTATCAAATATCAGTAGCCAAAATCCAAAGTTTGTAAACGCCATTATTTTGTAAACAGTAGGTATTCATAATTGAGTATGTAAATACATAGGCTTTTTAGTAAGTTTGGAATAGTGTTATTGATATTTTAATAATAAAAGTCACACTTTTATTACAGTGACTAGCGACAATACCCCTCATAATATAATCAATCATCTAATGAAATCAGACACTTTTGCTAATAGGATGACTCACAATTGGATAAAAGTAAAAACTAGTGCGTATAGCCTCGGCAATAAAGGGGAAATTGTGAATTCGATTTTCGGCCGAATAATTGAATGGTTTGTTTTATTTAACAAATAAACAACGTTCAACATATTGTAACGTTTATTACAATTTCGGGTTCGGTGAAGTTTATTATTAACTAAAACACGAGCAATTAAAATACTAACAAAATATTTATTTAAAACGAAAATAATGTAGTACTACACTTCAAATACAGAATTCCCGTTGCCAGCCCAAACTCTCTTTTATCCCTTTTATACTGAAACAAGTTCTACAATATTCCAGAGCTTCTGGAACATTATAGAAGCATATCACGGGTACATTGTAGGAGTATTTCAACATATCGCTAAAGACGCACAGAGAAAAGGATCGTACTCGTTACAGTATTGCGTATGAGACAGCGCTAAACGCGCAGCACTCTACGTCATATAGACTGTTTCAGAGAGAACAGGGCCGTACTCGTTACAATATTATAAGAATATGGTGATATTATTCAGTCATACTGTCATATCTTTATATTTACAAGATTGATTGCAGTCCTTAAAGTGTAATTTGACAGTGTTACATACCGTCATATTTATAATGATACTATGCCAAGAAATTGCTGTGTAACAATAATTTTATAAGACGATTGATTGTCGCGTGAGTGCAACAATATGTACAAAAAGATTATAATATATATTTTTTTTATTTTGCATCATTAATTTCATCGAAATTTTACAATTTCACTTGCTAGAAATATCTAACTATTATCTAAGGATTTATGTAACATATGGTAATTCTGCCGAATAAATTTTGACGTTTTCCAACTGTATGTTTGAATATTTTAAAGCATGAAAAAGATTCAAATTTAATCGTTACCTCACATGTATAGATAGTAATTTATTAATTCCCGTCTAAATTATGTAGTTAAATAAAAATCTGAAAAAACAATTTAGATTATAGCTTATAAAATTGTAATATCGTTTTAAAATTACTTTATTGTATTTTCTTTATATTATGATATATTTATCTCACGTTGAAAATTAATTGCTATTGTAATAAAAGTGCATATTAAAAGATTTGAGGTTACAATCTTGAAATGACTTTTATCGTCTGGGTGCATAGTAGTACCAACATACGAAATAAAAAGTTACCAAAAACAGTTTATTAGAAAACTGTTTATAGTATAATAATAAACCGATTGTAAATGGAAAGTATAAAAAATATTTTTCATATTTTATTATGTTTAAATAATTATTTAAAAATGATACTTTCAAGATTAAGATATAAAAATAATGTTTACAATTAAATATGACACAGATATGAAACAAACGATTATAATTCATACGTCAGTTAATAATTTTTTACGGTATCCACTAATTTTAAAATTCCACTCCAGTTCTAATTCTTACTCATACCATAAAAATTATCGTGCCGTATTCTATAACTGTTAATAAAAATTTTATTTAATAATAATAGAGGAGTCTAAATTAAAAAAAAATACAGTTGATATTTATTTTTTCATTACCTTTATAAGTTTATATTAAAATATTATGTATCTTTATAAATCGTTATTAGGCAACACGTACTTATCTTTACGATTTTTGACAAAATCCTATTCTGCTATATGTATCATTATAAATCGTTATTTTATATCGTTAATGAACGATAAGTTCACATGTCTCGTTGAACTCGTAAAGTTTGACTTATTTCGAACATAAAAGTTTATATGTTATTTATTGTAGTTCAGTATGATATCCTGCCAAGGTGTGTATTTATTTACTTCTTAACATTATTATACTTAAAATAAAATAAATATATCGTCACGTAGTTTATATATTACTGTGTTTGGCACTACCCGTAGCAGATCTCGGTCTATATTTCTTCGCATGCAGTACGGTTACCAGCCGTTAAATCACGGCCCTCAAAGATGTTAGTGGAATGAGAGCCACAGGGGTAGTTTTAATGTGGAGACAGATGTAGAACAATAGGCGACATCTAGTGTCAGGAAGAATTACCGCTATCAAGTGAGCGAGGGCACGAACAACACGGCATAATGCATATACTGACAGCAGGGAAAAAGCTGATATACACCGGCAACCAGTACAACAGAAGAGCAGGTACGGACACGGATAGACTAAACGAAGAAAGTTATAAAAATTAAATTAAGAACTCAGAAAATATAAGTGATAGTTAGATTAGTTATTTAACTATGTATTGGACACATTGATTATTAACCTAATGAGCAGAGGAAGAATTAGTTATAACGGCACAATAAGGAAGAGAGGGGAAATAGAGTAAGAAGAAGAAGAAGATAGAATATTCAAAAGAAGTGCGAAAATAAAAGGATCGCCCAAAAAACAAAAGGTACGAAAGATAAAATAGAAGAAGCGGAAATAGAAGAAATACTAAATGGAATATAGGAGGCTTTGGAGATGTTAACGGAAAATGTAGAAGGTATCAAAAAAGAGGTGGAAGACGGAAAAAGGGAGTAAAGAAAGACAATGCAGAAATTAGAAAAGAAATGAGTGAGTTCTACAGGGATATTAAAGAGAATATAGAATAAATGAATGAAAACATACAAGAACTAAAAGAAAATGACAAGAAACGACAAAACGAAAACACGAACATAAGACAATAACAAAGACTAGAATAAATTGAAAAAGAAAAGGAACAGAGGGGAATAATCAAGGAAGAAGAATCAAGTATAATTGAGAGAATAAAAGAAATGGAAAATAAAATGAAACAAGAAGAAAGATAAAAAAGAAGATATAATATCATTGTAATCTGATTGAAAATATATAAAAACGATAAAAAAATAAACAGATTTGTCAAAGAATTTAAAAACAAAAAACTGAAAATTAAAGTTAAGATCAAAACAGCAGCAACCTTACAAGATAGACAAAAAATGGTAATTGCAACAGTAGACACTTGGACAGAAAAACTACAGACGATGAAAAATAAAGCAAAACTGAAGAACGAAAGTGTATACATAAACAATGATCTAACAATAGAAGAGAGAAGCATACAAAAACCCTGGTAGGAATCGCAAAAAAGTATAAAGAACAAGGTAAATGTGTAAAAATCGGTTACCAAAAAATAATAATAGACGGGAAAATTTATGACTGGATGAAGGAAAAAAATGGAATAGTTCGAAAGACTAGAGATAGAAAAAGAAACACAGGAAAGAAAAGGAGGCGAGGATGAAGAAAAGAAATAAAGAAAAAGATATAGGAATACGGAACGGATACATAAAAACAAAAAAGAAGAGGTATAAAAGAAATAAAAACAAAGTTATTAGGATTAGTACGTAGAACGTAAGAACAATACTAACGGTAGGAATAATGACGAAGAATAAAATCAAGCCCTTTCAATATATCACTATTAAACGCTTATGCCCCGACAGAAAATTAAAAAAAAAAGAAGAAAAAGAAAGTTTTTATGAGACAGTAGAAGAAGAAATAGGAAAAATACCATCAGAGGATGTAATAATGCTGATTGGCGATATGAATGCGCAAATAGGAAAAGAAGAATATATTAAAGAAGTAGCAGGGACACATACGATTCACGAAACATCAAATAACAATGGGCAAAGGCTATGCAATCTCGCAATAAGTTCAAACATGGTTATAAGCAGCACAAAACACAACCACCCGTAGCAACATAAGGTAACGTGGACGTCACCAGATCAGAAAATCTACTCACAAATAGATCATGTATTAATAACAAAAAGAAAACAATCAACAATAAGAGACGTGAGAACATATCGAGAAGCATGCGCAGACTCAGACCACTACATGGTAACCGCAGCAATAAAACAGAAAATAAAAAGACTAGACAAGTTTAAGAAGAAACAAGGGAAATGGAACAAAGAAAAATTAAACAATGAAAAGGAACGGTGTAAATATGCTGAAAAAATAGAAATACATCTAAGAAGTCATGGAATGGGAGAAAATGGCATAAAAAATTAATGGGGTAAAATAAAAACATACATATTGAAAGCTGCCGAAGAAATACTAGGAGTAGATAAAATAGAAAAAAGAAAAGAATGGTACAACGAGAAATGCAAAACACTATCACAAAGAAAAATAAAATTAAAATGGATACAAACAAAAAAAGAAAGCGACAATGAAGAATATAAAAAAATAAGGAAGGAATGTAGTAAAGTATTAAGAAAATGCAAAAGAAAATGGACGGAGGACAAAATAAAAATCATAGAGGAAGAAAATAAAAATAGAAACACGAATAAGATAAGTACAGCAAATATGTTCGATAAAAATGGAGAAATTGTGAGAATCTAACATAAAAAATGAAATACGACTACAGCTACTAGTGGGGATTCTTGCGGATTCAGCGTCTTCTATGGAAATAGTGGTTCACTAACTTTGAAGCATTTTAAAAATTATTTGGAATAAATTTATGTAATTATGTTTATACTATTTTTTTAAGTTATTATAATATCTACATCAACAAAAAACAAAATAACCAAAAATTAAAATTAAAGGATTTCTACTACATTGTTTGAATTTGTATAATAGTTAATTAAATCTCAACCCTAAATTATTATTTTATTATTATTTTTCAGATTGTGTTAATTTTTGTTTAAAATGATTACTTTTTTTCTAATGAAGAGTAGATCCTAGTACCAATATTAGAAAAATAATTAGTTTATAATTTTTTTAAAAGAAACTATTTATATATAGGCTGACTAAAATCTCGCCTATTTTAGAGTAATTACTAGCCTATATGCCTGCTTATTTAGGTATTTTTAAGTGCCTAAATATCCGGGCTCTAGTCATTACTATTCAACATGGCACGCAGAAAGCCTATTTCTGAAGATATTCGAAGATTTATTATTGAAAAAAATTAAGCTTGTAAAATTTATGGTGAAATTTGGAAAGAATTTTATGTAGCTAAATCAACAATTATGAACATAATTAAAAAAATATAAAATATATGAATCTATTTCAACATTTAAGAACAAATATAGTATAATTTCTAAAATTATCGAGCGACATTTGAAAGCGTTGAATTTCATTGTCAAATCAAGTTGACGAAGTACCGTTCGTGATCTATCAGAAAAATAGTCACGAAAAATTAGAAAGTCCGAGAGAAATTAATGGACCCGAAAAAATATTCATAAACTAAAATATGGCTTTTATTAGGTAAAGTTTTTAAAGTGGGAAAAATATAATCTTAAACTTAAATCTACCAGGCCATTTTTGACCACTATACAGAGGCAGTGGGATACCATTATATTTAGTGATAAATCTAAATTGAATGTATGCGTTGGTGACTCTAGAATAAGAGTAATATGGACAAAAAAAGAAGTATACCATAAAAACTGTTTAAAGCGTACAGTCAAATTTTCGTCTAGTATCATGGTATGGGGTTGTATCGCCTCCAAACATGTGCAATTTGCACTTTATTGACGGCATTGTAAATGCTCAGAAATATATAAATATTTTGGAGGGAAATTTAATTTCATCTGGAACCCAATTAATTTCCTATGAAGAATTTCAACACGATAGAGCTTCATATCTTACCGGTAAAGTTACTAAGAATTGGTTGGACCGTAAGAGAACAAATGTCTTGAACTGGACATCCTCTACTCCAGATCTCAATTCTATAAAATCCTCGTCGGCAGTAATAAAACGACGTTTCAGAAATGGGTCTCAAAGAACTGTTTTAGGTTAGAAACAAAAAATTACAAATTTGGAATTCAATTACACCAGATGAGTACCAGGAACTTATAAACACACTGTCAAAACGAGTTGACGTAGTTAGAAAAAGAAATTGCGACGTACCAAAAAAATATTTACGGCAAACAGAGCATTGCATATATAAAAAAAAATGTTAAAAAGTAAAAATACTAATATGACAATATACAAAACATTGATAAGATCTCTACTAATGTATGATGCAGAGACATTAACAATGACAAAAAAAGAGGAAGAATAAATTAGAATAATAGAAAGAACAATATTGGGACCAGTCAAAATCTATGAAGATAAATACAGACGAAAAATGAACAGCGAAATACTAAAAGAAATGGATGGAGAGGACATAGTAAGCAAGATCAAACAGCAGAGAGTAAAATGGCTAGGACAGACATGGAGGGCTGTTGAAGACACTATGATCCATAGTATATTAGAATGAGATCCTGGAAGAATAAGGAGAGGAAGACCCAGATCTAGGAGGATGAAGGAAGTGACAGAAGACTTGAAAAATGCAAGAGTCCAAAAATGGAAAGAAAAGCAGGAAATAGAGAATTATGGCGGAACATAAAAGAAGATAAAATTAAAGAAGATAGAAGGGATGATCCCCCTGTTAAAAAGGATCTAGAGAGCTTCGAAGGAAGCGGCGTTGCTCCATATCCGCGGCTAAAAAACGCGTTAATACATTTTTACTCAAATGTATCAATGTTTATTCGCATACTTACCAGTCACATCTCCAAGTTTTTTCGATGCGGCAATGATCACGGAGTATTTTAGTGAAAAAAACCTGCTTAATTGCTAGGCTTAAAGCTTGTGCCTATGATTTTTGTGATAACTACGCCCAGACAAAAACTTTATTTGTCACTGTTACTTCTTGGCATATACCCGTATATTAATATATCGAATGAATCTAACTAAATTATTTTTCTTTTTCTATCATGGATATAATAAAAATAAGTAACCTCTAAACTGAGCCAGCAAAATAAACAGGTCACTATCATTGGGGGAAAGTTGAACAGTAGCCATGGCATAAACTCGATCTTGTCCCCTTCTGGAAAGCGACTAAAAACAAAAACAAATATAAAACATCGTCGGTTAACAGTACTTTAAAAACTTACGTTTCATATATACCCTTGTACGTTAAGTTTGTAGCCGTACCAACAAGGCTACCAATACCGCCAATGGTGGAAGCGAACGATGCAGACAAAAAATATGCGAGTGTGATGTTAGTAGGCCTAGGTGGTCTGAAACAAAATGGAGAATTTTTATGTTACCTATCATTAGATGAATAATAGAGATTGTACTTTAAATAACATAGTAAACTCACAGATTTCTTACAAATCAATGACTGCAGCCATATCAAAGCTATATACAATTTCATGATATTGTACTCTAAATGTTTAAGGAAAAAATATGTTATATATAATAAGTTAATATGTTGTAAATAGACAATAAGCGTCTCCGCCATCATGGACGCGTATTATTTTGATTCAGTTCTTATCAAATAATAGAATAATTCACTTTCAGGTTTTGTAGTAATTGTATTCTTTATGTATACGAATTATAACAATGAACGTGTACCAAATTGTCAATATATTCACAGCGAGTTACTTTAGAACCATTATACTGATGTTATAATAGGTTATGGGCCCAGCAACGCGAATTTCTCAAAAATCCAGTAAAGTGCATTTTGAACAAAGGAAGAAAATCTATAAAATCATATCGGGTTCCATAATTTTTCAAAATGATCGTTAAATTTTACGAAACCTATTGGCGGTGCCAAGTACTTCGCAACATTCATTGACGACAAGACTCGTTGTTGCGAGGTGTTTATGCTAAAGAAAAAGAGCGACGTATTTGACGCATTCAAGAAATTCAACCAGATGTCAGTAAACCACTCCGGCAAGAAAATAAAGTCGATCCAGATAACGGAATTTAATACCGCAACAACGAATTTGACGACTCTCTAGAAAAGAATGATATCAAGAGGAGTTTACGGTGCCTCATACTCCGCTATAAAATGGCATCGCGGAGCGCAAGAACAGAACACTGGTGGAAATGGCAAGGTGCTGCATGGTACAGTCGAACTTTTCGTCACGATTTTGGGCCGAGGCAGTGATCACTAACAAAAAACCGTCTGTTGCGCACTTTAAAACTTTTGGCGAACCTTGGCGCTGACCTAGGAGCCTGGACACGAAAAGTTTCAATCCAAATCCATACCTTGTCTCTTCATGGGTTATTCGGACATCTTCAAGGTCTACCGGATCTGGGTCCCTGAGATAAGAAAAGTGATTACGAGCCGGGACGTCAAGTTCTTGGGAAACTTTGAACCACTTGTTGGAAAGGAGGAACAATTTTTCGACGAGAGATTCGAAAAAGAGAAACCTAACTCTGAAAAGAAAATCGTAACAGTCGACGGTAACTCATGAATTTCCAGCAGAGATCGAGAATCAAATACCCATGACGGAACCCAGAAGGGGAAGCGGAAGACCAAAAATCATCCGAACAGGAAAGCACGGAAGACCACGAAAGCAGTATAACGTTCTGGAAGATGTACCAGAACAGGAAAAAAATAGATAGCAAGGAAGAACTTGAAACAAATGTGACAAATCAGGTTGAAACAGGGAAAACCGATTTGACGAATCTATCTGTCATAACTGATCCAAAGAGCATCTGCGAAGCGATAAAAGGTCCAGACGCGAACTATTGGCAAGAGGCAGTAAAAATAGAATATGAAGCACAAATCAGATGTGGTATCTGGGCAATTGTCGATCGTCCATCAAATTGATAAGTCATCGGAAATCGAATGGTTTTGCGAACGAAGTATAAAGCTGATGGAGACATTGAAAGAAGGAAGGCCATATTAGTAGCAAAAGGTTTCACACAAATGCTTGAAGTTGACTTTCACGAAACCTTCGCACAGGTAGCACGCGCGAGCTCTATACAACTGCCGATGGCGTTGGCAGCGGAAAAAAGACTTGTATTGCACCGAATGGACGTCGCGACGGCGTATTTCAACGGAGAAATAGATGAAGAGATTTCTACGGATGACTCTTGAAGGGCTAGAAGAAATACTCCGAGGATCTACAAATCCAGTACTTGAAACATCAAGAAAATGGCTGAAACAACTTGAAGATGGAAAACAGAAGATCTGCAGGATAAAGAAGGCACTGTACGGCTTAAAACAGTCTGGACGCCAATGGTACAAGCGGCTGGATCTTGAACTAATAGAAATAAGTCTAAAGCCACTGAATGCAGATCCCTGTATTTATACTTCAAGCAATGGAGCCGTTTTCTCAACGATAGTAGGCATTTATGTGGACGACATTATCATCGCGACAAAGGACGATAAATGGATGAATAAAATCAAGTCCGGGCTCACTGAAAAGTTTGAGATGAATGATCTCGGCCCCATTCACTATTGTTTGGGGATTTTATTCAGTCAAGACGCGAAAAATCGGCACGATCACCATGTCGCAGAAGAAGTATCTACTTGGAAAATTTGGGATGATACATTGCAAATCAGCGATCGCACCACTAGATGGAAACTGTAAACTGAAGGCACCAGAGGAGAAAGTCAAGTTCAAAGACAGCGAAGTGCGACATAAAAGTCTTATTGGATCCCTGATGTACTTAGCAACATCAACGGGTCCTGACATTGCCTACGCGATAAGCTCACTGAGCCAATTCAACGTAAACCATGGAAATGAAAAATGTGTCCTACGCTACTTGAAGGGGACCAAATACCATGGGCTGACGTTCAACCACACTGGAGACGAGAATCTGACTGGTTTCATACATGCAGATTGGACTGGGTGTCTAGAAGATCTATGATCATATACTAGTTACGTATTCCAACTGGCCGGCGCCACAATTAGTTGGGAGGCCAGAAAACAGCACACAGTTGCGTTATTCAGTACAAAAGCGAAATATATGGCCCTTAATGAAGGTACAAGAGAGGACATATACCTCCAGAACTTCCTAAACAAATTTGGAAGTCCTGACAATGCCGTTAAACTATATAGCGATAATCAGGGATGTCAACAACTGGCAAGAAACCCGGTGTTTCACTCAAGAAATAAACACATTGTTGTGTCCCGTGATTTTATTATAGTAGCAAATGGGAATAATTTTTCTACAGGGACTGAAGATGTTGAAGCGAACGTACAATTTTTAGCAGTAGCAGTAATAATATAACGTAAAAATTAAAATTCCCTTATTTGTTGCATTTGATACTGTAACAATAGTAGAAATATCTACAAACCTTCAGAACACTCTGCCCTGTTAGTTCAACAATTATAGCAAGACGCTGTACCGTGAGTGCAAGTATCCAGAGTTGCCAATACCGTATACATAGGTACCTCCACCATCTTTGATAAAAATCGCCAAATAGCGCCAACTTCAGAACTACTGTCGCCAAGAAAAGCGACACTTTTAAATTTCGCGCAAACATAAATTGAATATACAAATAACTGACACAATTCAACAAACGAATATTTAATCTCATAATGTCAGCAGTGACAATATGGTGTAGTTTACACTGTGTACTCTACACCATATTGAATTGTAAACATGAGCTTGCGCGCGCATAATTTAAAACCATGAAACACATGCTGAAGACAGGGGATAGAAAACTCTGTAAAACATAAGGAAACCTAATAAACTGAAATAAATTAGCTAAAACGTTAACATGGCCATTTGGTAGCATCACCTGAAGGAGCCACAAATCATCGCGAGTCGCACATTTCAAATAGTTTGTTGCCATCGAATCATAAAAAAAGCCAAAATGGCGATAAATAGCCAGTGTTAGCAACCCTACAAAAACTAAATACAACGTAATATCCACTATTTCAAATATTATCAAAAATCTTTAGCTAAAAGCAAAAAAAGATAATAAAGTTACATTAACTTGACATATTTTCGTAGCTATATTTTGCAAACTGTAAACTGCGAGGAGACTATATTTGCTTCAGTTTTAGATTTAAAATTTTTAATACATTTTGCAGTTTTCGACATTCCTACATAATGCAGTCACATAAAAAATATTGTGTACACCTAAACCGTGAAATGAAAGTTTTTCGTCAGCCGAGCCAGACAACATTTGGAGAACGCCAAACATGTTTTATAATATACTGCATAATACAACTAAGTATATATATATATATATACATAAGCTTCATAACTTCAGGTACATACGTTAACGGTATATGTTATTTGATATGCTGATTACGAATCAAAAGGAATTTTCTTTTAAATCTGCCACTGGGTGGATGATTATGTTAAAGTTATTAATTAAATCAAATTCTATTATATATATATATATATATATATATATATATATATATATATATATGTATATATATATATATATATATATATATATATATATATATACAGAAGCTTCATAACTTCAGGTACATACGTTAACGGTATATGTTACTTGATATGCTGATTACGAATCAAAAGGAATTGTCATTTAAATCGCAAAATTATTTTCCTTGTTTCTCAGTCCAAAAGTTTTCGTTGCCACTGCCACTGGGTGGATGATTATGTTAAAGTTATTAATTAAATCAAATTCTATTATAAATAACTGTGCTACGCCCTCGAAGGGCAATCCCGTGCAATTCCGGTTGAACCACGGCGAGCTTCAGTGGATATAGGGTGGTTCTTAGAATAGTACAGTTCTGAATTTATATTAAAGGCGCCAGTTGATCGATACCGTGGAGTTCAACCTAAAAGGTTGATCAACAAACCTAGATCGAGGAAAATCAGGGTGACGGGCGTTTTAAAGCAAACGTGAACCTCTTACAAAAGAAACGTATATTTACACGGACACGTATTACAGTTCAATATGATAGATCGGAAGAGATAAGAAATAAAAAACTAAAACAAAATCGCGTAGCGAGCGTCCGCGGCGGCTCAATCAGGGCTACGAGGCGATGAAAATATGAAGGGCAATCCCGTGCAAGGCCGGTTGAACCACGGCGAGCTTCAATGGTGATAGGGGAGGGTTCTTAGGAAGGTACAGCTCTGAATTTCTATTAAGGCGCCAGTTGATCGAAACCGTGGAGTTCAACCTAAAAGGTTGATCAACAAACCTAGATCGAGGAACACCATGGGGACGGGCGTTTTAAAGCAAACGTGAACCACTTACAAAAGAAACGAATCAGGGCTACAAGGCGATGAAAATATGAGCAGCGCGTAACCGTTTCACGAGAGGCACCGAGGTCGACCAACGTTGGTTCGTGACTCGCATAAGAAGTATATCGCATGACTGGCGATAACACTAACTACTTTCACGACGTACGGCGAGCTACGGAATCACGTGCCAAACTGAACAACAATGAAAATTCAAATAAAACAAACCGTACCGATCAGATTTTACACAGACAACATAATAAGAACAAACAAAAATGATGAAGTTGGTTTAGCTGTGAGTGTGCCCGGTAAACGACGGCTGCGTCCCCGCCACTCTCGGTTTGCAGTCGATCGGTCGTCCTCGATGTTGATCGGAGCGACTCGAATGCTTGTGGCGGCTGAGCCTTCTGCAACTTCTAGCGGTGTAGGTAGCGCAAGAGGGCGACACTTCCCAGCCCAACTCCAAGACGGTCCAAAATGGCGCCAGAGTACGTTTAACGTACGGATAAGGCTCCTAAGTGGATTCCTCACCCTCTTAACCCGTTTCAAGAAGACAGAGTATAAAAATGTCTCGATAACGAATACAAGCCTACGATGTTGTGCGGCTTGAAGTCACTTGATTTTTGATGGTTTTGTAAATCCGGCCAATGCCGATAATTATAATAAAACTATAATTGCCCCAACTGTATTTTTGATCCAAATTTAGTTTGATATTTTTTTCCAAATCGCAAATTCTCACACAATAAATACAGCTGCCCACGCATAAATCCTATACACGACTGGCTATCTTTTTTCCTCCAAAAATTACTGGTCCCCAGTTACCACCGGAAAAATCGCGTTTCCGCTAATTAAAACCTACATAAATTTACTTAACTGCAGTGACTTAACCTTGACCCTCAAAACCATCTTAAACTGTGATATTCTGAAGAAATTCGTTCGTGAAGAATGGGTTGTTCGAAATAAGGGGCGAAGAAGAATAAAGAAAGAAACAAAACGTAACAACTGCTAATAATTGAATTGTGTAATTATTCTTTCATAGTACGTCAGTAGCTCAATTTATTGTTTCTTTTGTGATTGATACATACATAACAGTGTAAAAGAATTGGTAATTTGTTTTAAAAATGGATAACTCGAACGGATTTAGTGATAGTGAATTAGTGGACATAGTGCTAGCATATGGAGAGGCTAGACAAAATGCGAGACTAGCAGAGCGTATTTATGCGGAACGTTTTGCTCAAAGACGGCTTCCTAACCACCGTATGTTTGTTGGAATTACAAAACGCCTGCATGACTCAGGAACTTTGCGACCTAATCGTGGTAGAGAGGGAGGCTCTTGCCAAGTAAGAAATCGTCCCATTGTTGAAGATGCAATTTTAAACGCCGTCCATGCTGACCCTACAGTTAGCACAAGAAGAATATCACGACTTTTACATGTTCTACATTCCAGTGTTTGGAGAACTATTCGGAATCATGGTTATCATCCGTACCATTTTCATAGAGTGCATGGACCACTATATACTGACCACCCAGCTCGGGTAAATTTTTGTGAGTGGTTTCTACAACAACATGCCCTAAATCAAAATTTCACCTTTCATAATCTTCTTTGATGAAGCAAATTTTACGAGAGACGGAGTTTATAATTGTCATAACTCACATCACTGGGCTATTGAAAATCCGCATGTTATTGTAAGAAGCAATTTCCAGCAGCGATTTTCTTCGAATATCTGGGCTGGAATCATAAATGGAACGTTACTTGGTCCCTATGTTCTACCTAATAGAATGAATGATGTAAATTATTTATCTTTCTTGCAAATTACATTGCCGGAGTTATTGGAAGATATTCCCTTAAATGTACGGCAGCATGCATGGTTCCATTATAACGGTGCACCACCGCAATTTACACGTAATGTGCGGCAATACTTAAGGGGGCATCTCTAGTCTAAATCGATGAAAAAATCAATTTTCCAAAAACACCGGTTTTGCATTTAGTATACTAATAGTAACATCGTACAATAGTTTATTTTAACTTGCGCGCTCTAAAAATTTTTACCTTTATTAAAAATCATGGAAACCATGGGTATTTCGATTGGCAGCATAGCAGTGGATTTTGCGCAGAGACAGGACGAAAATAGAATTAAGCAAGGAAATCGTCGCAGCATTGAAGCTTCAAAAGAACGGCGACTCGAGCTTAGAAAGGCTAAGGCGCAGGAAAATGAGTTTTTTGAGGACCAGGAAGGAATTATGTATGGAGCTGGTATCGCGGATTGAGTGTAAGAGGTTTATTTCTTCATTTTTTACACAGTTTTTCAAATAATTATTTTAAACGCGTTTTTCTCGAAATAACATTTTTTGACCTGGCTGACATGATTTAACAAAAACTATTAAACCGATTGGGCTGAAATTTTGAGAGGTTATTCGTCACACATATAGTTATAGCCCGTACTAGAATTATGAATATTCGATTACATTTGAGCACTTTTTTAAACAACATAACCTCAAAAAATAAGCCGAAAATTAGAAAAGCCCGCCATTTTTTTTTTTTTTACTTAAACTTCTTGATTTTAGTACGGGCTATAGCCACTTTCTTATACTTTAATATGCTTTTTGAATTTTTCATTTAAGAGCTTCCTGTGTCAAGATATGATGTCAGCCAAAAAAAAGCAAGCTTCGTTGTGGCAGCCATATCTGGGCCATATTGGATGAAAAATGAAAAAAAAATAATTTTTTTTGCAGACTTCAATATGTATTTTTTTAATATAAAAAAATTTGTAGTGTGATAATAAAGTTTACTGCAAGAAAAAAAATCTTGAAAATTTATGCAAAAAGACTAGAGATGCCCTCTTAACTCAAACATTTTAGTATAGGTGGATAGGACGTGGTAGTCCTGTAAAATGGCCTCCTAAATTTACGGATCTAAAACCATTAGATTTTTATTTTTGGGGCTATTTCAAATCTTTAGATTATGATAATCAGGAAGCTCCTGAAATATATGATTATATATATATATATATATATATATATATATATATAACCCGTGGATCTTGAGAACCCTGGTACGATCCCCACAGGCGACAAACAATTTTCACGAAATTAAATCTATCCCCGTGGCTCCCTTCCCACTAACGTCCTTGGGGACCGTAATTTAACGACTGTTAACCGCACTTCACGTAAGAAATATATCACTTACCGAGATCTGTTACGGTGGAGTATCACACCCATTCATGGTTAAAAGGCGTGATGATATATGAATTTATATTGGCGTAGGTGGCTCAGTGGTATAGAGTCAGCCTGCGGATCTTGATGATGTATATATAACGGGTGTCTACTTTTTTTTCCGAACATAGGAAATTCAATGTTAAATTTTTGATTTAGCGATATCTCTTTACCTATTACGTTTAGAACAAAATTGTACTGAAGAAAAATCTTCAGAATGAAAAACTGCACCCATAGCGTATAAGTTTGTTGTTAAATTATTTCTTATGTCGGAGTTAAAAGCAAAAGATAATACACGCTTTAAAGCAATTATCAGAGTGGCATGAGAAATAAAACAATAATTTGTTTGTTGTGTCTGACATTATTTGACATATTGGACCAGAATTGGAAGCTTACTCTAATTTTTTATTTTTTTTTAATTTTTTTTTATTATTTTATTTTTTTTATTTTTTTTTATTTTTTTATTTTTTTTTTGTTTATTCTGGCTTCCTGGCGGACCAACTGCTAAGGTCATATGCCGCCATTACGCATTGATCCTGCGTTTTAGATCTTAAGAGTCAACAGCAACGCGGGTTTCTCGGGACCGTCACCCATCCAAATACTCCCCGCGCGCAACGTTGCTTAACTCGCGTTATCGCATAGATCAGTTCCAACGAGTTGGGCCATGGCCGTTGACAAATCTAATTTATTTATTTATTAATTTATTCAAACATTTAATTTGATAGTAAAATTAATTAAAGCAACTATTATTTTCATTTTTCTAAATAATGTAGACAAATAAATACCTATTATTAAGTTGTCTAATTTGTTTTATTTCTCATGGCACTCTGATAATTGCTTTAAAGCGTGTATTTAATTTTGCTTCTAACTCTGATATAAAAAACAATTGAACGACAAACTTATACTCTATGAATGCAGTTTTTCATTCTGAACATTTTTCTTCAGTATACTTTTGTTCTAAAATTAATAGAAATTAATAGAATTATATATATATATATATATATATATATATATATATATATATATATATATATATATATATATATATATATATATATATATATATATGTTAGCTATTAGCCAAGTGATAATCCAAAAATATTAAGGGAAGGAAATTTCCAAGAAAAATTTAGATTTAATTGTTGGTTGGGTGTTCTAGGACCCAGAATAATTAAACCAATATTCTTTGATGGAATACTAACGAGTGAACGTTATTTGCAATTTTTGGAAAACAAAGTGGAGGAAGTCTTAGAATTACATCCTTTAAATGTTTATAACAGATTAATATTTCAACAAGATGACGCACCGCCGCATAACGCACGTATTGTTGCTGATTTTTTAAATAACTGTTATGTATATAAACGGATTGACACAAATGGTACAATTACGAAAAGGTTAGTTAGATCATCTGATCTAACTTGTATGGATTTTTGTATATGTCCATACTTAAAAAATGTAGTATACACAACGCCACCTACAACAATAGAAAATTTATAAATCAAGCCATTAGAATTACACCGCAAATGTTCCATAATGTTATGCGAGAAACAATTAGAAGAGTTAACCTTTGTATTTAAGAAAATGACGAACATTTTGA
Organism: Pterostichus niger; assembly: GCA_947425015.1. Classification (NCBI taxonomy): domain Eukaryota; kingdom Metazoa; phylum Arthropoda; class Insecta; order Coleoptera; family Carabidae; genus Pterostichus; species Pterostichus niger. Next base: position 13,926,916 of record OX380348.1, read on the forward strand.
AAATTTAGATTAAAGCTTGTGTTTAAGTGAATTTGTTTGTTTTATTTTATGATTCTTTTATCATAAGTAACATCCATGTGAACTTAGATTTTTGAATAAAGGATATAATTAATATAATTTTTATTTTTCTTGTGTGGTATCTAATTTTAAAAATGCACTGATTATACATGGTTAAATTCAGAATATTGCGTAGAATTCAAATTTTTCAAAATTTACAGGTGTTCCATTTAAAATAAAAAAGTTAGGGTCACTTTTTGTAGATTAACGAGTTTTTTAATAGTTTCTAAATCTATAAAATGAATGTAATAGCTTTATATATAAATACTTTTTTAGAGGTGACCTTGTTTTTTGTAAGGCTTAACGATGGTCACAACAGGTAAATTTTCAAGGGTCGTATTACAAGCGAAAATGCTCAAAAGTGCTTTAAACTTATCTAACTTATCTAGTAACGAAAAATTACAAATCCATTCAATGTACCTATATAAATTGAATGGATTTGTAATTTTTCCTTACTTCTGATTTATTTATTTATGTTACGCTGTACAACAGGAACTTAATCCCAATTACAGTACAGGGTCCGCACTCACCGAGCCGCAGTGTAGAAGTTTATATAATTTTTAGCTTGAGTGAGATTCGAACACGGGATCTCCGGATTCGAATTCTGTATCGCTATCTACACCACCGTACTGACGGACAATGGTGCAATAACCGAAATACGTATTAAGTGTTAGAATAAATATTCTCTTTGAAACAATCAAGTGGCGTCCTTTTTGAAAAATATATAATTTGTATTCTTTTATATATCTTGTCGACGATTTTGTAAAAGAAGTTGAATCTTCAAAAATAAATGAGGACGAAATATGCGGTGAAGAATCATAGATATACAATACTCTTTCAATAAACTAAAATCTATAAAATATCGTGGTTTCGAGTGTTCTGTTTTCGACATAAAGTATTATTAAAAAGTATTTTTAAATTTAAGTGTAATATTTGTGACATAGAAAATTAAATTCACACTGAAAATTCGACGATAATATCGGATGTCAATAAATTAGTTGTTGTGATATAAAAAATCAATTAGGTATGGGACGTAAAGTTGGCAAATATACATTGAAGTATACAGAAAAAAGAGAAATAAATTAAGAGCATTTTTTGTCTATGGTTTCTTTGGCGGACAAATTTGAAAAAAGTGGAAAGCAACATACACAGCCAATATAGTTAAAAATATGGTGTATAATTTGTTTACCGATTGTATATATATATATATATATATATAAGTTATAGTGTTCCACTCATTACCAAACTGCTGACATAGACATCTTCCCCCGAACGTGACATTAGTAATATGTAAAGTTATTTAGTATGTAGATGTAATAATGTTAGTCAGTTCAGATTCAGACTTAGAAGTAGAAACACATGTAATTGTAATACTTAAATAAATCTTTTTTTAAAAACTAAGTTGGTGGTTTGAGAAAGTTAAGTGGCGCAGTCCTGGTAGGATAGTCAATACAAATTAACGAATATAATTTGTTTCACATTGTGATTAAATTGGATATCGATCAAGAAAAAAAGAAAAAAGAAAAATCAAAACCTTTCCGAACCACACCAACAAGAGCAACTCGAGACTACAGCAGAAGCCAAGATTCGACACCCGTAACCATCTGAACGAACATCAGAGAACTTCGGCCGTCATTCTTAACCCCGTGGACGACTTCAGGGCACATGAAGTGGACACTAATATTTCTGTAAGTCATACATGTCATTTAGAGACACTATTTTTATTAATTCTGAGTCAAGCTCAAATTCAGAATCTGAACCAGATCTTGAAGATTTTATTGAAACTAATTTAAATACAAATTTTATTATAAGACAACCCCAATTTACAATGGCAGTGCCAGTTCTAAAAAAAGAATACCTTGATATGCTGCCTGAATTTCATGGCGAACGTGAATTATTACCTCGTTTTATTGATATTTGCGAGAAACTTGTAAACAAATTTTATATTGTCGCCGACCCAACAGATTTCCAAAATGAATATCTGATGAATAGTATAATAACAAAAATTAAGGGCGACGCTGCAATTAATATTGCAAGTTGTACGGTCAAAACATGGGACGATTTGAAAGATGCATTATTGAACGCGTTCGCAGATAAGCGCGATTGGTTTACATTAAATATTGAAATGACCGATCTTAAGCAAAATTGAAATGAAACTGTTTTCGATTTTTACGGAAGATTGCAGCACATTTTAAATTTACAAATTTCTTATATTTCAACTCATGCTACAGCTGCCGTAGCTCTTGTCATGAATGATTATTTTCAAAACTATGCTCTACGCATATTGCTACGCGGTTTGAAGGAACCTATCGGTCAGCTTATGAGAGCAAAAAATCCTTCAGATTTAAATTCCGCGCTAGGCATGTTAGCGAACGACTTTCAATTTGAACATATCTCCAAACCATCTAAGAGCATTAACTCAAACAATTTCAAACCAAATCACAAACCACCTACACACAACATAAAGCATTTCTCTCCTAGACCAACATATTATACAAATCCTTTTCCTAATAATTCCAACCCATATAACAGAGCTCCAGTACGTCCTAATAATCAACAAATGATTACACCACGAAATAATATTCCACACAATAACCAAGGCCCATCTACCAGCCAAAATTATCCAAAACCTACTCCAATGAGTATTTCCACCCGAAACACTCAACAATCCCGTTCTCAACCGAATCCGTTTCACCAGAGACAAAATCAGTTTGGACAAAGGCCCTTCGGACAAAACCAATTCAGATCAAATTTACCTAAGTACGTAGCAGAAGAACTATTTAATATTGAAGACATAGAACAAGCTAATAATTTAGAAAATTATGATTGTGACGAACAAGAACAACTTACTGACCAAAACGAAATAAATAACGATAATATTCCTGATCAATCCGCTAACTATTTTTTAGGAGGAACAGCCTCGGACATCGACCCTTTCCAACAATCGAACTATTAAATCTTACTAACCACCAAAGCAAACTTCCTTTCATTATAACCCCCGAGCATAATTTAAAAATTCTCGTTGACACTGGAAGTACTAAATCCTTCATTAAACCAGACATAGCACATAAATATTACAAGAATTCCATTCGCAATGACCCGTTTCAAATTACCACTGCTCACGGCACGTCCACTGAGCTACACAGTACAAGAGTTCCCATTTCAAAAATATTTAATAACAAAGATAAGAAATTGTCACATCTTAAGTATCATCTTTTTAACTTTCATGAACAATTCGACTTACTTTTAGGCATGGATAATCTAAAATTATTAAAAATTCTAATTGATACACATAACGATTTAATTATACACCCAATGCAAAAAATCAAAATTCAATTTCATAAATCATTAAATGATTCTAATGTAAATAATATATCAGTTATAAATAAGAATATTGTAGAACCAAATTCTGAAAAGATTATTAAAATTAAAGTAGATATAAAACAAGGAACTGTATTAATACCCCAAATAAAAACGACACATTTGAGAATACCAGAGTGCATTACGGTCGCAGATAACTACCACGCATTATGTTCAATCGTTAACACTTCTGACCAGGCAATAAATTTTAATCTCTTAAAACCAATTATCGCAGAAAAAATTGATAATTATGAAACTTATACCGGTCCAAATTTAAACATGACACACGTTGAGAAAACTAATTTTGATTTTTCGAAAATAAGAACAGCACATATGAACTCTGAAGAACGAAATGCTGTGTTAAATTTACTTAAAGACTATCCCGACATATTTTATTCTGATGATCAAAAATTGACTCTTACCAACCAAATAAAACACAGTATTAAAACTCAAGATGAAATTCCAATTTACACCAAATCATACCGATACCCCAACGTACATAGGGAAGAAGTAAGAAATCAGGTAAACAAAATGTTAGAACAAAACATCATCAAGCCTTCCAACTCCCCGTGGTCCTCCCCTATTTGGGTAGTTCCCAAAAAGATTGATGCATCCGGTAAAAGAAAATGGCGCATAGTCATAGACTACCGAAAATTAAACGAAAAGACCATTGGTGACAAATACCCACTTCCAAACATTACTGACCTCTTAGACAAACTCGGACGTTGTCAATATTTCACTACACTCGACTTGGCATCGGGCTTCCATCAAATAGAAATGGACAAACAAGACATACCTAAAACTGCATTTAATACTGAAGACGGACACTACGAATTCTTGCGAATGCCGTTTGGTCTAAAAAACGCACCAGCGACATTTCAGCGAGTTATGGACAACATTTTACGCGGACTTACACACGACAAATGCCTCGTTTACCTCGACGACATAATTGTGTTTAGCACTAGCCTTCAAGAACATTTGCTTAACTTAAAGTTAGTATTCGATCGACTTAGAAAATCTAATTTCAAAATTCAAGTTGACAAGTCTTAATTTTTAAAAAAAGAAGTAGCTTATCTCGGGCACATCGTTACACCCGAAGGCGTGAGACCGAATCCAGATAAAATATCAGCCATCTTAAATTATCCTATACCGAAAACTAGTAAACAAATTAAAGGTTTTTTTGGGACTTTTAGGCTATTATCGGAAGTTTATTAAGGAATTTGCAAAATTAACCAAACCTCTCACAAAGTGCTTAAAAAAGGACGCAATTATTGACATAAACAACCCTGAATACAGACAATGTTTTGAACTTTGCAAAAATTTACTGACTAATGAACCCTTACTCCAATACCCAGATTTCGAGAAAGAATTTAATCTGACGACTGACGCAAGCAACGTAGCGTTAGGTGCCGTGTTATCACAAGGCAGCCTTGGCAATGATCTTCCTGTAGCTTACGCCAGCAGAACACTCAACGAGACAGACAAAATACTCAACAATAGAAAAAGAACTTTTAGCTATTGTTTGGGCGACCCGATACTTCAGACCATACCTTTTCGGACAAAAATTCAAAATTTACACAGACCATAGACCGTTACAATGGCTAATGTCACTAAAACAGTGTAGTCAAAAACTAATTCGGTGGCGCCTCAAACTTGAGGAGTACGATTATGAAATAGTATATAAAAAAGGCAAACTCAACACCAATGCCGATGCACTTAGCCGCATCCCACCAAAAGACGACGACGTAACCCAAAACACACCAAAAATTTTCGATAACGATTCACCTTTAATTATATATCAGGATTACTTAAATAATAAAAATCAAAATTCTAAAAATATCATTATAGAAGTAACAGGTGATTTATTTAATGCACCACCAGATTCTGGTCTAGCTCATTGTGTAAGTAAATGAAATCTGGAATAGCAGAAAAATTCAAAATTAAATTTAGTAACGTTGATAAACTCCAAGCACAAAAACCACAACTTCATAATCTAGTCTATTTAAAATATCAAAATAGATATATAATTTATTTAATAACAAAAGAAAGATATTTCAACAAACCTACTAAACAAGGTTTATTTTATACACTATTAAAATTAAAAGATATTTGTCTAAATAAAAAAATAAAAAATTTGAGCATTTCTAAAATTGCTTTTGGCTTGGACGAATTAAATTGGCATGAAGTTAAATCAATGATAGAGTACATTTTCCAAAATACTGATATAATGATAACAGTTTTCGAACTTCCTGAAATTTCTCGAATTCAATTAAATATAAATGAATCAGATAACATTGAACAATTAAACAAATATATGGAAAATTTTTATAAGGAATAAGAAAAGACTAAAGATAGGAATAACGATGACGATGCACAATCCCTAGCAGTTGAAGTAGGTGACGCGCAATCTACTCAGATAAACGATGACGACACTCCAAGCGAAAGCGATATCACAGTACACTCTAACAGAGAAAACCCCATTATCGGAATCCCGATTGTAGAATGCCCAGTTAATTATGGGAAAAATCAAATAATAATATCAGAAGTCGAATATAACCCTAAACCCCCTAAAATACTTAAATTATATAATCAAACAAAACAAAGGATTCTAGTTGAATTTTCAAAAAACAATTGCAAAAACGAAATGATAACATTTCTTAAAGAATACATTGTTCCTAAGGTAAAATATCACATTTATTTCAAAAATGAATTATATGTAAAACTAAGCTTAATACTTCAAAATTACTTTAAAAATTCCGAGATAAAACTTGTTAAATGCACTCAATATCTAACTGACGTAATCGACGAAGAAGAAATCATACAAATTATAACAAATCACCATCTCAGTAAAACTAATCACCGGGGAATCGACGAAACAGAAAAACGTATAAAACAACAATACTACTGGCCTAAATTAAGGAAATCTATACAAACATTTATTAATAGCTGCGAAACGTGTCAAATAACAATGTACGACAGAAAACCATTAAAATTAAAATTTAACATCACACCCACAGCTACTAAACCTTTCCAAATTTTGCATATCGACAGCATTACATTAGAACACGTCAAATTCCTGACTATAATAGACTCATTTTCCAAATATGCACAAGCCTATAAATTAAACTCCGGACAAGGTATAGAAGTCGTTAATAATTTAGTTACATATTTCACACACCATTGTATACCAGAAAAAATCATTTCGGACAACGGATTAGAATTTAAAAACTCTGTCGTTAAGGAACTATTACAACTACACAAAATTGACATCCATTTTATAAGTTCGCAGCATCCTAATTCTAATGATACGATTGAACGTTTTCATTCTACCCGCATCGAACACGTTAGATTGTTTAACAATCAAAACGAATATAAAACCGAACCCATTGAATCCAAAGTAAATTACGCCCTTTTGGCGTATAACAACACAAATCACTCAGTCACAAAACTCAAACCATGTGAAATCATTACCGGTAACCAGATACAGAATCGCCCTTTAATATCGACTTAAATAAACAGCTTATAAATAATTATATAGAAAATCATAAAAATAAAACAAAATTACTTTACGGAACAAGTAACGATAAATTAAAAGAGAACAAGGAAAAAGTGATTGGTAAATTTAATGAAATTAGAGAAAATTTACCCGAGATATCGGATACAGTATATGTCAAAAACAAACAAAAACAGCAAAAAACCAGAAATAAATTCAAACGCGAAAAATTATCTAAATTAAATAAAACACTAAAAACTGGCAAATTAAAGCCAACTCATGGTAATACAGTAGAAAAAATACATCTTTCTAACATAAAATGACCTCGACACAAAACTTATCAATTTGAATCACTTCCAGGCTGTTCGCATGCGGGCGAGGAACAATCATAAGAAACATAACAGAAAACATTGGAATCCTTCCCATCAACCTAGGTCCTGCCAAGCTTGAAAAAACTACACACACATTCATACACTACTATAATCTCAAACCTCTTCTAGATCAGTATGATAGTTTAAACACACAATACAAAACACTAAAATCAACAATTTCCAACAACACGCAGTATCTCCATGAACTCAATAATTACGATAAAATATTAGAATTCATCCGAACCAGCATAGACACTAAAATTACAAACATCGGATTACACGCTAGTCACCGAAATAAACGTGGCCTCATAGATGGATTGGGAACTATTTTCAAATCCTTAACCGGAAATTTGGACGCCGAAGACGGTAAAAGATATAATGACATGTTAGCACATATGTAAGAAAATGAGCATAATTTAGAAAATCAAATTAAACAAGCGTATTCAGTAAACCACCAAATTATCACAAATTTTAATAAAACAGATATTGACATTCAACATAATGAAGAAATATTAAAATATAAAATTTTACAACTTTCAGAAATAATAAATAATATGCATATCCAAGAATATTTACGAACAACTAATTATACTATATAACTCGGTGCTCAATATCCTACAAGATGTTGAGAACTCTATTACCTTCTGTAAATTAAGAACCCTACACCCGAGTATAATACACCCTCTTGAATTATTGTCAGAACTTAATAAAATATCTAAATTCTATCATGCACAACTGCCATTCGAACCTAGACAAGAAAATTTACTTGATTTTGAATCCTTATTAAAAATTAACTGTAAAGTGAAACCTACACAAATAATTTATTTTATTTCCACCCCAATCAACTTTGAAAAAAATTTCGAATTATTTTATTTATATCCTATTCCAACAAAATATGGTTCAGATTTTGTTACAATCATTCCAAATACAAAATATCTTCTAAAATCGGATAAGGAAATTATTCCTTTAAGTGACATGTGTGTACGAGCAAAAATATTCCAATGTCCTAATAAATATCATGCCCACTTTTCTTCAACCTGCGAGGAAGAAATATTCCAAGAGCAGACATCAAACCACTGCTATTACACAAAAATAAATTTAATAAAAAACCACATTGAAGTGATTCCAGAACTCAACAAATACCTAGCCGTCTTCCCTAAGGAAGAAACTGTAGTAATTAAATGCCTACAAGAAACTAGCATCAAACCATTAGTGGGAATCTACTTAATAAACAATGAGGATAATTGTGAAATTTACTTTAAAGAACAAAAATTGGTATTTTCAAATCAAATTCAAGGACGACCATTACTACTACCTAAATTAAACTTCAAAATTCAAACACAACATATTACAAACTTCTCCATTAACCTAAATTCATTAAAACTTAATGATATCTCTGCTGCTGTATATCATGATTGCAATCACGGCCGGCTACTTTTCCATAAAATGGATAAGAACAAAAAGAGCTGCACGATCCTGCTCAAGAAGGACATCACCCGAAATTCAGCCAGAGGACATCGAACTTCAACTTCCAGGGGGAGCTCAATTCTAAGGAGGGAGGAGTTATAGTGTTCCACTCATTACCAAACTGCTGACATAGACACCTTCCCCCGAACGTGACATTAGTAATATGTAAAGTTATTTAGTATGTAGATGTAATAATGTTAGTCAGTTCAGATTCAGACTTAGAAGTAGAAACACATGTAATTGTACTACTTAAATAAATCTTTTTAAAAAAACTAAGTTGGTGGTTTGAGAAAGTTAAGTTATATATATATATATATATATATATATATATATATATATATTTTATAACAAATATTCAAAATGGCTCCCAGTCTCTTTGTTATAAACTCATTTTGTTGTTATTAAGTGTTCTTTATTATTATTTTCTGTATTATTATGACAAAAAAATATCATTTCATTTAATAATAATAATTATAATTGTTTTAGTTAATTGTTTTATTTCAAGCCACATTCATGGCTCTCTATTCTCTTTCCGATTTGGTGTATAATAAAGTGCCCGCCATTTTACTTTTTATTAATGTAACATATGGATAATTTTACATGATTATAAAGCAAATTTGATGCACTTTTCAAATTTGTAAAAAAATATAGTATGTTCCATTTGAAATTTCAAAGTTGATATTAATTACTAATAAACCGGAAGTGATATCATGAATGTACATCCGTCATCAAATAGCTTACATGTTGCTGTATAAATCATGTTATATGAAAGAAATTGCTAAATTGATAAATAAGCGAGATATTTGCTGTGTCTATTAAAATATAACACCCTGTATATATACCGAGTGGAACATCATACCTGTGTACATAGGCGATTAACATGAAAAAACAGTTTTTCCGTGCACATTGCTCCCCAAATTATTTTAGGCAAAAATGCTTCAAATAAATGTTGTAAAGCATAAAATTCTGTATCTAAATCAATAAACGGAATTACATTTGCATGCGTTGTAATGACAGAAATTAAATAAAAAAATATTAAAAATTACGTTGAAAATATCAAATAGCCATGGAAGTGAAACAAAAATAGATAAATGCTTGACGTTTGACAGATGAATGATTAATTAGACGGGTAAAATATTAAAATGAATTCAGTTTATTCTAACGAAGAAAGAGTTTTTATCATAAAAACTTTGGCTAAACTTGACTTTGGGGCCAAACCTGAAGTTGGCTGCAGAACAAGCTGCTTCTGGCTTGAATTCAGGAATACCAACTTAACGTCAAAAGCCGGACAATTTGAAATGCGAAGTATATTTATCATAAAAATGCGTTCTGTACTAGGTTTAGCATGGTTAGGGGTGTTTTTTTTAAGTTAAATTTTATGACAGAACAATTCGGATGACGCCTGGTTCGAATCCAGGCGTCATCCGAATTGTTCTGTCATAAAATTTATCTTTAAAACAAAATTTTGTTTGTAATAAAATTCGCATTTCAAGTATATTTATCATAAAAATGCGTTCTGTACTAGGTTTGGCATGGTTAGGGGTGTTTTTTTTAATTGGTACTCCTGAATTCAAGCCAGAAACAGCTTGTTCTGCAGCCAACTTCAGGTTTGGCCCTCAACTCAAGTTTTACCAAAACTTTTTATAGCGGAAATTGTTAGAGATTTATTTGCTGTGAAATTTCCAAATAGGCCAATTCCCAGCGTGGCTAAACTCGACTTGGGGGCCAAACCTGAAGTTGGTTGCGGAACAAGCCGCTTCTGGCTTGAATTCAGGATTACCAGCTTAACGTCAAAAGCCGGGCAATTTGAAATGCGAAGTATATTTATCATAAAAATGCGTTCTGTACTAGGTGTTTTTTTTAAAATATATATATATATACCGGGTGGAACATCATACCTGTGTACATAGGCGATTAACATGAAAAAACAGTTTTTCCGTCCGCATTGCTCCCCAAATTATTTTAGGCAAAAATACTTCAAATAAATGTTGTAGAGCATAATATTCTGCATCTAAATCAATAAACAGAATTACATTTACTTGCGTTGTAACGACATAAATTAAATTAAAAAATATTATAAATTACGTTGAAAATATCAAATAGCCATGGAAGTGAAACAAAAATAGATAAATGCTTGACGTTTTTCTGTCTATTTGATATTTTATCTCCGACAAATTAATCATTCAATAAAATTCATACAAAAAGTTCCATACCTATTATTACGATTTAATAATAAATAAACAATTGTACATTTCAATGAAACGTTTATTTCTTATAGGGTGTGTCATGTAAAAATTATAACCTATCTATTACAATTCAAATATCAAACAATAATTCTCTCAATAAAATAAGCACTACAATATATTATTATAATAAATGTTCAAATAAACTTCCGTTTTCAGCTAAGCAATAACCAAGTCTATTGTAGAAGGAATGTCTTACATTAGCGAGCTGCCTATTTGTGATTATGGCGCACTCATCCACGATAGCTTCTCTCAAAGAATTAATATTTGGGTGGTGTTGCTTATAAATTTTACAATTAAGATGACTCCATAAAAAAAAAGTCGCAAGGTATTAAATCAGGAGATCTGGCCGGCCAATTTAAAGTTCCACCGCGACCAATCCAGCGATTTGGAAATGCTTGGTTTAAATAAGCTCTTACATTTACATCGAAATGAGCTGGGCAGCCATCTTGCTGAAACCGGACCTCCTGATTTTCGCGCGCTACGCCGTCTAATGCAGGGTCAATTTCGTTAATCAAGAGTTCTAAGTATGTTTCAGAATTTAAGTTGCTAACGATCTCAAATGGTCCAATAATATTGCTATTAAAAATGCCTGCCCAAATATTATTTTTTTGAGGATATTGCGTTCTGGTGGTAACATTTTATCTTGGATTTTCTTGAGCCCAGTGCCTATCATTTTGATCGTTTGGTATATTGTTAAGTGTAAAGGTACACTCATTGGTAAAGCAAATAGATGCAAGAAAACTACGATCTCGATTTGCTCGTTCTTGCATATCTTCACAAAACACTCGCCTACTTTCTTCGTCAATGGGCGAAATGTCATGATGGCATTGCATCTAATAAGGGTGGTATTTATGTTTTTTTTTTAATTCGCAATACTGTAGAATGAGTAATCTCACATTCTTGAACTTAATTCAGGATTAAAATTTATAAATTCCAAAACTCTTTGTTCGACTTCTAAATAACTGCGAATATTTTTATTTCCCATAAATAAAGATATGATTTGTTTGTAAATCTCTTTAAAAATATTCTAACTAATTTTACCTGGGTAAAACTCGACTTGAGGGCCAAACCTGAAGTTGGCTGCGGAACAAGCCGCTTCTGGCTTGAATTCAGGAGTACCAACTAAACGTCAAAAGCCGGGCAATTTGAAATATTAAAATATTATGCTCTACACCATTTATTTGAAGTATTTTTGCCTAAAATAATTTGGGGAGCAATGCGCAAGGAAAAACTGTTTTTTCATGTTAATCGCCTATGTACACAGGTATGATGTTCCACCCGGTATATATATATGTATATGTCACGATCTTGATGTCAACTTTTACAACCGTTATTTTGTTAGAATATTACGTTTTAATTTAAAGTTGTTTAGACTTACTCATCATCCCTGTCCGTAGGTTTTTTTGGATAATACACGGAGCCGATTCCTTGCTGAAAAATAGAATTGTATAATTATGCAAAAGAAGACACACACATTGAAGGAAAAATTATTATTGGGTAGGTGGCTTAGTGGTATCGAGTCGGCCTGTGGATCTTGAGAACCCTGGTTTGATCCCCACAACCGACAAACAATTTTCACCAAATTAAATTTACCCCTGTAGCTTCCCCTTCACTAACATATTTGGGGCCGTGATTTGACGGTTGGTAACCGCACTTCACGCGAAGAAAAATATCACTTACCAAGATCTGCTTCGGCAGAGTGCCACACCCATTAATGGGTAAAAGGCGTGACGATATGTTTATTTATTTTATTATTACAAAATTAAATACAGGTGTAGTATTTTTATATCCGTTACTTATTTGTTAGAGTACAGAGAACCTTTCATACTTTTTCATTACCTTCATATAAATTTTACTATTCAATTTTAAAATACAACATTTAAAAATCATGGTATTAATAAATAATTCATTAATAAATCATGGCTTACGAATTATATGAAAACTTTTGAAAATTAAAGAACTATAAACTTGTAAATTCGGATTTTTAGGCAAAAACTTATGAAAAAATTATTAATGTAAAACGTTAAACACTGTAAAACAAACAATTAATTCTGATAAATGAGTAGATAATATAACTACAAAAAGTAAATAATAATGATTGTACAACCTGAAAGGCGTATTATGTAAATTTGGTGACAGAAGCCTTTAAAGTTTAGTGGTCTTTAATACTGTTTCTCTTTATTTTTAGAAAAATTTAGGAAACTTTGAAATCTTTACTATCAACAATAAATTAATAATCAGAACAATTGAAAATTACAAATTATCATTGAAAAGACATTTTTCTTGCCTTGACATTAGTATTAATCTTAAAAAGACTTATACTTGTATATTATAAATATAGCTATTTAATCAATTCTTTGGAAATAGCAGTTTTTTTCCAAATTTTATATGTTTCTGATTGAAGTGGATATTTGAGAAATTAACGTTTCGGACGTTGCTTAGGCGACGAGCTACAATACCAAAGAAATTTTTTGATATTTTTGTTGTTTTTGTTTAGCGTGTTAAAACGTATTTATTGCCTGAAATACCCGTGCTGTCCTGGGTTTGAATCTACCTGTCGACAAGAGCATAAATACAGTTAAAATATCTCAATACCTGGCATTTAATCATATACTCTGTACTCTAATTGATATTAATGTTAGCATAACTTTTTAACGTAAGGTCTTTATTTCTTAATTGATTATGTTTTCTACTTCAATCTAGTGTTTAGGTGGATTACTAGTTGGATAAGAACTACATTTAAATAGCTAATTAACTATGCATTTCATTCCAGTTTATGGTGAGATTTGTTAGTGATAGGTTGTATATCGTGTTGTGTTAGGTTGGGAGATTACTTGAGAACGAATTGGTGAGTTGAGTCAAGTGGTGTTACCACACGTGGTGCATGAGTATGTGATCCTTTCCTTGTGTATGCTGCGGTCACTCCAGGGAAGCCCTTGCGGGGTTGACGAGGAGTGACAGCCAAGTATGCAGCCAACGAAGCACGACCCGCTAGCCCTCGTGCCAACGGTGCCCTGGCCTGCCATCTTTAGTGTTAATTCACCCCGCGATTGCGCGTGGAGTTTGCGTTTCTACTTGGCTTTCAATCCACACTCCCGGTGCCCAGGTTAGGCAATCCGGTGGGTGGGTGTTGAGCACTGGTTCTGGTCACTCTGGTTGGCGCTGTCCTTGGGACGACTCTCAGAGTGACGTGTTGTTGAATGTGTTATTTCGAGCGATCACATGTTGAGTGATTGTGGGTGTGTATGTGGTGGCAGTTGATTCCTCACTAAGTAACTTCTTATGTTATTTCTCTTTCCAGCTGGATACCACGCACCAGAGTACCGCTGAGGCAGCATCCGCTCCGTCATCTTTACTTTTATTAAGTTTCATTTCATCTTGTAATATTAAGTTCCTTTTTTGGGTAGTAACAAATATAATTTAGAGTGATGTGTCATGATTAAAGTGACATTATTTTTAAAATCTTGTAATATTTAGTTAAAGAATTATGTAGCGATTTTTAAAAATAACAATAAATTTATTATGATTTGATACTGTTGAAATTAAAAGTTAGAAGGAACATTTATTATGGGATAGATAGCATAGTGAAATTGCGTCAACCTGTGGGTTTGAAAACCCTAGTTCGATTCCGATATCCGATAAACTTTACTGCATATTTAAATTATTCCTGTGGCTACCCCATCACTAACAACTATAGGGGTTATGATGTAACGGCCGGTAACTGTACTCACGTCATGCGTAAAATATTTCACTTACCGAAATTTGCTACGACAGAGTGCCACTAACACTAATTAGTAAACGGCGTGATGATATATTATACTAGTATATCTATTAGTAATTCGAGTTTATTGCTAATGCTCCATCGTAGATATGGGTTTATTGTGTATTGGGGAATTGCGATGGAAATATCATTGCCGTATAAGTCTATCTCAAACTTAGCCCAAAACTCGACTATGCGCATGCTAATAATATTTGCATATTATTGGCAAAAGCCGATATCGAAAGAGTATTGAAGTCTAATGCCAGAGATTTAAAATATAAATTTATACAGTAGTGACAAAAGATTC
Organism: Pterostichus niger; assembly: GCA_947425015.1. Classification (NCBI taxonomy): domain Eukaryota; kingdom Metazoa; phylum Arthropoda; class Insecta; order Coleoptera; family Carabidae; genus Pterostichus; species Pterostichus niger. The sequence continues at coordinate 13,941,977 of OX380348.1, forward strand.
AGTCTTGTATTAAGCATTTAACACTATATAGTTTAATTCTGTGTAAAACAAAAGAATTGTTTATATGAGATATTGGATTTGAAACTGAATACGAAAATTAGTAATAATGATATAATTTTCTATGTTTTAAAGTCTAATGGATCTTTTTCACTGGGAATGAGACAGCTATTGATAATAAATTTCGAAAATTAAAATTTATTTTTTTTATAAAGCAACAAAACAACCTCTATATAATTGTCAACAGCATTAGTTGTTCCCAGAACGATGTTCGTTTTAACACTGCTGTTCTGAAATTAAATATATATATATATATATATATCATTAAGTAATATAATATAATATAAAACATTATAAATTCAGTTTGTCCTTCTTACAATTAACCTTCCTATAATATAATTATTACAAACTGACATGGAGTCCTTCATTACGAAAATATCATTAAGTCTTATACCCATTACTGAGTGCGGCACTCTGGCGGAGCAGATCTCGGTAAGTGATATATTTCTTCGCGTAAAATGCGGTTAACAGCCGTCAAATCATGGCCCCCAAATATGTTAGTGGTGGGGAAACCACAGGAGTACTTTTAACGTGGTGAAAATTATTTGTCTCCTGTGGGAATCGAACCATGGTTGTCAATTCCACAAACCGATTCGATACCACTGAGCCACCTATCCTCTGCTGTTCCGTTGAGTCTATACGATCCGAAAGGAATTTAAATTGTTTGTAAAATGTATATACTGAAAATTTTTTATATAGTTTATTTTTTATTTTATTTTATTTTATAAATATTTGGGAAGTCAACAGTTGCCCAATAATAGACTTTCACGGTTTACAAACAAAAAATATACAATTATATTACAAACATTAAAATTAACTTAATAAAAGGTAGATAAACATGAAATACGAAATAATGAACATAAGAATGATGCAGAAGTGCATTTTTAAATTGACTTAGACTTAAGTTGAAGATGTCTAAATGCTGATATTTTAAATTGTAAGTTCGCATTAATCTGTTTATTGGCGAATTAATTTTATTTAAAAAGTGAACTATTATTTGTACTAATACAAACTGCCGAGCAAATGTATTTACCCCAACTTTGACTTCAATTAATGTACACATAGGTTCAAACGCATATCTATTCATTGGCAGGTTCAAACTCGTAAATTTAGTTTTTTGAGTAGTTAGATTATTGTTGTCAGTTTTTTAGCTTACTTTTGTTTCGATAACTGTGCAAAGAAGTTGTTAGTACATATAGAGCTAAAGATGGCAAATCGAAGAGCGTTATGGGATGCTGAGTTAGTTGCACTAGCAACAGCATCAGCTGGTAATGAAGATGAAGTAGAAAAATCAGAGTATGACAATCATACAAGTGACGTAATTGTAAGTGGGAATTTTGATGAAGATTCGAATAATATTGTTCATTCTACACCTCTTGTTTCTCGATTTATTCTAGAGCATGGCAGTTTATCTTCAGCGAACATTATAAAAAGTACACCAGGAAAAACAAGGTTTGCGAATATGAAAATTGCGGACGAAAAATCTGCATTTGAAAGTGAATCGATATCATCCGTGTTCGAACAATGGTATCTAATATGAATATGTTGTCTACACATGATCTTCCTTTCGGAAACCAGTCTGGACTTCCGGTAAAATATTAAAACTTTCCATCCAGGTTTGAAATCGATTATTTATTATATGAGTTAATAGTTTTGTTAGTGTATTTATTAGCGTTATACCTCTGTAGTAGTTAGGATCTGTGCGTTCGTCTTTTTTATGAAGTAAGAATAATTTTATTCTCTTTAGTTCAGTCGGGATACTTTCATTCACTAAGAAATTATTTAGCATATTTTGATGATAGTGAAGCCATTTCTGAGGAAGATGTTTTATCTGTTCTTTTATAATGTTATAAATAACGGGGAATTTATCAGGTTTTAATTTAATTATTGCATATAGTTAGGTTGTTGTTATTTCGACATCCAAGTAAGGGTGACGTACATTGGAGAAGTGTGTGTCATTATAGATTTTGGGTCGAAGCAAAGTTAGGTAGAATTCTTCCAATTTTTCTTGAGAGATGGGGTTGTTAACTTTAAAGTCAGAGTTAAACAAAATAGTAATAGCCTTAAAGTTAAATTTTTATGAAAGAAAAATTTGGATGACGCCTGGATTCGAACCAGGGACCCTCCGCTTGCCGGGCAGAGATGCTAACCGCTACACCACGTCACCTGTGTCCGACGTATAGCTTCAACCGAATTCTTCTTTCATAGTGTCTAACGTAGCATCGATCCCAAAGACTCCTGAGATATATATATATATATATATATATATATATATATATATACATACTTTTTCTTTATGTTGTTGCAAATATACATCTCCACATTTGTAGTAATTTTTTTAATTCTAATGTTTTTTTGACTTATTTATGATCCCCTCAAAGCAAAGAAAACCCTGCTCCCCGGAAAAAGTGCTGGATTCAATACTTCTCTCTGACTGCGCACAAGAGAAGTGAAAAATGTCCATTGAAATTTGAGTATGATCATTCTATTCAGGAAATAAATGTTATAAAACACACGATACCAGTTAGCTAACTAAAAGATTTTTTTCTAAAACATAAATTGTTACATTTATCCCTTCTATAAAATGTGACATCTTCAACGAACAAAAATACAAGTACCGCCATTCTCCATATTAGTTTCGAGAATGTCAGTAATTTGTAAAGATAGTTAAAATTCTAGGAATGAAATAAATTATTTTATTTGTGTCGCTTTGGTTAATTAAATCCTAGAGTTGCAATTTGACTTCTTTATTTTTTTCCATTGTAAGGGTGTATTGTCAGTATCGACATATATTTATATGTGTTTAAATAAACATTGAGTTTTTCAAACGTATATGGTATCAGATCTATTTTGAAATAAATTTTTTAGTGTTCTATACTAAAAGCCATTTTATTTATCAAGCCAAGTGAATTTTTATATTCAAGAGTGGGTATATTTGTCAAAATATTAATATCGAGCAAGATCGCAGTTTTATAAATCTTGGTATACATGGATGTTGTAATACTTGATTGTAATCTTGAATAAGAATATTGCTATAAGCTGACACAATTGTCGAAACATTTGGGATTTTAGATTGAAATTTTCTCACTGTTGTTATTTGTAAAATTTATTTTCTTCAAATTATTCTCCAAGTTTTAAATTTATGGCATGTACACAAAGCTGTTTGACTATTCAAGATTAACTTTAACGTCCTATTCTTATCGATATTAGAAATATTTTAAAGCGTTGGAACTTAATTAGCGCACTCTATTATTAGGTAATTGTCTTGTTTCACGTCATATTTAGTTATTTTCATATTTTACTTGTCCGCGTTGTAAACGAAATATACCTTTACAAGATTCAATGCAGAACAAAAAGTTAATGTAGCAATCAGCCGGTTTATTGTAAATTCGACAGACTGATATATTCAATGATAATTATACTTAGGACGAAGCAAAGGCAGGGTCAGAAGAGGCACGTGACAGAGTATCGAGGTGGCGAAATCATAAAAGAAACCATAATATACGTGTATGAAAAATTATATTTTCACAATTTCATGTGTACTTATAAATTATTCTAGGATCTTTTTTTCCAAAATTTGCCAAAAACCATTGTAAATGTATCACAAATGCACCCTACCAGTCATTCTGCAAACCGTCTTACTGGCTAAAGTTAATAAACAAAATTCAGCTGATATTCCTATGAGCCAAGAACGATTAAATGGACTCTTTATTGAATCGTTATTGTTCATTATCTATTACAGATCGATATTTAAGTTAATGGCAACCCTTATTTTGCATGATTGCAATCAGAATCATTTATTTTGTTATATCTATTTTATAATTGTGTAATCACATTTTTAACCAATGTTTCATATTATTTTTCATGATAACTGCTGCATATAAGTAAACAAAATGCAAGAAAGTAAATTATTTTGTTTACAGAATACCAAAACTCTTGTAACCATAGAGTAATCAGGAACATTGTGGAGGGGATACCACTAGCGGCATGCCTATCGATGCTAAAGTATACTTAAGTCGTGTTGTATACATGTACTTATTTGTTTTATGTTATGATTGCGTAATATTATTTTCTCATGTAATTTACTTCTTTGTTTGTCTACAATAAATTATTACACTAAAGTACATGCTGTTTACGTCACTGTTCGTCATTACCAACAGGTTATGGGTCTAGGGTATACACAGTTAGAATTGAAAAGTGAAATAAAACAAAAACTCCGTGATCGTGAAGTCAAGTTTTTTGTTTGTGCTGTACCGCGAACTATTTTGAGTCAAAATGTGTTTTGCGAGCGTTTGTCGAATAGAAACATTAAACAAAGACAACTACGATAAGTGTCGAATACAAATAGCAGCATTGTTGGTGAAGAATGATGCTTAGGGTTGTCAGCGGTGTCATGAAGAAACCTAAACAAGCATTAGCTGATGCAGAACCTAATATACAAGTAGCACCATGAGATATAGATATAGATGAAAGTGATGTTAGTTTTGCATTGTTACGTTTGAAGAATGGTAAAGCTCCTGGTTTGGATGGTATAACGAATGAGATGTTGAAGTATGGTGGTGAGAGATTATTTGATTGGTTAGTTTATTTATTTAGATTTTGTTTGAAACTGTGTGTAGCTCCTGATGATTGGAAACGTGCTATCATTTGTCCTTTATTTAAGGGCAAAGGTAGTTCGAGTGATTGTACTAATTTCCGTGCGATAAGTTTGTTGAGTGTGGTAGGGAAGTTGTACGGGAAGATTCTTATTCACAAGGTACGAACCTTAACAATCTCCAAGTTGAGTAATATGCAAGGTGGATTTTTGCCTGAGAGAGGGTGTGTAGATCAATTGTTTTCTCTTCGTATGATTGTTGAGAAATCACTTGCTAAGAACAAGAAGGTGTTCTGTGGCTTTCTCGATCTTAAAAAAGCATATGATAGTGTTCATCGAGTTATTCTGTGGGATGTACTTCTAGAGTACGGTATAAATGGTAATTTGTTGGAAGCGATTCGTGCATTATACGAAGATAGCGAGGCTGCGATGAGAGTTGATGGTAGATTGAGTGATTGGTTTTCTATAGTTGTTGGCGTGAAACAAGGTTGTGGGATGTCCCCGTGGTTGTTTAATTTATATATGGATGTGTTGTTACGAAAGTCGCTGAATGGGGCGGATGGTGTACGTATTGGTGGCAGTGTAGTGCCTGCGTTAGCTTATGCGGATGATGTAGTTGTAATGGGTGAATCTGAAGAACAATTGAGAAGAATGATTCTAAGTATAAATGAAGTAGGAAAAGGTTTAAATCTATTACTGAATGTTGATAAATGTAAAGTGTTAGTGTTTGAGAAGAGTGATTTGGTGACTGATTGCAATGTTTCGGTGAATGGTGTGAGATTGGGTCAAGTAAATGAGTTTGTATACTTGGGGAGTGTGTTTTCGAGGGATGGACGTATTGATCGAGAGATTGAAAGAAGAGTATCTGCTGGATGTAAGATATTGGGTGCTCTGGGAACCTTTACTCGGAACGTGAATGTATCCAGAGATGCTCGATTGAGTGTTTATAATGGTGTGTTAGTGCCTACGTTGATGTATGGTAGTGAATGTTGGGTATGGATGAAGAAACATGAACGGCGTATAACTGCTGTGGAAATGAGATATTTGCGGGGTGTGTGTGGATATACTAGAAGAGATCGTGTCCGGAATACATTGGTGTATGATGAATGTGAGATTGGGAAGAATGTTGTAAGAAGAGTGGGAATAAGTCAGTTGAGATGGTTTGGTCATGTAGAACGTATGTCGAATGACAGATTGGTGAAACAGGTGTATGTTGGTGAAATTGAGAGTGAAAGTTTGCGTGGACGGCCTAGGAACAAATGGATGAATATGATTGAAGGGTTGTTGCGTGAGCGAAAGATTCTGAGCGTGAAGAATAAACGAGCTTGTATGAAAAGAATTATGAATGTGGTTGAAGCAAAAGTGGTGTGTCAGGATAGGAATGTTTGGAGAAAATTAATTGCAGGATAAATATGATGAATGAAGACAAGCGTATGATTCTTGATTTTAGATTAATTGGTTAGATGTTTTGAGTGTTTACCTGCAATTGTGCGGAGACGATCTTCAGAAACAAGCGCAGTGTACACTAGCGAATGGATGAATGTTTGTTGTGTGTTGATGGATTTTGGTTGTGTATGGAGGAAGTGTTAATGTGGTCGAATCGAGTATCGTGTGTCAGGATGAGAATGTTGACGGGTTCGTGCTACCCCATTTAATGGGATATAGCGTGATGTTATGTATGTATGTATGTATGTACCATGAGAAAAGACTGACCAGAAAGTTAAGTTCTATATAATAATATTAATAAATCCGTCAGGGTTCAAGCAAGGATAATTCTGTGTCCTCGCACGATGTATGGTTAAAGTTGAAAACAATTTGCCAGTCCTGAGGTCCAACTAGAAAAGAGACTCTACTGAAACAATTAAATTTTTAACTAATGAAAGAAGACGATAACATCCGTGAGCATTTAAATAGTTTTTTGATGATGTTGATAAGCAAATTGACATGGACATAAATATAAAGGTTGACTTATTTGCAATAATTTTGTTTTATAGCTTGCCGTCTAACTACAAAAATGTTCGGTACGCTATTGAATCCAAGAGCAAACTGCTGACTCCAGAAGCTTTCCGCGTAAAAATCTTTGAGGTTACAATTCAATAAAAAATTGTGAAGGACATCGAAATCTTGAAAATCGTTGGGTGATGCTTCTGGACCGCTAAGAGTCTCATCGAAAAGAGGTGTCCATTTCGTCGTCACATTTACAGCCGACAAACAATTTTCACCAAATTAAATCTACCCCTGTGGCTCTCACTCCACTATCATCTTTGGGGAGGGGGTCGTGATTTGACGGCTGGTAACCGCACTTCACGCAAATAAATATACACACAGTAATGGGTAAAGGGCGTGATAATATATTTATTTATTTTATTTACTGATGACAAAGACACTTCAAGGAATTTATAGATGAAGCGGAAAATCAACAAAATTGTAAGTATGAATTCTTACAGTCCGACAATGAGAGTGAGTACACCAGCTGTGAATTCGACGATTTCTTAAAGCAACGGGGCATTTCGAGAAAACTTTTGATACCTTACAACCCAAAGCAAAATGGGATTACAAACGCAAGTGCTGGATATTATTAGACACGGTACTATTTCTTTTAATACAGTTTAATCTAGCAGCCTCTTTTTGGGCACTTAATTTCGCTTGATATAAAAATTATTGACCCACTAGAGCATTAGATGAACGATCGCCATTTGAAATATCGACGTTTCTAATATCCAACAATTTGGATCTGAGGTATATTTCCTAGATAGAAACTCTGTTAAAGAAACGTTTGATTCTAAGGGAAAAGTTAGAAATTCCCTATATTATTTGGAGGAATCAAAAGGTTTTCGTATACGGGTATCCGCGGACAGAGATCAAAATCATAATTTATCATGAAGTGAACTTCTCCCAGTGTGTCGAGGCCAACACAAACAGTTTGAACGTTTTTCGAAGACGACCTATATCCAGAAACACGCGAATATGTGAAGAAATAAGCGACACACCGCCGAATTAAGCCGCATCTATTATCTAAGAAGCCGAATATAAAAACGATATTTAAACTGCAATGAAAAAAGCCGTTTGTTGCCCAACAATAATTTCAACAAGCCAATGAGATAAACTTCGAAAAAAAACCGTGTGGTCGACAATCAAGTGCTACATCAGAATGAGAATGAAAATTATCAGATTGTATTTGAAGGAAACGGAGCGCAAGCACTTATTACTGAAATTTCGTTGTTAAAAGCGGTCTCCGGTGAAGGATGTAAAGAAGCGATGCCATCAAAGAAGTTTTTATTATTTAGAATTAGACTTGGAATCTCGTAGATTGTCCCAAGAAGGAACTTATAATAGGAAGCCGATTTGTCCTGCGAAACAAATCGGATGACTACTTTGAACGACAAAAGGCTTGACTCATAGCCCAAGGTTACTATAAGAGACCTGGTATTCACTTTGATGAAACCTTTACTCCTGTCATCCGCATGACCACCATACGTACTTCAGTTGCACTGGCTATGCAGCACGATATGTACATTCGACAATATGATATATTCACCACCAATTTTAATGGCGAACTGCAGGAAACAATCCACATGGAACTGCTGAAGATATTGGACCGAATCCTCAAACATATGACTGACTCCAAGACATTCGATAAAGATATCAAAACCAATGCTGAAACATGCTAAAAGAATTTAAAAACGGCGATAAGATGTGCTTTCTTAGAAGATATATTTACGGACTTCGACAAGCCGGTAGAAATTCGCACTCAAAACTTAATACCACTTTCAGAAGTCTTAGTGCCATTCCTTGCAATGTTGATCTTTACATATATCGCCTTGTGCGAGGGGAGCAAGTCAATTACATAGCAATTTACGTTGATGACATATTTTTCGTATCTAAAAAACTGACCAGACAATTTCAGATTTTCACTAAAATTGTCTGATGTATTTGATATCCGCGATTTGGGAGATATCAGGAACTGTTTTGGAATTGAATTTACCAGCTCAGAAGAATATATGTACCTGTCAGTCAACAAAAATACATATCTGAGATATTACACAAGTACGAAACGATTAACCGGTAAAGCGTCTCCATATTAAATGATCTTATTACCAGACTTGTGAAATCAATTTCACGAAGTTAAAATGACAAGGAATTGTCATTAAGAAAATTCATCTGGAGCTTGATATATCAGGTCCCAGATGACTATCTGGAATAGTTTAATCATTGTTATGACCGATCGCATTAGTTTGTTGCCAAAATATTCTTTAGATATCTGATGGATACTATGAATTTAAGTTTGCGATTTGCTCGAGATTCCTGTCCAGTCCACGGTTACTTGAAACGCGTCGACGCTACACTGTGGAAGGGATGCCACTAGCGGCTTACATATCGATCGCAGAGTACCAATGTTGCCACAAACCTAAGTTTTGCTGATTTTCTCAAGATTTTGAAAAAATCCTGCTTTCCAGCATTTTACAGTTACTTAAATTGTTATATGAATACGTGCTACATATGATGACATTAGATGAAATATTTATAAATTGTAAAATTACATTTACTTTAGAGATATTGCGCTTTTTCGACCAAATAAAAATATTTACATATTATTCTTTAAAAATTTGCTTTATTGATTGTACCGTAATATATATATTTGTTATTTTGTTGATATTTTTCCTTTATCAAATCCTAAAACATTCCCTCTACCGGGAAACTTCATTAAGTTACATTTTTAATTATTATAAACAAATTTATTTTCAATCATATAAAAACAAAATAAGTTTGAGTCCTTTGTCTACGTGGTATATTATTAGAGCACTGTGATTCTTATCAAGACGTCTACTATGATAATCGTGCTAGTAGATATGTTCATAAACGTAAACAGAGAGTACAAATTCAACTTTCAAGAATAAAGAATTTTACATCATGAGACCAACCGACACAATCATCTTATCCTTGAATTACTCTACATCAATTTAGAATCTCACTAACAACATTAATTTTGGCAAATATCATCGTAAAATTTATCAAACTTTTCTAAACAATCTATGATTTTTTGTAAGAATGTCTTGTTTAGGGATTTTTTTACATATCCGCTGGTGGTTTTGCTTCCAGTATTTTAGTTTTCGATAGTATTGATTCTATATATGGTTCAAACTGATTTCTTTTTCTGACGATAGGTGCGTTTCAGCTTAATACATATTTATATAGTTTTTCTTTTTTGGGTGGCTTTGTACCACGTTGAAAGGAATTTTGTTTCAACTTTTTCTATATATTTAAACTATTTGATACGTATTTTATATTTTTATAGTCGCTGAGGTAGTGGATGTACTGTGAATGTTTCAGGGTTTCGTGCTACCCCATTTAATGGGATATAGCGTCATGTTATGTATGTATGTACCTCAGATTATTGTTATCGGTTTAAATTTAGTTAATATTTACTTTTATTTAATGGAGTTGGTTGTTGGACGCGATTTAATTTCGTTCGGCACTGAGGCCCTGTAGTAGTCAAATAGTCTCGCTCGGCTGAGGACCCGGAGTAGGTAAACAGTCCCGCTCAGAGATTTAATGTGAGAGACGTCTCCCTGTTCGAGAGGGCGAGTTACGGCTAATAGACACCAATCACTGTCTGTCATTAACACGTAGACGGCAATCGTATTACATTGACTCGTATCGCAAGTAAATAGTGGAAGTGCACTTTTATCAGCAACTGTGTGCGTTTAAATTAAACCAATTCTTTTCTGATATTTTTTACGATTTAATAAATAAATAAATCTCAAATAGTGATTTCATTTCATTACAACTTTATAACATCCCAAACGACGACTTCAAATTACAAATCCTAAAGAAAAGAATAGTTTTTTAAATTTAACACAACCCAAAGTTGGGTATTTGCTTATTATATTCTTATTATTAATTTCAATTTAGATATTTAAATAATAAATATATAAAATAAAACAATAATTTTTATAATTTCAGGAACCCGAGCAATATTTATCATAATTTTACGAACCGGAACAACATTTACCACTATTTTACAAACCAAAACATCATTCCGGTTTGCTCCGGTACATTTAGAACTTATCTCTGACATATACTTATCCGGAATTTTATTCAGAGAAAAAATTCACGGTTTAAATGATAGACATGATAGCATACTAAAAAAATTATTTATGGAGCAAGCAGTACAAGACTAAAACCAAGTATAATTTATACATAATAACATTGGAAGGTCTTAAATATGTTCCGCTGTACAACACGATTTTTATCCCAATTACAGTACAGGATGCGCACTTACCGAGTCGCAGAGTCGTAGTTTATATAATTTTTAGCTTGAGTACGATTCGAATTCGTTCTATTAACGAATAATGATAATCACGAATTTCTTACAAAGTTTAACCGTTCCTGTTCAAAAGCAATATTAACTTTGTAAATTAACTCTTTGCGAAACAGAGTAGTAATTGTTACTAAATACATTATAGAATGTTGCCAAATAGAAACTAGTTTAATAGCCGGTTTTATAAACGGAAAATTAGTTTCATGGTAAAGCAAATACAATTTATTCATTCATATAATAGTCAACCTATTGTACTAAGCTAAATAGATTATCCAGAAATAGTTGATATAATTTTATTAGCGGCACCTCCGTCTCCCTGCAATCTTATAAGTACTATATTTTAAGTTAAGTGACTCACCGATTCGAGTTCGCTGAGGATGGCAGTGATGATGGGGCACATCATAGCGGTTGTGGCCGTGTTGAGCAGCCACATTGATAGCATCGAGGTCACTAACGTCAAGCCAAAGTGCAGTCGTCTGGGGCTGCAGCCCAGCTGGAAACATAAGGGGTCTATTTTGTATACGTATTACTACTAATAATCCTAAAAGAACAACATTTTTATATATAGAAAGCGTCCAAAGATGAGTGACAATAAAATAATATCAAATTTGTGAGCTTTATAATTATGTACTTGAGCCTTTTATTTTAAATTGGGTTAATTAAGATTGTTTTATGTACGATTTTAGAATATACTTTTTCATATACACAAATGGTGCAGCATTGGTAAGAGGGCTTGTGAGTCCTCTCAGTTCACCTCAGCTTAATTGTAATAAAAAAATCTTTTATTAAGATTATCTGAAGTGAGCTGCGATTAACTTAAATTTTAATCAAAAAGAATTCAGTTTATGTTGTGAATTAACAGCATGTTATAAGATATTTTAGTATTTAGTTGTTTCGTTATTATTTTAAATAATATTTTATTCTGACATCATTAAATCATGAAACTTTTATATGAAACTTTGTTATTTGCCATTTTTTAATCACGATTTTGTTTTATTTTAATAACTTGTAACTAGTCTGAATGTAAAAATTTTCTTCACGGAATCTGCTGTCAAAATTGCACAACATATCCAATTAAATTGATCTCGTAGCTTTTATATTTACACTTATTCTATTTAATTCTATTGAAAATAATATTACTTACTAAGTAATAATATAATCAAAGAGTGATAATAGAATGAAAATAATTTGACAGTGTCAAAACTTGTTGCTATGTAATAGTAACGAGATCGCATAGAGTTCGAGTGGCTATTTCCAAATGGCAACAAGTTTAAGAAAGAATCTGAATGAACATGTCGGTGTTTGATAACTTATCAACTAAACCTTAGAGAAGCCAAATTAAACAACAGATGTAAAAATGACAGATGTGACGTACATATACGTGATTCCTCTATAAGCAGGTAGGTATTTTGGTTTCCTTATTGTTTTACTACTTATTATACTATTTTTTTAGGAGAGTCCAACAACTTTTTGATTTATTTCCGTGTCTGGAACGAAACTAAATCGCCCTTTTTCTCTCACTTTTCTTGTGTTGATAATTTCAAATAATTATTTGCGAACTATCTGTCATTTGTTAAAAACAAACGATGCTACAGAGAATATTCTCATTCGACATAATTACAAAAGCTTATTCTCACCAAAATAATGACAAGATTGGTTGAAACGTAATTCCGTGACACCAAATAACATATTTCATTGGTTTAGAGAAATGTCATAAAAAAGGAAGAGGCAAGAAAGAAAAGAAATTTAACACGGAAGATCTGAAAAATCCAGAAAGAGCCGAAGTTTTTAGAAAAGCAATAGAGAAAGTATTGCGCAACTAAAACTTCCCCGATATAGAGGATACCGATGCTCACTTGGAAATGAGCAAACAATTAATCACATAAACGGGGTCAAACAACAGCAACGTGTAAACAGTAAGTGGTTTAATGAGGAATGCGCGGAGATAACTAAGGAAAAGAACAAAGCATATAGAAAGATGCCAATCCCGCCGCACGAAAAGACAAGAAGAACTGAATAAGTAGTAAGAAGAGAAGAGAAGAAAATCCATAAGAAAAAGAAGCACCTAGAAAAACAGAAGAGCTAAATAGCCAACGGGAATGCAGATAATTTTACAAGAAAGTTAGCAACAGCCAGAGGGAATTGAAACCAAGAACAGTCATGTGCAAAATCAAAGAAGGCAACATCGTGAGTGACAAAGAAGAAATCCTAAATAGGTAGGCAGAATACATTTACGAAAAACTAAACATATGCCCACTCATAACTAACCAAATATACATCCAACAAAGTGATCAATAAGAGGCAGGCAAGCAGGAGGACAGAGATAAATAAGCACCTACATACGAAGAGGTCAAAGAAGCAATCTTCATTATGAAGAATAACATATCCTCGGGAATAGCTTTCCAGCAGAACTATTTAAACAGGGGGGAAAAGAACTACATATAATAAAGAAACTTTGATAATTGGAATATCAGTCTAATATATTTTAAAATTGTTACAATTCCAACGTTTCGGTGATAACCATCGCCTTCTTCAGGGATCTACAAAGTAATTAACAAGGAACTTATTTTTTATAATAACACAGAAACAAAAAACTTACATGTAACGTCTAATAATTAACATAAACAAAATGTTTAAAAAAACTGAACATAATTAGTCACTAATTCTACTTCTTATTCTTTTGGTTCAAAGAACAATATATCTTCGCACACCTCTTTTCACGAAACTCGGATATGGACTTTTACATTTATTGATATTGCAGTGCACATTGATCATGCTAGTACCAAATAGTACTTAAAGTGTAATTTTCCGGTACCACTTGATAGTTTTCCGTAGCGATAAGTTGTAGAAAGTCATTTTTGGCGAAGTCAATGGAACTATTATGTTTATTATATTGTTCGTTGACCATATTAGCACTCATTTTTTATCACGCCATTTCATTATGCAAGCACCTTTTTCGTTTCCATTTCCGATAATTTCCGCACGCTATAACTTCTTCTGTGTTACAATTTTGGGGCTTCTTCTTTATTTGAACTAAGCGTGCCAAGAAGATTCGTTTTTCGATCAAGCAATTTATTTGCCAAATCTAGGTAGGTGTAATAATTGTCGATTATAGCAGTTCTTCTTTTATAATTTTTCTGCAAGGGTCATTACAACATTTGTACGTACTATAGTTTCAGAGTCTTGCTCTTATGCACAATATATCTTCATATTCCACCTTGTTTCAGCTGCACTACAAAGCTTAAAGTTTTTAATTCCGTATTTATGCGTAAAATGTACTTGCTAGCGTAAAGATTTGCTGATATTTATTTACTGATATTAAACTAATGCGTGCACTTGATCTCCCGGAGGGTAAAAGTTATCGACAGTAAGTACCATAAATGTAATAACTCAAATCTATTTCGACTTATTACGTTTGCTATATTATTCTGGAATAATCACTTTCAGGTCCAATAGTCATGGATTGTTGGAATTTTTACAAACCTAAACATTTTAATATTTTCCTAGCATTGATAAGGAACCATTGATGTTATCTTGAATTCTCTGAAACGTAATCTCCAGATATAAATATCTGAGTAGTGTTAGGATTAGTTTACAATTTCCTGGTCCACAAAAACAGAATAATACTAAAATGTAGTTTAAATCAGCTGCTGTAAAGTCCAGACGAATTGGGATTCTTCTTCAACATATTCGCTCATAAAAGTCATATGAGCTTCTTCAGGCTCAGTCCATGCTGATTTTCTGACAATAGGAGTCTCAGATTCATCTTACCTGGAATCATTTTGTTACTGGAGATGATATCTAAAGTAAGGTTCTTTCACAGCTTTATCGGTGATAAATTATAATAAAAAAATATTGTCACCTGTTGCTAATAAGCTGGATAAAAATAAAATATCACCTCTCTAATTACTGTATGGGGTTTTGATCAATACTCTATATAATTCTGATTAGAGTTACTATCATCCTGCTTGTAAACTTTTTAAAGAGACAATTCCACAGACTTTGCAGACTAGACTGAAGTCCAGAGATGGCATTGAACTTCAACCGAGAACTTCAACCCCTACAACAGTCCACAAGCTCCCCGTTGAAGCCCAATTCTAGCAAAGGGGTAGTTAGAAAACGGCGTTCCTACAGAAATCGCTGGCTCACAAGAAATATGATTCTAGATTAATGCAATATAATATCTTATAATTATGTAAAATTCAGTACGATACACATAACATTGTAACAGATCTGTATCTAAAACTTTTTACTTCTGAAACTAAAACTATCTTACGTTGTAGAGCACTCAAAATATATACAACATTTATTGCAAGTCAATAAATCTATATTATACATATATGTATGTATATATATATATACAGGATGTAGAATTGAAATGTGGCGTATAGGGATTTCAATGTTATTTTTTAAATATTGCTGTATCTCTTTACCTATTCACTTTAGAGCAAAAGCGTAAATGCAAAAATTGTTCAGAAATTAAAAACGCTTCCTATAAAGTTTCATTACATAAATGTGAATAGTTCACGAGATATTAATTAATTGAAATTTATTCAAATTTTTTATAGATTGCGTTGGAAAATTAAACAAATGGACTGAATATTTGACATATTGTAAAAGAGTTTGACATTTGCTTGTTACAGTGTTGTAATATTTGTTGAACAAGTTTTTGAAGAATATTGTAAGGAAATAGTGAATATATTTCAAGTGCACGAAATGTGTGACGTATTTATTATAAAATAAGAAAAATACATTATATTGCTACTATAATTTTAACAAATTATTTATTTATAAATTTACAAGAAAGGTTCGAATAAGTTTCCATTTACTGCTAAGCAATGCCCTAACCGATCATAAAATGCTTGGCGCACATTACTTAATTGTCTTTGTGTGATTGCTTCCATTTGTTTAATTTTCCAACGCAATCTACGCCACATTACAATTCTACATCCTGTATATATATATATATATATATATATATATATATATATATATATATATATATATATATATTAAGCACAATGAATATACTCAAATTTGACAACGAATGTATATTATTTTTAAATCAAAAATACAAATCAAAAACAATTTCTTGTTAGAATTAATTTTACATGTTCTATAATGGCAGAAATTAATATGAGAATTCTCCACACGTCACTGTCAACCAATAGGATCACGAATTTGTTTTAAAATGAACCAATGAAATGTACATTTCGTCGGAAATTCATCACTAGTGGTATTTCATCGGTAATACCACTGTTATGAATATCCTTGGTTACGAATAAAATAAATGATATTTTCAATATTTTCATAAACGTCAATTGAAAAAATTTGTCATAACTGTAATACCTAATTAATAATGTGCAAATAAATACCTAACTATTCTTGTTAATTAACTCTTGTTTGGTAAATTCTCAAGCCGAATACAACTCGTAGTATGAAAATTGACAGATAATATTTTGACATAAATATACATTCGTTGTTATGGAAACAAGAAACACAACTCGTGCTTCGCGCTCGTTATGTTTCCGTTTCCATAACAACTCATAATTTGTCAAAATATTTTCAGCAATTTTCATACAACTTGTTATATTATATATGAAAATATTAAAAATTAGCTCAAAAATCGGGTTAGCCTTGGAAATGAAACAAAATTGTAAACAATTGGAAATTAAAATTGTATTTATTATTAATTATTTTGATAAATTGCATAATTGACTATAAAAATTATTATTGTAAAATTGTTTGTCGTCCTGAAAAGGATCGTTGTATTTTGTTATTTTCATAACATTAGATTTTTTGGATTTTAAATTTAAAAGAAAATAAATCAGAATTATCTTAAATTAAGTGCTCAAATAAATATCCATTGTTTGCCAAACAGAACCCAATTGCGTTGCATATTTTTTAATTGTCGGTTTGTAATTTTTCTACATTCTTCCACAAATGTTTTTTTTAATATTTTGAAGGCTGTAGTGTGATGAATTCCTAATCCCGATGCAATTTTTCTTGTACGCACACTAGAATTATTCGATACCGAAGCTAGAACATTCATTTCATTAACGTTATCATCAATCCCAATTTCTTCTTCTGGTGCAACATGTTTTTTAATGCAACTGTGGCATGGATGGAACACTGATCCATATTTAATTTGATTATTAATAACTCTTTGAATTGTGTGAATTGAAGGAATTGGTTTGTGAGGATACGAACCCGCAAATAAATCTCGCACTTGTCTTAAACTATTACCACCATAATACAACCTAAGAAATTCATTTCTTTCACTAATCGTATACTCGTAATTATCCAGCATTTTTTCTAATAAGTAACTTTATAAATTGTACACTAATAAATAATTACTGGCAATAAACTCATGGGGTAGGTGGCTCAGTGGTATCGAGTCGGCCTGTGGATCTTGAGAACCCTGGTTCGATCCCCACAGCCGACAAACAATTTTCACCAATTTAAAAAATCTACCCCTGTGGCTCCTCCACCACTAATATCTTTGGAGGCCGTGATTTGACGGCTGGTAACCGCACTTCACGCGAAAAAATATATCACTTACCGAGATCTGCTTAGGCAGAGTGCCACACCCAGTGATGGGTAAAAGGCGTGATGATATATTTATTTATTTATTTATTTATAAACTCATGAAACATGAAAAATAATATTCTTCTGACAGATAAATCGTCAATCTTTTGTTTACAATTTTTTTCATTTACAAGGCTAAACCGATTTTTGAGTTAATTTGTAATATTTTCATATTAATTTCTGCCGTTATGGGGCATGTAAAATTAATTCTGTTTATTGATTCTGATGTATAATTTTATGCTCTACAACTCTTATTTGAAGCTTTTTTACCTAAAGTAATTAGGGAAGCTGGAAATTAAGAAAGTATGATTTTGCATGTTAAAGTGCTGAGATGTTGATAGAGACATTAAGGGAGATGGAGGCAGTGTTCCTAGAGGTGTTAGTGCAGTCGTAAAGGAATAAAGGTAGGTTACGGGAGCAAGATAGTTCAGAGGAATAATTGACAGTTATAAGGAGGAAGCAGTAAAGGGTACATATGGACAAGAAGTAGCCAAAACTACCCCTTTGGTGATGGTAGCGAAAGGAGGTAGAACAGAGAAGCGGCAGCCGCTGGGCAGCTACGCGGTAGTGGTAAAGGCGCAAGGGAATAAGATGACTGCGGATACTATTAACAGAAAAGTGATGAGGGAGTGCCAAAAAAGATGAGCATTCTAAAAGTCAGCGTTTTACGGCGGGTGCGGGATGACCACCAACGAGGAGGATCTGAGAAAGATCAAGAGTAGTAGGAAGTTCGGACAGATGGGGATTAAACTGGACTAAAAGGCGGATAACGGCTGATTGACGAACATGTGCAACTCAGCGAGGCTGTGGATATAGCTCTGCTGCAAGAGCCATATGTATAGAGAGACAGCGTCTCCTTATTACACTGTTGATTTGGTTGACATAGAGCATGTCAGAGTACCTAGAGTATTAGACACAGCAGATAACTGCCCAGTGGGATCATAGACGCTAACGCGGTATTGCCTTTATGGTTTAGTAGAGAAAGTTCCGATATGGCGAGATAATAGAACGTAGGCAGATATTTAGTAGTTATAAAAGGGCTAAGCTGTTTCTACACATTTTGTAGTCGCGAGGGTATAAGTGACATAGATGTTACGTTAAGTAATAGGGCAGTAGATAGATTACATTGGGAACGTGGGGTTTTTCCCGGCGTGGCAGTTAGTTTCCCAAGGTGATTTGTGAAGGAGGTCGACTGGGGCACTACGAGAAGAAACTTAGTGACCGGGTGGACATAGGGGTGACAGTATGTGAAAAGCTGGCGGTAGATGACGGAACGACTGACATGATAGATGGTGGACAGACGAATTGTCGAGACTAATGAAGATCACTAGGAGGAAGCAGAGGCTATTTCAGATAACTCGATGCGACCAACTAGAGACTGAGTACAGGAAGAGGGTAGGGACGTATTGACGGGCGATTCACGCGGAGAAAGACAAGCACTGGCTGGACTTTGCCTAAGAGTGCCGACCCTAGAGTATGCGATTTACCGCATCTACAGGGGGACTACTCGAAACGTAGACATATCGGAACTGAAATTTTCTAGAGCGAATAGAGCTGAGGTACATGACTTAGTTACAGATAAGGCTAAGACATTGTTGGGAAACGAGCGACTGAAGTCTGGCAAGACAGATTCGGAGAAGGGTAGGGCGACCTATGCCTTCATCCCGGACGTGACCTGTGCCGCTAAAACTAAGTAGTTCTACGCTAATCTCAGAATGGATTTTCTGTTGACTGAGCATGGGAATATTAATAGTTGTTTTCATCCAATGAAGTTGGTGGTAAATAATGCATATGCCTGCGTCAGAGAACAGGAGACCTGAAGCATGTTTCGGGTGAAAGTCTGGTTTACGCGGACATTCGGGATTTTTATTCCTTAAGCGTATTTAGAGTTCGGGGAGGATTTCACTTGAAGAGGTTGCTGGACAGCGAAGAGTGATATAGGAAGGCTGAGGCTTTCACGTGCGAAGCACTTGGGCGGCGGCAGTTCTCTGTCGGCTGAAAAGGGGAGTGAATTGTGATGGATAAAGGAGAAAATGGATAAGTAGCACAATTGATGCACAAGATTTGGGCGCAGATGGAAGACACTGGATGGGTTTGTTTGGAAGCCTGCCCAGTTGAATCTCGGACATGGTAACCTCGCGCCATCCAAGCCACGGTCGAGGGGTGAATTGACTAATGAGTTTGTTGGCGTCTTCTACATACTTGAAGCTGATGCAGGGGCAGCTGTCGCGCTGTTAAAAAGTGGCGCACCTACGTCTTTAGCTAAGCAGGAAGCAGTAAGACACCTCTGTCAGACGCTATAGTCGGCTGCTGGGGGTGTGGAGCTGTTTGAGATGTGGCAGTCTCACGTTCTCGAGCTACGCAGGATCCTTGGTAAAAAAAACGCAACTTATGCGGACCCGACCGAGGTAGAGCTCTGGGCATGGCAACCCTACATCTACAGCTACGCAGGGACGCTATGTGCGGCTGTTGGAGGTGTTGAGCTGTTTGAGATATGGCGCTCTCACGTTCCCGAGCTACGCAGGAGGAAAGACTCTTGGTGGCAACCTCACATCTCGCAGGGAGCAGTAAGACATCTCGGTCAGGCACTATGTGTAGCTGTACTTTTTTACTAAATTAAACAAATAACTATTATTGCATACCGGAAAAAAATTGTATGTGTTGTACAACATCTCTACTTGTATCAGGATATAATTATGCCTTCCAGATATACATATTCATATCGATATCAAGATTGTTCAAAACATATTTACGTTCTATAATGACAGAAAAGATTGTCGGGACTAGCTTCATTATATACTCATTGCGATATAATTCTAGACCCATTGAAGTAATATATAATTTTGCAACCGACGAAGAATGCAATTACGAGATTTTTAGATGTACATGCGTGCACCGTATAGATTTTACTTTTAACAGCAAATAATATTATGTTATGTACTTTTTTTGTTTTTGTTAAATAATTTTATATATTTTTTATCAAAAAATCTTAGACCCGCCTCAGCGAACAATACTTTTTGTGTGAACATTAAATCAAAATAAGTTTTATGATTATATTTTGGATATATTGTGACTAAGTGTGCTCGTCACAATATTTTTCTACTATATAGATCACGATAGCGAAAACGCCTATATCTCGCGAACGTAACAACCGAGAGACGCGAAAAATACACCTAGTTTACGAGTAACAAACTCATCAGAAAAATGCAGAATAAACTAGATCGCGTGCCGGGCAGTCTAGTTTCCGTTTTTAACAAAGCCGTCCCATATGCTAACATGGAACAGACAAACTATGATACCCTAGGACCCGTTAAATTAGTAAAACAGTATATAAACCGCGCTGCCAAGACAGCAGAAACAGTTAGATTTCGTCTCTCGACTTTATCGATATCTCCGCTACCGTCTTCACCAAGCAAATCTCCAGTCTCCAGGCAACACCGACTTCTAGGTAAGAAAAGCAGACCAGACTAGTTCTGATAGAAAAGCCAAAAAAGGATACGACAGCCCTGCCCTCATACCGGCCCATTTGCCTACTTAACACGCTAGGCAAAATTGGTGAGCAGTTGATTCGTGACAGAATCAACCAAGAGCTCGAAGCCAAGGGGGGTCTGTCAAAGCAGCAGTTCGGCTTTAGAAAAGGACTGTGCACCACGGATGCAATGAAAGAGGTGATAACCTGCCTCCAAAAGGGAACTAGATCTCGAAACACAAGAGGTTTCTGTGTTCTCGTGACACTCGACATTAGAAATGCCTTCAACAGCGCAAGCTGGATATACATTATAGAGGCAATGATAGGCAAAAACATCAGCCCCTATCTAGTCAAGGTCACGAGAAGTTACCTTGAGAACAGAAAGATCTCGATCGGGGATAAAACCCTACCGATGAAGTGCGGCGTACCACAAGGCTCCAAGCTCGGGCCTCTCTTATGGAACATCATGTATGATGGGATATTCGAGATAGAACTGCCCGACGGAGCAACCGCAATAGGTTTCGCGGACGACATCGGCATCGTGGTCACAGCATGGACCGAAGCCGAACTGGAACTAAAGATCAGAGTAGCGGTAGAGACCATCATTACATGGCTCGAAAATAAGGGTTTGCAAGTGGCACCAGAGAAGACGGAGGCAGTAATACTGGCTGGCAGAAGGACACTTCTGGAAATGGACATCACAGTCCAGGACCAAGTGATCCAGACGTCATCCAGTATTAAGTATCTCGGTGTTCATTGGGATAAAGACCAAAAAATGCGGGAACACGTAATCCGCACTGCCAAAAAAGCAGGAGAAGCGGTACGAAACCTCTCTCGGCTCATGCCGAATATAGGAGGACCAGCCGCAACAAAGAGACGGATACTGGGTGCAGTAGTTAACTCCATACTACTGTACGCAGCCCCGATTTGGAGTAAGACCATGCTACTCGCGAAATATAGAACCATATATGAGCGAGTACAGCGGCAAATGGCATTAAGGATTTGCAGTGCATATAGGACTGTATCGACAGCGGCAGCTCAAGTCCTGTCGGGACAGATCCCTATAGACCTGTTGGTCCAAGAGAGAGAGACAACGTACCGCAAGACAAAAGAAGAGACTAAAACCATCAAGGAAGCCACGATGAGTGCCTGGCAAACCAGGTGGAATTCAGGAGCCACGGGAGAGTGGACGAGGAGACTCATCCCGGAAATAAAAGGGTGGAAGGATAGGAAGCATGGTGAGCTAGACTTCCACCTCACACAGCTACTTAGTGGTCACGGTTCCTTTGAAGCCTATCTCAAAAAGATAGGAAGAAGGGACTCGGCAACCTGCCCCTACTGCCATCTAGGGGAGGATTCTGCCGAGCACACCTTCTTCTACTGCCCTGAATGGACAACTGAAAGGACAGTAGCGGAGGAGGAACTCAATACTAGCATAAACCCTGACAACATAGTACATCTGATGTTGCAGGGGGAGGAAAACTGGTCCGCCATAAAACGGCTTGCTAACGCAGTAATGCGGAAGAAAGAGCAAGCCGAAAAGGACCGAGAACAAGAACAGCGACATAACCGGATTTGACGACGACCTCAGCGGAACACCCAAGCTGAGTAGAAGAGGGGGCAGCCTGGAAAGTAATGCCGAGAGGTAGTTCTACGGGCTGCATACACCCCATGTATATTGGTGGTTAGGTTTTAGTGGGTATGGTCAAACGACAGGCGAGTCCCACACAAACGTGCGTAACAGCATTTCCCCCACCAAGAAAAAAAAAAAAAAAAAAAAAAAGGTAAGAAAAGCACTCTTGTTAGTTTTCCGTACTGTACCGTGCTTTTTCGAGGTCTCGTGTCTCCGTTCGTTTTTGGAACTCCTGTGCGATCACCGATCAACTCACTTTGGCGTCTGTCGCGAGTAGTCCGAGACGTTACTGCGGGGCGTTTGTGTTACAAGCCGGAGTTCACACCG
The DNA here is from genome assembly GCA_947425015.1 of Pterostichus niger. Taxonomy (NCBI): domain Eukaryota; kingdom Metazoa; phylum Arthropoda; class Insecta; order Coleoptera; family Carabidae; genus Pterostichus; species Pterostichus niger. Next base: position 13,964,967 of record OX380348.1, read on the forward strand.
TAACTTCATGATTCCGTCTCGTGCCACCAGCATTTTTAAGAACTCTTGTGCGATCACTGAACAACTCACTTTGGCGTCTATCGCGAGTAGTCCGAGACGTTACTGTGGGGCGTTTGCGTTACAAGCCGGAGTTCACACCGTAACTTTGCGATTCCGTCTCATGTCACCTTCCGTTTTTGGAACTCTTGTGCGATCACTGAACTACTCACTTTGGCGTATATCGCGAGTAGTCCGAATCGTTACTGTGGGGCGTTTTACATGCACAGCCGGAGTTCACCACGCCGAAATCCGCGAGATGCGTTGCGGAATCGTTTTGGACACACCAGCCGTCGTCCAAGGAACCTCACACAAAGTAAAAAACCACTCCTCGCGATCGTTACGAGTTGTCCAGCCGCTATTACGGGAACCCCACCGCCGCGACACCCGGCGTCTATTTTTGATAAAACCGCGAATTCAGCGTTTCAGAACTCGCAGACCTATAACGTGGGTCTCGACCGTCGCTCCGGATATATCGGCGTCCCGACGCAGAGCGTCGATTTCTTAAAATACCGCCGATTCACGTCACACCCCTACGACCCCCTCAGCACCCCCGACCTTCATTTCCGACATTTTAGGCGTCCCGACATATATACGGAGGCAACGTTTTTCCAAAAACGTCGCCTTCGTATTTTCCAATCCCTCTCCGGTATATCCTATACCTCCTGATAATCGACAACATTCTTGTAGTACCGTCAGTGATCAATAAAGACTCAACTCACCATTTTTTTAAAAAAAACTTTGTGTTTCATTCTGACAAACCCTATTATCTCCGACACCGCTATCCGACCGTTGGCGCCCGAGCAACCTCACGCCAAAATTTTGTCAACGAGTCCGCCATAACTCGTCGCAATATTTAATTTCATTACAGCTGACTATTTCAATTTGTATTCTATTTAATAACAAGTATATGTTTCATATTTTTAAAGTTGATTATGCCTTTTTTATCTACTTATATTGGCATTTTGGTAAAATTTTGATATTTGAAATAAAAATCTATGGATAAAACCAAAAATACTTGATTTATTATCGAATAAGTTCAACCATAAACTTTTATATATTACCCCAATAATAGTACAGTAAGCGATGCGCTTGTGAAGTCCGCAGTGCTCGATTCCAGTAGCGATCATTAAACTTGCCATGAAAATCATATTCGTCCTGTTCATGTAGTTGATGCATACATCGCCTAAAACATAGATAAGATTTTATTCGAATATATATTTTTTAAATGGTAAGTCTGTATATATGTGGCAATCCTCTATTGTTTTCCCTGTACACCAGTGACCTGGAAGAATATTTTAGAAGAAACAATATGGACAGTACTTACATAAATACACATCCTGATAATATAACATTACAGTACACTGAGGATTTAGTCATATTGGGGTGACCTAGTGTTGATGTACAAAGAAAATTAACTGTACTGGAAGACTATTGCAACATACTTGATCTTTCAATTAATACAAAAAACGATAATCTTACTTTTTCATACGTGAAGACCCCGAAATTTATATGTTGAAATGCCAGGGAGAATAAAATACAAAAAAAATTTCAGTAAACATTTTTAGGAATGAAACTGACACCTTTAATAGACAATGAGTAGGCTAAACAAATTATAATGAAAGAAAATAGTATATCTGGTTCAATTAAGTCGGTATTAGTTCAAATGAGAATATATAGCTGACATACACTCAATAAACTATTTACCACAATATTAATTCCGTCAATTCTCTCCATTGATATGGCGGTTTTATTAACAAGTGTTCACTTGTTTTGCCATCTAGTGAAATTATAGCAAACTCTTTTGCTACAAATTCCCCATAACCACCAGTAAAACCTTGAATGTCAACAATACACCGCGTTGTATTTAAATGCTTTAAAATATGCAAAGAATATTTACTTTATACTTTTTTATTTTACTTTCCCCTCTCTCTTTACAGCATTACAACTTTTAATAAATAATTTTTGCTTCGCGTAATTCCTCAACAATAGATAATATTTCATTATCATTATTTGTATTTCCGGCTTATTTTGAAGCCCACAGTAAACGTAATCGGTTTACTAATTCGTTAGGATCATTCCAGTATGTATAGTTATTTTTTTTTATTTAATAATTTCATGTGTGTTGGTAAAAATCCAGCACCTAATCGACTACTACTACTAGTTGACTGTGATCTTAATCGGTGTGGGTTATTACGATAATGTAAAGCAGGCCTAATAATATTTATATATTTCCAGTTTTCTGAACCTTTTACTTGTGAACCAACGGTATTATCTCTTAAATGAAGATTTGTTTTTAACGCAATATCTAAATAAGCTCGTTTATCGCCTTCAGTAACTAAAGTAATATATTATTTTTTTAAATAGCAATTCATATAAACCACGCGTTCTCTCATACTCGGAATCGTTTACAAAAATATCATTATGCTCAATAGTTATAGGTGTATTTTCAATTAAAAAATTATTGTTTCGCTCATTATATTTCACACCATATATGTTGTTAACATGTTTACCACCAGTTAAAAAAAAATCCATATATTCAGTGGCAATATGACCAAAAATTTTGGTGTGTTTTCAATTTTCCATTTCTTATCGACCCTCGGGTGTTCCCATAAAATCAAGAACTTGAGGTTGTAAAGGTGGTATGCTGACATTTTCTTCTATTAATTCCTCACTTAAAATTGTGGTTCAGGTTTAGTTTTAAACTGGGGTGATTGCCTCAATAGATTTGGTGCTGTAATAATTAGTTTTTTAGGTGTAATAAAATCATTGTTTAACGAAAAATTATTTGCGTTTATTGACAATGATGATGATGATGATGGCAACGATGAGTTTGAAACAAGTTGTTTTAAAGGAATCGTTATAGGTTTAAACGTTTCCTTTAAATTATGCTCGGTTTCAATTTTACCCCGTTTAAAACTATCATACTTTTTACGTATAATATTTCTAGTTTCTATAATTTGATTTAAGGTTTCACTTGAATTATTCATAATTTTTGCTACTACTTTCAGTTTCAATGACCGTATTATTATTATTATTATTGTAGTTTATTAAATGCTTTAATGCAATATATGATATTTGTAAACAGTCAGCAATTTGTCTGCACGCTGTATGAGCAAGATGTAAACAGCTCACAATGTGTTCACAACCTGCTTGTGCGAAAGCAACAAACCGATTATATATACTTTGAGTAAAATTTAATGACTTTAAATTTTTACTTGATGCAGATGACATGTTATCTAAATGATGGACAACATTTAAATTAATTATTTAACTATATAACTTTATATATTATTAGCTAAATAAAAAGCAAATTGGGAAAATTTAAAGTGGTCTACAATATAAGCTCCCTTAAAACGTCAACAAATTAGTGACCACACACCGTAATAAACAGCTAAATAGATAGACAAACATGTTAAACAAACAGGTAAAACAGGTATGTTGTACCTGTTTGTTTGTAGGCCTGTCTGTTTGTTTGCCTGTCTATCTGTCTGTCTGTTTGTTTGTCTGTCTGTCTATCTGTCTGTCTGTCTATCTGTCTGTCTGTTTATATGTCTGTCTGTCTATCTGTCTGTCTGTTAGTTTGTCTGTTTAACCTGTTATATATTAAATAACTTATTTAGTCCAATTTAAATAATTGTCAAATCTCATACGATATCGTCCATCTGCATAACTATCTTTATCAATATCTGCAAATCCATATTTATCCCGCCAACATTCACAGCTAAATTATTCAGATAATTCAAATAACATGCCTGTGTTAACATGATCATCGTAAACATGTTTTAAATTCAAATAATCTTGTTTAAATAAAACAAGTAAATTTGCATTGTCTCTGATGAGATGTTTTGGTATATAAGTGTATGTTTGACACAAATAAAATGAGTCTTTTAAATTGTGACGACCCATGCTATAATAATCACGCATACAATCCTGTTTGTCGCACGCCACTTCATCGAAAATAAATATAGAATTTGGTTTTGCATTACAAGGTTTTACTATTTTCTCATTGTCACTAAATGGAAAATATCCCATGCCTTTTATCCCCGTTACACATTCCTTTAGAAACATGTATTTCGGTTGATTTAATGACTTAGAGTATAAGTAGATATTTTTAAATCATAAACCATTTTCGTGTGTCAATAGACTTAAAATAGCGTTTGTTTTTCCACAATTCGATGGACCACAAAAAATAGATCTAATTGAATCAGGCAATAAATCACCATGTTTTTTCTCTTTACTACCACAACCATTTTCATTACTAACAATATTATCAAAATTGTTAATATTAATATTGTAAACATCATATTGATAACTAATATAAAATAAATAAATTGTTTACTTTTATATCATTCCGCATTAAACCGTCAATGATTCAACATCACGAAGGTGCAGGCTTTTTAATTTCTGCAATTAATTCGTTACCTGTTGAATTACACATACCCGGATACAATTTTTGTGGTCGCGGTACAAAACTTAAGAAAAGATTGACACGAGGAGATTCTGGTATTAATCCTTTGGATGAAGCGTGTAAAGTACACGACATTGCTTATTCTTTAAATTCTGAAAATTTATTAGAACGTCATAAAGCTGATAAAGTGTTGCAAGAAAAAACTGCTGCAGTAATTATTTCAAAAGCTATGGCTATAAAAAGAAAAATTGGTATGGGTGTTAAAAGAAAACTAACAAAAAATAACAAACAAACGCGAAAAATTAAAACTCCTCGAAAAATTGGTGGTATTTTACCGCTTATTCCAATTTTAGCAGGAGTACTGGGGGCTATTGGTAGTACGGCTGGTGGCGCAGCAGCTATAACAAGTGCTGTTCATAAAAAACAATTTCAAAATAAAGTTCTTCAAGAACCGTTGCGACATAATAAAGCAATGGAGGGTAAAGGATTATATTTGGCGCCATATAAAAGGGGTGCGGGTATTAAAAAAAAAACCTCAGACGCAAAAACAAAAAATAATCAAACAGTTACCTAATAGAGCATTAACAAACACCGATTTATTAGTATATGCAAAACACATTCCCCATTTCCGCGGTGTTTATATGCGTGATATTTTGCCTTGAAAACCTAGAAAATATGAGTGTGCAATAGTAAATTTAGATAACAACTCGGGCTCGGGAACACATTGGGTTGCGTATAAAAAAATAAATAATTTGATTAATTACTATGATAGTTTTGGTAATTTACCCCCACCACTTGAGTTAATAAATTATTTGGGTAATAATGCACAAATTAAGTACGAGTATAATTATAAGCAAAATCCAAGTTTTAATTCATTTAAGTGTGGACATTTATGTCTACAATTTCTTAACAACAGCAATCGCTGCTCATAATGTCTTTAACATTTACAATTACTGGTACATCGGAAAATTTAAGTAGTAACTATTTTTCACCAATTAAATTAGACGCAAAACACTCATATGAAATTGGATTAATAAATTTTCAAACATACAAATTCTATTCCAAATATAGCTTTAATTATGATAATGGCAAAGTTATTACACTACCCGTAGGAGCATACGAACTTGCTGACATTGCAAAATATATTTATAAACAGTTGGGTTATGATGAGCTGTGGAAGACTTGTGAAGAATATGAATTACATAACATTACCGATAATTTCTATGAGGAAGCCGAACAAAAATTTGTGCTTTATGCAATCAATAATACGTTGAAATGTGAAATTGCTAGTACATTTGAAATTGACTTCACACCCGATGATAGTATAGGTAAAGGCTTTACAAACAAAAATTAAAACCACATACATTGCATATTTCTGGTATTCCTGTTAACATTACAAACATAAATTCAATGCTAATTGATTATAATATTGCAGCTGGATCATACATAAATAGTGATTCGGCTCATGTTATTTATGAATGCTATCCACAAGTTCCACCAGGCTATACAATATTTGAAACCCCCACAAATATTATTTATTTACCTGTTAGCGTTTAAACAATACATAATATTACTTTGCGTACTTTAAATCAAAATTGTGAATTAATTAATTTTATGAATGAAGAAGATAGCGCTCTGGAATTTAAGTTGGCGTAATTAGTTGCTATAGAAAATAATAAATCTAAATAGAATTGTCAATGTCAGTAATATTGGTTCATTATTTTTCAATCTAAATATAAGTATTTGAAAGTATTGAGGCCATTATTATATTAGAAATACTCTGCAACAGGTTATGGACCCAGTACAGTAATTTCTTCTGATAATTATAACAGTGGTCCAGTTTGGTGGTGATACTTTGTGACTGATAAGTAACAAATTTGTTACTGCAGTCAATTGAAATCTTGCAAATATGGATAAGCTACCTATTTCGAAATTTAATGGGAGCGACTGGTCAGTTTGGAAGTTCCAAATGAAATCATTCTTAGGCATAAATGATTTGTGGCATGTTGTTAATGGAACGGAGGAACGGCCGGAAGAGTTATCGAAGCAGAAGAAATGGGATGAGAAAAATGAGCGAGCAAAGTTTTATATCGGTTGTGCTTTTGAACCGGCACAGATTCGGCAAGTAATGAGTTTGAAGACAGCCCCTGAAATGTGGAAACGTCTAAAATCTCTCTATGAAATGAAAAATGAAACGACAGTTCACATGTTACTTCAAAAATTTTATGATTATCGAATGAATCCTGAATCAAGTGTTGCTGAACATGTAGCTGCTGTAGAAGAGATGGCAAGACAACTTGAAGATCTAGGTCAAAAACAGAGTAATGCTGCTTTAATAACTAAAGTTCTTCACAGTTTACCTTTAAGTTTTAGACACATAATTTCCGCCTGGGACTCAATTGTTAAAGAAGAACAAACTATGGCAAATTTGTTGCCTCGTTTACTTAAAGAAGAAATGTTAAACAAGAATTCAGAAAAACTGAAGAACGAAGTTTGTGGAGCTGCATTTTACACGCAAGATAATCAAAAGAATACTTTTGTAAAGAACAGTCCTAAATATTTTAAGAAGAGGTTTCAAGGTAAATGCCACTTCTGCAAGAAAACAGGACATAAGAAATCTGATTGTTTTAAGTATCGTAATCAACAGAAATATAGTCAAGCACATTCAGCAGTAAACGACAGTAAAACATGTGCCTTTTCAGCAGTAGATTTATCAATTCAAAGACAAGATATTTGGTTTGCGGATTCAGGTGCAAGTGAACATATGTCTTTCCGAAAAGATTGGTTTCCTAATTTCAAGTCTATTGAGAAAACAGAAAAGGCAATTGAAGTTGGTAATGGTCAGATCGTTTATGCAGCTGGTCAAGGAGACATATGAATTAAAACTATTATTGCACAAAATAGGATGGAACATATTATCAAAAATGTTTGGTATGTGCCAGATATACCGAAAAAGTATTTAGCATTGGATCTGCATTAGAAAAAGGAATAAAATCAGAATTTGAAAATGATAAATTAAAACTAATACGAATTAGTGGCAATTGGAAAGCGTTATATAAATAAACTTTTTGCAATGGATTTTCATACCATTATTAAAGCAGAAGCTAATTTTATTCAAGAAAAATCTCAACCATTGAATGTTTGGCAATATTTGGTCATGTAAATTTCAAAACAATTTATGAAATTTTGAAAAATACTGCTGTTACTGGTATGAATTGCAGTAAAGAAGGAAATAGAAAAGATGAAGATAATAGATTTTGTGAAGCATGCATATTTGGAAAACAAAATAGAAATCCATTTAAAACATCAAATAATCGAGCAAGTAAATGTTGTGAATTAATTCAATTTGATATTTGTAGGCCAATGTCAGTACAAGCAATTGATGGTTCAAAAATGATGGCTTTGTTTGTTGATGATTATTCTGGTTTAATTGTAGTTAGGCCAATGCGTGAGAAATCCGAGATTGTTGTTGTTGAAGAAATGTTAGCAATTGCAAATGCTAGTTATCATGAAATAAGAAGAATGCGTTATGATAATGCAAAAGAATTTAACAGTGAAAGTTTCAAGAAAATAATGAAAGAGAATAAGATTTTTCATGAATTTTCAACTGCATATTGTCCGGAACAAAATGGCCGTATTGAAAGGCAAAATAGAACAATTGTGGAAATGGCACGAAGCATGATGGCTGCGTCAAATGTAGTACGAATGTTATGGGCTAAAGCATCCCGTACCGCAGCTCATATTAACCCTTTACCGCATCATGTGCCATATTTTCACAAACATAAAATTATTATTTTTTTCTATTTTCGCGCATTTCTTGTTGTAACTGCATAACTGCCCATATGTGGCACATTTAAATGAAGCGTATGCGCGATACGGAGAAGCACTGGTGGGGGAACAGTCTAAGTTACGCGGCTTCGAGTTCAGTCTTGTCGAATTTGTTTTACGTGTTCAAATGTGTTCAGTTTGGGGCTTATTTATTCTCGTAAAAGAAAAATTTTACACCTAATAAAATTATAATACGGTTTTATGGAAAATTGGATGCCTTTAGAATTCCAGATCTTGACAGCGAAGAATCTGATTTGCCTGGAGAGGATAACATAGGTCCAGATGTAATACTGGCAGCAGATAGTGACTGCGAGAAACCTGATGATTTGCAAAATGATATTGAGGACATTGCGGTTTCCGCAACAGATTCTTCAGATGATAATGTCCCTCTATCTACCATACAAAGAGAACTTCGTAGAAACAATAAACAACCTAAAAACGTACCTGATTGGGTAGAAGGAAATCTGAGAAAACCTGAAAATGAAATACAGTTCACCGGCTCTGAAGATTTGCCCTCTTCAATTATAGAATTAGAAACTCCAGTCCAATTTTTCAAGTTTCTTTAAACGGATAGTCTTATAGAGCATATCACAGAACAGACAAACTTATACTCAGTACAGCAACGCCCTAATAAACCAGACAACATAAAAAGTCACGAAATTGAGCAGTTTATAGGAATTACTATCTAAATGTCCATAATTCAGCTTCCATCTACAAGACATTATTGGAATCGTGACATTTGACATCCAGCCGTAAGCAACGTGATGACCTGTAACAGGTTCGAAGAAATTAAACGGTTTTTGCACTTCAATAACAATGATAATATAATTGAAAAAGGTCAGCTTGGACATGATAGATTATTTAAAATTAGACCAGTTCTCAATCAAATGAGATAAAGATTACTAGAAGTCCCCAAGGAAGAATTTTTAACTGTTGATGAACAGATTATACCAACAAAAGCTCGAAATCAATTGAAACAATATAACCCCAAAGAACCACATAAATAAAAAAATATATCATCACGCCTTTTACCCATCACTGGGTGTGGCACTCTGCCTAAGCAGATCTCGGTAAGTGATATATTTTTTCGCGTGAAGTGCGGTTACCAGCCGTCAAATCACGGCCTCCAAAGATATTAGTGGTGGAGGAGCCACAGGGGCTACAAAAATTTTGTTCTCAGCGGTATATCTGAATTCAGCTACGATTTTGATATTTATACTGGGTCTCAAAGCAATACTGTGCCACTAGGAGCTCCAAATCTTAGTATGAGTAGTAATGTTGTTGTGAAATTATCAGAATCCGTACCAAAACATGAAAATTATAAGTTATTTTTTGATAATTGGTTTTCTAGCGTACCAATTATGATATATTTGACCACCGTGGGTATTCTGCCTTTAGGAACAATAAGGCTAAATCGAGTTCCAGGAGCTATGATGCCGACTGAGAAAGAAATGAAGAAAAAGGGAGAGGTCATATGGTAGAGAAAATAGCCAATATAGATAATGTGGATGTCAGTATAGTATCCTGGTTTGATAATAAGATCGTTACTACAGTATCAACATATGCAGGAAGTGAACCAAAAGGAGAAAAGAAAAGATTTTTCAAACATGAAAATGCCCATAAAATTATACCTTGCCCAAACAGTGTCCAAATCTATAATAGTTATATGGGGGGGCGTAGATCTTCTTGATTCTATGTTGGGATTTTATCGCATCAAAATCAGGTCCAAGAGATATTACTTGAGTATATTTTTTCATTTTATTGATATGGCGGTGGTAAATAGTTGGTTATTGGCTAGAAGAGAAAAGAAATTTGACATGCCTCTTTTGGATACCAAATTGGCAAAGCAGATGCTCTTTGAAAAGCAGGGAAATCAGCTAGACTGAATAAAGTAGGAAGACCGTCAAGTGCAAACCTACAACAAATGTATGAAATTAAGAGAAAAAAATCTGATGTGAACACCACATGACTTCCTTGTACGCGTATTAAACTATAGATTTTTTTTAATTGCACATATTTGACATAAAAGATGGATTAGGTCCGGTCCTGGTTAGTGAAAGTGATATTGAAACAGTCCTCCGAAACTAAACTCAAATTGGGAAGTATCGAGGCCACTGTTTTTTGTCAAACTACGCAAGTATAGAGATAAACAGAAGATCTACATAGACATCGAATCAACTAGGTACAAATGTCAGTAAAAATCAAATAAAACTCAAGTTCAAGTGTGAGAGAAACATAACCTCCGAGAGGACAGCACGGGTGACGTTTCTACCGCTACGCTGAACGCACGAGTCTGACTGCGCGCACTCAGTCATAAAAAGAACAGGACCTCATTCAGAACAAATCAGTTATTAGAGACAACAATAAGAAATGCCTCACACAGATAGCGACAGCTCAACGGCAGATGAGCAGAAGAGGAAACGAGAATCTGGGGACATGGGTATTTTCCAAGGGTCCAAAAGAATCGCCAGAACTCCGCCAAAAGGCAAAGAAGACATGAAAACACAAGATATGGAAGAAATAAAAGGAATGCTCAGAACGATGATGGAAGAAATAGCTGGAGTAAGACAAGAGCAAAAAATGTACAGAGAGGAAATGGCAATCATTAAAGAAGAAAATCGAGAGCTAAAAGGCAAAATGGATATTATGCAAAAGAAGATAGAGAGACTAGAGAAAACCGAAAGGAAAAACAACATAATAATTAAGGGAAAAGAATTTCATGGTCCTAACATCTCTAAGAACATAGAAGAATTCCTAGAAGATAAAATGGGAATAAAAGTATATATAAAGGAAGCTAGGAAAATTGAAAATGCAGCAAAGAAACATATAACCCTGGTAAAACTGGATGATTGGAACAAAAAAAGAGAAGTAATGGTACAAAAAAGTAAACTAAAAGATACTGAAATATATATAGAAGATGACCTCACCAAAGAAGAAAGAGACGTTCAAATTAAAATAAGACAAATAGCACGAGAAGAAAGACAAAAAGGTACTAAAGTTAAGATGGGATATAGAAAACTAATCTACGGAGACGAAGTATGGGATTGGAATGAAAATGAAGAGAAGCTGGTTAAGAGAGAATTCCAAGGAAGAAAGTAAAAAAACTACTAAAAGATATCTCATGCAGCCCAGAAAACGACAAGGTACGAACAATGGCAAACGACATAAACAAGGACACGATAAGGAAGGGGAAGGCAAAAACTCTCAAGATAGCAACATGGAACGTCAGAGGAACATACACTACGGGAGCACTGAAACAGGTAGCAATAGAATTAAAAAAATATGAGATATCAATTGCAGCAATACAAGAAACAAAACAAATAAGTAAGGAAATTACAGAAGTTGATGATTACTTATTCTTCAACAGTGGAGGAAAAGATAGGAAATTAGGAACAGGATTCCTCGTGATGAAAAATTTAAAGGGAGCAGTTACTGAATTTAAACCAATCTCGGAAAGATTGTGCTATTTAAGAGTAAGAATGAAATACAGAGAGCTTAGTATAATAAATATACATGCTCCTACAGAGGATAAAGACCTAGAAGAAAAGACCGAGTATTATGAAATGCTGGAAAGGCACTATCAGACACTTCCAAGATATGATGTCAAGATAGTGATGGGAGACGCAAATGCTAAAATAGGCAAGGAACAACGCTACCAACCCACAATAGGAAAGAATAGTAAGCATGAAGAGTCTAACCAGAACGGAGAAAAACTTATTGAATTCGCGACGCAGAACGGAATGATAATAAAAAGTACATACTTCACACATAAAGAAATTCACAAAGGAACATGGACGACACCAAACGGATTAATAACGAATCAAATAGATCATGTTCTTATCGAGAAAAAACCATAACCAACTTATTTCAAACATCAGGAGTTACAGAGGAGCCGAAGCAAATACAGACCACCAGCTAGTACGATTAAATATAAAAGAACAAAATCCGGCAATGGGTAGAGCAAAACAGTCACAACAACGTTTCAACACGGATAAATTAATGGTCGACGAAATCCAACAGCAGTACGTTAAAAAATAGAAGAACAATTAAATACAAGTAGAGAAGAGACTACGGCAGAGAGGAGCTGGCTTAGGCTGCAAAACAATATAAAAATAGCAGCAGAGGAGGTTCTAGGTTTTGGAACAAAACAAAAAACAAATAACAGCTGGTTCGATGAAGATTGCCAAAAAGCTATAGTAAGTGGAAGAGAAGCAAGAATAAAGCATATACTAACTAATTCTGAACAAGATAAGGAGATATACAAGGAACGGAGACGGCAGTACAAAGACTTTGTAGAACGAAAAAACGACAAAATCTAAGGGAGCAAATGACAACATTGGAAGAAAATTACAATAAAAAAGAAATAAGGAACTTCTATCAAAATATAAGAAAAGAAAAAGGAAGCTACAGACAAAGAATCCTGTACTGTCGAAACGAAGAAGGAAACCTAATAGGGGACGAAGAAACAAAAGTAAAAAGATGGGCAAACTATTTTGAAGAATTACTTAATGACGATGAAAACAATCACGATATAAACACACCTACGGATATACCCATGGAAGAAAGTACAATTGCTGAACCAACTCGAGAAGAAATAAACGGAATAATAAGTAACATGAAGAACAATAAGAGCCCTGGTGATAATGAAATACCAGCAGATTTGATAAAGTATGGTGGTGATATGCTCCACGAAGAAATACATGAACTGATAAGAAAATGTTGGAAAGAAGAAAAGATACCACAATCGTGGAAAGAAGCGGTGCTATGCCCCATATTCAAGAAAGGCGACAACTCTAACTGCAATAATTACAGGGGCATAGCACTATTGGACATAGTGTATAAAGTAATCGCGACATGGCTAAATCAAAAGCTTAAAGAAAGAATGGAAACCACAGTTGGAGAATATCAAGCTGGTTTCAGGAGGAATCGATCCACAGTGGACCAAATATTTCTATTGAAAGAACTACAAGCCACACACTACGAGAAAGGACTAGATTTGTATATGCTGTTCATAGATTTCAAGCAAGCCTACGACTCAATAAATAGGAAAGAACTACTTCAATCATTAGAAGAACTAGGGATACCCAGGAAACTAATTAGAATGATATAGGGCACCATACAAAGCACTAGGAGCAGTGTCAAAGTGAATGGAATAAAATCTGAACAATTCAAAGTACATACAGGACTACGTTAAGGAGATCCGCTGTCCTCAACACTGTTTAATTTAGCTCTAGAGGCGGCAATGAGAAGAGCCAAATTAAACCGAACTGGGCTAATTTATGACAAATTACATCAGTGCCTCGCATTTGCGGACGATATAACTATCATTTCGAAGACGAAGAATAAATTAAAAAATGCAATAACGAAACTAATAAAAGAAGCAAAACGATTGGGGCTAATTATAAATAGCGACAAAACAAAATACATGAAACAGAGTCCTAAGAATAGCAATCCCACGAGCGAACTAAGAATAGCAGCAACAGAGACAGTAAGCGAACATGTTTTTGAAGAGGTGAAGAATTTTACTTATTTAGGAGTCAAAATCACAACCAAAAGCGACATGAAGGAAGAAATCAAGGAAAGACTTGCGAAGGGAAACAGAGTAGTAGGAATGCTGAGTAAGCTGCTATCAAGCAAAGAGGTGTCCCAAAATGCAAAGAAACAGACTTACAAATCTGTAATAAGACCTACAGTACTCTATGGGTGTGAAACCTGGACCCTAACCCAACAAGAAGAACGAACACTACAGATATGGGAACGAAAATTGCTAAGAAGGGTATACGGAGGAATCAAGGAAGGTGAATATTGGAGAAGAAGAACAAATAAGGAAGTGGAGGAAATATTTGACGAACCAAACATTTCAGTAAGGGTAAAAATGCAAAGGATAAGGTGGCTGTGGCACGTGCATAGACTATCAGATGAGAGACTACCAAAGGTCATCGTAAGAAGAAGACAAGACGGAAGAAAAAAGAAGGGCAGACCGAAAAAGAGATGGCTGGACGAAGTTGAAAAGGATCTAGATGAATTAGGGATAAAGAACTGGAAATCCAAAGCGTTAAACAGAGTTGTATGGAGAGAAATAGTAAAACAAGCTAAGGGCCTACACGGCCTGTCGAGCTAATTTATATATATATATATATATATATATATATATATATATATATTTGACATAAAATCTTTTATTTTTTATTTTTTGTTCTAATCCATAGCAAACTTAATTTAAAAAAAATATATATATAATATTTAAATTAAGATATCTCGCTTATGCAAAAGGCTAATTTAAAAATTCTTAATGTGCTAGACGCAGAATTTAATTCTCTAAAACTTTTATTTGCAGCATTCATTTCTAAAATTAAAATAATACCATTTTTTTCAAGGAAAACTGTTAGCAGCTTCATGTAATGTGCCACTTCCGGTTAATCTATTTTAACCAAAATCTATTATGTTATTTCCATTGATATAGTAGTCTTATATACCTAATATGGAAAGTTTTAAATTTTATTTAAATATAGTTTTTCATGAAAATCTATTATAGGCTTCAAGTAAAGTACCACTTCCGGTAGTTGTATAATGACCAAAAAGGGAGGTGCACAACTAGATGTTATAACAGTCCTAAATATAAAGTTTCAATTTTCTACGGCTTACCGTTTTTGAGTTATGCGAGATACGTACGTACATACGTACGTACAGACGGCATGACGAAATTAGTCAAAATGGATTCAGGGAGGGCCAAAACACCTATTTCCGTTGAAATCTGAGAACCGAAAATTTTCGCGATTACAATACTTCCTTTACTTCGTACAAGGAAGTAAAAAGGACCAGCAAAAGAGATTCCTCAAGAGGATGTTCGAAAAGATGGCTTTGATCATTTGCCATATTGCCAGGAGACAAATCGATCAAGATGTAAATATCCGGGATGCTTAGGAAAGACTTATATACTATGCACAAAATGCCTAATTCCGTTGTGTCTTAATAAGGACAGAAACTGTGTTTTACGATTTCATACAGAATAAATTGTAATTTTCTATGACAAAATTATTGTTTTCCATTATCAATTGTTACTTTGCTGCATGATGTTCCACAAACCATTATTTTGTTTAAATAAAGATAATTTTTACAGATACAGGTTTTTTATTAGTTTTACGTCAAAGTACGATTAAAATTTTATTAGGACAAATTTTTTCAACAAAAAATTAAAATTCATGCGGTAAAGGGTTAAAAATCGAGTACCTCTTTCAAGACTTCAAGGCCGAACACCCATTGAAGTATGGAATGGTAAGAAACCAGATGTAAGTTATTTTAGAATATTTGGCAGTAAGGCATATATACATATTGACAAACAATTCAGAAATAAATTTGAAAAGAAGTCAAAAGAAATGATAATGGTTGGTTACGAATCTGGTCAAAAAGCGTACAGACTTTGGGAACCCGGAACAAGAAGAATAATAGTAGCAAGAAATGTTATTATTAAAGAAAATAGAACACAATTATCGGCAACTTCGGTGAATAATTTTAAACAAGATAGAAGAACAGAACATGTCACAGAAGCTAAAACACAAATCGGAATACCTGAACTAGATCCTATTGCAAATCGCACTCGCAGTAAACCAACCAGCCAAAAAGATATTTTAGATGATGCAAACTTTCCACATTTATTGATGGCTGAAGAGATTCCAACAACTTATGAAGAAGCTGTAAAATCAAAACATTCGAAACAGTGGGAGATTGCAATGAAAGATGAATTATTATCACTTGAAAAGAATAAGACTTGGAAACTGATTAGTTTACCAGCAGAAAGAAATGCAATTTCGAATAAATGGGTATTCCGAATTAAAATGAAACCTGATGGATCTTTTGACAAATTTCAAGCGCGTCTAGTTGTCGAAGGATATTCGCAAAAAGCAGGAGTAGATTATTTTGATACATTTTCACCAGTTGCAAGATTTTAGTCAGTCCGATTATTATTGTCCATAGCAGCAGTAAAAGACTTTGAAATAATTCTCAACGGTGATTTAAATGAAGAGATTTATATGGTTCAACCAGAAGGGTATCAGGATGGTTCGGATAAGGTTTGTTTGCTACAGAAAAGTTTGTATGGTCTCAAACAGGCACCAAGACAATGGCATGAAAAATTTGATAATTTTCTAAAAGATTTTGGTTTGAAACCAACAAATGATGATTCTTGCATTTATACAACTGATGAAGGTGATTTGTTAATGTCATTATATGTGGATGATGGTTTGGTTTCGGGCAAATCAATTGAAACAATTAATAGTTTATTAACAAATATGAAATTAAAATTTGAAATAACGGAATCATCAGCAGAATGTTATCTTGGTTTAGAAGTCATTAGAAATCGTAAAATGAAAACTATTTATTTACATCAATCGGCTTATGCAAGAAATATGCTTCAAATATTTAATATGACAAATTGTAATTCTGTAACAACACCTGTGATTCAAATTTGAATTTGAAGAAAAATATCACAGAAAACGGTCTAATTGGTAACGTAACGGATAAGCCATACAGAAAATTAATTGGAAGTCTGATGTATCTGGCAGTGTGTACAAGACCTGATATTTATTTATTTATTTAATTTACAACCACTCTACAGGATACAAAGTATCCCAATAACAGAGGGTCGGAGATACAAAATATTAATTTACAAGTAGAACCATATATAAGACAGGGATTTACAGAACTGTGTATGAGAAAAATACATTTTGAAAACAAAAGCATCAACAGAAATTTACATAGTTAAAAAAAATCTAGATAGAACAAATTTAAGTTGATTATATGACTGACTGAAAATATCAAGATCTATTTCACATTCGCAGTTATTAAAGATGAAACATAATCGTCTAATAGGGGCTCTAAGTTCATAGTTGGTTTTCATAAAAGTGGTATTGAAAGTATCCTTATGTTTACAAGATCTGGAGGGTCTAGGAACATTAATGAAAATTCTGGCTAGGCTTGAAATATCATCAATATTATTGTTTAATAATTTAAAAAGATATAAACAAGATATTAGTTTACGTCTGTTTTCAAGAGTAATAAGATTGAATTCAATTAAAGATTGTGAATAACTATAAGTCAAGATATTGAACGAATAACCGAATTTACGTGCGCAGAAATTTACAAATTTTCTCTGAATTCGTTCAATATCAACACTAAGATTATTGTATAAAGGGTTCCAGACAGTAAGACAATATTCAAGCCCAGGCCTCACGAAAGAAAAATATAAAGATTTGAGTGTTGATATTTTATTGAAGTTTTGAGAGTTTCTGATTAAAAAGCCTAAATTTCTATAAGATCTTTGTACAATATTATTGATATGTGGTGTGAAAGATAATTTAGAGTCAAATAACACACCCAAATCTTTAAATTGATTAATTCTTTCGAGACATATACCACCCATATGATAATTATAGTTAGACGGGTTATGTTTCATAGAGTAAGTCATTATTTTACATTTATTAATATTAAATTGTAATTTTGAGGAAGAAGACCAAATTAGTAGATTATTAACATCAGACTGGAGATTCACGTAGTCAGTGTGTGAGTTTATAATACTAAAAAATTTTAAATCATCAGCGTATAACAATGGGTGTGCAAAATTTATGTAGTTGGTGATGTCGTTAATAAATAGAATGAAGAGTAACGGTCCAAGATTTGATCCTTGAGGAACTCCTGACGATGGTATAAAGTAATCAGATTTGAAACCATTATAAGAAACAAATTGCCGACGATTTCTAATGTAAGACTGTATGAAAAGAATTAATTCAGGAGAAAAATTAAATTGATTTCGTAATTTATATAATAAAATATCATGATTTACAGTATCAAAGGCTTTCGCTAGATCAGTATAAATGACATCGATTTGCGTGTTTTTATTTAAGGCGTTAATAGTAAATTCAGTAAAGTTCATCAAGTTGGTTGCAGTTGATCTTCCCATTAGGAAACCATGCTGATAGGGTGATAATGCATGGCTAACACTAGAATAAATGTACTTATATAAAATTTTTTCAAAACACTTGGAAATGTTGGGTAATACGCATATGGGTCGATAGTTGGATATACTACGAACATCACCAGATTTGAAAATGGGACAGATTAGGGAATTTTTGAGAATATCATGAAAAGTATTAGTTTTGATAGATAAATTAAAAAGAATAAATAACGGTTTTACAAATATATCCCTGCAACCTTTAATAATATAAGCTGGTAGATTATCAGGTCCAGGAGAGCAGGATGTTTTAAGGTTATTGATTGCAAATTTAATGTCCTCCTCTGAAATTTCAGTAATTGACAGTTGATTTATAGTTATAGAATTACAAGAAATACCACTAAAATCAGTGATTGCAGAATTAGATGAAAAAACTGACTCAAAATAATCCGCAAAACCTTGAACAATAGCGGGAGTATCTTGATATTGGAAATTATTTAAATACATGTCACTTGGTAAACGGGAGGATTTTTTTTATTATTAATAAATGACCAAAAGATCCGTGGATCATTAGCAATGTTGTGTTCAGTGTTGTTCATGTAATTTTTGTAGGCTATTTTCAGATCTTTTTTTATTTTAGTTCTTAAGTTTTTGAAAGTTGTATTATAGATTACATCATTGTGAGTTTTAAAAAGTTTGTGATATTTATCTTTCAGCTTAATATCAGAAATAATTTGCTTGGTAAACCAAGGAGGATAACGTCGCTTTTTTATTTTTGTCTTTGGTACACTTATATTAAGAATGTTGGCGAGGATATCAAAGAATTTAGTAAAAGCAGCATTAACATCAGTATATGAAAGAAGAATATCCCAATCAATGTTATTAAGTAAGGAATATAGAAGTAAGTAGTTAGCACGACGGAAGTTGAAGGAGAACTCATTGTTAATGGACGCGTTACTTCGGACTTGAGGAGTTAAATCCGGAACAATGGATAGGGAAGGATGATAACTATCTTCAGGAGCTATTGGACAGGAATGGCGTTTAATAGTGCAGTGTAAATTTGATAATACAATATCAAGAAGACGTGAATCAACATTTAAGATATTATTAAATTGATTAGCATGAATAAAATTAGAGAAGTTGTCAAACCTGGTGATACAATTATTGGTATATCCAGTGGTGTAAAAATCAGCAAGTCTACTAATGTTCATATCAGCCATAATAACGTAATCAGAGTTAAATAAAAAGGGACAAGATTCAAGACATTCATATATCATTTCGTGTTGTTGTAGAGAAACAGGTGGAGGGGAATATATAACAACTACAATCACAAATTTATTAGCACTTATTTGCAATCTTACACAGACAATGTCAGCAAGTGAGTTAATGTTTTCATTCAATTTTATTAACGACGATTTGTACTTGTTGCTGACAGCACAAAGTACACCACCACCACGAGTTTTGCCTACTTTCATTTTGTCTCGGTCTTTACGGTAAACAGTGTAATTATTGCATTCAATAAACTCATTGTTATAGACTGAGTCAGAGAGCCAAGTTTCGGTTAATGCTATAACATCAAAATTATTAGATAAAGTGCTATTGTAAATCTCAACCAATTTAGTATTCATTCCTCGAATGTTTTGATAATATAATTCCATCTACGAAAGAGAATCTGAATTAAATAAATGCAGTAAAGAATAAATAAATAACTACACCTAGTGTGAAATAGTTAATTGAAATAGGTATGACTCGCAACAAAGATAATAAAAAATTATAGACCTGACAGTCAAGTAGTATAACCAAAAATAACTTGTTAAGATATGAATTTACAAAATGTAAGAATATAAAGTAGTTTTAAATATACATAGAAGCTGTTCCTATATAAAAAAGTATAACAAACATAAAACAATAGATTTTGTTAAGCAAATAATACATAAGAGTTTACATCTTGTTAATATCATCATTAAGTGAGGCTTGATTAATATTATCATCAGTTTTATAGAATATGTTGCCATTAGAGGACCATACATTTTTAAAACCAAACTTAGCGGAAACAGATTTCAGAAGATCTAAACGTTTTTTAGTCAGATCTTCCTTTATAGTAATATTGGATCCCTTAAGTTTGGTTCTACTATTTAAGACAAGATTCCTAGTCTTAAACGATGTAAATTTTATAATGATCGGTCTTGGTCGGCGGTTGGAGGAATTTACACTATCACTAGTTTGTTTCGATTTCCCAACACGATGACATCGGTCAATGGTTTCAGGGGGAAGAGAAAGCGAAAGTTTATCTTTGAAAATATCACAGACCTTGCGCTCGGTGACTTCAAGAGAATCCTCAGGTACGCCAAAGATACGGAGACAGTTTCTTCTGGAGTACTGTTCCAGTCGATCGATTTCTTCATGTAGGACACGATTTTCAGCAGCAATGTCATTGATAATGGCCTCATAATAAGCCTTTTGCTCAATGAGTTTTTTGTCCACACGTTCAAATACAGAATCCACTAACTTCGAGATGAAACTATCATCGCAAAGTAACTTGGAGAGCACTTCAGTAACAATGGCAGAATTACGAGTATTAGAACTCATTTTTAAAATTATGAACAGAATTAATAGCAAAATATATTCGAATGTACTTAGCAAGTTGTAAATTATGATTTATTGTTAACGGCACTGAAACTGAGTGTAGGAGCAGCAAACACACGTCTACTCGCGCTGACACATAAAAAAATATCATATATTGTAAATAATTTAAGCCAGTTTTTAGATAATCCTCTGAAGAACATTAGAATATAGAAAATCGTATTCTAAAATATATTAAAGGAACTATGAATTTTGGTTTAATATATAGTTCTTCTCAAGAAAATAACATAATAACAGCTTATTCAGATGCAGATTTTGATTCCTGTGTAGATTCATGAAGACCAATTAGTGGAGTTGTTATTTTAATGAATAATGGACCTATTATTTGGTTTAGTAGGAAACAAGGGGTTGTAGCAACTTCAACGACGGATGCAGAATATATTGCAGCATTTGAAGCAGCTAAGGAAGTTGTTTGGATACGAGAGTTATGTTAAGATAACTGCTTACTTTAGAATGTAATATGAATATCACGATAGCGATAAGAAAATATTATATGTAGAAGCAAATGTAATCTTGTAGCTTGTCTTGAAACATTCGTCTTGGGAACAAGTCGAAAAAATTAAAGAACCCTTGAAATCTTTTTAAAAACTCTGTTTCCTGAATTGAACCCAAAACTGGCGCAGTAGGTAGGACTTCCGAGATTGACACAAATCGCATGTGCAATTTTCGAATTTTCGATTAAATCGGAAAGTCCGAACAGTTGGTAGTGAACAACCCGTGAAAGTGCGAGAGCTCGAGCGAACATCGAGTTGCATCAACACAGCGTTCCACGCCGACAACAACCTCAGTTCAGAGCGGAGAAGAAGGTTTCATCGCAGCTAGCATAGGAAGTCCTGGGAGAGGAATCACATCTTCCAAACCTATAGGCACAGTAGAAGTAAGAAAAGAAAAAGAAGAATGAAAACCACAATTGCATGTAAGTGCTCATTCCTAAAACAATTCCTAATTTCGGTTTTACAATCAAAAATAACAAGTAGCTATATGCAAACTAGATTTATAAATTACAAATAATTAAATTTTATGACAGACGCAGACATTGATAATATTCTAAATTTACTAAACAATATAAATTTAAATAACACCGAAATGAATTTTGTCGTGTGCTCTGACTCTCTTGGAGCTATTTTGAGTATATCAAATTGTTTTAATAATGATCCTCTTGTACAAGAAATACATAGAGTAATTTGCCAACTGAATGAACGAAATGTTCAAATCACTTTTATGTGGGTACCTGGACATGTGGGCATAAATAAAAATCTGATTGCTGACAAAGCAGCACGTGAGGGTGCTAATCGACAATATACTACAAGATATGCTGTAAGATCTGATGATATGGTTTTATCAATAACATCGTTTTGTCATTCTCTATGGCAACTAGACTGGAATAGGAGTAATGATAAACTTTATAACTTTATATAAATACGGTGGACAAATGGAGTACCCCAATTATATTAAAGCGCAAAGTTCAAGTCGCTATTACAAGGTTGCGCATAGGTCACATAAAAGCAACACATCTGTATTTATTGTTACGTCAACCAGTGCCTATGTGCGAAGAATGTAACACTAAATTAACGGTTCTCCATATTCTCCTAAATTGTACAAAATATCGTCAAGAAAGGCAAAATTGTCAAATTGATGATAAATTATCAGTCATCTTGTCAAATGATGGAGACATGTTAAAAAAGATTTTAAAATTTTTAAAGACCTCTGGTTTAACTAGTCAAATTATGTAAATGTTTTATTTTCTATCTTCCTTCTCTTCTTCTACTTTCCATATTATGTAATACCATTTTCTGATTTAGCTTACACAAATTTGATGAGATCATTATTTCCCAGTGGTGGTAATAACCTTAGTAGTTGATCCACCTTAAATTCAAATAAAATTTAAAAAAAACACCGAAATGGCTGAACAACCAGTTAATTATCAACTGTTGAGATTGTATATCGATTCAATACCACGCTACGAAGGTAATCCTCACACTTTGGGAATATTTCTAGATAATTGTCAAAATCTAATTCAAACATTTGCAAACGTTGCTGACCCAGCACTAAATAATTTTCTAATTCGTACAGTCTTAGGCAAACTAACTGGTCGTGCTTTAATTTTAATCGGAACAGAACAGAATTAACTACTTGGCAAGATAATAAAGATGCACTTAGTCTTAGTTTCGGCGATCAAAGAAACATAAATTGCTTAGTTTAGGATTTAATTTCACTGAGACCTGCCAAAAACGAATCACCTTATAATTTCGGTTGTTACGTTCATTTTTTGTCTTCTGTCATAATTTTATTCTGTTTAATTTTTTTTGTGTATCATTACCTGAAACTAATTATCCATTTAATATTGACCGATTAAATTCCCTCATACTTAGCTTAATTTAGATTTCCCGCTTGCAGTATTCATTTAGTCGTAAAACTTAAATTCATTTCTCTTGTTTCGTTGCTTTATTTTTTTTGGTTAAGTACGTTGTTTTTGTTTTGTTTAGCTGTCACCCAATTAGTGTCGTTCGCAGCGAAATTAGCTCTGGTTCAAAATGTTCGAGTTCATTAAATAAATAGTTTATTTGTTTTCTTCTTTAGCTTCATTTCATTCCCAGTATAATATTTATTTTACACTTATTTATTTTATTTCAAATTTGTCATTTTCCTTGCTAATCAATAACAATCATCATGTCTCGGTCGATAATAGTGTTTCCTAGTTTTGTTTCCTTACCGGCACCTCTCAGAAGTTAGATTGAGGCTATCTTCGTCTTCGCGCATCGCTCTCTCTTTTTTTGGCAGACTTTTGCAGGTTTTGACTGTGAACGAATTCTTTTTCTTTTTTTGTCTTTTCGAACGACGTTCGTTGCTGAGGTTGTGAGATTTTGAATATTGAAAGTTAGGCTAGTTCAGTTATATTTCGGCAAACCTGATTTGTTTGCGAATACCCGTGTGGGGATTACCGATCTAGTTCCATTTTAGTGAATATTGCATCAGTGAGATAACATTATTCAGCGGAGTTGTTCCGGATAAGTTTCCAATAGGAAAGGTCGCATATCTCATTCACTTGAAAGCCGCCCAAGAACTCAGGTAAAAAGAATTTCTATTCGTTCAATATCTAATCTACTTTTGTCAAGTAAAGCTAGTCCGTTCAGTAGTTTTACATGGTCCTAATTGCAGTCTTTTGTTTTAGGCTGATTACGTCAGCTATTTATTTTTACGTCATATTTTCTCTTACGTCATTTTCTTTTTACGTCACGTTCTTTTGACGCTGTTGACGTTATAGATATATTTTAAACAAAATTGTAAGTAATTATAATCGAATTAGCAAAGTAAAATCCAAATAAAATATGTTGATTTTTTAGGTTATAATACTGGAATGACAAGTCGTGAAATAGACAAAGAAATTAATTATGTTTTATGTTTATTAAATAAACTGTACAGTGTAATTAAACTTATTGAAGATGTAAATTGATGAACAATAAATAATTAATTAAAATTAAAAGTACAGTTCTGACAATTAGATGATACCAACATAAAAAAAAATCCCTGACATTTAGAATGTGAGTAATAAATTAAACTTTTTTATTAAATTGACAAAAACGTCGGCGCGAAAAATCTTGTGTATTACACGTCCAGAAACTTTCTGGACTAGTGATACAAATAACTATACCTTGTTCAGTCATCCCGTATAATTCGGTACGTCGACGGGGGTTGTGCTTTACTTCCACACCCTTTGTTACAATAGTGATTGAGGGAAGTTTTATGAAAAAAGGTGGAACTCTATTAACTGCTGGTGCAAACGAAATTCTAATAAATAATGGATTCGCATTTTTATTCGATGAAATTCGTTATGTATTTGGACAAGAAATTGATAAGTGTAAACATGTTGGCATCACAAGTTCAATGAAAGGTTATGTTTCACTAAAATCATACGAACTATCACTATATAACAGTTGCGGTTGGCATAATCAAAGTGTTGTCAACGCAACAGGGCAATTTAAATGCACTATTCCTCTAAAATTACTACTCGGCTTTGCTGAGGATTTTCAAAAAGTTATTATTAATGCAAAACAAGATTTAATAATTATAAGAACTCGAACTGATACAAATTCATACGTTCACACGGAAGAATTAAAAGTTCAAATAACAAAAATTAATTGGCGAATTAAACATATTTCCCCCATTAATGCGGCAAAATCAATGTTATTAGATATTATTAACAAACAAATACCATTGCAAATAGTGATACTGATCCAAGCGATAACGCGAGTTAAGCAACGTTGCGCGCGGGGTGTATTTGGATGGGTGACCGTCCCGAGAAACCTGCGTTGCTGTTGACTAAAAGACCTAAAAACGCGGATCAGGGCGTAATGGCGGCATATGACCTGAGTAGTTGGTCCGCCAAAGAAGCAAAAAAAAAAAAAAAAAAAGTGTTTCGTTGTTGGTCTTTATATACAAACCCACACCACAGATCATAGCTGGTCCATAAAAACATCTTCTAACTTGGAAAAACCTCGCTATATGATTCTCGGATTTCAAACTGATATTAATAATAAAATTGATAAAAATAAAAAATAAATAAATATATCATCACGCCTTTTACCCATTACAGGATGTGGAACTCTGCCATAAAAATAGTAGTAAATTAATCACTGTAATATGATAAACGTTATGGTTTATTTAAATTCACAACGTTTCCCATATGAGCGCCAAAATGAAAATTTTACACAAAATAAATACGAATGTTTTTATAATATGTATTGTATGTTTCAAACTTTATACTACGGAAAAAATTATATTGCCAGTTCTGTATTAAATTGGGGTGATTATAAAAAAATTGCCCCCAACTATGAAGTTCATTCAAATATTCCTGCGAATACACAAGCGTTTTGTCTAATAATTCATGATAAGGCCTTTGAATACACACCTTTAAATGGCATAGTAAATCCCATAACTAATGTGTAATATTTTGTGCTTCAATTTACATGTATTTAAATGGGAAAATGTTTCAGATGGCAACTGAAAGCAAATTAACATTGATTCTTATGGAAAACAAGCACAAATTTATGATATTTTGCAATGCACATTTGCTATTCCGTTCGAGTGTACACAATATATTTTAATATAATTGTTATTATTTTATTATAAAATATTTATTGTTAGCAGTTTTATTTATCACAAGCTAATAATAGCGTTGAAATTATTGATGCATAAGTGTTTTTAGCTACATATGAATATTTTAATACTATTAATGAAAATTTTGAAAATTTTGCTAATACTACATTAAACAATGCAATACAAAATTTTCAAATAAATTATAACTTACAAACAAAAAAATGGGCTGTTAAATAATGAAACAATTAACCAGATGAAAAAACCAAGATGTGGTGTATCATATTTAGTAAATTATACTACTAAAAAATATAAGTGGAATAATCATACTATTACTTGGAGTACGTGTGACGTATATTTAGTTAATATTACAACTGAGGCATTAATTTATGGTCATTATATGCAAATATATGGTTTATTTATCGACGTGGTTTTAATGTGAATATTTTAATTAGTAGTGGGCGAAAAAGGCATTTTAATTTTGCGCGCGCACCGTTCAACAATGTTTTGTTCAAGCTACTTTGATGGGCCGGGTTCTATATTAGCTCATGCATATCCACCAATTTTAATCAAGATCCTGTTGAAATACTGAAAAAAAAATAATATTAAATAAAACTCTAGGCAAAGTCTCACAAAATTCAGCCTCCGAGTCACCTTATGAGGGCATCGTCGGAGGCCGGCCAGCACAGTTAGTAACCATGGACGCGTTTCGCTCTTGTTAGAGCTCATCAGCATGGTATAACTCACATCTTCACCTAGAACAAAGTTCATGTGAAGAAGCTGGTGACGAAGAACTGTGCCAGCAGAGAATAAGATCTCTAACAAACGGTAAGATGACATGAGAAGTTCTGTCGAACCATTAATGCCATCTACCGAAAAAAATGAAAAGCTAAGCAATAGCAATTTAAATAACAACAAAGACAAAATTAATTGTCATGACAATTAATTTTGTCTTTGTTGTGAAATACTTTTACTTTAAATTTAAATAAAAATTCATATTATATAATGTATGCATATTATAAACCTGAATTTCTTACGCCAAATATAATTTCACAAGATGATATAAATGGAATTGTACAATTAAATGGTGAAAAAATTGTTGCAACACAGCCAACAGTACCAACAACAACAACAACAAAATTAACAACAACAAAAACAACAACAACAATAAAAACAATTATATAAAAAACACTAAAAACAACAAAGCTGTTACCGCCTTTATGAAAGTCACAAAAAATATTACCTCCTAATTTATGTGATGTAGACATTTCCACATTCAAAAACATTTTTTATTATAAAACAACAATTATATATTTTCTATAAAGAATGGTATTGGAGTAAACATTTAAAAGAAACTTCGATGAATTATCAAGCTAAACCTTTCCGTTTTTACCTAAAAATTTTACTCAAATCGATGGTATATATCAAAGACCGAACGATGACATTATATTGTTTTTAAATGGTAAAATATATAATATTAATTATCCATCACTAAGACTTGATAATGATTTGTTTTACAACAGAAATGTGACTGATATATAAACAGCATTAAATACTTATACAGAACATTCCCATTTGTTTTACAAAAAGGATAGTCTTGTGGAACAAATAAATGATTGTAATTATTCTGTAAAAGAATATACATACATGTATAACATATTCCCGAGGATACCAAAAAATATTAACACTGTTTTTCGCTATACAAATAGATTGTTATATTTTTTACCAAATAATACATATTTTGCCTACAATGAATTTTTAGATACAATTGTAGAAGTGGGTACTTTTAATCTATCAGTATTTAATATTGAGTGCCCCTCAACACCTATGTATAAACAACTAGCAAATTTAATGTCGCAATTATTGTCTTATTATAACAATATGTAACTAAGGTTTATATTTCAATAAAATATATGTTTAATAAATTATTATTATTATTTTAAATTTTTTATAACTGTACTATTTTCATTTTAACCTTCAACATGTTTTTCCTGTACAAAAAACCGTTATACACAAGTGGAAGGGGTGTGACGTAAGTATTACATGTGATAACATTTTCATATATATTTAAAAAAATTGAAATTTACCATTATTTAAACTGTAAAACTTATTTACGACATACAACATCCAAAACTGGTAAGTAATTTTATTTTTTTTTAAATTTTATATATTTTTAAATAATTTTTTTAATAGTGCTTATTTTTTATTAGCAAAAAAAACATGAGTAAATTAAACAATATTGGTAAATGTTATTATAAAAGCACTATAAAAATTCAAAATATTGAAACAGATAAACAATTATCATAACAAGTGCTAAAATTATCAATGGTCAATATGGAAAGTCCATATTACTAGATTTGGGGGAAAGTCAAGACGAATTGGCGGGCAATTACATTTGTATTGTAATGAGTCAACACACAAAACAAAGGGATATTACTTTCTCTAAAAATTAAACATTTGTAACATTTTTTATTATTATGATAATAATAATTATTATTTTTACTATTACTACTTCTGTACTGTTGTGGTATTATTACAAACTTTTAAATGAAAATAATAATAAAATAATATCAACTGTCTAAGTAGAATAAAACACAATAAATATATATTTACATGTTTAAAACTGTTGATTTTTGTATTTTTTTGTTTAACAACCTCTAACTATTATTTCAGTTAATATATGTGTGCTAAAATAAAGTAGTAGAGTTATTTAATAAATAATAATGTTTTATTGAATTTTAGCTAAGTATTTCTGTTTGACAGCATCTGATGCATAAACATGTCGTCTGAAATTATCCATTATTTAAATGTGCATAATGCAATTGATATTTTATGGCATGATGATTTACATCTTGACTATAATTATGATATAAAAAGTATAAATATATTCAGTGCATCGTTAAAACAATATTTTTTTACAATAGACAACATAGATGAAAATATTCAATATTTAACTATTGCTTGTAATGAGAATAGTGAAGTATTTCATGTGAGAAAATTTAAATTAAATTGGATGTATAACAAATTCACGCATGTTTGAAACAATACTGTATAATTGTGGATTTGACACATAATTATTCTATTCACATTCAAAAGTTACATAACGTGAAAAGATTTTATAATGGATTTCCATAACATGTTAAAACTAAATAATAATAATTAAATAATTGTATAATAAATGTATGTACTATAATTGTATAATAAATGTA
The DNA here is from genome assembly GCA_947425015.1 of Pterostichus niger. Classification (NCBI taxonomy): domain Eukaryota; kingdom Metazoa; phylum Arthropoda; class Insecta; order Coleoptera; family Carabidae; genus Pterostichus; species Pterostichus niger. The sequence continues at coordinate 13,994,134 of OX380348.1, forward strand.
TGTAACATAATTATTTTCTTTTTGTTAATAAAACATATACAGGGTTTAGAATTGAAATGTGACGTATAGGGATTTCAATGTTATTTTTTAAATATTGCTGTATCTCTTTACCTATTCACTTTAGAGCAAAAGCGTAAATACAAAAATTGTTCAGAAATTAAAAACGCTTCCTATAAAGTTTCATTACATAAATGTGAATAGTTCACGAGATATTAATTAAATGAAATTCAAAATGTATTCAATTTTTTTGTAGATTGCGTTGGAAAATTAAACAAATGAACTGAATATTTGACATATTGTAAAAGAGTTTGACATTTGTTTGTTACAGTGTTGTAATATTTGTTGAACAAGTTTTTGAAGAATATTGTAAAGAAATAATGAATAATCTTAGCACGCAAGAAAAAATTCAATGTATTGAGTGGTATTTTGCGGGAAATTCTGCTGCGCAAGTGCGAGATATTTTTAGCGCTTTGTATGTGGATCGGCCAATTCCATCCCTTACTATAATCCGTAGAATAATTTATAAATTTAGAACGACTGGAAGTGTTTCACCATTATATAGGAAATGTGAAGGGCGAAATCAACAACTTGTGAATAATGACGATTACAATGATAATAAACTTAATGTAATGGTAGCCGTAACCGAAAATCCAAATTGTAGCGTGCGTCAAATATCTTCTAAACTAAACATACATTTTTCAACAGTTCATAAAATATTAAAATCAGAAAGTTACAAGTCTTATAAATACGCTACACATCAAGAAATCTTTGAAGCTGAGGAAATGGCAAGAACTGATTTTTGTGAAACAATGATGAACAAAGCGAATTTAGATAGACAATTCTTAAATAATCCTCGTTTGGTTCTTCAAACTCATACCCAGTATCGCCAAAAAGTTAATGTGTGGGCAGGTATTTTTGGATCGCACATTATTGGACTCGATGATGACCACCTCCTAATATATAGCGGTGTAAAACAAGACATGAGGGCTGCAGCAGGAGTGGGATGCATAGTAGATAAGCGATTAATACAAAACATACAGAAATGGGAAGGTTTTTCAGAAAGGATACTCAAGATAGAATTTAATAATGACAACGAAGAAAAGAAAACAATCATAGTTGTATATGGACCTGACGAAAACGAGAAATCCGAGGCGAAGGACAAATTTTGGGAGGTTTTGTCGATAGTAACAGAGAACAGCAAAGGAAATATTTACGTAGCTGGGAATTTTAACAGCCGAGTAGGAAAAATGAATACAGATAATTCAGATGTGGTTGGAAAATACGGAGAGGATAAATTGAACAATAACGGCACAAGATTAATAGACTACTGCATATTAATCGACATGTTAATAACAAATACATTCTACATGCACAAAAATATCCACAAGTATACGAGACAAGGACCCAATGAAGAAAAGAAATCCATAATAGATTATATATTAGTAGAGAGGAAAAACAGACAAATTATCAAAGACATCAGAGTCAAAAAAGAGGACCGGAAATATATAGCGATCATTACCTTTTAGAAGCAAAAGTCAAACAAGAAAATAGAAAACACCGAGAAACAGAACAAAGAAGCATACAGAAAGAACACGAAACCATAAAAACATATAAGCTTAGAGACACAGAAACTGCTAAAAAATATGAGGAAAAAATCAAAGAATTGCTTACAAGAGAAAAAATGGAAGTGAAAAATAAAAATAAATAAAATTAAATAAATATATCATCACGTCATTTACCCATTACTGGGTGTGGCACTCTGCCTAAGCAGATCTCGGTTAGTGATATATTTTTTTCGCGTGAAGTGCGGTTACCAGTCGTCAAATCACGGCCCTCAAAGATATTAGTGGAGAGGGAGCCACAGGGGTAGATTTAAATTGGTGAAAATTGTTTGTCGTCTGTGGGGATCGAATCAGGGTTCTCAAGATCCACAGGCCGACTCGATACCACTGAGCCACCTACCCCATAAAAATGTAGAGCAATTGTGGCACAAGTTTAAAACAACAATATCACAAGCAGCAAGACAAGTATGTGGAACAAGTTAAAAGTAATAGAAAACAAACCGCATGGTGAACTACTGAAATCAAAAACCAAATTAAAACCAAGAGAAAAAAATGGCTAGAATATCTACAAAACAAGAATGAATAAACATACAACAAATATAAATTAGATTAGCAGAACATAAAAGAAATTGTGAAAACAAAAATAAAACTATAAAATGTACCTTAGTGGAACACTCAAAAACTAACAACCATCAGTTCGAATACGACAATACAAAAATATTAAAAAATGATAAAATTTTAAATAAAAGATTAACTTTAGAGATGCTATATATAAAGTCGGATAAAAACAACATTAATGCACAGACGGACTTAAGCAATATTTATTGCAATTTAATAAAAAATCAGTGTGTGTAATTATAGTTCCCAAAATACATTTTTGTATTTTATTTTGCCTAACTACATTTTATCATTCTCTTTTAATTCGTTATTTTTCCACTCCATGCTTGATTTGTTTGTTTAATTTGGTTGTAAAAATTAATTTCAATTTTTTGTTCTCATTCTTGTACTAGATTTAAAACTGTGATCATGATTTTTTGTATTGTTCTTTTTAATGTGTTTTATTGCTAGTTTAAGAGTTGTTGTAATTTTAAACATTTTTGACTATTTATTATTTTAAATTGTGACTAATTATGTTCAGTTTGTTTAAACATTTTGTTTATGTTAATTACTAGACGTTACATGTAAGTTTTTTGTTTCTATGTTATTATAAAAAGTAAGTTCTTTGTTAATTACTTTGTAGATCCATGAAGTAGGCGATGGTTATCACCGAAACGTTGGAATTGTAACAATTTTAAAATATATTAGACTGATATTCCGATTATCAAAGTTTCTTTCCAAATCATGTCTAATTATTTTCATATCTTTAACATTATGCAATTCTACATCCGAAATTAATTTTTGTATTATACTAACATTAAATTTACAATTTGAAATTACAATAGGTTCCCCATTTATTTCATTACTAATAATTTACATTCTTTATTTTCAAGTAAATATATCCCTTTTAGACTTTTATATTCTTCATTTTAATTTTTATATTTGATATTTAATTTATAGTTTGTTGGATACCATAATATAAATAAATTAGTATTACTTATTTCCAATACATTATTAATCTTATAATTAATTCTAATATAATTACACTGTGTCGTATTTAAGTTAATCACAGTTTCATTATCATTCATTATCTTTAATAATTTCACTATTAACATAGTTACAATAATACACTTTATTAACTATTTTACACTGGTTTGCACTGAATATAAGTTAAATATTATTTTCTTTCAACAATAAATGTTTACTTTGAAACACAGATAGCACTTCACTCTTTTGTATAGTAGGTACAGGAGTGTACTGCAATAATTCTAACGTATTTTCATGATACAATGGCACAAGGATCAACAAATCTATTTTATAATTATTTAAGGTACAATAGGTAGATTTAGTTGTTTTACTTCATTATAGTTCATTTCGCCTGGATATCCAAATTTACTCTCTTTATTAATTTTAATCAAATTATCCTTCAATTTATGATAAGGTATTATACTTTCGTGTAATAATAAGTTAGAAAAACTCAAATTTTTAAATTACTTAAGGTATTTTGCATAATATTCTTAATATCTTTAATTACCAAGTGATCAATTATTATACCTTTTTAATTAAAATCCTTTTCTATATTTAATATTCGTGATTTTAATATTACTTGATAATTTATATCTTTAACTGTATCATTAAATTTCTATATTATCTGAGTATTTGTGTTATAATTGTCTAATATATTTTTATTTAATATTTTCTGATTCTTTTCTAAATTTCTAATTAATTCATCGAATTTTTGGGCATCTTCACTATCTAAGTTACCAGTTCTACTATAGAGCCTAGGTCATAAATCAATTCTCATTTTGATGTTTGTTTATTAGCATGTGTATTTAAATTTTAATAATATACTATTCTGATAGTACTTAATTATTATTAATAGATTTATTATTTAATTTTGGATCATATTTATCTAATTTTCCTGCTAATATTTTAATTTGATCTACTAAATTCAAATATTAAATATATATTTTTTTAAAGTCGTAACAAAAATGAATTACGTGTTTGTTTGAATAAATTTTTGCATCGCCTAATTTATTTATAAATGCGCCAGGGTTATGTGTTATGTCTATTAGGTGTTTTGTTGTTGATTCAGATCCGAACAGGATGAATTTGAAACAATGGGTTTTTGTGTTAGTTTCTTGGGCCTTTAATTTTTGACAATTTGTATTTCATGTCTTTTGTTTTTTTATTTTAGCAAATTTTGGTTGTACTTTATGTATTTGCACATAAATTTGTGTTTTAACATCTATCAATTTATTTTTGCAACTAATAAATAAATTCTAAACTTTTGTATTGCAATTATTTTTTTAAAATTTCGTTTACAATAAAATATAAATTTTTATTAAAAAAACTAAAATACCTAATTCTTGGTTTAAAATAATCTTTTATAAATGATATAATAGTTTCTACTACTTTTGATTTTGGAATATATACATCTAATCTTGATTTTCCTTCAAATGGTCTAGTAATATCTGCTTTCAAATTTGAAAAATCTATAAGACTAAATATGATCTGATTTTTACCACTATTTATAGGTGATTCTAAAAATGTAATTCCAGATATAGGATTTTCTTCATCCGAATGACGTGTTTTCTGAGTCTGATGATTTATTCACCGTATTACTTTCATAATCAGTATCTATTGCAAGGTTTTAATTTTTTTCTGGTAATGTACAGACTGTTATTTTTATGTTTGAATCTGCAAATACTTCATATAATATTAATTGTACTTTTTTCCAATGTATATTCTTGGTACAGATTTGCTATCAATATTATTACTAATAAATATAACTTTAAATTTTGTAAGGTTTCTTTAAAATTTGTATACGTAGGTTTGTGTTTATAAATTTCCTTCGTAATTAAATGAAACAATATTTTTTTCATTAGGTATTTTTTACATAAGTATATCTGTTATTTGTAGGGTTTTAAAATTTAATAAGGAGAGTGAGTTCGGACCTTGAAGAAATCCCACTTGAGTGACAACTCGTACAGATTTATCAAGGTAATTCTGGAAAAAATATTGTTATTTATTCCTAAACCAAACCAACCCTCCTACAACAATCAAAACTAAAATCCTATCCAGTTAAAATACAAAATATAATACTTCCAATAAAATCACAGTATAACCCTAAAACCAAAATAATAAAAAAAAATTAATTAATTAATTGTTCATACAAGACCCATCTAACAACAAAAATATGAAACATTAGCAAAGATACACACCGCTGCAGGTGCGGCCTTCGCTAGAAACGACAAATATGAACATAACCAAAATTTGACACAAAAACAAACACACCAAAATAAATTACTTCTGACTACAGGAGTAATTTAAAAACCACTACAAAATGAATCAACAATCGACCTCTCAAACACCAAACCAAAAATCCACATATGCAAACACAACAAAAAAAGAAAACATACCAAAAAGAGATCAAGCCATTGTAATGAATGCAATAGATGAACTGCAAATAGCCGACTACATAGTAGCAATAGGCAATTTAGTTGGTGGAAAAAATATTAATTCGGCCTCTAAAATGTCTAATAATAGAATATGCATCTTCTTAAAGAGTAAAGACATAACAGACATCATCATGACCAACCACACAACACTTGAAATATAAAAACACACAATCATAATACGCAGACTGATAACACCAGCCCAACGTATCATTATTTCCAACGTATGTCCATCAGTACCAAATTCTGTCATAGAACAAGTATTTACAGAGCTAAAAATAAAAACAGTATCACCCATAAATACCCTGAAAATAGGAATCCAGGATGAAGCTTACAGTCACATACTGAGCTTTAGGAGGCAAGTTTTCATCTCCCCAGACAGTCCACAAATGCCAGACAGCGTCATGATTACCCACGAAGACACGAGTTATAGAATATACTTCAGCGGAGACTCAATAAAATGTTACAAATGTAAAGAACAAGGACACCCTGCAGCAAAATGTCCAACAATCACATAAACACTTACTCATAGTCAAAACCAAAACAATGAGAGCACTAACAAATGAAACAAAAGACCAGCCCCTGATAAAGCAGAAGAGGAAACCATACCTAAAAACATACCAACAACAACCCCCACCAGCACACAAACAACAAAGAAACAAAAAAAAACTACCAAGACATGAAAGCCCAAGCCAGTGCCCACCGATTGACGAAGTACTCGAGCCTGTCAGAGAAGAAATAGAAGGAAACGCTCATGAATATCCACTGACATATAACTAACTAAAACTCTTTCTGGAAAATGTACAAGGCACCACCGACCAGTTAGCCATAGCCAGAGAGTACACAGAAAACGTAAATGAACTAATAAAAATGCTAAATACCATATATTCGTTCCTGACAAACAGAACCATCAGAAACAGACTCACAAGACTGCAAACAAAATTAAAAGTGCAACTACTTGACGAAAATCAATCAAAAATAAATAAATAAGAACAACATATAATGATAATTCAGTGGAACTGTAATGGTTACTACAGTCATCTACCAGAACTACAAACAATTATATCCAAAACGAATCCTGAACACATCTAAATAAATAAATATATCATCACGCCTTTTACCCATCACTGGGTGTGGCACTCTGCCTAAGCAGATCTCGGTAAGTGATATATTTTTTCGCGTGAAGTGCGGTTACCAGCCGTCAAATCACGGCCTCCAAAGATATTAGTGGTGGAGGAGCCACAGGGATAGATTTTTTTAAATTGGTGAAAATTGTTTGTCGGCTGTGGGGATCGAACCAAGGTTCTCAAGATCCACAGGCCGACTCGATACCACTGAGCCACCTACCCCATCTACCCCTGAACACATCTGCTTACAGGAAACTCACCTAAAACAAACCCAAACAATAAAACTAAGAGGATACACTAGTTACTGCAAAAATCGACTAACAAACCAACATGCGAGCGGTGGGGTAGCCATTCTAATAAAAAAACACAAACTATGCAGAAGAAATAAATATCAATTCAGACATAGAAGTAAATGCGGTAAAAATATACAACCCAGAAAAACTATCAATCTGCAACATCTATATCCCATCCCCTACATAATCATGGGCGACTTTAACGCGCATAACAATATATGGGGCTCACAAAACAGAGACAGAGAAGGCAAAATAATAGAAGAAGCATTCTCATCCGAAATACTACTCAACGATGGAAACCCTACCCACTTTTGTAGTAGAACCGGTACCTTTACAAGTATAGACCTATCATATTGTCACCCAAGAATTGCTTCCAGTCTATCCTGGAACGTCTTCCCCTCTCTTTATGGAAGTGATCACTTTCCAATCCTCATCAAACACACTCAAATGATTCCATCAAAAACAACATGTATCACAAAAAAATGGAAAACGGAAAATGCAGATTGGGAACTATACAATTACTACTTAAATGAGAACTACGAAACAATTAATAAAAACATTAGCATAAACGAACTAGTAGAAAACTTCAGCAATAAAATAATAACAGCGGCAGAAACAGCAATAGGCTATAAAAAAGCTGTCAATCGGAAAACCATAAAACCATGGTGGAACGAAAAATGTAAATTGGCCACGAAAGAACAAAAACAAGCATTATATAAATATAAAAGCAATAAAACAACAGAAAATCTCATAACTCTCAAACGTAGTCGAGCGAAATCAAGAAGAGTTTCAAAAATAGCAAAAAACTATCATGGCAACAATATCTACAAACCATAAATAATAATACACCAGTCGCTGAAGTATGGAAGAATATTAGAAAAATTAAAGGCACAAAAGATTATTCTGAAACAAATACAATAATGACAGGAAATCATCACACAGCCAACAGAAATAGCAAATGAACTAGCCAAAACTATAGAAAAAAACTCATCCGACGAACATTACAGCGACAATTTCATACAAAAAAAAAACAGAGATGAAAAACAACAAATAAACATAGAAGACAACGACGACGAAATTAATGAACTCTTCAGTGAATCCGAACTCAATACAGCCATAAATAACCTAAAATGCAACACAGCCCCTGGGCCAGACAACATAACAACAACGCTAATCAAACAACTACCGCAAGAAGCAAGAACATATCTACTGAACTTATATAACCACATATGGACCACAAAGACATTCCCTGACCAATGGAGACTAGTACACATTATACCGATACTGAAACAAGGAAAAAATAAAACAAACACAGAACACTACAGACCTATAGCACTATCAAACACATTATCTAAAATATTGGAGAAAATGGTAAACACACGTCTTATGTGGTATTTAGAAAGCAAAAACATCATCATAACTGAACAAAGTGGCTTCAGACAAAAAAGATCAGTACAAGACCAACTAATATCTCTTACCTGTGAAATAGAAACAGCAAAACAAAATAAACAACATCTGGTAGCAATACTATTTGATCTGGAAAAAGCATTCGACACCACGTGGCGATACAATATAATAAAAACAGCACAAGAATACAAATTAAACGGAAACATACTGCACTACATACAAAACTTTTTAATAAACAGAAAATTCCGAGTAAGAACAAATGGAACATTATCAGAAGAACACACACAAGAAAACGGTTTCCCCCAAGGATCAATAATTAGTCCCACGTTATTTATAATCGCGATAAATAACGTAAAACAGTTCATAACGGAAAATGTAAAGTTTGCTCTTTTTGCAGACGACCTAATTATATACAGTAGAGGAAAAAACATAACAACCATTCAAAACCATTTAAATGCAACCGTATCCAAACTAGAAGAGTGGGAAAGCAACACAGGATTCACATTCAACACAAAAAAAAACAAAAGCAATACACTTCTGCACTATGACCAGGCCACATCTAAACCCATACATAAAACTAAACAACGAACGAATACTATACGTAGACCACGTAAAATTCCTGGGCATCTATTTTGACAAAAAATTAAGGTGGAAAAACATATTACACAATTAAAAGTCGAATGCCATCAAAGACTAAATCTCATAAAAACATTATCTCATCAGAAATGGTGTGCAGACAAAACCACACTATTAAAAATCTATAAAAGCCTAATTAGGACGAAGTTAGACTACGGATGCACGCTGTTCGCAACAACTAAACAGTATCTACTGAAGCAAATAGACTCAATACATAATACAGCAATACGACTAGCCATTGGAGCATTCCGAACAAGCCCTGTCAGCAGCATATTATGTGAAGCCAATGAAGAACCACTCAAGTACCGTAGAGACCAACTAACAGCAGCATACATAACAAAACTAGCGACAAACCCAGCAAATCCAGCATTCCCGCTAATATTCACAAAAGACAACGAAGCCATATCCTTAAAAATACCAACTCCCTACATAAATACATAATCAAAACATATAACAACCAATCCCACCATCTCGCCAAAATAGAAGAAAACCCTCCTCTCATTACCCCTCCCTGGAAAATAAAACCACCCCATATTGACCTGGAACTCCAAAAATACAATAAAAAAGAAATCAGCCATGAACTCATAAGAAGCAGGTTTCAAGAACTAAAAAACACAAAGTACAGCAATCACAACTTCATATACACAGATGGCTCTAAAAGTTATGATAAAATAGGAGCAGCACTGATAACCTCAGAAAATAAACAAAGATTCCACCTCCCGAAAATAGCAAGCATACTCACCGCCGAAATATATAGCATAAAAAAAGCCGTCGAATATATAGAACAAACTAAAAAACACCAGAACTATATAATATGTACAGACTCGCTTAGCACCCTGGAAGCACTAAAAAACCACTACAAACCATCCCCAAAAGTTACAAAAATCCTCGATACCATTAATAAGCTCCAACAAGATATCCAGATCAAATTCCTATGGGTCCCATCCCATACCGGCATCCCCGGCAATGAAGAAGCCGACAAGGAAGCTAAAAAAGCTACAGAAAACGGAGAATTAAACACAGAAATTAATCTAGAAGACTTCCTAAAATTCTAAAAAACGGAAAACAAAGACAAATGGAAAGAAGATTGGAAAAATACAGTCAATAATAAACTGCGGCAGATTAAAGATACAACAGACCAATGGGAGTACCCAGAAAATAGAAAACAACAAGTAGTCCTCACAAGACTACGAATAGGACACACCCTCATGACCCATGGCCACCTATTTCAAAGAACAGATCCACCAATTTGCGAAAAATGTAACACCAACTTAACAGTAGAGCACGTCCTAACAGAATGCGAACAATACGAAGACGAAAGAAGACAGAACAATATCCCATACTCACTCCAAGAGGCTTTATGCAACAGCACAGAACACGTGAACAACATGATGAACTTTTTAAAACAAACAAACCTTATAAATAAAATATAAATTGTAACCAAACTGTAATAATGAACTATATAAATTAATGTAATCACTATTGTACCGGAGTCCAAATATCCTCGAAGTTGAAAGGCTCCTAAAGTACGCTAATAATAAAAAAATATATATATTAATAAATAATTTCTACTATTAAATTTGAAATTCATCTTTTTCGCTATACCTTTTCCTAGTTTTCTATCGTTGTTTGTACAATGAGATAAGATGTTATTTATTTAGAATGAATCTGATCCTTTTTCTATTAATTCAAAATTATTTATTTTTATTCTGGATAATGCGTCTGCGTTGGTATTCAATTCTCCTTTCATATATTCTATCTCATAATCATACTCTTGTAATTTTAATTTCCAACGTAAAAATTTCGAATTTGGTTCTTTTAAATTAGATAGTCAAATAAGTGGTTATAGGGTCTAAATACTATGTGACCCATACGATTACAGGAAGCTCTTTTTCTATAGTTGCGTAATTAATTTCGTGATTGTTTAACGTGCGACTAGCGTAGGCAATATGTAATTCTTTACCGTTGATACTTTGAGATAATGCTGCCCCAAGTTCAAAATTACTAGCATCAGTTGTCACTATAAATTGTCTGTTGGAATTTCGGTATTGTAAAATTGGATCGTTTACTAATAAGGTTTTACAAGTTTCAAAATTCTGTTTATATTCTTTATTATTTATATCTACAAAATTTCTACGTTTTTTAAAGATTTATTTAATGGTTTTATTATATTAGTAATATTTTTTATAAATCGTCTATAGTATCCTATTAATCCTAAAAATGATTTAATTTCTTTCAATGTTTTTGGGATTGGGAAATTTTGAATTGCATTTATTTTACTGTGATTTGGTTTTATTTCTTCTGGAGTCACTACGTGTTTGAGGCATTCTACTTCTTGTCTTGAGAAATCAGATTTGTCTGACTGTATTTTTAAATTTCAATCTCTCAATGTTTTAAAAACTGTTACCTAATATAAAAATCTGATGTGGACACCACATGACTTCCTGGTACGCGTATTAAACTATAGATATTTTTTTAATTGCACATATTTGACATTAAATCTTTTATTTTTTGTTCTAATCCATAGCAAACTTAATTTTTTTTTTAATCTAAAAATATATAATATTTAAATGTAGATATCTCGTTTATGCAAAAAGCTAATTTAAAAATTCTTAATGTGTTAGACGCAGAATTTAATTCTCTAAAACTTTTATTTGCAGCATTTATTTCTAAAATTAAAATAATACCATTTTTTTCAAGGAAAACTGTAAGCAGTGTCATGTAATGTGTCACTTCCGGTTAGTGTATTTTAACCAAAATATATTATGTAATTTCCATTGATATAGTAGTCTTATATAGCAAATTTGGAAAGTTTTAAATTATATTTGAATATAGTTTTTCATGAAAATCTATTATAGGCTTCAAGTAAAGTACCACTTCCGGTAGTTGTATAATGACCAAAAAGGGAGGTGCACAACTAGATGCTATAACAGTCCTAAATATAAAGTTTCAATTTTCTACGGCTTACCGTTTTTTAGTTATGCGAGATAAATACGTACGTACGTACGTACGTACAGACGGCACGGCGAAATTAGTCAAAATGGATTCAGGGAGGGCCAAAATACCTATTTCCGTTGAAATCTGAGAACCGAAAATTTTCGCGATTACAATACTTCCTTTACTTCGTACAAGGAAGTAATAATATCATCAATTAAGTCCTTTAATACAAAGTTATTTACCCCTTGGGAACGTACTTGGTTCATTTTTCAACCCGAACGGCATTCGATTGTATTCATAATGCCCGTTTTCTACACTAAATGCTGTTTTAGGAATATCTTGGGGGTTAATTTCTAATTGATGAAATCTTGCGACTAATCAATTGTTGAAAAATATTTAAATTTACCTAATCTGTCTAAAATGTCATTTGTATTGGGTATAGGGTATCTGTCATTTAATGTTTTTTCGTTAAGTTTTATGTAATCTATAACTAATCGACATTTCTTTTTGCCGAAAGAATCAGCTATTTAAAAAAAAATCCATACTGGTGCAGACCAAAGTGAAACACTATGACTTATATTGCCATCTTTTAATAATTTTGATATTTGCTCTTTAACTTCTTCTTTATAACAATTTGGATAACGGTAGCTTCTAACATGAACTGGTATTTCGTCACTTGTTTTTATTTCGTGCTTTATCTTAGTTGTGAAGGTTAACTTATCATTCTCTTCCAAGAATACATCTTTAAATTCTTTGACAATTTTGAACAGGCGCTCTCATTTTCTAATTCATTTAAATGATCTGTTCTATAGTTATTTGTATCACTAGTCCAGAAACTGCTATTTGGCGAGTGCGAGTATATTTTGAAAGGACGAGGAAAATAGTTTCTGGACGTGTAATACACAAGATTTTTCGCGCCAACGTTTTTGTAAATTTAATAAAAACGTTTAATTTATTATTCACATTCTAAATGTCAGGGAATTTTTTTATGTTGGTAACATCACCATATTTGAACTGCACTTTTAATTTTAATTAATTATTTATTGTTCATCAATTTACATCTTCAATAAGTTTAATTACACTGTACACTTTATTTAATAAACATAAAACATAATTCATTTCTTTGTCTATTTCACGACTTATCATTCCAGTATTATAACCTAAAAAATCAACATATTTTATTTGGATTTTACATTGCTAATTCAATTATAATTACTTACAATTTTGTTTAAAATATTTATGTATAAATATTCTGTTTTCTTGTATTGAAAATATTCAACTATGAATATTTTATCATAATATGTTTACGCCAATGCAATATTTTGACATTTCGTACGTTCAGGAGTTCGCTATCCTAGTGATGCCAACATATAACCATAAAAAGTCACTAATTTTTACCGGCCTAGGCCGGCAACACATGGTTTCCGGACGATTTTTAGTTATGTAAATAATGCTAATGCCGGACGGTGGCGAGAAATAGTTATTTGTATCACTAGTCCAGAAACTGTGAAGTATTTGTAGCTCAAGTGGTAGAGCAGTCACCTAGCGAGTGAAAGGTTCTGGGTTCAAATCCCGGCGAATGCTCATGATTTTTCACAATTTCAAACAAATGATCTATATGATTGACGAATGGTCTAATAAATAATTCTTATACTAATATATCTTCCAGGCTAACCGCCTACGCATAGTGTGGTTGTTAATTTGTAACGAATTGACGTATTCAATGTCACTTTACAAATATGTCTAACAACTAAATTTAATGCACGAAAAATCATGAGTAAATATTCGCCGAGTATTTGTAGCTCAAGTGGTAGAGCAGTCACCTAGCGAGTGAAAGGTTCTGGGTTCAAATTCCGGCGAATGCTCATGATTTTTCACAATTTCAAATTAACGAAATAGTTTACAAATAGTATTTCTTTTAGCTTTAATTGATTTGTTACATTTTAACGCTTCAATTTATATTCTGGTCCTAATATGTAAATTTTATCATTTCCGAAATCATGTTGAGCTTGTAACAATTTTAATTCGTCTAATTCGATTAATAGATCAAACTGAAAATGGAAGTCCAAGGCATAAAAATTTAATTGGTTATTATTACAATAAAGTGTAGTGTAATTATTTGATTTTGAGATATCATGCACTGTACTTAACGTAAATTTTTGTGTATTTAATTTAATTTAATTTGGATTTTCTTTAATAATTTTAGGATTGATAAATGATCAAGAATCTATTAAGCATTTGTATTTCCAAGTTTTAAGTATGGTAATCGTGTTATATTTTCTATATTCATTATCTCACCGAATTGTTGCTTTGACTTAATTCTAAAAATCTGATGTGGACACCACATGACTTCCGTGTACGCGTATTAAACTATAGATATTTTTTTAATTGCACATATTTGACATAAAATCTTTTATTTTTTATTTTTTGTTCTAATCCATAGCAAACTTAATTAAAAAAAAAACACAAAATATATACTATTTAAATTTAGATATCTCGCTTATGCAAAAGGATAATTTAAAAATTCTTAATGTGCTAGACGCAGAATTTAATTCTCTAAAACTTTTATTTGAAGCATTTATTTCTAAAATTAAAATAATACCATTTTTTTCAAGGAAAACTGTTAGCAGCTTCATGTAATGTGCCACTTCCGGTTAGTGTATTTTAACCAAAATCTATTATATTATTTCCATTGATATAGTAGTCTTATATACCAAATTTGGAAAGTTTTAAATTATATTTGAATATAGTTTTTCATGAAAATCTATTATAGGCTTCAAGTAAAGTACCACTTCCGGAAGTTATATAATGACCAAAAAGGGAGGTGCACAACTAGATGTTATAACAGTCCTAAATATAAAATTTCAATTTTCTACGGCTTACCGTTTTTCAGTTATGCGAGATACATACGTACGTACGTACGTACATACGTACATACGTACATACGTACATACGTACGTACAGACGTCACGACGAAATTAGTCAAAATGGACTCAGGGAGGGCCAAAATGCGTATTTCCACTGAAATCTGAGAACCGAAAATTTTCGCGATAACAATACTTCCTTTACTTCGTACAAGGAAGTAAAATATCTGATGTGGACACCACATGACTTCCTTGTACACGTATTAAACTATAGATATTTTTTTAATTGCACATATTTGACATAAAATCTTTTATTTTTTATTTTCTGTTCTAATCCATAGCAAACTTAATTTAAAAAAAACCACAAAATATATACTATTTAAATTTAGATATCTCGCTTATGCAAAAGGCTAATTTAAAAATTCTTAATGTGCTAGACGCAGAATTTAATTCTCTAAAACTTTTATTTGAAGCATTTATTTCTAAAATTAAAATAATACCATTTTTTTTAAGGAAAACTGTTAGCAGCTTCATGTAATGTGTCACTTCCGGTTACTGTATTTTAACCAAAATCTATTATATTATTTCCATTGATATAGTAGTCTTATATACCAAATTTGGAAAGTTTTAAATTATATTTGAATATAGTTTTTCATGAAAATCTATTATAGGCTTCAAGTAAAGTACCACTTCCGGAAGTTATATAATGACCAAAAAGGGAGGTGCACAACTAGATGTTATAACAGTCCTAAATATAAAATTTCAATTTTCTACGGCTTACCGTTTTTGAGTTATGCGAGATACATACGTACGTACGTACGTACGTACGTACGTACGTACGTACATACGTACATACGTACGTACAGACGTCACGACGAAATTAGTCAAAATGGACTCAGGGAGGGCCAAAATGCGTATTTCCACTGAAATCTGAGAACCGAAAATTTTCGCGATAACAATACTTCCTTTACTTCGTACAAGGAAGTAAAAAGAGTTTTGGTTTGAATTTTGCTTTTTTTCTACGCTTTCTGTTTCATAATTTAATTTTCAAAATTTTGTTCATCATAATTTTGTTCGAATTGGATTTGCGCATAATGGTTTTGTTCAAACTGAGTTAGTTCATCATAATCTTGATCTAATGTTTTTATGTTAAATAAATTGTGATTGTGGATACATTTTAGATTGAAATTGTCTTGTTTGTCCGGTTGTTGAGATTGACATTGGAGTTGGGTTTGGGAGTCGTGGTTTATTATTGTTATTTACAAATGTGTTTATTGGTCTAGGTTATGTAAATTGTGGTGTTTTTACTGGTTGTGTGTGCGTTTAATAATCTTATTATAATAATCAAATGCATTTTCCTTGCCCTGCCTTAATTTTGCAATTTCAATTGCTAAAGTATACAATCTCTTTTATCTGCGCACGCAGTTAATAAAGTATTTTTTAAATCAGTCCATTTGTTTATTACATAATTTGTTATTGCTTTGGCTGCTTTGCCTCTAATCTTATTTCTAATATTTGCTAACAAAACGAAGTTCTCGTTATCGTTAGGATCATTACGGTTATAAAATTTAGTAATAAGCGCTTCACTCATTCTAATAAAAAAAGATAATTCATTTGAATATCCATTGAAAATAAGTATTGTATCCAAGTATCTTTTGCTCGGACTGTGCCATTCTTGCTGGCTTTAGATTTAGAATTATTTAAATAGAATAAAAATATATCATCACGCCTTTTCCCCATCACTGGGAGTGGCACTCTGCCTAAGAAGATCTCGGTAAGTGATATATTTTTTTCGCGTGAAGTGCGGTTACCAGTAAATAAAGTAAATAAAATATGTACTCACAGTAGAATAAAGAACATGGTTTGACGATGTCGTTGACACACCTCGGCTGATGTCTCTTGTGCTTCCCTACGTGGATCGGGCACCTGGAGCCGGAGTTTGGTGTGGATTGTGTGGTTGATGTGTCACTTATGTTTCCCTACGTGGATCGGGCACACGAACCGCCTCTACTGCACCTCGTCTAAAGTATTTCGCTGTAGCTGCGTCACTAATATTTTACTTTGGTGTACCGCACTGGTGATGGCTTATGAGTTCAACAAATAAATTGTTGACACGTGTCTGAGTTGAAAGCGTTGGATTTTTTTTATCACTTAACTGCTTAAAACTTTTATATCACTCAGTTTTGCGAGTATCCAATCTTCGTCGCCAATTATATAAAAGATTACAACTATTGCCTTTTCAAAAAAGAACCTTAGTTTGACAGAGGTTGGTCACAGTTAGGCTTGTTGATCCAGAATGCCTTATCTTATAGATAATTTCATATTTATACTCATATTTATGCTGAGTTAATGTCTACACAAGAACAAAAGCATTATCAGTTGTTTATTATTATCTTCTTAGTTTTTTTCAGTTAACTTAGATAAAAATATAAATTTGGCGATTTTCTTTGCTTATAATTTTGTTATATAATAATAATAAATTTTGGTTTACACTTTCATGGAGAATTTGCAGAAGTACTCATTTTTTCATATCGAATCATTTACGAGTTACTGATAACAACATTTATTTTTCATATGGAGGTCGTAGTAAGCAATGGCATGTAGATTATTTTACTTCACTACGATATAAATGAGTAATAATTTATTATTATAATTAAGAGAAAAATTAACGATAATTTTTATGTATAATAATATTTAATTGAAAAAAGTAACACTACGTACAGAAAACACTCACAGAACACATTCTAAATATAAGGTAAGACATAACAGAAGTATCAGAAATAAGACGTGTCAGAAAAGGATGATGCTAAAAAAATATCAATCACTAAGAAGAGAGAAGAGACTTTAAGGATAGAATGGCAGAAAGCGTTAGAGAGAGTTGGGGGGTGCCCAAGAATGGGTGTCATGAGATTTCATTTTACTTTTTAAAACTCTACTACTACTATATTATATAATTTTTACTATAATTGTTACTACTATAATATAATTGTCATTACTAATATTATAAATATTCTACTATTGTTACTAATTTAGAAATAAGGAGCTTTTATATATATATATATTAATTAATTTATTTTTCTTTTTGAAATAACTGATAGCAATGCAGTTTTGATTTATTTGCCACGAAAATTCTTCATATACATATTTTAATAAATTTACATTGACTCAGAACTTTTAAAATATCTAAATGATTCATTTTATCAGGATTATTTTCGGTTTAAAAAATTCGGGGAATATTTTCAAAAACACTACTTTCCACCAATAAAAATACTGTTGGTAACTGGCCATTTATGGAAACGAATTATTGTATTATAATTTATAATATTCACTAGCTTTACTGGGGTTCCAGCTCGGTGCCCTTGTGATACTGTCCCGATGCCATGGCCTTCCTACGCTACTAAATATAATGATATTTTAATAACTTATTTAGTCAATTTATTCTCTATAAATTAAATTTTAATATATTGTTCTCTGCTACCGACAACATAGTAAGCAGCAGCAGAATAATACATATTTTATGTGGTATATATTTTTTTTTGGGAAAAGGATATATTCTGTTTGTTTTTCGAATATAAAATTTAAAATTGACTACCAAAACGTAGTTTCGTACAATTTTTTATTTTATATTTTACAGATCCTAAATATAATTCCGAGTTCTAAATAAAATATATTTTCAAAATATTATATATCTTATTTACATTTAAAATACATTTAATTAATATTCTTTAGAAAGTTATGTACCTAATAGTGGAGTTCTGTAATAAATTTTTAAATTTTGTAGATCCATAAATTTGTAAATAATGAACAAAATCACATTAATATTTATTGCGCATTTGTTCATCATTTACAGATTTACGGATCTACAAAACTTATGGGTTTACACAGAACTTATCTATTAATCAAATGATAAATAACGATTTCGAAAGTTGTGTCATCCTTGGTCACAATTAATAACATATTTAATTAATTATAATATTTGCATTTGATTGCCCCTGCATTTAGGATTTCACTTATAGTAACCAAAAATATATACGATCATTTAGATAAGTATAGAATACGAGTTGAATATTGTAGAGAATATTTATAAGTAGTTTGTGTGATATAATAAAATTTATTTATAAAGCTTATAGTGTGGATGCAACGCAGGTACACTTTTATGTATTGTAGATGCCCGAGCATGCGTGTGCTCATGTAACTATGCTTTTATGTGTAATTAACTCTATTGTAGAGTCCATATTATTATAACAAATATTTTATGTGATGTGTTATAAAATGATTATAAATGAATTTTTGAAAAATTAAAGGTCAATATATTTTAATCTGCATTGCTTTAATACAATTTATGTGTTTCAGTTGACATTAAGTTGATTATTTGTTAACGACAAAATTTTGATAAAAATTTAGAATCAAACAATTAAAGTTCAGGATACAAAATAAAAATGCATAAAGATATAAATGGCTTCAGGAATCCAAAAACAAGTCACATGCAAGTATAATTCATTTTATTAATCGACGTTTTGAATGTATACAACATTCATCATCAGCTTTGTAAATACACATAAATAGGTAACAATATCTGAAAGACAATATTTACCAAAAATTTAAGATTAAAAATGTAAAACTTTCAAAATAACACAATAATAAATATCAAAATATATAGATTGAAAATATGTTACAGTATTAAAAAACTAATAAATAAAAAAATTTCAAATGGTGTTAAAAATTAAAATATAAACAGTTAATAGATTGCGTAAAATTTCCAATGAAAATGCCAGCATATTTTAATTTATTGTATGCGTCTGTTTTTAAATTACACTAGCTGAACAATTTGAATTTATGTGAACCGACTTGGATCAAGCTGCATCTTAATAATATAAACTATCTCATTTGCAGCAAAATAAAAATTATGCCTAGTTTGCTCGTGATGACAAGTCAGGCCATTATTATCAGGGTTAAGTAGCCTATAGTGGGAGCGGTGCTGGTAAAGCCTCTTGTGAAGTGGTTGTGATGTTTCGCAAATATAAATACTGTTGCAAGCTCCACATTTCACTTTATTAATCACGTCTTGGAAATGAATGTTGGGTATGGATGAAGAAACATGAACGGCGTATAACTGCTGTGGAAATGAGGTATTTGCGGGGTGTGTGTGGATATACTAGAAGAGATCGTGTCCGGAATACATTGGTGTATGATGAATGTGAGATTGGGAAGAATGTTGTAAGAAGAGTGGGAATAAGTCAGTTGAGATGGTTTGGTCATGTAGAACGTATGTCGAATGACAGATTGGTGAAACAGGTGTATGTTGGTGCAATTGAGGGTGAAAGTTTGCGTGGACGGCCTAGGAACAAGTGGATGAATATGATTGAAGGGTTGTTGCGTGAGCGAAAGATTCTGAGCGTGAAGAATAAACGAGCTTGTATGAAAAGAATTATGAATGTGGTTGAAGCAAAAGTGGTGTGTCAGGATAGGAATGTTTGGAGAAAATTAATTGCGGGATAAATATGATGAATGAAGACAAGCGTATGATTCTTGATTTTAGATTCAGGATAAGAATGTTGAGGGGTTCGTGCTACCCCATTTAATGGGATATAGCGTGATGTTATGTATGTACGAGTATGTATGTCTTGGAAATAAAACTTATTAAATTCATCCTTTATATTAGTAAATAAATTGAAATTATTCGTGGTGAATTATATTCGTATGTGACACGTTATTGGATCCAGAATTATTTGTAAACTTTAATTAGTAGATTTAAGTTTGCTTTTTTGTGGCAGCACAACACAATTTTATTCACATTAGTTCCACAAATCATCGTAGTTGCACTGTGTGTCTATTAATGTAATATTTTAATAAATAAATGTACCTGTATTTTGTACTCCTAACAAAGGCAATAATATAACTGGTAACAATCCTGTCACATATAAAGGAATGCATTCGGAAACCCAATATCCTGCCATTAAAATTAAAAGAAATAAGCAGCGAATCTTCTTTTCAAAACTTATTAGAAACACCAAACCAGATATACAGGGCCATATTAACATAACAAATCCTCTCCAATAAAATCTTATGAACTTTAGAATTACAATACACCAGTTTTCATCCCTATAATTTGAAAAAGGAATATTATTAATTATGAGTACATATTGAAACTACTTACTGATTATCTGCTGGATTCTGCATTTTATTTGTATTATGTCAAAGTCAATAACTATCTGATTCGAATTTGTTTCATTGAATAGCTTTTTGTTGTACTGTAACACCTTTGATTTAATTTTTAATAAAATGTTTTGTATTAAACAAAAATACTGTAAAATAGTTATATTAATACCATCAGTTACATGATTAAATCATTCATGATTATTTCTATAAAAAATCAGTGTCCTTAACTTTGTAAATTTTGAAAACAAACTTTTTGGTTAAGAAACAGCATATCAAAATGTATATACTTTAAAAAGTTTTGGAATAACTTGTCTCATTCTGACACACGATACTCTCTTCAACCACACTCACGCATTATATTCATTATATATATATATAAGTTAGATTTATTGTCATGCAATAAATGTTTTTGAAAAAATTTTTTTTAGTGTTTTACAACATTAGATATTTTTTAGCTTCAGAAGTAAAAAGTTGGATACAGATTTGTTACAAGTATGTGTTTATCGTACTGGAGTGATAATCTGACTGGGTTCAGCCTTACACGATCCTATTCAGGATGTTACATGATTCTAAGATATGATATTACACTATTCTGGAATCGTATTGCTGGAGAGTCAGCGGTTTCCGTGGGAACACGGTTTCCTAACTCCTCCTTCGCTAGAATTGAGCTTCATCGGGGAGCTGCTGAACCGTTATAGGGGCTGAAGTTCTCGGTTGAATTTCAATGCCTTCTCTGGACTTCGGTCTTGTCAGCGAACGTCTGTGGAACTTTCTCTTTAAAACGATTACAAGCAGGATGATAGCACCTGTAATCAGAATTATATAGAGTATTAGGGTTGAATAATTGATTATATTGTTGACATCATGCTGGTCGAAGAAGTAGTCGTCAATGAATTCTTCGAGTTTGTTCATTGGTTTCAGCTCATTGATGGTATTAAATTCAATTGACATTTTTGGAATTTGATAAATGAATTTCTTCTCGCAAGTGCTTTCGTTTAGTTCATTTATTTTGTTAGGACACTGGTATGTGTTTTCCTTATTGTAGGTACATACGTCATATAGAGATTTAATTTGTCCATCATTTGATCTTAAGAAGTATTCTTGATTAGCGATAACAGTTACATTTTCGATATTGTGTTTAGTAGGAATCGGGATTAGGTGAATTAACTCAAATTGCGTTCCGTAATTTAAATGTATTTCAATAAAATACGTAATTTTGTTAGAAAAATTTGCAATTTACAAGGAGCATTTTTTCTAGGTCTAGAATATATATTAATTGGTAACTGTTTATTATAAAATTTTGAAATTTTATTTAATTCTGTGATAAGATCGTGTGACTTTATAATACTTGGATATGGTGTGTAATTTACAAAACGTCAAAGAAATTTCAACATCTTGGAGAATATTAAAAGTTAAAGTAGGTATATAAAGTGTTTAATTGATGAAAAATATATTTTATAAAGATCTTGATCTCTAGTTCCACCGACAACAATGTGGAGTAGTTGTTCGATTTTTGATTTTAATAATTTTTCGTTTTCTCTGAATGTGTCAACAGTCATATTAAAATAGTATATCATTTGTTTATTGACGGAATATTGGTATTTAATTTAGGGATTTAAATGATTTTGATTCTCCTTTAAGTGATTCAAAATTTGTGTATAACGTTTATCATCGTCGGCAACTAAATTTCCTATTATTGATTTGACAATTGTTCTGAGGCCGTTGATTAAGTTTCTTTTAACTCGTTGATTTTCTGTTTGTTTTGTTAAATGATTAATTTTCTCGTTTATGTTATTACGAATATAATCAATTATGTTATTATTATTGTCAAATTCAGGAGAAATTGTCTTGTCATTATTAAGGATTCGTTTAAGGCTTTCATATTGTTTGTTAAAATTTTCATATTGTGACCAAAGTGGTTGTAAGTCGTAATAGTGTATGAATGTGTGTGTGGATTTTTAGAGTTTTGCGATCCCGAGATTTATTGTCAATAGTCCTGGATTATGTGTTATGTCTTTCAGACTTAGTCCGTGGGAGTATGAGAGGTAGAGAGACCTGGAATATCAGAATTTTTGTTACAAAATTTTCGGGGTCTTCTTATATTGGAAAGGTGTATTTTAGGCTGCTTTTTTGTCATTGTGATTAGTTTCTATTTCCGCTGTTTTCAAGGGTTTATTTAACCTTTTTATCTTTTCTTTCTTAAATTTAGGCAATTTTGTTTTATTTACTTTTTGTTTGTTTTCAACATAAACTGTTTCAGGGATGTCTGGGCGGTCATCTCTTGTTTCATTAATTATAGTTATTAATTTAGATTTTTCATCTTGCAATTTTTGATTGATTTTTCGATACATTAGTTTAGTTTTATCTTTGTGTTTTTTCTTAATGACCGTTAATAACTTCAATCGGTTTTAAATTTGTCGAACTATGATTTGTATTATTATACGCTAAAATTGCACAAGATATTTTATCTTTTATCGACTCATTCTTGAAGTTGTCTTGCATATTAAATAAACGATTCTTTCCAATCTGGTTTTGGAGTGGGCCCTAAGAGAAAGTAAAACTAACACTAAAGGAATAATATGTAGGCAAAGACATCAAGTATTGGCGTATGCTGATGATTTAACAATTATCACGAGATCAAAGAAAGAGTTAGTTAGAATATTTAAAAACATCGTAACAAAAACGAGAGAAGCTGGGCTATCAATTAGTGAAGAAAAAATTTATGCAAATAGGCGAAGAATTCCATGGACGTCTCACAATAGATACGGGCACTAAAGTTTATAGCTTTGAAGAGATACGTAAATTTGTATATTTAGGGGTCAACATCACAAACAATAACGACGAAGATACAGAAATTAATGCAAGATTAATAAAAGGAAGTAGATATGTAGGGTCGCTGTTTGGTTTACTTAAATCGAAAAAAGTATCGCGAAGTGCAAAAATAAAAGTATATAGATCAGTAATAAGACCAACAGTGTTATATGGATGCGAAATTTGGGCATTAAACAAGCGTAACCAGAGTAAGTTGGAGGTGTGGGAAAGGCGAGTATTAAGGACAATTTTCGGAGGGAAAAAAGATGGAGAAGTGATGGTGCGCAGAACAAATGCTGAAATAATGGCCTTGTTTGGCGAGGCAGGAATAACGGGGGACATAAAGGCTCAGAGACTAAGGTGGCTAGGACATTTAGTGCGGTTACCAGAAAGCAGAACAGTACGAACAGTTTTAAAGGGAGGAACACAGGGAAGGAGAAGAAGAGTTCGCCCGAAAGGAAAATGGCTGGAGGCAGTTAAAAAAGACTTGCAGCAAATAGGAGTACCAAACTGGGAGAGAAAGGCATTAGACAGACCGGAATGGGGAAGAATTGTCAATCAAGCCAGGGGCCTGCATGGCCTGGAAAGCTAATCTATACAGGGTGAGTCTGGGAAGACGCCCCCCCCTTTAACTTTTTTATTATGAGTAATAGAAAAAAATGGTTCATATGAAAGTTTTATTATTTTAAATATACTATTTGATGGCAGATGTAGATATTTTTTATAAAGTCAGGTTTACAAGATACGACTATCAACTTTTATTTTTTAAATAGCAACCTATAATTATTTTACTAAAATAAAAACCGCCATTTTTTCTCTTTTCAACGGTGTATTAGTTTTTATTAATGTATCTGAAAAAATTTGCGAAAAATAAGAAAATTGAGAAATACTAGAAATAATTTTTATACAAATATTATAGGTGGCTATGTGAAAATAAACAAAATGTAACAGTGTTATACAACTTAACAAACTAAAGCAACAAATTCAGTAACAAAAACAACTTAAAACATAAACATTTTGTAACAGTGTTATACAACTTAACAAACTAAAGCAACAAATTCAGTAACAAAAACAACTTAAAACAAAAACATTTTGTTTATTTTCACATAGCCACCTATAATATTTTGTATAAAAATTATTTCTAGTATTTCTCAATTTTCTTATTTTTCTTGAATTTTTTCAGATACATTAATAAAAACTAATACACCGTTGAAAAGAGAAAAAATGGCGGTTTTTATTTTAGTAAAATAATTATAGGTTGCTATTTAAAAAATAAAAGTTGATAGTCGTATCTTGTAAACCTGACTTTATAAAAAATATCTACATCTGCCATCAAATAGTATATTTAAAATAATAAAACTGTCATATGAACCATTTTTTTCTATTACTCATAATAAAAAAGTTAAAGGGGGGGGGGGCGTCTTCCCAGACTCACCCTGTATATATATATTAAATAAACGAATATGTTCTATTAAAGTTGAGTGAAAACGTTTAACCAAAACATTCGAGTTTGGATTTTGTGAGTAAGTAAAATGAATTTAAATTTTATGCAAGGATAATAGTTCTTTAATAACTGTATTAATGCCGCGGTGATTTGTTTTACTTTTATGATTATTTTTTATTGTTTGTAAAATTTCTTCTGGGTCTTCTACATCTATTAATTTAGTATTACACTTAATAAATAAAATGTCAGAGTTTTTGAAATACTTTTGATAAATTGTTCGTATAAAGGTTGTTCGACATACAGGTAATATTTTTCTTTAGGCACAACAAATTTTTAAATAAATTTTACAGTGTCTTTTTCAAAATTTGTTTCTGATAATTGCACTAAAATTCTCATTTTGTCAGAATGAAATTTTTGCACTTTTGGTGTACATGGAGAGTTTTTAACTTGAGATATAAATATTAGATTTTTGCCATAGTTTACGGCAGATTGTGTTATCGTAATTCCAATAATAGGATTTTCTGGATTTGAATGTATAGTTTGGTCTGTCAGTATCATTTAGAGCATCTTCGTCAGGTTCAACAATCATAGATTGTGTGTTATTGTTGGGATTAAAAGTATCGGTAAATGTTTCAACATATTCAAAGAGATTTTTTAAACCGGGGTCAACAGTGTTGACATTTAATTCTATTCGTGATAGAGCGTCAGCGTTTTTGTTTAATGTTCCTTTTTTATGAATAACTTCATAATCGTACTCTTCTAATTTGAGTCTCCAACGCATTAATTTAGAATTTGGTTCTTTTAATGAATGTAAATATTGTAATGGATTATGATCAGTAAAGCCCGGATTTTTAGGCAATTCGCGATTCAAGCTAAGCGATACGCACCATGCGGTAAAATTTTAAAATTGTGACGCCACGTCTGGGATACAATTACTGTCATTACGCTCTCTTTGCGTGTGTAAAGTTTATTGTTATAAAATGTTACTACTTTGTTATTAAAAAGTTTGGCATAAAAAATGGAAAAACAACCAAAAGTTAGTAAGAGCAATGTTAATTGTTGTGTATTTGGTTGCAAATCAGTTAGAAATAAAGATAATATAGTATATCACACATTTCCAAAACATGGCGAGAATATAGATGTAGCTGAAAATTCTGAAAATACACTTATACAACATTCCTTTAATTCAACTGTAACTGACGAAATATGTAATATAATAGTAGACTGCACACTATGATTTAAAATTTCTTCAAAATATTGATATCCAGGGGTACTTTTGATTGAAGAGGACATATTTGTTTGCATAATAATAACATTTCTACCAATTCTAAAAAATTCAAATAGACATATATGTATATAATAAAAGAAAATTGTACTTATGTTTCGATATTGCACTGTTTGGGTTAGCTCTTTCTAAAATTTCACGAAATTTTTTTGTATGAAAACTATCCATTTCAAAATTAATTTTTGTACGAATATTTTTATAACACGGAGTTTCCAATAATGGTAAAGTATTATAGTTTTCAAATACTAATTATTTTTTACATGCCCAAACACATTTCACATCAGTTTGGGAAATTAAATTTAGTTCAGACACATCATTCCTAAAATGAAAACAAACCCAAGCAAGAAAATAAAGTGTAATGTAAGACTATAACAAACGAAGGTGTAACACGAGCAAGAGCTAGGTAAATAAGTTAGTCACTTATTCTTAATTTAATAATTGTATTAGGTTCAATATTTGCACTTACCTTGAGATACGGAACGTAGCACTGGCACTCTTTATTACCGCGATATGAAATGAAAAGAGGTTGAGAGCTAAAGGCTGAAGTTTGGTAGAATGTTTAAAATTATATTTAATTAGTAAGAAAAACTGATCTAAGGATATAAGAAGACACAAGTTGAACTGTTGAGGAGACGAACGAGACTGATGGTTTCCAGCAAAACACTTGCTGTCCTGGGTACGATACCCACATCTGGAATCCATCCCCCACACATCGGGGTGCACACAGATGTCTCAAGTGTTTTGCTTATGTAGTCTGACACTCTGGCCCTGCAGATAACGCGAACATAAAATCTTGTTGGAATTCTAAGA
The DNA here is from genome assembly GCA_947425015.1 of Pterostichus niger. NCBI lineage: Eukaryota > Metazoa > Arthropoda > Insecta > Coleoptera > Carabidae > Pterostichus > Pterostichus niger. Next base: position 14,021,524 of record OX380348.1, read on the forward strand.
ATATTAACTATAACTGTCTCTTTATAATTTAATGCCCTATATTCGAAAACCAAAAGATCTCACACTCAGCCTTAATGGCACATGTGGTCACGAGTGTCAAATTACACGAAACCAATCTCACCTAAACGCAACATAACAACAATGAGATAGCTCATATTGTTACAAAGGGATTCTACAAGTCTAATCAATTTAATCAGAAGAAACTATGTTGTTTTTGTTTTAATTGTCACGTTAACATTAGGCACTGAGTTGCGAAATCCCTAAAATATAAATCGTTAGTTATAGATAGAGGTTGTGAATTTTGATTTCGAAAATACGAAATTTTTTGTACTTGTTCTCAAGATATAGAGTATCTTGATTAATGAGAATAAAAAGAACTATCATAATAAATATAAAATAGTACCTAAGTAATAAGGCTTTTTATTACACAGCTTTTTTAACCATAAGCAAATATATATTACAATTTCTGAAATAATATTTTTAAGAAACGAGAACACAAAATTTGTAGGAGTTGTTGCGAAATCCCAATCAAAATCTCTAGCTCCTGATAAGTTTTATTTATTGATATAGAATAAAAAATAAAAAAATACACCTAGTGCAGTATACAGGGTGAGTCTGGGAAGACGCCCCCCCCCCCTTTAACTTTTTTATTATGAGTAATAGAAAAAAATGGTTCATATGAAAGTTTTATTATTTTAAATATACTATTTGATGGCAGATGTAGATATTTTTTATAAAGTCAGGTTTACAAGATACGACTATCAACTTTTATTTTTTAAATAGCAACCTATAATTATTTTACTAAAATAAAAACCACCATTTTTTTTCTCTTTTCAACGGTGTATTAGTTTTTATTAATGTATCTGAAAAAATTCAAGAAAAATAAGAAAATTGAGAAATACTAGAAATAATTTTTATACAAATATTATAGGTGGCTATGTGAAAATAAACAAAATGTAACAGTGTTATACAACTTAACAAACTAAAGCAACAAATTCAGTAACAAAAACAACTTAAAACAAATTATTTTCACATAGCCACCTATGTTTCAAAAACAAGCGCAAGTAGATACTCCCTTCCTTCCTCATCTTTTTTCTCCATTTTCAGTTTTTACTATACAGTGTGTAACTGCAATTGTGTTAAATGTATTTTTAAACAAGTGCAGGAGATGCTGCCTTCATTTCTTATAGATTCGTTGTTAGAGAAGTGGGCGTAAGTGAAGATTTACGAAACAGGTGTACAGGAACGAATGGATGAATGTTTGTTGCGTGATGATGGATTTTGGTTGTGAGAAAAGAAAGAGTTCGTACGGAGGAAGTGTTAATGTGGTCGAAACGAGTATCGTGTGTCAGGATAAGAATGTTGACGGGTTCGTGCTACCCCATTTAATGGGATATAGCGTGATGTTATGTATGTATTTATGTATTCATGCAAATTTTCCAAGTTTATTTTAACTTTGTATAGTTATTTAGTATTAGTGTTTTTTATATAGATAAAAGTGCAACGGAAATAAAATTTGTGATTATCTAAATGTGATGGCTGTGATTCTCAAACATTTTCACTATAGCACCTAAAACAAGAAACAATACTGCAGAAGATAAGCAAACTATAGATGATGTGTTTAATCTCGTAAAAAAGTTGAAAGATGAAATTGTGTTACAGTTAGATTTAGGGTTCACCACATCGTTCATTTTCATCATCATTATAATCACCTGAAAATCATAACATTAGCATTGTATTTCATTTTTGACTACATTTCATCCTTTTTTTTGTACTTACCTTATGTCTGCTCTATTTCTGTTCAATCATCTGTGTTATCATTAGTCATCTGTCAACATTTCACCTTCACTTTCCTTGACATCTCTGGTGCTGCACAACGGCAAGTCAGGACACTAGTTATTTACGGCAGCGTATGCAACTGTCACTGCTATGCTGTCGTACAATTCGACGATGGACACTTTTTTTGGTATTTAACTAGATTTTACTTGTCGCCGGAAATGCGTTGCATTTTAAGGTTTTAATATTTTTTTTTCACTGTTTAACCAATTTTGAGCGAGAGAGCTGTGCGACATTTTTTTTGCAAATTCGCGTTAAGTTTAAAAACGAAATTGCCCAGTTTACTGGATCCGCGTCGCTACCGCTCCAAAGGTATAATAATTGAAGTAATTATTAACTACGGAATATTCGGGATCATTGTTCGCTTCATAAATTCACTTCAAGCCGCATACCAGCTCAGGTAATTTACTAATATAGTTTTCTTAAATCGTTTATTTTAAATTCAATACATTCACAAGTGCTCATCAACTATGCAAGTCGTCTAATCTCGGTTTTGTTTCCAGGCTTTACATTTCTATTTTCATTTTTATTGTTATTTTTGCTTCTGACCTTCCGTTCTGTGTGCGGGGTTTCGCATCTCCAATTCATACATTCATCGTGTTGAGCTACATTTCACGTCACGCATCTTCATCGTTGTTCTCGGGTCTTCGTGCTGTTGCGACCGAGTCATTCCTGAGGAACGACCTTGGATCCTGTTACGTCACGCTCCTCCGTGGACGGACCGCACCCAGTCATCGCCCACCGGCAGCGTCCTGGCTACCCTCGGCAGAGAGAGCACAGCTAAGCCTTATCATTTTATTTTACATTATCGTATATTCGTTAGTTACACTTATTACTCCCGACTGAGAATTCTTACCTGTATCGCTATTTTAAGAAGTCTAGTCAAGCTACGGCTGTTTGCACCATCTAGTTATATTATTTATTGTTGCACCAGTGTTGTGTAGCTCGTGCTTCGTGGTAGTAGTAGGATTGGTTGAGAGTCAGTATTGTCGGCTACCGTCGTATACATCGCAGGTACCTCCGATTCATCGACGTTCGTTGCGCCGAATTGTTTCAGTTTTATGCCATGTTGGCAACAACAACGATCCTACGTGCTAGAGTGGACACAGCGCCCCTTCACTACGCTTTACAATCCGTCATCTTCTCCGGTGCGTATATCCTTGACTGGATTTTCCCACGTCTCGTTATCCTGGCGAGTAATTCTGTCAATAACTAGAGCGATCATTATTTTTGTTTTGTATACGTTTACCTTCAATATATGTATATTTGTGTTCAGTATACGACTAGTGTACTGCCCCACCGATACTTAGAAACCGTTTTAGCGCCGAACCCGTCCGTAGGTTTTGACGATCACTCCTTCGTCGAACTGTTGAGGCACAGATCGTCTGGCGCCCCGAGCTTTTCTCACACAAAATTGTCGTACCCACACCGACTTCGACTTGAGCCTAGCCGAGGTTCGACCGGGCGGGTGACGAGGCCCACCACGCGTGAGCATCGTTATAATTGTTACTCATAAAGAAGATATTACAAGTTATTTGTGCTAGTGATATTTTAAATGAACTAAAAAACATAAAAGTTGAAAATCAGCAATTTAGAGATCAATTAGCAAAAATATGTAGTCAATCAAATCTGTTCAGTGCTCAAAATTCGTGGTCATGTGCTTTAAAATCGGATATTAAAAAACCAAGTAGTGATTCAATTTTAGTGGTTCAACCTAAATCTAAACAAGTAAGTGCTGAAACAAAAAAAGTTATACAAAATTCTGTCAATCCATCAAATTTATCCGTGGAAGTTTCGGTTCTTAAACAATGTAAAGAAGGGGCAGCAATAATAGGCTGTGAAAGTAGTAATGATCTGCAAAAATTAAAAGACAGCATTACAGAGCAAATCGGTGATAATTATGTCATTAGAGAGTCTGCTCTTAAGAATCCGAGATTAAAAATTAAATATGTTGACAAATCTGACATTGAAAGTGATGCAGAATTTATAAATAAAATATTTGCTCAAAACGATATCCCATCATCCGAAAACAAAAATAAATCGAGAATAATATTTTAAAAAGAAAATCAAGATAGACGTAGTTATGACATTATACTGGAATTAGAGCGGAATGTACATCATATACTATTGAATAGGAATAAAATTAATATTGGTTGGCAGAAGTGTAGTGTTCAAAATCATATGTCAGTTTTAGATGTTTCAACTGCTCGAAATACGGTCATATCTCTAAGGATTGCAAAAGGGAAACACCTGCCTGTCCTAACTGCTAAAATAGTCATAAATTTTGTTTGTGTGAACTGTAAATCAGCTGTTGACAATTTAAATATAAATATTAATTATAAACACAGTGCATTAAGCAGTGAGTGTCCATCATATATAATAATAATAGAAAAACAAAAGCGTAAGATAAAGTTTATTTCAAAATAGCAATTACGGAACATTACTATGATTCATCAGAATATTCGTAGTATTCGAAATAAAACAGACGAACTAAAAAAATTTATTGATGAATTAAATAAAGACGTGCGTGAGTGTGCGTCACCGAACATTGGTTAAATGAAGCTGAAACTGTTTTGGAACTACTGGAAGGTTTCACCTTGGCGAGTGTCTTCTGCAGATCCAGCAATCATGGCGGAGCTGGTATTTTCGTCAAAAATGGCACTAATTATATTATCTTGCAAATAACGGCTAATACGTCTCCTGAGAATTGCTTTAAATGTGCTGGTGTTTTTATCAATGAATTTGAAACAGCTGTAATCTCAATTACCGTCCTCCATATATTGATAACTTTGATTCATTTATAACATAATTTGAACAATTAATGACAAATATAACAAATACATTTAAACAAATAATACTATTTAGCGATTTCAATATAGACTTCTATAAATAAATATATTACTGCATTTCACTCATTGATGACAAGTTTTGGTTTCAATTCTTTAATAAACATACCAACGAGAATCACCGACAAAACAGCAACTTGCATTGATACTGTGTTTGCAAATTTTTGTATCCCAGATACGGATATTATATTTTCTGGACTATCTGACCATTCTGCACAAGTAATATCTTTTCCATATAAATTAAACAATCTTTCATTCGATAAAGGATGTAAATATATAAAAAAAAATTCTGTAGATCAAATTAATAATTTTCATGCAGCAGTTTCTAATGAGACGTGGTTAAGTGTATTCAATACAAATGATGTAAACATGAATTTCAAATATTTCTTTGAGAATATCAAAGAATACTTTTTTTTATTTAGTTCAAGTCCTTCAGCATCTAGGCTATTAGGACTATACATTATAATATACAGTTTGTATTGTTTTACATGGTTATTTTGTTTTGTTTATGTAGTTTTTGTCTTTTAAGTAGTTTAGTACATTTTGTATGGATTGTGATGTGTTGTTAAGAGTTTCCTTTATGGTGTTAGGTATACAATATTTATGGCTAATTTGTGTATGTTTTGAGCAGTCTAATAGTATGTGTTTTACTGTGAGGGGGTTGTTGCAGCAAGAGGGTGGTTCAGATTTGTCTATGATGTGTTGGTGCGTGGCTTTGGTATGTCCAATTCTCAATCTGGAGATTATTATCTGTTCTCTTCTTGTTCTATTTACTTCCCAATTTTTTGTGTCTTCTTTTATTTCTCTTAGTTTGTTGTTACTTTCACTTCTCCATTCGTCTTGCCATTTGTTTTTAGTTTTATCTTTTAGCTGGTTTTTGTTATCCCACATTGGTGTTGATATGTTTATAGGTGTGTTGTTTGTTGCCTCTTTAGCAGCTATGTCCGCTTCCTCATTTCCTTTTATTCCTGTATGGGAGGGGGTCCAAATGAAGGTAACGTTTGTTCCATTTTTTTCTGCTAGGTGTATTTGTTCCTGTATTTCTTGAGTGATTTGATCGTCTAGGTATTTGTGTTTTATTTTTTGCAGGCTGCTAATTGAATCGCTGCATATTGCTAGATTTGTGTTAGTTCTGGTGAGGGTGTTGTAGAGTTTGATTGCTTCTTTTATTGCGAATAGTTCTGCTGTGTAGCTGCTTATATTATCTGGTAGTCTGAATTTATAGGTGTTTTCTTCTGTTACTATGACTGCTCCAGTGTTGCTTCCTATTTTGGATCCGTCGGTGTACATAAATGTTGTGTCTTGATGATTACTTTTGTTCTTGTTAAATTCGTTTTGATATATTATTGGAGGGGTTTCTGTATTTGGGAAGTGTACGAGTTCTAGGTTGTATTGGGGTTGGTTAAAGTTCCAGGGTGGGGTATTACTATATGTGGGAGGCGTTGGGTTGGGTATACTTAGGTTAAGTATTTGGAGGGAAGAGTTTATGAAGTGGTGGGTTGGAATATCGTTTTTTATTCTGTTGGTTGGGTTGAATATCTGTTTGAAGGCTGGGTTGTTTGGGTTTTGGGTTAGTTTTACTAAGTAGGAGAGGGCTATTTGCATTCTTCTGTACCTCATTGGGGTTTCTTCTGTTTCAATGAGTAGGGACTTTACTGGGCTTGTTTGGTATGCTCCGGATGCTATTCTCATAGCTTGATTAGTGATTCTGTCGATATTATCTAAGTTAGTTTTGCAGGTGGTTGCGTATGCCATGCATCCATAGTCTATTTTTGCTCTAATGAGTGTTCTGTATAGTTTTATGATCGTTTCTTTTTGGGCTCCCCATTTATAATGTTTTAGAGATTACATTCCTTTTTTAGATTCTATAGGTGCAGTGTCCAGTTTAGTTTTTTGTTGAAGGTAACTCCTAGGAATTTAAAGTTGTCCACGTATTCTAATTCCGTTTGATTTATTGTGAGTTTCGGATTGGAGTGGGCTTTCCTTTGTTTGCAGAAGTGTATATAGTTGGTTTTCGTTTGTGAGAATGTGAAGCCTGTTTGGTTACTTCATTCTTCTAGGTTGTTAATTATCTGCTGAAGTTTCTGTTTGATGGTGTTTAAGTCTTTTTTTGTAGTATATGACAATGTCATCTGCGGATAGTGAGATTTTGATTTGTGGTAGTATGGTTCTTGTTATGTCATTTATTGCTAGAAGATTTCTCCTTGTGGTATTCCATTAGTTTGTGATTTTGGATCTGACAGGCATCCGTTGGCTTTAACTCGGAATGTTCGGTCTTTAAGGAAGTTTTTTGTGTATAATAGTATGTTGCGTTTTAGTCCGTGAAGTGTCATATTATTTATGATGTGGTGTGTCCAAGTGCTGTCATACGCTTTCTGTAGGTCTATGAAGATTGTCACTAGGTGTTGTGTGTTATAAAAGGCGTATTCTATTTCGGTGTTTATTGATATTATTTGGTCTTGAGTTGATCTATTGTATCTGAAGCCACTTTGTGCGGTGTTCAAAGTATTATTTGCTTCTAGGAACCAGACTAACCTTTGGTTTATGATTTTCTGTAGGACTTTGCTAAGTGTGTTTGCCAGGGAAATTGGGCGGTAGTGGTTTGGGTCTATTTTGTATTTTTCTGGTTTTAATATTGGGATTATGTACACTTCCTTCCATGCATTTGGGTAGGTATTTTTTGTCCATATTGTATTATATATTTGAAATAGATGTTCTATTGCGTTTTCTGGTAGATTTGTTTGCATTTCGTACGTAATTGTGTCTGATCCTGGGCTACTGCTATTCTTTAGAGCATCTATGGTTGTTGTTAATTCATGAATATTTATGATTTTGTTTATTTCTAGGTTCTCGTCGTCTTTTATATCTATAATATTTTTTCTTCTTGGTTTTTGTAGATTCGGAACTGGTTTGTGTATAGATCGTCACTAGAGTTTTGCTCAAATGTATCCGCAAGGACATTTGTTATTTCTTGTGGTGTTGTGTACAACTTTCCGCTTTTTTATTACTGTTGTTTGTTGTATGTTTACGGTTCGTTTGATACTGCCCCATACTTCTTTTGGGTTTGAGTTTTCATTAATTTTTGAAACGTATCCTTGCCATGATTTTGCTTTGGAGTCTAGTATAGTTTTTCTTGCAATTGCTCTGGTTCTTTTAAGATTTATGTGGTATACCTTGAAACATATTTTCCTCTAAAAAAAGTCAGAAATAAACTATGTCCCACTAAACCATGGATTACTGAAGCAATAAGAGTTTCGTGTAGCCATAAACGTCAATTGTTATTATTTTGTAATCATAATAAGAACCACATTTTTAATTTATATGTCAAGAAGGACTGTAGAATACTCAGCAAATCAATTTAATTATCTAAGAAAATATACTACAAATCATTAATACAAACATCAGAGAATAAATCCAAACAAATTTACATACATACATACATACATAACATCACGCTATATCCCATTAAATGGGGTAGCACGAACCCGTCAACATTCTCATCCTGACACACGATACTCGATTCGACCACATTAACACTTCCTCCATACACAACCAAAATCCATCAACACACAACAAACATTCATCCATTCGCTAGTGTACACTGCGCTTGTTTCTGAAGATCGTCTCCGCACAATTGCAGGTAAACACTCAAAACATCTAACCAATTAATCTAAAATCAAGAATCATACGCTTGTCTTCATTCATCATATTTATCCTGCAATTAATTTTCTCCAAACATTCCTATCCTGACACACCACTTTTGCTTCAACCACATTCATAATTCTTTTCATACAAGCTCGTTTATTTTTCACGCTCAGAATCTTTCGCTCACGCAACAACCCTTCAATCATATTCATCCATTTGTTCCTAGGCCGTCCACGCAAACTTTCACCCTCAATTTCACCAACATACACCTGTTTCACCAATCTGTCATTCGACATACGTTCTACATGACCAAACCATCTCAACTGACTTATTCCCACTCTTCTTACAACATTCTTCCCAATCTCACATTCATCATACACCAATGTATTCCGGACACGATCTCTTCTAGTATATCCACACACACCCCGCAAATATCTCATTTCCACAGCAGTTATACGCCGTTCATGTTTCTTCATCCATACCCAACATTCACTACCATACATCAACGTAGGTACTAACACACCATTATAAACACTCAATCGAGCATCTCTGGATACATTCACGTTCCGAGTAAAGGTTCCCAGAGCACCCAATATCTTACATCCAGCGGATACTCTTCTTTCAATCTCACGATCAATACGTCCATCCCTCGAAAACACACTCCCCAAGTATACAAACTCATTTACTTGACCCAATCTCACACCATTCACCGAAACATTGCAATCAGTCACCAAATCACTCTTCTCAAACACTAACACTTTACATTTATCAACATTCAGTAATAGATTTAAACCTTTTCCTACTTCATTTATACTTAGAATCATTCTTCTCAATTGTTCTTTAGATTCACCCATTACAACTACATCATCCGCATAAGCTAACGCAGGCACTACACTGCCACCAATACGTACACCATCCGCCCCATTCAGCGACTTTCGTAACAACACATCCATATATAAATTAAACAACCACGGGGACATCCCACAACCTTGTTTCACGCCAACATCTATAGAAAACCAATCACTCAATCTACCATCAACTCTCACCGCAGCCTCGCTATCTTCGTATAATGCACGAATCGCTCCCAACAAATTACCATTTATACCGTACTCTAGAAGTACATCCCACAGAATAACTCGATGAACACTATCATATGCTTTTTTAAGATCGAGAAAGCCACAGAACACCTTCTTGTTCTTAGCAAGTGATTTCTCAACAATCATACGAAGAGAAAACAATTGATCTACACACCCTCTCTCAGGCAAAAATCCACCTTGCATATTACTCAACTTGGAGATTGTTAAGGTTCGTACCTTGTGAATAAGAATCTTCCCGTACAACTTCCCTACCACACTCAAAAAACTTATCGCACGGAAATTAGTACAATCACTCGAACTACCTTTGCCCTTAAATAAAGGACAAATGATAGCACGTTTCCAATCATCAGGAGCTACACACAGTTTCAAACAAAATCTAAATAAATAAACTAACCAATCAAATAATCTCTCACCACCATACTTCAACATCTCATTCGTTATACCATCCAAACCAGGAGCTTTACCATTCTTCAAACGTAACAATGCAAAACTAACATCACTTTCATCTATATCCCATTCATCACTTCTAACATTTTCTCTTGAATTTTCACTACAACAATTCGATCCATTTACGCTACCATATAAGCCTCTAAAATACTCACACCATCTATTTCTAACGTCTAATTCATTCCACAATAACTCACCATTCGCACTCTTAATCGCTTTTACTGCCCTTACATTACCACCTCTCAATCTCTTCACACTCAACCAAAACATTCTTTTATTCATAGTAAAATCATTCGTCATTCTTTCACTCATCAAATCATCAAAACGCACCTTACTTTCTCTCACTACTCTCTTAACATGTTTATTTAACCTTTTATATTCTAGCAAACATTCATCACGTAAACTTCCAGGCACATCTTTTACATGTAGAAATCGCAAATACGCTCTCTTTTTCTCTTCAATTGCTTCTTTCACTTCATCATTCCACCATGCATTCCTTGGACAAGAGCCTAATCTGGCTTCACCACAAACTTCTTTTGCACATTTAAGAACTGTATCCTTAAATTTCATCCAAACATCATTTATGCTGCATTCAAAATTAGGCTCACATACAGGCAAAGATTCATTTATTTTCTCAACAAACAGATCTCTAATATCCTCATTCTGTAGTACACTAGATTTCACACGAAACATTTTTTCGGTGCCTTTTACCCTCATTCGCCAACATTTATCCAGACGTATACGCGACACCACCAAATAATGATCATTCGTACCCAATTCAGCCCCACGCTTCACACGCGTATCCACAACTAAACTTCTTAGTCGTTCATCATACAAAATAAAATCAATCACACTCCGCCTATTCTCCCTCACATTCTCCCATGTATACAAGTGAGCTAATTTATGTTTAAAGACAGAGTTGGAAACGAAAAGATCACGCTCTAAGCAGAAGGATACTATTTTCCTACCGTTTTCATTCACCCTCACATCACCATATTTACCCAATACATTCCCAGACATGCTTCTCTTTACTCCCACCCAACCATTCAAATCACCACATACGATAACTTTTTCACCTGGATCACACGAATCAATCACACTATCTAACAAATTCCAAAATTGATCTTTCTCAAGATCACTTTCGGATTCAGTTGGGCCATAAACTGACACAACGAAGATTCTATGAAAGCCTACCTTAAGTCTCAGCCAAAGAATTCGCGATGAAATACAACTATAATCTCTTACAAACGGTTTCATCCTTTCACTAACAAGCACTCCTACACCATGTTTTGCCCGTTCATTTTCTGCAACACCCGACCACAAGCAAAACAATCCATCTACCTCCTCTTCATTACAGCCTTTCCGCTTTGTCTCGCTCACACACAAAACATCTACATTATACACACGCATTATATTCACCAATTCATTTTCTTTTCCATTTATACCTCTAACATTCCACGTACCAAACTTACATTCATCAAATTTCGCCCATTTATTCCTCATTAGAACAAAAGATAAAAGAAATAGGGTTCTCTCGGTAAAAGAAGAAGAAGTTAAGGTAGCTTACCAGGCTTATCCTTAACTATAAAAGAAAGGAAATAAATTACATTCACACACCTGTCAAATGTCAATCACACCTAAAAACAAATCATAATTCACCGTATCTAAGCGTAACTAATATAAACAACTAACTATATACAAGACAAAAAAAAATAAAAATAATTAAACTATTTTGAAAATCAAAGATAATACTTATCTTAGTAAAAGGATATGCACAAATTCTGGTGACAATCAATAAATATTAATCCAACTCAAAATAACCAGTCAAAAACCAAAATTAAATCCTTATTTGACGGACGAGTGTTGTTTATTATGTTGTCTTGGAACACAATTAATAAAATCAAAACGCAATCATATACTGCTTATAATATTGAATTACACAATACTGATAAGAATGAAACAACATCAAATCTAGATCAAATATGTAACATTTTTATGAATTATTTTGCCAAATGTATTCCGAATATATTAACCCCTAACAATGTATCCCAAATTAATTGCACTCATATTTCTAATTCTATTTTTATAGTTCCTTTTGATCACTACGAAGTACGTGAGGTCATCAATTAATTTAAAAAACATACATCTTCAGGTTCTGATGAAATGCCAATGATAATTTTTAAAAATAGTTACGCTTTAAGTGTGATCTTAAATCATTTATTTAACAAATCTGTAGCTGAAGGCACTTTTCCTGATATTTGCAAAATCTCCAAAATTATTCCCTTGTATAAAAATAAAGGAGATAAAAAGGATGTGAAAAACTATAGACCTATATCACTACTTCGTAGTGTATCAAAAGTACTAGAGAAGCTTATATTTAATCGTTTAATAATTTTTTTAACTCTAACAATATACTTGTTGACAATCAACATGGTTTTCGACCAGGAAGATCAACAATAACAGCTCTCTATGACGTAATTAAGTTTATACTTGCTGAAGTTGATAAAAGGAATATTGTAAGTGTACTTGCCACAGACTTAAGTAAAACTTTTGACAGCGTAAATCATGATATCCTACTACAAAAATTATCTGCCTATGGTGTAAGAGGCATTTTGTATGACTGGTTTTGGTCGTATTTAGAGAAACGTTTTTGTTATGTAGAAATTTCCACACAAATGATCAATTTGTTGCAAATAAATACATGTCTGGAAAATACTTGTTAAAATTAGGAGTACCACGAGGATCTGTCCTTGGTCCACTTCTTTTTGGTATATATCAATGACTTACCCAAATGCATAAAAAACTTCTTGGTAATATATGCTGATGATGTTTATTTTTTGTCTTCCGATAATATTTTTAACTCAGTTGAACAGAATGTAAATGATACAGTTTTAGCTACTCGTATATCATCCTGGTGCAACAACAACAATTTAATTCTAAATATGACTAAAACCATTTGTGTCTTTTGCTCATTAAGAACTTGTGATACACAAAATGTTCAATTGACAGCCAACAAAGCCAATTATGTTAAATGTCTTGGGCTTACAATAGAAGACTTGTTACAATGGTCAATACATATAAATAATCTGTCTATAAAACTGTCCAAAGTATGTTATTTAATTAAGCATGTAAAATTGTCGTGTGACGTAAGTACTTGTATTATTGCCTATAATGCTTATTTTCAATCACATTTCCGATATGGAATAGTTTTTTGGGGATCTAGCTCAAAATGCAGGAATCTTTTAACAATACAAAAGCGAATGATTCGAATACAAGCTGGTATTGGATGGACTAAAAATTGTAAGGAGTATTTCACAAAATATAAAATTCTAACTGTCTATTCACTGTATGCTTTTGAACTATTAAAGTTTGCACATAAAAATAAAGAACACTACATCTACAGTAAAAATAATACAAGACAAAAGGACCAAATTATAATTTACCCGCACCATAATATAAGTACATATGAAAAAGGAGTGTATTATATGTCTGCTAAATTGTACAATTACTTACCGAATAATCTAAAAAATTTAACAACAAACAATTTCAAACTGAAATATTCAACAAACTGTCAAAAAACCCTTTGTGTAGTCTAGAAAATTTCTTTTTAATGGTATTCTAAATTTATAATATGTATTCTAAAATGCGTTGTATGTATTGTTTGATAGTTAATACTATTGTATTTGTTTATATTTCCCACACATGTACACATGTTTTCTTGGAAATAAACTTATTATTATTATTATTAAAATGATTTAGTGCTTCTAGTTTTACGCAATTTACAGTGTCTAAAATTTGTTCATTATCGGTTGTATTAATAGCAGGATAGAATAATTCGTAATTTTCTACTTTAGCTAAACCTTCGAGAATAATTATATTATTTATTTTAGTTTCTTGTATTAATGCTTCTCCGATCTCTATGTTGTTAACAAATATTTTAATTATTTTTTCCGAGTTTGGCGGAATTTTGATATAATGAGATTTTGGAAGTATCTTATGAAAATTAATTTTTATATTTTGAGTAGGAGTTATAATTTTATCATTATTAAAAACAATATTTGTTTCTAAATTTTTTAAATTATCTATTCCAAGCAAAACATCAAAGTTATTGTGGAAATCGAATAGATAGTATTTTATTAACTTATCTGGGTTGTTAAACAAGTTTGAAGCAGGTAAAATAATACTCGAGTTTTCAGTTGAAGTACCGTGAGCTGTTGTGATTCTAAAAGAGTCATTCTGAATTTTATTTTTATAATATTTTTGTGCAATATTTGGTAGCGTGTACTTCCGGTATGTATCAAAACTTTTAAGTTATGTTCGGGATATATTATGAATGGTAGTTCGCTATAATTATGAGTTAAATTCATAATTTCAAATTAGTTTCTTATTGAAAAAAAGCGTCTTGATAATGATTTTCATCGTTATCGGGATTTGGTGCGGTGACGTAATATTCTGAGTTTTCATCACAGTATTGTTCTTCGATATCGTTATTTGGTAATTCATCGACTTCGGTATTAAATAGTTCTTCCGAAATAAAATCAGGTTTTCGTTGGAACTGGAATTGTTGGGGACGGTAATTACTTGTGCTTTCTCTTGGTGTGAATGATATATATATATATATATATATATATATATATATATATATATATATTGCTGCTGTAGAACCAATTGATGCAATTGTAAATCAAAATGGCAGTTTACATGTAGTTACTCAAGGTTAGTTAAATATACTACAACTAGACTACTAATCATTATTAAACATAAACACCATTTGTGTACATTAAATAGCTATTTATCTCTGTTTTAGGTACACCTTGTGGCTCAAAATCTAGAAATTCTGACAATATTTTGTTAAGTAGAGAACCTGATGGTAAGCTTGCAAATATTCACAGAAAAGTTACACAAACGTTTTTATCTCAAATCTATATTTTCTGTGAATATCCTGCACAGAATGATTAAATAGTGATATTATTTACGTTTTTGTTTCATGTAGAGATATCGTATTTTGAGAAAATTATGAATGTACTCACGGAAATCAAAATGGATATTAGGGAAATAAAAACCAATAAACTATTATGGGACGAGGGTAATCACTTTGACAAAATTAAAAATTACCTACCCATAAAAAGTGAAGAAGAGTTTTTTATAATATTTTCGACAAAAGGTTTAAAAATAAGATAAAATGTAGCTCTCTGAAACTCTTATTTGATTTTTTTAAAGGAAAATGTTATAATTGTATTTGTTTTCTAATATATATATATATATATATATATATATAAGACCTGATAGTAGCCTCTGAACCTACCACCAACATTGCCATTAATTATAATTTGTGGATTTGCAATAAAGTTAGAGGTAATTGCAACACTAGTATCCACGTCACTAATTCCGGTATGTGCAAATTTGTTTATTTTCACTTGTCGCAAAGAATTACGTGGGTAACCACTGGAGGAAACAAAGTTGTCTCATGCCACATTAACCCCAACGCCAACCTTCAAGAGCACGAATCCTTTTTAAGCGAGCTGCACTGGCGACTTCAATGCCAAACACACGGTCTGGGGAGCTGCTGTACCAGACCAAAGGGGTACATTACTGCTGGAACTACTCCATCTGCACGACATGTGGATGTGCAACTTAGGTGCGACACCCACTTTCGAGAACGCCAATGGAAGCTTCTATATACCTTTCACGGTCTACTTGCCGGCCTTAATACCACGTGTTAGGAATTAGCGAGTAGAAACTGAGAGGAAAAATTTTAACCTGCCACATAAACACATCTCTTTTGAAATTGCGCAATGCCAGCAGAGCAGGTAAACAATTCCCAGCCGCATATGGAGCATGAAAACAATGACCGAATAAAAGACGAATGAGGAGGCTATGGAGGTGGAACTGATTAGGCTTGCAGGTTCTTTCGCTGCCAATGAACGAAAAGGCCCCCTGTGTACCGGTGGAACAAGACACGCAGGGACTGCATGCGGAAATGACACCAATATCAGAGAGATAGAGCGAATGCCACAGTACCAAAGGTGGAAGAGCTAAGAATTCTTTACAAAGCGGCTAAGAAAGCTCTCAGTCTGAAGATCAATAATAGTAAAAGTAACAAGTGGCAGGAACTTATAGACTCTGCAGACAACGACATATGGGGAAAACCTTACCAGCTAATCATCACGAGAGCGAAAATAGGAATACCCACGGCGCCCACAGAAAAATTACTAGAAAATATATTTGAACAACTTTTCCCAACACATGAGATTACTCTGCGGCAGGCAATAGGATCTTATGATTTCCCAAAATTCATCGTAGAAGAAATTAAGATGGCCGCAACGAAAATGAAGCCCAAACGGGCTCCAGGCCCAGACATAATGCCGCCTGAATTCATCAAGCTGATAGCGGAATCTAAGCCTCAATGGTTCCTCCCCGTGATGAACAAGACTTTAAAGGACAGCAGATTCCCGCACGGCTGGAATAAAACCAAATTGATTCTAATACCTAAGCCCAACAAGATAGACTCAAGGCACCTTATCAAATTACGAAACAATGATCATCTGGAATAAGGTTATTACCTTTTTAAAAATCAGTTTGATGTCAGGAAAAACAAATTAACCATTCAGGCCATGTAGAACATTTTTTAAACTGTTTTCAAGGACAGACGCAAAAAACAGCAGGTGTTACTGCGCATAGGTCACAATCTACATCAAAACTACCTTTAACTCTGTCCTCTGGCACAATATTATAGAAGCGCTTCGAAATATAGACTTGAATAACTATATTATTAATTTAAAGGGAACATACCTTAATGGCAGACATGTGAAATACGTCCAGACTTTTTATGAGATTAGCTGTGGAGTTCCTCAGGGCTCTATTCTAGACCTAATTCTATGGATAAGTTTCTAGGATGGGATTCGATTAGATTGAGTTTAGCATGCATTCCTTCCAAGTGAAGCTTGAAGTTCATCCTCTCCCCTAATTCTACCCCTAAATACTTAACTCTTGATACTGTAGCGACGCAGTGATCTATGAGCAACTTTCAATATTTCAACTATTTATTATGGTTACGCATTTTATTATTATGACAACAGTCAGTTTTCGTAAAACAGTTATATTTTGTACATGCTAGTTTATCCTTCTTTAATTAAAACTAAATTATATATTCAGTGTCTATTATTTTATTGTAATTTAACCTTTCATCCACAATTTGGTGACCCCAAACATTTTAGTGCATGATAGTGAAAATTATTTTACAATAATTATAATGGATCCGGTAGAGCAAGTCAACGTAGGTCGAATCACTATTCGCGTGCCTCCATTTTGGCCTTCCGGCACTCTGGTTCGGTCAGTTAGAGGGACAATTTTTAATTAATGGCATTAAAAGCGACGACACTAAGTACGGGTATGTGATTGGCAATCTCGATGCTAAATACGCGAGTGAAGTAAAAGACATAATCATCGCGCCACCTGAAACCGGGAAGTATAACAAGATTAAAGAAGAACTGGTAGCGCGCTTGTCAGCAACACAAGAGCAAAAGACGCGGCAACTGTTAGAGCGTGAAGAACTTGGAGATAGGAATCCTTCTCAGTTTCTCCGGTGTCTCAGAGATCTCGGAGGAGACACTTTATCGGAGACGCTGCTACGTACATTGTGGGCTAGTCGCCTTCCCAACCATGTACAGGCAATTCTAGCAACACAGGCTGAATCCAGCATTGATGGCATCGCGCGACTAGCTGACAAGGTTTTGGAGATCTCACCGCAATCACACATTGCGGCTACAACGGCCTCAAATCAACCAGACCTAACCAGTGAGCTACTTCGAAGGATGGATGAATTGCAACAACAAATATCAGTACTGCAACGTTCTTCACGAGGTAATTTCCATCCAAATAGCACTAGGTCATTACGGCCGCGCTCCAAATCCCGTGACTCGTCAGTCAACTCGAAGTTTTGCTGGTACCATCGCACATTTGGTGACAAAGCTCAGAAGTGCACGCGACCATGCGAATATTCGACGGAAAACGCCGTGGGCAGTCATTGAACGCGGCAGATGACAACAGCCCATCAACCTCGCGCCGCCTCCTTGTAACCGATAGTTTGTCAAAACGACGATTTTTAATTGACACCGGCGCTGACGTTTGCGTTTTCCCAAGAAATGCAATAGGGAACAAATCAGCAAAATCGTCGTATGAACTTGCAGCGGCTAATGGCTTGCTGATTTCTACATACGGCCTTGTGACGCTACAACTCAACCTCGGCCTTCGTCGAGACTTCACCTGGCGATTCATTATCGCTGATGTCGCCAAACCCATCATAGGAGCAGACTTCCTGTCATTCTACGGTCTTTTGGTTGACGTGAAGAATCAGCGTCTCATTGACAACGAGACAACATTAGCTACACCGATTTTTATGTCGACCACACAGTGTGGTGAAATTAAAACCGTTTCTGTCACAGGTAAATTTGGACGACTCCTGTCATTATTTCCAGCAGTTACTAGACCACCAGGTATCTACAAGCCACTGCCGAAACATTCAACGGAACATCACATCCGTACCACTCCTGGTCCACCAGTCGTTGCTAAACCACGAAGACTTGCTCCAGACCGTTTGCAAGTCGCTCGGCGTGAATTCGACACAATGGTTAAGTTAGGCATTGCACGGCCGTCAAACAGTCCTTGGTCGTCCCCGCTACATATGGTGCCAAAGAAAAACATAGATGAGTGGCGTCCTTGCGGTGATTACAGGGCACTTAACGCACGCACTATTCCTGACCGTTATCCAGTATCACATATTGAAGATTTCGCTCAAGGATTAGCTCGAAAGACGATATTTTCGACCATTGATCTCGTTCGTGCTTACAATCAGATTCCAATGCACCATGATGATGTTGCCAAGACTGCCATCACGACTCCGTTTGGTTTGTATGAATTTCCGTACATGACATTCGGGCTTCGAAACGCAGCACAAACCTTCCAAAGGTTTATCGATGAAGTACTACGAGATTTAGAATTTGCGTACGCCTACATTGACGATATTTTGGTAGCGTCGTCGTCGGAAAATGAGCACGAAGAGCATCTAACTAAATTGTTTCAGCGGTTGAGTGACTACGGAATTGTTGTTAATCCAGCAAAATGTGTCCTCGGCGCTACAGAGGTATCCTTTCTCGGATACATCGTTTCAGCCGCCGGCATCAAACCACAATCGGGCAAGGTACAAGCTATCCAAGAATTTCCACAACCGGACAACATTCAGCAGCTGCGACGTTATCTTGGCATGCTAAATTTCTATCGAAGATTTATTGCAAAAGCTGCAGAAATTGTGGCACCGTTAAACGAGCTGCTTCAAGGATGTAAAATGAAGAGCAAAGACCCAATCCAATGGACACCAGCTGCCCTTCAAGCTTTTACTTCCAGCAAACTTAGCCTAGCACACGCTACATTGTTGGTACACCCGGATAGTCATCTACCGCTCGCCATTTTCACAGATGCATCAAATTTGACCATCGGGGCAGCACTTCAACAACAGACAACAAGAGGTTGGCAACCTTTGGCGTTCTTCTCCAAAAAGGTGACTTCAGCACAACAGAAATACAGTGCATTCGATCGCGAACTTCTCGCCATGTATCAGTCGGTGAAATATTTCCGACACATGGTTGAAGGTCGCCAGTTCGCCATTTTTACAGATCACAAGCCGCTGACATTTGCATTCCAGCAAAATCCAGACAAGTGCTCACCAAGACAATTCCGTTATCTGGACTTCATAGGCCAGTTCACGACCGATATAAAGTATATCTGTGGACAGGAAAACATTGTTGCTGATGCCCTCTCCAGAGTTGATGAATTGGCAGCCGCTATCGATTATAAATCTCTCGCAAGCGCACAAGAGAGCGACACCGAATTAAATCGTTGGCTACAATCAGATACAACGAGTCTACTTTTACGGAAGGTTCGTATTCCAGGCGCATCAGAAGAACTTGTCTGCGACGTGGCAACATCAACGGCTCGTCCTTTTGTAACAAAGTCGTTTCGTAAACAAGCTTTCGAATCAGTCCACGGTTTGGCACATCCAGGTGTCAACACAACGATGAAGATGGTTGCACAGCGTTTTGTCTGGCCATCCATGAAGTCAGACTGTAGAAAGTGGGCTCGTAGCTGCATTCCGTGCCAGAGAAACAAAATATCTCGCCATGTCTCAGCTCCTCTCGGACAGTTCCAGCTTGCCAGCATGAGGTTTGAGCACATACATATCGACCTCGTAGGTCCACTTCCCACCTCCGCAGGCTATAAATATTGCCTGACGATGGTGGATAGATTCACTAGGTGGCCTGAAGCAGTTCCACTAGAAGATATCGAAGCGACAACTGTAGCAGCAGCCCTCGTCTCAAGTTGGGTGGCTCGTTTTGGCGTGCCAACAAGAATCACGTCAGATCAAGGGCGACAATTTATGTCACGTTTGTTCCAGTCTCTGAACATCATTCTAGGCTCCAAACATTGTCCGACTACAAGTTACCACCCAGAGTCCAACGGAATGGTTGAACGGTTCCACAGGCAGCTTAAAGCAGCCATTCGTTGTCACGCTGACATGAACTGGACTCAAAATCTACCACTAGTTCTCCTGGGAATTCGCGCCGCCTGGAAAGAAGATCTACGAGCTTCGTCAGCTGAGCTAGTATATGGAGAAACCATTCACCTACCAGGTGAATTTCTTGCCAGACAACAGCAAGATAAACCGCTTCTTGGACCCGCTGATTTCGTTAATCAGTTGCGTCGCCACCTGCAGGACATTCGTCCCGCCGTAGCTCGCCAACACGGTCCTAAGCGATTGTTCGTTTCACGAGATTTGGATACGACAACTCATGTGTTCGTACGTCATGACGCAGTCAGAGGTCCATTACAACCATTTTATAATGGGCCATACGAAGTTATTACACGGCACGATAAGTACTACAAGATCAAGATGAACAACAAAAGCTGCACGGTTTCCATAAACCGGCTGAAACCTGCGTACATCCTGTCCGAAGATCTCGATGATCCAGAACGAGAACTACATAGAAGTACGCCCATAAGATCCACATGCTCTGGACGCAGAGTACACTTCGCCGAATAACGTTGGTCACTGCCAAGGGGGTGATGTAGCGACGCAGTGATCTATGAGCAACTTTCAATATTTCAACTATTTATTATGGTTACGCATTTTATTATTATGACAACAGTCAGTTTTCGTAAAACAGTTATATTTTGTACATGCTAGTTTATCCTTCTTTAATTAAAACTAAATTATATATTCAGTGTCTATTATTTTATTGTAATTTAACCTTTCATCCACAATACATTGCGCAAACTAACTCTTGTAGTCCTGACTATAGGCGGCCTATTTGCAGACAACCTGCCCTACAGGAGAATGGTCACCGACTTCGAGACCGAAACCGCAACCCCCGCCCGCTGCCACCACTCGCAAACTAGTTCTAGACAATGGAAGGCATCACGCTCCATTTCGAACCGGGTTCCACCCTCCACAAGAAGCAAATCATCTGCATAGGCCACGAACTTACCACCTACCCCAGCGAGACAGAGGATTTATGCAGAGGTTCCAGAAATCTGAGCCACTGGCGAAACCTTGCGAGCAACCACGCTTTAGATCCCTCCATGCAATTCCTATTCTACCCGTAATACACACCCTTTGGTTTGCAAAGAAACTAGCCCAGAGGTTAGTCACCTCACACTTGATATCATTCAATGTAACTGAGCTACACCCACATTCTTGCTGACTAGCCCTTGGTCGACATCGAACATAATTCTCCTACCCCTGCCACAAATCAGCTGAATAATGCGCATGTCCGCCATTAGTCAGCTGTTATCCGCTTTCTAGTCCTCCTAATGGCCTCCTCATAAGCTGGGCAGCTTCTCGAGAACACCGAGTGTTCCGATAGCTTCCGAGCCTCCTTGCAGACCCTACAAGCCAATTCTTCCTTACAGTCCTTTATTAGATGTTCCATTTTTCCCCACCTCCTGCATGCATTCTCCTTTACTTACAGCGCTGCACGGTGTCCACCTCTTTCACTCTACAGGTTTCAAGGCCCAGGTGGACTTTTCCATACTCCCTATCTATCATCGCCTCCTTTGGCTTGAAAGGCACCTCTAGTATAGCCATCCCTTGACTCCTGCTAATATTCCAAACCCTCTCCTTGAATTCCGCCTCCGCGAGCACCCCCTTTATGTTTTTCCTATATAATTTCTCCCTTACCTCCACATCGGTGAAGTACTCTGGCACGTCGAAGAACATGACCTTTAGTTCTACCTTTTTAGTCACCTCCTTTCTGCTCAGCCTCGCCTCCTTCTCATACTTCTCTATAATTTTCCTGACCTTATCTTTCTACCAAGACGTCGAGGAACACCGTCTCCATCTCCAATGTCGCCGCCAAGAACTCGAAGTCCTTCCACGACGTCTTGCTCCCCTCGAACGTCTCCAACATCTTTGTACCTAACGTTCTATACTCCCTTAAGTGAGCCATATCATCACCCTATCGCAAAGAAACTATCCTCCTCTTCCTCTTTCCTACCGAGCTAAGCTCCGGCTCTACCTCTATACCCATCTGCGACTCCACGTCGCTGTTCCTGTCGGAAAAAGTATCCCCTACGTTGGCCTGAGAGGCCCTAACCCCCTCTAATACCGCCACCGCTCCCTTGGTGCCCAAGATAAGCACCTAGGTAAACCTACGTCACACTCCCCGAACTACCTCCAAGGACCAAAAAAAATAATTCAATGTCGTGAGAGGTCAGATAGCCGAGAAAATGGAAAACCCCTCTCTGGGTTCCTCGGAGCTTAACCCACCAGAAAAATTTGGGTAGTAACCCGGAAAACTCGGGGGTCAAACTTTTCTGTCTCCAACTCAATGCCTTCCACCCTAGATCGGCGCCGCCAAATGGAAAATCTCCGATTTTCCTAGCAGAACCCCGGGAAAATTGCGCCTAAAAATGCACTATTTCTCAACGGAAACTATCCCACCGCAGCTGGGTATTCTTAACCCAACACACAAGCGTTACAGACCGGTTTGTCCCAAAACCGCCGAGCAACCAAAAAACCTGAGAATTTCCCGATCGGTGAAAACACCTTCCACTACTGTTCCGTAAAAGCCCGCTACGCCTCGAAAACCTTTAAAAAAAACAATGAAAACTATACGCTCAATCTTATCACTTTCATACTGTCACTAAGGCACAACAACACTGAGGCTTCGCCCCACAGCGACTTCGCCCCGGAGAGCGTACTGCCCAATTAACAAAAAACTGTCAACTATAAACTACAGCTCAGTAAACACGTCCGTTCACTACCAAGTCAAAATATCAGCACATGTGAGCAATTCTCAATAAACAGATTAAAAGGCACCAAAAAAACAGAAAAAGGCACTTAAAAAGACATAAAATTTAGACAAAAAAATCAATATAAAGTAGCATAAAATTATTTTAAAAGGCAGAAAAATAACACTTAAATTATTAAAATTCATAACATTAACTTATAAAGTTTTTTTTTTTTAATTTATATATCGGACCAACTACTCAGGTCATATGCCGATATGTCCTTTGTATGGCTGCCACGGGCGGGACCCGAACCCACGACCTTATGGTCGTCAGTCAGGCCCTCAACCAGCGCGACCGTCACGCGGGACAATAAAATTTTATTACATAAAAATATATTTTCAAACAAATCTTTTATAAAATAAAAAAGTACTAAAATAACATTTTATTTTCATCAAAAACACATTTTTAAACAAAACTTTTATAAAAAGAAATAAATAAATATATCATCACGCCTTTTACCCTTTACTGGGTGTGGCACTCTGCCTAAGCAGATCTCGGTAAGTGACATATTTTTTTCGCGTGAAGTGCGGTTACCAGCCGTCAAATCGCGGCCCCCAAAGATATTAGTGGAGGGGGAGCCACAGGGGTAGATTTAAATTGATGAAAATTATTTGTTGGCTGTGGGATCGTACCAGGGTTCTCAAGATCCACAGGCCGACTCGATACCACTGAACCACCTACCCCATAAAAAGAAAAACTACTAATCCCGAACACAACTGATTATGAAATGCAGTTCTAAATGTTCTATTGAAAAGTTGTGTCTTCTGTCACTTAACATATTCTTGTAAGCTGAGAAACTTTTTTCCACGTCGACACTTGTAATTGGTGCAAATTTGAATTTTGTAATTATACCGGAATCCATAATAAAATTGGGAACATGTTCACCATTTAAAATTAATGCAATTTTTTGTAAAGTGTCGAATCCTTAATTTTTACGCAGAACGTCGTTTAATTTATTTTTAATTATTTGACCAATATGTCAAGGTACAATGTACGTGTTATCTTTAAAATCTTTAATGATCTGCACACAGCAGTAACTAATAGCAAATTCTGCTTCTCAAGTGATTTTATTGATCCACTTACATAATTGTAATTGGTTTTAATAAATACCAAATTATTTTGTAATTCTACTTCTTTTAATACGGCCTGACTATCTTGAATTGCTTTACTAGCTATTGTTGGAAATTAATTTACTATTTTTTAAAAATTGTCATCGGCATCTAACCATGTTTCCCATTTTGTTAGAACTGGTTCCGGGGGTAATGGGGTATTTGTCAATCTATCTCTAAACATATCTACCTTTAAAAGAACTTAAACAAATATTTGTTTGCCACATTTTATTAATTTATTTACTAACATGACCTGCAATCTTATAGTCTCAGCTACACGATTAAGTCCATGCGCTAAGCACGTGCAATGAATTAAATTCGGATAAAAAATTTTCATATTACTTGCAGCTTTTACCATGTATGTCGCTGCATCTGACAGCAGGAGTAAAATTTTATCAGTCGGTACCGGTTCCGGCAAGAAAATCTGGGTCAATTCGTCGTGAATAAATCTTGTTATTGTATTATTATTTGTTTTACTTAATTCTTTCGTACTTATTAGAAAACTTTTTTTCGAATCGTCATCATTTAATATTACGATTATTAAATTTGCCACGTATCGTCCGTATACATCTGTAGTTTTGTCTACACATATCCATATATAGTTATATTCAATAATATTTCTTATTTCGTGAATAACTTCTATGTACACTGAACTAACATAATTTTTGCGGAGATGGATTTCATCAGAAATGTGCAATGCGCAATATTTTTCTAAAAACGTTTTGAAATATTTGTTTTGCAATTTCTAAATGGCTATATTTGCTTTTATCAAAGCTTTGCAAACATTAAAATTAAATTTTGATTATTATGTATAGCCGGAAGTAGATGCTATAGATTGCATAGATGTGCCAATAGTTTGTTGTTTCTTAGTTTGAGTTTTAATTAATTTAAGTTTTTCCTGGTGCAATGACGTTTTCACATGCTGATTTATAAAGTATATCTTGTCACAATTAATCTGTTAAATGAAAGTAACGTCAACACTATAATTCTAATTGTAATTGAAAATAAAACTTACGATTTTTGAACACGCTTGGCAAAATAATTGTTTGCGTTCGTATTTTAATTCATTGTATTCTTTGATCCATTCCTTTACGGTAGATTTTTGTTTTGGCATTGTACTACGAACGCACCTTACACTGTCACACGAACAACTTCAGCACAACGGAGTGAGTGAATTTAAGACTCGACGCAAATAAAAACGGAGACTCCCCGTTAGATGGTACGACGAAAATTACAAAGTACAAATTCATTAACATGTGCAGTGGCGTAGCGAGAATTTTTTTTTTCTATTAAATAAATTAAGAACAAATCACAACAAAAGTTAAAAAAAGCTCTATATAGGCATAAAAATAATAATAGGCATGAAAATTCAAAAATAGCAAAAAGGGCATAAAAAACTTGGTATTATCTTATTACTTTTTATTTGATTCGTTGATTTCTGACGAAAATACCAGCTCCGCTGTGATTGCTGGATCCGCAGAAGACACTCGCCAAGGTAAAGCCTTCCAGTAGTTCCAAAACAGTTTCAGCTTCGTTTAACCAATGTTCGGTGTCACACACTACACGCACATCCTTATTTAGTCTATCAATAAAAAAATGTAGTTCATCTGCTTTATTTCGAATACTACGAATATTCTGATAGATCATAGTAATGTTCCGTAATTTTGAAAAAAAAGTTTATCTTACGCTTTTATTTTTCTATTATTCTTAAATTTGCTGGACACTCACTGCTTAATGCACTGTGTTTGTAATTAATATTTAGGTTTAAATTATCAACAGTTGATTTACAGTTCACACAAACAAAATTTATCTCGGCATACGTGCACTCGGACAGTTTATGACTATTTGAGCAGTTAGGACAGGCAGGTGTTTCCCTTCTGCCATACTTAGAGATGTGAAATTATTTCGAGCAGTTAAAACATCTAACAACTGATATATGATTTTGAACACTACACTAATATAAATTTTATTCCTATTCAATAGTATATGATGTACATCCGGCTCTAATTCCAATATAATGTCTATCTTTATTTTCTTTTTTAAATATTATTTTTGATTTATTTTTTATTTCGAATGCTGGAATATCGTTTTGAGCAAATATTTTATTTATAAATTCTGCATCACTTTCAATGTCGGATTTCTCAACATATTTAATTTTGAATCTCGCATTCTTAATAGCAGACTCTTTAATGACATAGTTATCACCGATTTGCTTTGTAATGCTGTCTTTTAAGTTTTGCAGATCATTACTATTTTCACAGCCTATTATTACTGCCCCTTCTTTACATTGTTTAAGAACTGAGACTCCCACGGATAAATTTGAGGGATTTACAGAATTTTGTATAACTTTTTTTGTTTCAGCACTTACTTGTTTAGATTTAGGTTGAACCACTAAAATTGAATCACTACTTGGTTTTTTAATATCCGATTTTAAAGCACATGACCACGAATTTTGAGCGCAAAACAGATTTGATTGACTACATATTATTGCTAATTGATCTTTAAGTTATTTATTTTTAAGTTTTATGTTTTTTAGTTAATTTAAAATATCACTAGCACAAATAACTTAAATATATTCTTTAAAAGCAGCAATTTCTTCTTTCAAATCTTTTACGAGATTGAACACATCATCTATAGTTTGCTTATCTTCTTCAGTATTGTTTCTTGTGTTAGGTGCCATAGTGAAACTGTTTTAGAATCATTGCCATTTTAGATAATCACGAATTTTATTTCCCCTTGCACTTTTCTCTTTATATTAACACTTTTACCAAATAACTATACTAGGTAGCTTAAAATAAACTTTGATAATTAACATGAATTAATATAAAAAGAAAAACAGAAAAAATCATTCACATTAACAGAGCTGTGCAATACACGTCTCACTTTAACGAGTATCGTATCGTAATATTATATTGTAATAATACTAAATTATAAGTATGTACATTACATAATAGGAAAATAGTTCAGGATATCCAAACATTTATACAAACAAATGTGAAAAATATTGTAACTTTTAGTAAATGACACCAATATATAATATAATAATAGAAAATACGAAGACGGTTAACCCTTTGCACTCCAGCCTACATTCTTATAGAGGATACCAATAACTCCAACACTATATTAGTGACATACATACATAGTATACAAGAACATGCATGTAATGTAAAAATGTCGCAATTACGGCGACAACGGAGTGCAAATTAGCAAATAATTTCTATTTTATAAGACTACTTTATTGAGCAAAACAATAACTTTTAGACCAGTGCTTGTTGAAATACGGAGTGCAATATTCTTATTTTAAGTGGCAACCTATTATTTTATTTCTTTTTTCAATTTGTTTTTTAATTCAACTACATATTAATTTAATTTCTCTGCATAACAGAAAATTAATGGTGAAAGTCTGTATAAATGTATAAATTTATAGATCTGTAAATAATGAACAACAACACATCAATATTTGTTGCTAAATCATTTCCATGCGAATTTGTTCACGATTTATAGATTTATGGATCTAGAAAACTTATGGATTTACACAGAATTCCACCATAAAGAAATAAAGTATAATTTTTATTTAAATGTGCCTACACAAAGAATGCCATGGACAAAATCAAATAAATTAATAAAAGAATTGTTAATATTATTTGTCAAACTGTATTATACTCTGTCAATAGCGGCAAATTTGAAAATTTGTAATTATTTGTGTCTTCATATATATATATATATACATATATATACTCGTATTTTGTGTATTAAATAATTATAATTTACAACTTAAAGAAAAATAAGAATTATTAAAGTTTTTGGATTTATGTCTGCATTTGATTTGTTTATTATAGTAATACGATTTGACATTTTCACAATATATTTAAAGATATAAAGATGACAGATGTCCCTTAACTTTTTTGTTTCATAGACCACTTGTCATGTTTTTCGGTTTTGGGTCAACCCCCTGTTTATCTAATATTAAATTTTTGCAAATACATCAAATTTAAATGTGTTTTTGACAACTAATATAGTGTTAATTAATTTTAAAGATTTAATTGTCTAATTGTAGTGAAGTATATTGTAAAAAACTTTTTAAAACACACATTTTAAGGTTGTGCATTTATTATTTAAATTCTACGAACCAAATTAAAATTTAGTATGTGTTACATAACATGGCTAAGCAATAAATAAGTACTTTTAGTGGGAGGGATGAACCTGATGCTTTAATAATAAATTTTCAACATTTGGCATCAATTTAATTAGGTTTAATCTCAAATTTCAGATTTTGCTATAAGTAGCGAGGTATTGTAAGACGCTCGTAAACCATCATCGTTTTTCTGTGACATCGAAGCGAACATTCTGTCCACCATGAGTCTCCTCTGAAGTTTATCTGTGAGTGTTTGAAAGTATTTCAAATCTTTACCTGTTTTATAAGGGTGGGATCTTCTCAGATGATACTCCAGATGGTTTCAGATCGTCATTGCTTAAAACTTTGTTACATAAAAGGCACATAGGCAATTGTTAGTCCGATAATGACGGAATGAAGCCAAACTTCAAATAATCAACATTGTACTGTCCTGCGCTGTATTTGCGAAACTCCGAGACAAGAATGGACAAGAATTTCTACTGCACGTATGCGGGTAACTTAATGATATTGGTATCATTATATTGAAGTTTTTACAAGTTCAAAGTGACCACAAAGCGAATAGCCTAACTAATACTTACACAATTTTATGAAATATTGCAAATTAATGACTACATAATTTAATTTAATTAATGTATAATTTAATAGAATCAAATAGTGCATTACAAAATCCCTACTACGGTACTTATATTATAATTTCAAAAATTAGTTTGTTCACAAGACCGTAGTGTATTGTCGGTCTGTTTGTTATGTTTTCACGTAAAAACTAAGCAACAAATCTATCTGTGTATGTGGATTATTGAATTCATTGTTTAAATGAGATCTACTATCGTGGACCCCAATTTACATTACCTGGACCCCCAATTTGTTTCGCTGACATGGACCCCTTGCAGGTCGTCGTCGATTCCTGGGGGTCGATATTGACCACTTTGGTTATCACCGGTCTATAATGAGCTAAGAGCTTTAAGAGACAGTAAAGGAAAAAATCTTTCTCGGGCCCCCTATATGTCCTAAGACCCCTAGACAACTGCCTATTTTGCTTAATGGGTCATCCCGTGCTGCTCCTCGTTGTCCTATCTTGTCCCCTTGTCATTTTAGGTTCAAGCATTCACATACATCAATTGTTAAATATGATTTAAGGAAATCGGCTAACAATCAGTCCGTCATTCGTTTAGTTATTATGCTCGAAAACAGAATATGTAATTTGAAACTAGACACAATTACTTCTAATGACTAGTAAAATAATTGACAATCACTCAACCTCTGCACGAATCTCTTCAAAATCTTGAATTTGATGCCCCACTCTATAGCTTTCTAAAGACGTTTGGGAAAAATGACAAATTTCCAACGTTATTTGTTTTGCAAGTTCCGATTTCAAATGCAACGTTAGCATTCTTTCATCTTTAAAAATTTTGAACAATTAAAATTAAATTTATGAGAAGTATTTTTTCAAAAAATCTAAATCCGAAAAACTATCGGAATTAATACTATTCTTTATAGTCTTACAAATTTCGTAACAATCGGTCGTCTGTATAGTTGAGTAAAAATTGATTGCAAGTACAGTGAACCACTTAAGCAATTTGGTATACTTTGAAACATAGGATTTGTCCTATTCATGGTTACCAATTTGACACAAACATATTAGGACGTTTATTTTAAAATGAAACATAAATTGTAACTTAACATTTGTATCAATTGGTGTCGCATTCTTATAAACGTTTTGCTAATTTTAAACAATATATGCAGCAAAAAAGTGTTCAAATATTTATTTTTTTAAACCGAACGCTGGCCAGATAGTTCGCGTAATGAACATTTTAAAATTTAAATTTAGAATTAATAATTCAGATTCAAAACGAAGCCGGTACTTTTTTTTCCTTTTGGCTTCCTGGCGGACTGACTGCTAAGGTCAAATGCCGCCATTACGACCTGATCCTGCGTTTTAGATATTAGACTCAAGAGCAACGCGGGTTTTTCGGGACAGTCACCCGTCCAAATACTCCCCGCGCGCAACGTTGCTTAACTCGCGTTATCGCATAGATCAGTTCCAACGAGTTGAGCCATGGCCGTTGACAAAGCTGGTGTTACACATCAAATTATTTCTTGAATATTTTTGATCACGTATTTTCCACTTGATTTATTTTATTTTATAAAAGATTGACTTTAATGGATATATTAAATTTGTTTTTATTGATATCACTGTTATAGATTGATGATGGAGGCGTTGTGCTCCGAAACGTCCGATTATATTAATATTGACTTCTCTTTGTGTAACATTATTTCCTGAATCCATATGTCAAAATCAAATCTATATCTTAGGATCGATACTTTACCAAATATAATTTATTTAATATAATATTAATAAATAGTTTGTTCTTTAATTAATCCAAATCTTATAGGTTATTTAAATAATAAAATTGTTGTTCCTATCCGGGTTACACATTTTTATGTAAAAATGATGACACGAAAATTTTTTATACAAATAATCATGAATCACTTACCTAATGTGATATGTACAAACAACTATTTTACAGTATTTTTATTTAATACGATATATAAATTGTTACATAGTTCCAAAATCACATAAGTGTAATGCTGTATTAACATATAATGTTAATACATCATTTTATCAAAAATGAAATCAAAAGTGTTACAGTACAACAAAAAGCTATTTTAATGAAACAACTTCTAATCAGATAGTTATTGACATTGACATAATACAAATAAAATGCAGGATCCAACAGATTATCAGTAAGTAGTTTGAATACTTGCACATAATTAATATAATTCCTTTTAAAAATTTTAGGGACAAAAACTGGTGTATTGTAATTCTAAAATTCATAAGATTTTATTGGAGAGGAATTGTTTTGTTAATATGGCCCTGTATATCTGCTTTGGTATTTCTAATAAGTTTTGAAAGGAAGATTCGCTGCTTATTCATTTTAATTTTAATGGCAGGATATTGGGTTTTTGAATGCATTCCTTTATATGTGACAGGATTGATCCCAGTTATATTATTGCCTTTGTTAGGAGTGCAAAACACAGGTATATTTATTTATTAATTAATTACACACTCTGTAACTAAGATGACACTAATGTGAATAAGATTGTGTTGCGCTGTAAATAAGCAAACTTGGTTCTAAATGAATAAAGATAAAAAAGTATTACCGAATCCAAAAACAAGTTACATACAAATATAATACACTACGAATAATTTTAATACCAATAATTTATTTACTTATATAAAGGGAAAATTTTATAAGTGCCAATGTAAAGATGTGGAGCTTGGAACTGTATTTACTGGTTTCAGGATATGAAACTTATGTTTACAAAAAAATTAACATAAAACACAATCTTAATATAACACTATTAATACAAACGGAACTCAAAACATCAATAATACAAAGATTACTTCTCATGCTTATCATAATATATATATATATATATATATATATATATATATATATATATATATATATATATATATATATATATATATATATATATATACACCCTACCTTAAATAAAATATAAAAATCTAAGTTGTAGAGATTCAACCACAGGTCTGTTCTTCCACATAATCTATACACGCACGCACGCACACACACACACACACCTACACCTACACACACACACACACCTACACCTACACACACACACACACACACATACACACACACCTACACACACACACACATATATATATATATATATATATATATATATATATATGTAGTCAGTCTTTCAAATTAGAGATGATCTCGTTATGACGTTTATAAAAAAATTATTTATAAATATGATACAAAACAACTATAACCATGGCGTTAAATAAAAACATACAGACCACAGACTTATTTGATCACCTTCTAAAATGATGACAATGCCGTTATTCATAAAAGAATTTCAAAAATAATATTTATTAATGACGTAGACGTATATTTATTCTGAAACCGATAAACTATTGAATAAACCACGTATGTTATGAGTCATAACAGGCCTTAGATGTCTTAAAATCCTCGCTCTACGAGCTACGATATCAAACTGACATCTGCGGCTCTTATGATACTTATAACAGTCCTAGTTATGTTAATAGCTATTACATTAACGAAACATCTCAACAAATTCATAAGAGGATTTACTAGCACCGGTCTCACTGTAGGCTACTTAATTATAGTGCCCTGACTCGTCATTACCAGGAAACTAGACATATTTCTAATAAATTTTGAATTAATTCAATATGTTTATTAACGAAAAAGTGCAGCTTCATCACGGTGATAAATGATAAAATGTGAAAACAGTATAAATTATGTTGATTTTTAATTTTTGCTAATTAAAAATTGTACTATTCTTCATGAAAAAATACATAAAGAATGTAAAAAAATGAAAATTGTGTATAAAACGAAAAATGACGTCAGATATTACAATTGAGATGTAACACGTGTAACAATTGAGATGTCTGACGACATTTTACGTTTTACACGCAATTTTTATTTTTTAACAATCTTTATGTATTTTTCCGAGAAAACTAGTACAGTTTTTAATTTGTAAAACGAGTGTTCAACATGTTGTTTTTCACACTTTAATAGTTTCTTATCACCCTTATGAAGCTACACTTGGCATTGAAATATTATTATAAATTAATAAACGTTGTATATTGACTGGAGTCCTGTATATTCCAAAATTTATTACAATTCCATCCAGTTGTTTAATCAATTCTAATATTTAAAATTTTACTAAAACTGAGATAGTTGGCAGTATTAAGAAGAAGATCTTTCTATGATCTACAAATTGATTCGTGAATCGCTTTGTATAAATTCAAATCGTCAAGTTAGTATAAATTATCACACAGAGGCAATAAGCTGGCATTTTAATTGAAATATTTATATAATCTAGTAACTTATTACTGGATTGTTTTTATTTTCAATTTTGACAACATTTGTAAAATATTTATTTATAATTTTAGAATATTGAAATATATATATATATATATATATATTATTTATTTATTTATGATACGCTGTACAACAGGAACTTAATCCCAATTACAGTACACGGTCCGCACTCACCGAGCCGCACTGTAGTAGTTTATATAATTTTTAGCTTGAGTGAGATTCGAACTCGGGATCTCGGGATTCGAATTCCCTATCGCTATCCACACCACCGTACTGACAAAATATTTTGATATTTATTATTTATTGTATTATTAAAAAATTGTTACATTTATAATAACAACAAAGACAAAATTAATTGTCATACAACATTTGGTGAAACTAGGTTTAATAAAAAGTATAAAATAAACACTTGGCTCAGTTTCACAAAATTCAGCCTCCAAGTCACCTTATGAGGGCATCTTCAGAGGCTGGCCAGCACTGTTAGTAACCATAGACGCGTTTCGCTCTTATGTCATCTTACCTGTTTGTTAGAGATCTTATTCTCTGCTGGCACAGTTCTTCGTCGCCAGCTTCTTCACGTGAACTTTGTTCTAGGTGAAGAAGTGAGTTATACCATACTGATGAGCTCTAATAAGAGCGAAACGCGTCTATGGTTACTAACTGTGCTGGCCAGCCTCTGACGAAGCCCTCATAAGGTGACTTGGAGGCTGAATTTTGTGAAACTGAGCCAAGTGTTTATTTTATACATTTATAATATTTATTTTTTGGTAAATTTTTTTTTTTTGATTCTTTCTGATATTATTACAAATTTAGTTAGCTGATGGTGAATGTTGTAATACATTCGAATCGTCCATTAATAAAACGAATTATACTCGTATGAGACATGTTTTTGAATTTCTGAAGCCTTTTTATCCTCATTCATTTATGTTTTGAATCCTAAGCTTTATTTGTTTGATTATAAAATTTTAAAATTTGTTCGCTAACAAAAATTCAACTAAATGTCACCTGCCACACATAAGTTTTATTAAAACAATGCAGATTGAAATATAAAGACCTGTAATATTTTCAAAATACCATTAAAATGAATTTATATTCATTTTATGACACGTTGCATAAAATACAGTTAATTATACATAGAGGCATAGACTACGTGGGCACACGGACACTCGGGCACCAACAAAACGTAAATTTAATAGCTTTCTAAGTAAAATTTATTATATTAAAATTCTCCAGAAGTAATATTCTACTCGTATTCTATACTTATGTAAATACTCATATATTCTTGGTTACTATTTCTTTTGTTAGAAATCTAATTTGTCTATTTACTTTTCTTTATGTAATATGCGGTAATATAACATTTGCACTAACAAAATTAGGTGCACATTTAGCATCTCTGCTTTGTTCATAATATTCATCTAAACATTCTAATTCTAAGCAAATTAAATTCATTCGTTTATTTGAAATTAACCGACAACAAAAAAATGTACATAAATATATTTTTTTATGATTTTTTACAATCACAACATAAATCACAAATTACATTTTACCATCGAAAAACGTTGGTTCGCAGTTTCGTACTAAGGTAGGCTAATCTAATACAGTCAAGGCAGTATTTTTGATGTTTTATGGACACTTTAGTTGATATTTTAATGTGTAAAATTACTTAACTTGTATGATACTATGTGAATTTGTGTTTAAAATAGCATGCATAAAGGAAATATTAATAGACTGTTTGGGCCTGCTAGGGGCAGTGTGCAACGCTGCCGTTAGCTAAAGCTAATTCTTGCCTCAAAATAAGCAAACATATTATTATTTTTAACAAGCTAAAATAATAAATTGTTGTAGGAAACAAACATTGCCTATGTAGTTATCTGTATTCTTGTTTTCGTATTATTTTTAATCAGACATTTTTCATTTTAAAAATACTTTTGTTTATAATTCTCAAGATTGCGCTTGTGAAATGTTATGTTAATATTTTTGCTAATTTAGACTAATAAATATACATATTTAATTTTATTTGTTTAAATACAATATAAAATATTTGAAACAGGCCTTCATAAAATTTTGGTGCACCCACAGCCAGAATTTAAATTCTACGTCTCTGATAGTAATCAGCCTTGTTGAATTTAAAATAAAACACGTCCAGGGCGAAATGTATCGACCGTAAATAACCGAAGAGAATAAATCACGAATATTATTATATACCTAACTTATCTCAAAGCTTCAGTTTCTCTATATACTGTTAGACTATTTAATAGCGAAAAATGAATTTGAATATTTGTTAATTACTGTTTAATAGTATATTATATATCAAGTTTTATAAATGTCTCTTTAGTTTTTTATTAAAAAATATTTGTTGATTTTTTAGCTCTCGGTTAATTTCAAATAAACGAATGAATACGATTATTATGAGAGATGTTAAGAGTGCACCAAATGTTATTAGGGCAAATATAGAATATTTTATATTAAAGTAGGTAGGTATATTACAAAAAGGAAGCTAAATAGATAAATTATATTTATAATAAATTTAAATGTTATAAATTTAAAAACGCATACTACATTTCATATATGTGAATTCCAGCAAAATAATAAATATTTTATAAAACGAGTCACATACTATACTTTCTCTACGATTGCAAATTGAGACAATCAAATAATTATGAATGTTTTATGAATTGTTTAGAAAGTAAGGTTAAGATGCTTGAAGCTAATTTAACTCCATGCTCAATATCTCAAGCCGTGACTAAAACGTTCGAATTTAGGCAGCAATGGAGGTAGTCCTAGTTTTTTAAAAAGTTTTATCACGAAATATTCATTTCTTATTTTTAAATATTACTTTACAGTTCTTACCACCTTTCATTAATTGGATGCCGGCTAATGATTTGATGCTAGTTCCTTCGGACAAATTGTGGAATTTTTTCTTCTGTAGGAAGGATAGCTAGATACTAAATTATCTCAGACAGTTAGATATGGTTTTCTTGTACTTCTAGTTTGGTGTAATTACACTGACTTGTGTGTTGTTTATCCAATTTTTTTTCCTTCTTTGCATGCACGGTTAATGTTAGCGCAAAATTTGTTGGAAACTGATATATTCTACTCCGAATACACGTATCGATTAGAGGTATAATATCTTGATTTATTTTTAAAATATACTTTGGATCTTGGATAGTTGTAACAATTCCTATTCGTATGTAGTTGGTTAAGATTAAATGATAAAGATCAAAATGAAATTCAAAGTTAATAGGAATCAATATAAAGTAGATTATTTTTGAGGATTCAGATTTACAATTAACTTTTGATAATTCCTCTTATTCTAAAATATTTTGTATTTTAAGTTGAAATGGATTTTCAATAATAATTTATCTGGTTGAAATACTTGGGTGCAGAGTTCTAGTTTACAAAACGTTATAGAGTTTTCTATATCTGGTAATATGTTCAGAATTTCTATCCTTCATTGTAGAGTATGATTAATAGACCGAAAATACCCTTTGCGTATAGAAAGTCTTCAACAACCATTTTATTTATAATTTCAGATAATCGCATTATTTTTCGTATTAACAGATTTTCATTACGTTGTATATTTTTCATGAATAGTACAAGTTTTCCATAACTTCATTATTTACGGAATATAATAATTTTATTTGATTTTCTAATTTATATTGATTTTGTTCAGAGTCTGTTAAAATTTTATTATATCGTTTACAGTCTTCGGCATCTAAATTTCCGGAGATGAATTTGAAAACGCTTCTTAATCCATCTATAAGATCTCTGTTATTTCTTTTTGCTAAGGCGGTCGAATGAAACCCAATATTTATATTTTTATTATTAATGTTAGTTTTAGTAAAATCAATGATGTTTACAAAATTCTGAGATTCGTTAACTTAAATATAATTATTTGAATTAATAATTTGAAGGTCTCTATATTAATGGACGAAAATATAAGCTGTTTTCTCGAGTTTTGCTGGACCCAATTTATTAGGAAGTATGTCTAAATTTTAAGTTTTTTTTTTTAAATAACTGATCCGCTGCAGACCGCTAGCAACCTGGAAGAATTTTGAATTGGTAATTTTTTGTTTCTAGGGCATTTTAGATTAGTAAATTTTTTACCCAGGTTCGATTCCCAATATCGACATACAATTTTAACCACAATACAAGTACTCCTATGGCTCTCCCTCCATTAAGATCTTTTCATGCGAAGCTGCTACGACAGAGTGCCACACGCAGTACAGGGTAAATTGCGTGATGATATATTTATTGAATTAAGTTTGTTTTTTCCGTTATATTATCATGTGTGTTGGATTTAGTTTCGTGGTTTTAAAGTTTTTGTCTATTGTTCTTAATATTTCAGGTTTATATCTGATTTTTGTTTGCTTTTGACGTAAATTTTGTTCGGAATTTCCGGTAGTTCTTTTCTAGTTTCAATAAACTTAACGATGATTTTTTCCAATATAAATATTTCAAAAGGTTTAGAGGCGATTGTGAAATATTGAATTTTAGTTTATGTGGTTTTCTATCTTATTTAGATTATGGACATCTTTCACATGAATTAATAAATATTTATATTATCTTACGTAATTTAGGTCAATAATAGTTCCTTTTGATACGCGCTTCTGTGTCATTAATACTGCGATGGTTTGTCTTGCCGTCGTGAGTGTTACGAATAATTGCTATTATTACATTCTCGTGTACATCAGTGAGTAATTTAGAACATTTTAAATGATTTATTTCTTAATTCTTAAAATAATTCTGCAGACAAACTAAATTTTTCATATAAATCACGTTGAAAATAGACGTGATATTAAACACCGTGGCAAGAATGTCCATGTTGTTAAAAATGTACTGAAGTATTGATTTTACTTCTGCCCATTTCAGTTAGTCTAATCAACAAATAAGTTTTGTTATAGAGAGATTTTTTATTTGATTTTAAATGGGGTAGGTGGCTCAGTGGTATCGGGTCAGCCTGTGGTTTTTGAGAACCCTGGTTCGATCTCCACAGCCGACAAATAATTTTCACCA
Organism: Pterostichus niger; assembly: GCA_947425015.1. Classification (NCBI taxonomy): domain Eukaryota; kingdom Metazoa; phylum Arthropoda; class Insecta; order Coleoptera; family Carabidae; genus Pterostichus; species Pterostichus niger. The sequence continues at coordinate 14,059,885 of OX380348.1, forward strand.
AATTCAATCTACCCCTGTGGCTACCCGTCTACTATTTGGCGGCCGGTAACCACACTTTACGCGTAGAAATATATCGCTTACCGAGATCTGCTTCGGCAGAGTGCCAGACAGTAATGGATAAAAGGCGTGATGATATATTTATATTTTAAATACAAAATAATTTTAAATTTAAGAGAGTATAAAATACATCTTGATTGGTGGCTTTATTATAACAGTGATCTTTAGAAACTAAATAAATAATATATCCGATAAGCTAAGGAGTGAAGTCGTGGATTTTGGTTTTATAATTTTTCTGTTTAGCCAAATTTAGTTTTGAATTATTTTGCGATTCTATCTGTCTCTACACACACAGTGAGCTAGGAATGTTAGTCAGTGGGACGTCAATTAGGTTACCTTCAATTTCTAGTATATTGTTTTGTGTAAATATATTAGTCAGTTTAGCTGCCGTCTATTGTTGGTATTGTGCTAATATGAATTGTGATTCAAGTATGCGACTTAATGCATCTGCATTTGTGTTAAATGTCTCATATATAATTTTGTAATAAACATGAATTAGAATATCGGTACTTTTAAAAATGTTACGTAGCATAATATGAAACTTTTCCCATTTTTTTAAATGTAAACCTGGCGCTATGCCTGGAATTGCTATTTTATTAATTTTATTCGCTATAAGAAACGATATGAAATATAGTAATGTTAGGTATATATCTTCATAATTAGGTTTATCTTTTTCTTTAGTAATTAAATATAAGATATCTCGTGATTCATATTTCAAATGTGCTACTTAATGAACGTCTTTATATTGATTTTTTAGCTCCCTGATATGATTAAATTTATCTTCAAATTTTCCTGCAATATTTTGGGACATTACAACATGTTTTGGCACACAATGGGCTAAAGAAAAGTTGAGCAGTGCATTAAACACATCAATAAATTCTTTTATATTATTATAGATAATGATTTTATTTTAATAGCTTCTAAAAAATTATCAAACACGGTTTATAATATTGAAACATGCTTATTTAAATTTGCTGTATAAACAACTATATAGTCTAAATCAGAGATTCCCAACCTTTTCTGGATCATTGCGCCCTTTAAAAGAGAACAAAAATTTCAACGTTCTCTTAGTCCCTAGCCCTAGCCCATAATAGTTATTATTTTATGAAATATTAAAATATTGTTGAATATTATCTGTACCTAACATATCTATTTGTTATCTACTAAAAATCATAAAGCAGAAATTAATAAAACGACAATCAGATGTACAATAACATTGTTTATTAAAATTTTAAAAATAAATACAGAATCAATAAGAAATAAAAAATAATGAGTGTTAACAATTTGTTACCACTGAACATAGACAATATAATTTGTTTATCATTTGCCGTGAGAACGAAAATATTGAACTTGATAATTTATTCTTTTAATTGGTTATATGTTTGATTCTAAAGAAGAAAATCTATTCTATAATGAAATAATAAATAATAGAGTCTGAAAAGTAATTTTTGTACCAGTATTTCTTATTAATTTTATATTGTGATTATAGATAACAAAACAGTTTTATATACAAAATAATCTAATTTATTTATTATGGAATCAAATAATGCTGAATAGAAGATTTACTACAATACTTGCCTCTACATTCAGGCCAAAATATTTGATAGTTGAAGAACTTTTAAGATGAGCGCAATCTACAATATATTCGCACAACATGCATAAGACCAAAGATTTTAGTCAAAACTATTATTCTTTGGCAATATTTTATAGTATGTATATTTCAATCGTTCTATTTAAAAATTAAATATATACTTATTACCTAACATAAAATATTTAACTTACATAAAAAAATTGTCTTACAGTGTGTTCATAAATAAAAGACTGACTCTATTTTACTTCAGGATACGAAGAGACAAAATTTACATCAACATCTTATTGATTCTTTTTCTATGATTAATTTATAGTAATTTTTGCATCAATTGGGTATGTTGAACGAGTTCATAGAAAAAGTAAGACATGGTTCCTAGCAGACTTATCATTGAGTTGCAGGCAGGGACGCGCCGTTTGCGACAATATACAAACTCGTAAATATACAATCCTTTTTACAATATATACAAAGATTTTTACAATATTATATTCAATGTTATTTTTTAAATATATATATATATATATATATATATATATATATTGCTGTATCTGTTTACCTATTCACTTTAGATCAAAAGCGTAAATACAAAAATTGTTGAGAAATTCAAAACGCTTCCTATAAATTTCATTACATAAATGTGAATAGTTCACGAGATATTAATTAAATGAAATTCCATATTTATTCAAATTTTTTGTAGATTGCGTTGGATAATTAAACAAATGAACTGAATATTTGACATATTGTAAGAGTTTGACATTTGTTTGTTACAGTGTTGTAATATTTGTTGAAAAAGTTTTTGAAGAATATTGTAAGGAAATAGTGAATAAATTTCAAGTGCACAAAATGTTTGACGTATTTATTATAAAATAAGAAAAATACATTATATTGCTACTATAATTTTAACAAATTATTTATTTATAAATTTACAAGAAATGTTCGAATAAGTTTCCATTTACTGCTAAGCAATGCCCTAACCGATCATAAAATGCTTGGCGCACATTACTTAATTGTCTTTGTGTGATTGCTTCACATTCTCTTATAATTGTATTTTTTTAAATATCAATGTTTGCAATATTGGTTTTATAAATTTTTTCTTTTAAATATGGCCATAAGAAAAAGTCATTTGGCGCCAAATCCGGAGAACGGGCTGGCCAGTTAATTGTACCCCCACGACCAATCCAATATCCAATATCGTTTTGAAGAAAATTCAAATACTTTACTCCATCTAAAGCTCCATCAATAAAAAACGATCCAATAATGTGCGATCCAAAAATACCTGCCCACACATTAACTTTTTGGCGATACTGGGTATGAGTTTGAAGAACCAAACAAGGATTATATTTACTCCAATATCGATGGTTTTGCACATTAGGCTCGCCGTTCAAAGTAAAAGACGTTTCATCCGAGAAACAAATGTTATTTAAGAATTGTCTATCTAAATTCGCTTTGTTCATCATTGTTTCACAAAAATCAGTTCTTGCCATTTCATCAGCTTCAAAGATTTCTTGATGTGTAGCGTATTTATAAGATTTGTTATTTTCTGATTTTAATATTTTATGAACTGTTGAAAAATGTATGTTTAGTTCAGAAGATATATGACGCACGCTACAATTTGGATTCTCGGTTACGGCTACCATTACATTAAGTTTATTATCATTGTAATCGTCATTATTCACAAGTTGTTGATTTCGCCCTTCACATTTCCTACATAATGGTGAAACACTTCCAGTCGTTCTAAATTTATAAATTATTCTACGGATTGTAGTAAGGGATGGAATTGGCCGATCCACATACAAAGCGCTAAAAATATCTCGCACTTGCGCAGCAGAATTTCCCGCAAAATATCACTCATTACATTGAATTTTTGCTTGCGTGCTAAGAATATTCATTATTTCTTTACAATATTCTTCAAAAACTTGTTTAACAAATATTACAACACTGTAACAAACAAATGTCAAACTCTTTTACAATATGTCAAATATGCAGTTCATTTGTTTAATTTTCCAACGCAATCTACAAAAAATTAGAATAAATTTTGAATTTCATTTAATTAATATCTCGTGAACTATTCACATTTATGTAATGAAACTTTATAGGAAGCGTTTTTAATTTCTGAACAATTTTTGTATTTACGCTTTTGCTCTAAAGTGGATAGGTAAAGAGATACAGCAATATTTAAAATATAACATTGAAATCCCTACATGCCACGCCACATTTTAATTCCACACCTACTATATATATATATATATATAATTATTAATTGTCTGTTCTATATACAATTATATTATGTGTATTATTTTAATTTGTTTTTCTTTTTACTTTGCTGATCGTTGTTGTGTCAACCGAAAATGATTTTGTTTTAAATCGACATTCCACATCTAGTAACGTATGTATTTTTAATGAAAAATTTATTTTGATTATCGATTAAACAATGATGCAAGGCCGATTTATAATTGAAATATATTAAATATGAAAATGAATAGATGTTCTTATCCTTAGTAGTCAGTATATGTAGAAAATAAAAAAAAATATTGCAAGACATCAAATAATTTTGTTCCAAAATATAGCACCTTTTTATACAAACTTTTCTAGCGATTACAACAATTGTTGTTTGTCAAATTAATGTTGAAAGATTACGATTCTATCGTGTTGGATACAATTTTTTTATTCACATTAATAAAAAAAGTTTATTTGAATTTTAAGTACACCCAGGGAAAATATTAGTAGGTACAATAAAGATAATATTGTATTTGTTTTAATCAAAATTGTAAGATAATTTGAAGTATATTACTATTAAAATATTTTTATTTAAATATCTATTGCTATTTTTTTTCTTAGTGCGGAAAATGTATTTTTTCTCACTATCTCACGAAAAAAAAGGTAATTTTCTACGGATGTCGTGAAATAAACTATTATCATACTTTTGTATTAAATAAAATTACTTTCATTAGTAAATATACACAAAGTACATTACTCTAATAATATTGTTAATTAAATTTTAAAATCTAAATTAAACTATTGGTATATAAACTACATGGAAATATAATTGCAAATAGTTTATGTGAATCGTTACATAATAGTGAACGTAATAGTATGTACATTAAAACATATTATTTCACTTTATAATAAATATTTATCGAATGAAAAAATAAGTATATTTAACGTATTTTTAAAAAATCGTAGCTCTTTTAGAAAGTAACAGTCTATTATTTTAATTGTTTAATCAGTTGACATCTTCATCATGATTACAGAAATAGATATTGATATATGCAAACAAGATTCTTGTGTAGTTGGCATTTAACTCTATTCAATCATATTTCTAGAAAGATAATTTTTATAAGCTAAGATTACCAGCATCAATATTAAAAAATGGTTGCATTACCAAATTTAAAAATCTACAGAAATGGTCAGAAATATCTACAAAATTGTTTCGAGTACATTAATATATTGATTTTAAATTTACAAACAAAAAAATATCGAGCTACAATACAATGTGCAAAAGTAATATAACAAAAACTGTGGTCAATGAACAGGTCATATAGTTCGGCTGACATTTAATATTGAGTTACATCGCATTTACTAGTCTGGTAGAATAGTGTCCCAAGTATTCTGCAAGATAGCTTTTAATTTGAGTACTATACCTGTTGCAACATAAATTCAATTTCGGACGTTCATAATTCGAGATCGACGGTAAAATTCTTTCTTACAGAATGTTTTCATACGTTAACTACGATATCAATAAAATATAATTTCCCTACACCCTTTACAGACATACAGCCCCACACCGTAACAGACGCTGGAAACTTGAAGCCTCTGAAGACATATGCAAAACTTCATGTTGTCCTTACTCAGACATCATATTTTTAATAAGCGCTTCAAATTATGCTCTTTGAGTCCAGTTTCAATGTGTAACACGTTTTTGTAATTTTGTTGTTAAAAATATTTCTTTTCCCTAATGGAAAAATTACGTAAATAATTATTAGAGCTAATAACAATTTTTACTCAAAAATATAGATAAATATTACTTTATAGAACTTTTATCCCATTTTTCAAATAGTTTTCTTTGTTGTAGATATCGAACTACTGCTCAAAGTACAGTTACTTCTTTCGAATTCGATCACCGGTTTGTTTTTACAATACTACGTAAAAATTGCTTATTTACTTCTTCAATTGTATACTATTTTCATTTTAAACTCGAGGGATCGGCATAAAACGATTAAACGTCCCTGTCCCATATAACTACAATGAAATCCATTAGTAAGGCTACCCCATATCGCTTATCGATGGTCAAAATAGGTAAATTTTCAAGGGTCATATTCAGCCTAAATTTATTCTTGTTTTTTATATGATTGTCCGTACCGGCGAATGTGGCTGTACAACCCTGTGTGAACCTTGTGAAACCAGTTATGACGGATTATATTTTGAGTTCCTTTGTAAACGTAATTGCGTTGCATTTAATCGTTTTATGCCGATCCCTTGAGTTTAAAATGAAAATAGTATAGATGTAGATTTGTGTAAATTAACTATATGAGCCTGGGTTTGAATTGCTGACTGAATTCGTACTAGCACTACTGTGAAAATCTAAATAAAATTTATTCATTTAGCAGATTGTTGTGTACCAATAAATTTAAATAAGATATTAATCATTATAAAAAATGTCCTCATGAAAATTACCCTAAAAATATATCTTGGCATTCAAAGCATTAATTTTTTCATCATAAACTTGAAGCCTATACAGTACATTGTTATTACGGAACATTACATTAATTACACAATATCGGAATCTGCTTCTTGTCATGTATCTAATGCGGTGTATCAATTTTCGTACTAATAAACAACTTGAGAAGATTTTAATATTACACTAAATCGCCATCTATATTGGGTAATAGTTTGAATATGTAACTACTATATTTTGGTTCGTATCTTTGCTAAATCCGCTATTTTAGGTATTTTAATTTTATGGTGTTTCATAATTATGCATCTGCATAAAGCTATTTGCTCGCTAAGCAGTGTTTGAATATTAGAGAGTTGAATAGCTACGCATATTTTTTAAATACCCAAGAAACGGAAGCAAGGACGAGTGTGTACATACTTCGATACACATTCGCAGGGCCGTCTTAAGCATATTCTGTGCCGTGATGCCGGGTGGTCAGCCTGCGCTCCAGCTCTTGTCAACAAAAAAAAACGCAATGTAAATTTTAATGTTTCATTTATTTATTTCTCAAAATTCCTAAATAATACAAATAAAACAATAAATTATACAATTTAAAAATCAACAAATTTTTTATTCAATTTAAAGACAAAAAAAAATACATCAGTAATGTTTTATTTTATGTTATTATTTAATAGGTACCAATTTATTCTGATTATTATTATTTATAATATATATTTAAAAAAGGATTCAATTATATAATATATTAAATAAAGAAAAGGCTTCTGAATCCAATGTTTTTATAAAATATTTATTTGTGGACGTTTCGAGCAAAAATATTAGCTCATCATTAGCACCTTAAAATATAAATACAATAATTATAATATAAAACTAGCTAATTAAACAAAATTAAAATATAGGCACCAATATTAAATTATTTTATTAAACACAGCTCAAACCGCTCACAATGTACTAGTTAAAATAGCTCTTCACACTACAAACAATATTTGTAAAATAACAATAATAACAAAAATGAAAAAAGATACATATGGAAAATAAAAATAGAAAGAACAAAAAATTATTAATAATTAAAATAAAATATATACTAATTTAATTGTTAAATTCCCTACAAAAATTTTAGCATATTTTAAATTATTATACGCATCAGTTTGATAATTAATCGAGGTATCATGGTGTAAATTTATATGTAGCGTTTCTAAAATAAGTCTATGCTTTTTATTTTCCATAACATCAATAATTTTATTTTCAGACAAATTTAAAATATGTCCAGTCTCCTGATGGTGACGAGTTAAAGCACTATGATTTGGATGAAGAAGCTTGAAATAATAATTATGTTGATATATTCTTTTGTCTAACAGTTGTGAAGTCTCTGCAGTGTAACATTTTCCACAAAACCCACATGGAATTTTGTATACAGCATTTTTATATTTAGATTTTTCAATTTTGTCCATAGTTTGTTTATAAAGCGAATTAATATTAGTGAAGTTATAATTTTAATATTGCAATTACCAATAGTTTTTCTAATTCCAGATATTAATTTATTATCAAAAGGAATAATAGCTACAACTAATTTATCTTTATTATTTGGTAAATTAACTTGAAAATTATTATTATCAAATATAATACCCTGAGAGCTTGAAAATTATCGGGTATCTCCCGATCGTTTCGTTGCTTCGCGCTCGGGATTTTTTAAAGCAAAACTTATCTCAATCGTTGATTATTTTTTCAACTCCAATTTCGACTAATAAGAGTGTGGCATTTAACATTTTCGTGGAAATGTTTTATTTCGAATTTCCTGAATATTTTATATTTGATACAACACAACGAACGTTACTGATTCATGTGTAGATTTGTGCAGGAGAAGGTACAATTGTTGTAAGTGATGATGGTGTGTTGTGGGATTGGATTGGAATTTGTGGTGGTTTGCGGGATGATATTGAAATTTGTGGATGTAGATGTGATATTTTTGAAGTTTGGAGGGCCGTTCGGTCTCATCCTTTTCATCAGTTGTTCGTAATGTTATTGATCCAATTGCAGGTACGGTTTGATGGAATTTACGTTGGAATGGCCAGTGATCTTGGTGATTTGCTGTTTTCCTACCCCAGCTTTAATGAGAGTTGACACTGCAGTCGCTCTATTCGAATGATTGGTGATTTTTTGTGCTTCGTGCTCAGTCCCGTATTCTTTGCACTTTCGTTGGTCCATTTCACTATAAAAATTTTTCCTATAGCGGAGTTTTTGTACCACCCGTCACCTCCGCACTGCCACTTCGGATGCACCGCCAAAAACAATCTGTCCGTCTTCACGTTGTCGCCTCTTTTGGAAAGTAATTTTTCGAAGAGTCGCACGGGGCAATTCGCACGGTTTTCTTCGTTGACGATGAGCCACTTGCTACTGGCGCATTTTTTATCGCCTCCCTGTGTCGTTTTGGTGAAAACTGGGTTGTACTCAATCTTCCTAGTGGGCTTCCCATCATTTTTCGTTTCTTCTTTGAAATGATACACCATTGCAGACGCTCCCTCACCTCCCCTCCAGGCTAACTCCATCGATATTATAAGGAATAACTTCTTTTGCAGCCCGTCTGGCGTGTCTTCGTCGTGAATCTTCACCATTTCATCGATATCCGTTTCTTCGAGAGCAGTTGCACTCTGCAATCGCTTTTCAGGATCGGCTTGCAAAAGACGCCTTTTAGCGTTTTTAGCGTTTCGAGCATCTTGAAAGACAGGACTCGAATATGGGTCGACTTCTCTTTTAAACTCCGCGAAGTACTTGTCTTTTAATAACTTAGCTGTTTGATTCCACATCGTTTTCACCACCGCTTCTTTGTAGTCTTCTCCGTTATTTCTTTTCATGTTGAACGCCCAGTCTTTCAAAATATCAGCGAGAGTTTCATCCGACGATGTTGCATCCAGCACATATTTTCTCTCTGCACAAAATCCAGTGAATTGAGCCCAAATTGACTTCTTACTTTTCTCTGTACCTATTTTCTGGAACATTTTGTTTAATTTTATAAAGATGGTCTCTAGAGATTCGTCACCGAATCGCTTTTTTTGCTCAGTCATATCGATAATTCTGAATAGCGCATAGGTTACAACTGTCAGAAAAGTGATTGTTTATCGCTTAGCAACCTAGCCGGGAAATTATCGAAAAATTATCGATATAATTTAGACCTAGTTGTACAGCGTGATGTTAAATGCCACGCTCTTATTGCTCGAAATTGAGGTTGAAAAAATAATCATTATTATTTCCATGAACCAATTTATATAGTTTGTCTTATATATGTTTTTTTTTATAAAAGATGGAGGGTAACCATTGCGAATTAAGATGTTATTAATAAATTGTAAATTTGAATTGTGATAACATGGTTCAGATAGCTTAAAACAACAATCAACTAAAGCAATTACAACACTCTTCTTGTATCGTATATCAATATAAGAATGAAAATTGAGATATCTACCAGATGCAGTATTTTTTCTAAACCAATTCGTATAAATTTTATTATTAGATTTAAATAAAGGGACATCCAGAAAATTAATAGAATGATTAAATTCATGCTCAATTGTAAAATTCAAACCTGGAGACTGGTCATATTTTAAATTTTTCTGAAGCCAAAATTATTGATGTTATGGAAAATAAAAAGCATAGACTTATTTTATAAACGTTATATATATATAAATTTACACCATAATACCTCGATTAATTATCAAACTGATGCGTAGGTATAATAATTTAAAATATGCTCAAATTTTTTTAGGGAATTTAACAATTTATTTTTATATATTTTAATTTAACTATTTATTAATTTTTGTTGTTTCTATTTTTATTTTACATATGTATCTTTTTTTTTTGTTATTATTGACATTTTACAAATATTGTTTTATATTTTTACGTTTTTTAAAGGTTTGACATTTTGATTGTTATAATTATTGTATTTATATTTTAAGGTGCTGATGATGAGCTAATATTTTTGCTCGAAACGTCCACAAATAAATATTTTATAAAAACATAGGATACTGAAGTCTTTTCTTTATTTAATAGATTATTATTATTATTATTATTCTGATCCATTAGCAACTCGAATATCTCATTTAATTTCGAGATAGCCGTGTCAAGTAAAAAACATAAAAATTTATTTGAAATTTTTTAATTAGGTCTAAAATGGGCTCATCTGTATCCTCGTAATTAAAATGTCTTTTTCGGGGACGTGGACGAGCAGTTTCAGTAATTGTTAGGTGTGTAGTAATAAGAGCTATTTTAACTAGTACATTGTGAGCGGTATAACAAGTGCCGAAAGCGGTATGAGGTGTGTTTAATAAAATAATTTAAAATTGGTGCCTATATTTTTATTTTGTTTAATTAGCTAGTTTTATATTATAATTATTGTATTTATATTTTAAGGTGCTAATGATGAGCTAATATTTTTGCTCGAAACGTCCACAAATACATATTTTATAAAAATATTGGATTCTGAAGCCTTTTCTTTATTTAATATATTATATAATTGAATTTTAACTTGTACATTGTGAGCGGTATAACAAGTGCCGAAAGCGGTATGTTTAATAAAATAATTTATTATTGGTGCCTATATTTTTATTTTGTGCATGCATTTGACTTAGCAAAGTGTACGAAACAGTGCAATGACGTTGTTATTGAATGATTTAGGGTTGAACGAAATATCGAAATTTCTAGCGCTTTGCTTGTGTGCGCCCCTAGGACACTTTACCTAGCCATATGTGTATTGTGTATTGCTGGCATTAGAAATATGTACTATTTCAGGCAAGAATTTCATGAAATCAATATGTAGAGCGAAATTGACCGATGAAAATTTCAAAACATTTTGAGGATATCAGTTTCTCAAACCCAACCCGACACAAATGAATAATCGAACAAAATTCAAGATCAAAAATCGCATTAAATTTTAATGTTAGTTTTATTTATAGTTGGCAAGTGTAAACTCAGGTTACATGACCTAACAATGTACGAAGTGAATTAGAAACCTACAACCCGCGAATAGTGATTTTTAAATATCATAAAACTAACAATCATTCTTTCAAGAATTAATGATACTCGTATTATGTCCTCGCTAAGCAGTGTTTGAATATTAGAGAGTTGCGTGCGTTCCCAAAAATATTGTAAATAAAAACTTTTACTATTAGTTGCTTTTTATGTATAAAAAATAATATGAATAATACAGTAAATAAAAATAATTCATAATATAACAAATAATAATAATATAATAAAAATAAAAAAGCTTTCCTAAGTATTACTTTAGAATATAAAAATTATATTGCTTGGTGGACAACACAAAAACATTCAACGGGCCGCGTTGTCGACCCATGATTTGAAACATAAAGTGCTCTTAATAATATCGTTGGAAATTTCCAAGCGACAAATCTTTCGAACAAAGTATTTTGCATCATTGTTTGGTGTAAATATGAATGAGCTTTAGAAGAACTTTCAGATGAAATTAAAAAAATATCCGACCGGCATTTGTTGCAAACATAAGTTATTTCGAATAATTCCGTGTTTGGTTTACAAGTATGAAATGGCTGTAGATGAACTTTCAGATAAAAGTAAACATTGTTGATATTTTACGATTTTCTTTGGTTTCAAACATAAAATATCCCGAATCATGCCGTGTTTTGATGTCATATGAAATGGCTTGACGAGGAGCATGGCGTACTTTTTAAAAACTTGAAAATATCCGGCCGTAATTGTTCCAAACATAAAGTATTCCGAATCATGCCGTTTCACAGAAAAGGGATTTAAAAGAACATTGAAAATATATTTTTTTAAATAAACTTTTACGATTGTCAATTGTTTCAAATATAAATTGTTCCCTATCATAACGTATTTAGCATCACATGAACAGTTTATAGATAAAATTTCAGATGAAAACAAAAAAGTTGAAGATTTTCAACACGTAACTATTTCATATATTAAGTAGTCGGAATCATACCGCGTTTGGTGTAATATTAAAGGACTTTAAAAAAGCTTTCTGACGAGATAAAAAAAAGTTGGAAATTTCCAACCGGCAATTGTTTCAAACATAAAGTATGCCAAATCATATTGTGGTTGGTGTCTTATGAAAGGACTTTAGAAGAGCTCGCAGATGAAAGTTTGAAAAAGTAATTAAAATATCCGATCGGTAATTGTTTTAAAACTGAAGTATTCCGAATCGCATCGTCTTTGATGTCATATGAAAGGACTATAGATGAACTTGCAGAACAACTTAAAAAAAAAAGAAAAATGACAATCTTTTATTTCCAACTTACGTATATATATACCGGGTGTAACACGAAAAGTGAAACATAGGCGTTTAACATGGCAAATCAGTTTTTCCGTGCGCATTGCTTCCCTAATTATTTTAGGAAAAAATGTTTCAAATAAATGTTGTAAAGCATAAAATTCTACTTCCGAATCAATAAACAAAATTCATTTTGACTACTTCATAACTGCAGAAATTAAATTTGAAAATTCACGTAATTTCAATTTAATAGTAATAGCCATGGAATTAAAAACAAGAGATGAACAAATGCGTAACGTGTTACACCCGGTATATATATATATATATATATATATATATATATATATATATATATATATACATATATATATATATATATATATATATATATATATATATATATATATATGTCTAACATCGTTCATCCACATATCTAAGGTTATATGTCCTGCTTCATTCAATATAATTTTTAGTTAAGGAATACATTTATTTATAATTTCAGAAACCATAGATTTTATGCTACTTGATACTGTTGTAGGATTTGGTAACAATTCTTCTTGAACCAATATTTATAAGAGATTGCGCAATTTCTACAATACCTTCACAAGCAACAGACTGGAACTATCTGAGATCTAGGCATACAAATTGCAAAGTCATATTTGCAATCGTATTCTTTCTTTATTTGGCATTTTCAACAAATTTCTGGGTTTTTTCCAAAATACGTTGAAACCGATCTTGAAAAAGATGCTGTCGAATCTAAACATATATGCTTCCGTAACGATGAGGTACCAGTTTTAAGGCTATGAAAGGGGAAATTCAATTTACAAGTTGCAATATTGTTATAGATTTCGTTATTAACATTTATGACTATATTAAATTTAATTCGAACGTCGGACTTAGTAATAATTTTGTCTATTGACTTATAGTCACCATTTTTTAATATCTCTTTTATTTGCTTTATGGACATGGCATTTAAAAAAAAGTAGATGTAAGCTAAATAAAATCGAAGCTCAACTTGAACCAATAAGTTACACTGACACCTGAACCAGACACTGATCACTGATCACTTCTTTGCAAATGAACCTGCTGCAGTGCAACTGAGAATTTTCACTTTATAACTGCAAATCTGTCCCTGCCGGTTCCCTATCTCTACTAACTACCGGACTGAACGTGTTTGTTCACTTTACATTTACCATTTACAACGTAAAGCTTCGTGTGTGGTCTGAAAATAGTAACGCAGCTCAGATCGCAGAGGATCAGAGCGAGGTGCAGTACGAAGTGTGTGGTTTACTTCGTTCGTAGTGTCGTTATATGGATAAAGATTACGTTAACATTTGTTTTGCATGACGATCTTATTTGATAAAATCCAGTTGTTAAATCTAAGGTAGGGAAATATTTTGAATTTCCCAACTGATCTTATTTGTCTGTAATATTGGGCAGTAGAAACGAATCGCCAATATTAATAATATTTAATTTTCGAAAATCGACTACTATACGCCAGTATAGTTTACCAATGCGTCTTTTTTTTTAATAACTAGTAATGGAGCATTACGTGGAGTTTACAGGAAGGTATAATTTTTCGTATATCATTTTAATTATTTGAGATTGAAGATATGTGATAAATATTAACATGACTTGGAGCAGTTTTAATTTTGTGTTTCATTTCTTCAGTACAAGTTAATTTATCATCCTCACAATAAGATAAATAAGAACATTCTGCATATAGTTCTTGTAGTGAAATAACTTCCTCTATATTTAAATGATTACTACTATTTCTTTACCTACCATTTAGCATCAATTTTTTTTTCGTTATAAATAAATAAATAAATAAATAAATATATATATATATATATATACACAGGCGCGATGGCCGAGTGTGTCAAGGCACATCTCTTAACATACTGTGACATCACCCGAACCAAGGTTCGTCAGTTCGAATCCGCCTGTCGACAATGTGTGATTTTTCGTAAAATATAAAAAATACAGTTACATGTATTTATCACACTCGGGCGCTATAAGCTAATACGCCTTAAAATTATTTGTCGGCTGTGGGGATCGAATCAGGGTTCTCAAGATCCACAGGCCGACGCGATACCACTGAGCCACCTACCCCATTTGATCATTATTATTCCTAAAATTTACTGTATTAACAGAATATAAGGTGTTTAGTTTAGTATGGTACTTTACTCCCTTTTCTTTTCTGTACTATTTATAATAGGGACTATATATTTTCTATTTACTGGTGTTTTAATAAATTAAACTTGACATAAATAGTTCTTCATCTCAATTTGAAGCGTAACAAATTTCTTACACTAGAAGTGATATCTTGAATTAACATTTACGAACGTGGAGATAATAAGTATAATTACGTAATTTTGAGAAAGTAACAGTAAGGAAATTTCACCATCTGTAAATCTTAAACCTTTATCTTCATAACATATATTTGCTTTATAAAAACTTTAAAAGTCTTTTCATAGACTTTTCATCGTAATCGCTTTTTAGTAACAAATCTTGGGTACAACTTAAAATGGATATTTAAATTTATTTTTTTTTCTATTTCACGTACAGTGAGACCATGCGATTTTATTACTTTTTTCGTAATACCTTTTAAATAAATTGCATTATCACCATGACTAAAATATCATTTTTTAAATAAATAAATATATCATCACGCCTTTTACCCCATTACTGGGTGTGGTACTCTGCCGTAGCAAATATTGGTAAGTCATATATTTCTTCGCGTGAAGTGCGGTTACCAGCCGTCAAATTACGGATCCCAAAGGTGTTAGTGGAAGGAGAGCGACTAGGGTAATTTTAACGTGTTGCAAATTGTTTGTCGGCTGTGGGAATCGAACTTGGGTTCCGCAGGCCGACTCGACACCACTTATCCTGTCCCTATCCCATAATATTATCTTTTATAGAACTCAATTTAATTAATGAAATATCTGACCTTGTGTCAAGCATAAAAATTCCAGAAAAAAAATCGTAGGCAGATACTGGATTTGTAACATCAAACTTGTCAAGTTTTTGTCGGTTTATTGAATGTTATAATCATTTAAAATATAAATATAAATTTATGACAGAAAATTTCGGGTGACACCTGAATTCGAACCAGGAACCTTCCGCTTGCCGAGTAGAGATTCTAACCGCTACATCACGGTACCCAGATACGAAGTATGGCGTCAATCGAATTCTTCTGTCATATTT
The DNA here is from genome assembly GCA_947425015.1 of Pterostichus niger. Classification (NCBI taxonomy): domain Eukaryota; kingdom Metazoa; phylum Arthropoda; class Insecta; order Coleoptera; family Carabidae; genus Pterostichus; species Pterostichus niger. The sequence continues at coordinate 14,075,656 of OX380348.1, forward strand.
TCTAACGCAGCATCGATTCCAAGACTTCTTTATAATAAGTATTGACAACGGGTTTTGTCTGCAATGGCACATCTCTTGATTTAAAGGAAATTATACCATGAAGTAATTAGTTGCCGTGGTGTAACGGTTAGCATCTTTGCCGGCAAACGGAAGGTCTGGTTCGAATCGACGCGTTATCCGAATTTTTCTGTAATAAATTTAACTTTAAATTTATCATCGTCATTGTACTTTCAGTCACATCACATGACAAAAAATCAGTTCATGGTATGATTTCCTTTAAATTAGAAGACCTGTCATTGCAGATTAAACCTGTTGTCAATACCGGTCATATAGGTTTGTTTTTGTAATAAATCTTGAATTATCTCAGCTTTCTCTTCCGTTTATCCAGCGGTATTAAAGTAACGAAATTGAGCAAATATTGTTTAAAGAAGCGTGCAATAAATCAGAATTGACTCATTTGGCATGTGTCGACATACATTTAATTCTAATTGTAAATTATTCATAGATATTTAATCTGTCAAATTTTATTTAAAATTTTCTTTAAATTATTATATGTATTAATATCTCTGAATTTAACTGATTGATATGTTTCACCTTTTTATTTAAAAATTATTATTGCTAGAATTGTTGGTCTATCAGCAGGTACAACATTAAAATAAGCGATTTTAAAAATTCTTATAACACTATCATCCTCTTGATAATCAATAAATATAGTAATTTCTGCTTCTATTGTAAAATGGGTCGTAACGAACAAACTATTAAAATTAGTAATAACATTTTGAAACTCACTAAATGAACTTGGAATTCCGTTATTCATAAACTTAAAGTTAAACTAAAAAATGTAAACACCTACAGTCGTATTTTACAGTCACCTTTAAATTTGCTTAGAGACGATCTGGAACTAAAGATAATTGTAAATTTTTAGAGGTGATATTATTCTTTTGTCCGTAAGAAAGTATTACTAACAAAAGGTGAACTGTAAAGCTTTCGTTTCTTCGGACAACGGTACCGTCGTTTAGCGGCCGTAATATAGCATCAATGATATCACAAAAACCTTGTCATAGATGTTAAATGGATACGATTTTCTCAAGAACGGTAAGCAGCAATGTTACGTATTTAAGCATAAACGTCATTTTTATAGCGGTAACCAGTACGTTGAGAAAATTTGCTGCAATGTTTTAACACGATACGGTGACAAGTGCGGTAATTTTTGTTATATAATGTCTCGAAATACTTATTGGAATAGCAAAGTGGATGAAATATTAATTGATTATGTGAGGAATCATGAGATTATTTATAATATTTAATATAAGGATTATAGAAAGACACAACTTAAACAGAGAGTTTGGCATAAAATTCCCTTAAACGTTACATCTTCTGATGATTCTTCATCTTCCAAATATATTAATAATGCGACATAAAAATTATCCATATTCATTACAATTTCTACCCATTAAGAAAGTTCTTCTAAGTACGCACACCGACACTTTTTTCATAACTTTACATTCAATTTTCACCGTTACAACGGTCGTCGTTTAACTCAACGCTACCGGTAAACAAGAAGTAAGATAACATGCGGCAACCTTGCATTTACTTTCGAAGTTGAAATGATGTTAAAAAAACGTACTACACAATTGTAAGTCATTGTACAACATTATTAATTTTGAACAACAATAATTTAACCTTATTAAGCAATTAAGTAAATAAAACAATATACTTAGCTTAAATAGTGTATTATAATTGGGAAAGATAATATGTAAATAGGTTCAACTAAATGACGTCAGGACAAATTTACTTATCATGCAGAAGTCAATAATTTATTTACAAATTCATCCAAGAACTTCAATTCTCTCACAATTTAAATGGACTCACATCGGTGAAACTGGTAGTCACTTTAATAGATAGCCAATTTTTCATTTAGCAGAATGCTGCTAAAAACTAATTGGTACCTTTACCCACAACTGTAATGCTTCTTTTCCTTTTGGCGCGCTACACAAAATATCAAGGCCTTTCGGCTTACACAAAAATCAAAGGAAGCACCACATATACAATACCTGGCTAACTATGTTCATCGGTGCTGGGCATAGGTTCCGGAGGCGCCACCTAGCTCGAAAAAAAGAAGGGACACTCTAGTGAGCTAGGAACTAGTGACACAAAAGGTATGAAGTGCATAACATAATAAATCAAAATCACAACCAAAATAGAAGTTAAACTTTAATCTAAACTCTGTAATCAGACAACAAACTAAATAAAAAACAGAGACTAAGATGTAACTTAACTGAGCTGTGGAATCTGCTATCAAACTATGACGGCGTAAGACGAACGCTGCGAAAAATGGTAGGTCAGAATAGCTAATCCTCTTCCACTGAGGCTCCTGGAGAGGAGGACGGAGGCGAAGGGGTGAAGTAGGCCAAATTCCACGACTGGAGAGCAGGTATGGTGAGCCTTCGGACTTAGTAGGTGTGCTGGTCCTTGGTAATGGGGCGTGAGGCCTCACAATGCAAAGCTGGCCTCGACAGTCGTCTTCAGAAGAATATTGTGGATCCACTTCTCCAAGTCTCTCCTCTCTTAGGTAGCTCAGACTAAAATCCCTAGCTGATTGCACCTAAAACAGGGTGTAAGCCAGCAGCAAACCGTACCACAACTTTACCAACAAAAGCGCAAAGCGTACCAAGCAAAAATGACAAAGCAAAAGACTCCAAATCTAAATCGTTAACAAAAGCTCAAGTTAAATAACAAACTGTAGGTTATAAAGCAAAACTGAAATACAAATTCAAACAAAAATATTACAAACCGGTTCAGAATCAAATTTCAAAAATTACAAAATGTTTCGGAATCAAATTTCAAAAAATACAATAACAGAACAATTGACGTTACGCAAGCCATGTAGAAAATGACAAAAATAATGCAAATGGTGTAGTGATGAAAAATGAATGAAAGGAGTTGTTGAGACAGGGACATTGGACAGGAAGTAAGTCACTACTTACAAAAATAAACAGGCTTCGCTGCTTTGTGGTGGTTGGTTTTGACCTAAAATACCAAAAAATCACAAATATGCTAATCAGCAACCAAAAAGTCAAACCAAACCAAACAAAACTTAAATTAAATATCACAAAACTTAATATCTAATCAAATATTACAAAGACAGCAAAGTATGTTAAAAAAAAAAATGAGATGACTTTTCTAATCGAGCAGAAAATTTCTCCACAACAAAAATGCCTGTACATTCCTAAATTGTCCAAAAAAAACAGTCGGGTCTCAACATATTCTCACACACATGTTCTCAATGAATGATGATGAGCGGGCATGACATGAAGGGGGAAGGGATACAAAGATGGTGGCCGGAAATGAAATTCAAAAACAAAATTGAACTAACCAACACGTGGTTCTAATACACGTGAAGCATGTATTTAACAAACTAAAATTAAAATCCACACAAGTATCTAAATCAATAGAAAACCCCCCAAAATGATTATGCAGAATTACTAAGGTGATATGCTCCAAAAATGACAAGTGCATGTGGACAGAACATGACTTCATACACGAACTGGTAATCTAGCTAAGTTATACAAAAAGCGATTCTGTCAGAGTTCAAACGATCTGAATTACTACAATTGAGGATAAGCTTCTGAGTCTAAAATTTTACTAAAATGATTGACGCTACGTTAAATTTAATCTACAAAAGAGACACTTACATGTGCTCCACACCCAAAAAAAAACTAGCAAACAAAAATCAAAAATAAAAGGTTTCAACTATTACACTTCACCTCAGTAAAATCCTAGCTTGAACACTTACTCTCAAGATGCAGTCTTCAAGGCGATGTTCATGGATATCGTCTCTATCTTTTCCAAAACCAAATCAAATCAAACCAGCATGGCCGACACAAAAATAAGATGTCGAACAATATCCAGAAAATCAACCGATCACGATGAAGTCTGAAGGCAGAATCCTCGATCGACCGTCCTCAATGAAATCTCAAAACGGAATCTCTCTTGACAGCCAACCAACAGAAATCTCATCTCTCTCTCGTGACAAAAAAATGAACTACAGAAATAATCCAGCAAAAAAATTGAATCGTAGATCGGCTACCTAAGTTTCAGGCAAGCATGGCGGGTGGTGGTTTAGAGCGTAACGATATACGCCAGCGGCGGCAACATTTGACTGTAGAATAGGTTTGCCTTAACTCTTAAATTTAAAAGTGACTGTAGAATAAAATTATTACACTTTTATATTGAAGGTAGAATGTACGAGTAGAACTGGAAAGTAGAATTACGACTGGAATCTTCGTAGAATTGGAACTGATTACCCGTTCGTAGATGTGGAACTGGAATCCTTATAGAATTTTACGGACTACGGCTCTGTGTATTCTGCCCGTTTTGTTAGTAGAGTGACAGAAAAGTGCGGGCTGCTAGTTTCATAGTGTACCACAATCAAGCTTAATGCTTAGAATCGGGGTAATATTTGGCTTTTTGAAAAAAATGGAGTCACGACTGGTTGAAACTTTTTCATAACTGACGCAGCACAGTTAATTTTACACAACTATTTATATCGCTCTTATAATTTATAATTATTGTTCTATGGTCACCAAAAATAATTAATTGTAACCTGGTAGATTTAGTACAATAATAACTACATATTTAGTATTTATTTTTACTTGGAGAAGGTGGTATCGAGTCGGCCGATGGATATCAAAACCCTGGTTTGATTTCCACAGCAAATAAACAATTTTCATCAAATTAAATTTACTATTGTGGCCCTCTTCCATTAACATCTTTGAGGGCCGTGATTTTACAGCTGGTAACCACACTTCACGTGAAGAAATATATCACTTATCGAGATCTGCTCCGGGCAGTGCCACACCCAATGTTGGGTAAAAGGCGTGATGATATCGTAACGGGTATGGCTCTGTTCTCTCTGGAACAGTCGATATGACGTAGTCTGCAGCACGTTTAGCGCTGTCTCATACGTAATACCAGGGATCCTATATAAATACTGAAACGAGTACGATCCTGTTCTCTCTGGAACTATCGATATATGAAGGTAGCGCGCGTTTTAGCGGTGCGTCATTAGCATTGTGTTGACATGGTTCTACAACATTCCAGAAGTTCTACAATATTGTAGAAGTAATATATTTCAGAATAAAAGGAATAATTTGGGCCGACAATAGTCAGTCGGTATTGAAGTGTGAACAGAGTCATTGCTTAGTATTTTAATGTGAATATAAAAACGTGTTATAAATAAATATATGTCTTAGTAGTTGTACTATATTATTTTCGTTTTAAATAAATATTTTGTTAGTGATTTCATTGTTTGTGTTTTATTTAGTAAGAAACTTTACTGAACACGAAGTTGTAATAAGCGTTACAATATATGTATTTATTACATCGGAGAAAGAGGATAAGGGCAAGATTTAAGAGCCAAACCCACTAGTAAAGATCGTGTTATATTTAGTATAGTTTTATTTAACTCCTAAGCCTTAATCATAGAATCAAATCTGTATACATATTTCGAGAAGTAAGTTCTCATCCTCAGTAGAAAAGGGAAAAATCAAGATTACACAACTTGGGTACCAAGTCAGTGGTTAAGATAGAATCCAGTTTGCCTTAAATGGGACATACCTATTTATACTAAAACGAAACAACGAACGTTGTCCAAGAAATTAATAACATTACGCTTAAATCAACTAAAAAATACATAAGTACCTAAGAAATCAAACAATTTAATGTTAGGTATGGTACTCAGGTCAGAATTAATCAACCGATGTTTATTTTTAAATATGTTTAAACTCTCAATTGTTTAACGTTATATATATGTATATACATCTTTGGGGGCCGTGATTTGACGGCTGGTAACCGCACTTCACGCGAAGAAATATATCACTTACCGAGATCTGTTTAGGCAGAGTGCCACACCGAGTAATGGGTAAAAGGCGTGATGAAATATATTATATATATATATACATATATATATATATATATATATATATATATATATATATATATATATATATATATATATATATACATATATATATATATATATATATATATATATATACATATATATATATATATATATATATATATATATATATATATATATATATATACATATATATATATATATATATATATATATATATATATATATATATATATATATATATATATATATATATATATATATATATACCGGGTGTCTGTTTTAAAAGTGTACATAGGAGATTAACATGGGAAATCAGTTTTTTGCATGCTGTTGCTTGGTGTTCTACCGGACAACAAAGATTGAAGTGTCAATCGAAAGATATCATTTTTCTGAATCAAACGATGTAAAATACATTTCAATTTACTTGTAATTTGGTCCCGTAAATTAACTTTTAAGTTTTGTAAATTTACAGATTTATTAAATTTTTAACGAAAATAAATATTGTTACCTAGGACTGTTTTGTTTTGATTTCTTGCAAGCGATTTATTTGACGTTTCTGACATTTTGACTTGACAATTTATAAAATATGGTTATTTACATAAATAAATATCGTTAGTTATGAATGACTATGCATACAAATTTTATTAAATAAATAAAAGTTTCAAAAAACAGTTTTGTTTAAATAATATTAATTTATTAAGGGTTAAGTTTTTCAAATATTATACAACAAAATTTAGGTACTCAAACAAACAACAAATGTGTTTCTTTTTAATAGAAAATCATTAACACATAATTATAATAAATATTCAAAAACACCACCATTTTCAATAAGACAATAACCTAATCTAGTATAAAAAGCTGTTCGCACATTAAGTAGTTGCCGTTGAGTTATACGACGACATCCATTAACCATGGCATCTCTTAAGAAATTTATATCTTCGCGCCTTTTTTTACAAAAATTTGACTTATTATGTGACGCCATAAAAATAGTATGGGGAAGGTGGCTCAGTGGTATCGAGTCGGCCTGTGGATACTGAGAACCTTGGTTCGATCCCCACAACCGACAAACAATTTTCACCAATTTAAATCTACCCCTGTGGCTTCCCCTCCACTAATATCTTTGGGGGCCGTGATTTGACGGCTGGTAACCGCACTTCACGCGAAAAAATATATCACTTACCGAGATCTGCTTAGGCAGAGTGCCACACCCAGTAATGGGTAAAAAGCGTGATGATATATTTATTTATAAAAAATAGTCACATGGAACAAGATCTGGAGATCTAGCAGGCCAGTTAATAGTACCCCTCGTCCAATCCAGCATCCAGGAAATCCCAAATCCAAATATTCTCGGACGTTCCTATTATAGTGTGCTGGACATCCATTTTGTTGGAACCAGACCTCTTGATTTGGACGCGCAACATCATCTATTACAGGACCGATCTCATTCTGCAACAATCCCAAATTTGTGGAATTTAGATTGCCACGTATTTCTATCAGACCAATTATGTGGAGACCCAAAATTACGGCCCACATATTAATTTTTTGAGGATAGTGTCCCAGTTGAAATATTAATTCTTGGATTTGCGGTAGCCCAACAACGTGTGTTTTGAACTTTCTTTAGCCCTGTTTTGCATATCTTCGCATAATACCCTTCTAGTTTCTTCATCGTATGGAAAAAATTCTTGATGACACTGCATTTTGTAGGAATAATAATAATTTTGTTTTCAAAATATAAACGATACTATGATGTATTCCCAATTCATGTGCAATAAATCTAGTGCTACACAAAGGATCTACATTTATCATTCCTAGAACCATTTCTTCCAATAACGCACGTTCGTCTGTTCTTGCCAAATTGCGATTTCCGCGCTCACGTGTAATTTTCATGGATACAACTGCCGTCTTTTTAAATTTTGCCACTAATTTAGCAATTGTGGTTACACTTGAAATCGGTCGATCCATAAACTTAATAGAAAATTGATCTCGCACTATTAACTAACTATTTCCTCCATAGTACATTTTTATATAAAAATACGCTCGGTATTAGTGTAAATAACCATATTTTATAAATTGTCAAGTCAAAATGTCACAAACGTCAAATAAATCGCTTGCAAGAAATCAAATATATCCAAGATAACACAATAAACAACACTCGTCCGTCAAAATAAGGATTTAATTTTGGTTTTTGACTGGTTATTTGGAGTTGGATTAATATTTATTGATTGTCACCAGAATTTGTGCATATCCTTTTACTAAGATAAGTATTATCTTTGATTTTCAAAATAGTTTAATATTTTTGTCTTGTATATAGTATTTCATATCGTTAGTTGTTTATATTAGTTACGCTTAGATACGGTGAATTATGATTTGTTTTTAGGTGTGATTGGCATTTGACAGGTGTGTGAATGTAATTTATTTCCTTTCTTTTATAGTTAAGGATAAGCCTGGTAAGCTAACTTAACTTCTTCTTCTTTTACCGAGAGAACCCTATTTCTTTTATCTTTTGTTCTAATGAGGAATAAATGGGCGAAATTTGATGAATGTAAGTTTGGCACGTGGAATGTTAGGGGTATAAATGGAAAAGAAAATGAATTGGTGAATATAATGCGTGTGTATAATGTAGATGTTTTGTGTGTGAGCGAGACAAAGCGGAAAGGCTGTAATGAAGAAGAGGTAGATGGATTGTTTTGCTTGTGGTCGGGTGTTGCAGAGAATGAACGGGCAAAACATGGTGTAGGAGTGCTTGTTAGTGAAAGGATGAAACCGTTTGTAAGAGATTATAGTTGTATATCATCGCGAATTCTTTGGTTGAGACTTAAGGTAGGCTTTCATAGAATCTTCGTTGTGTCAGTTTATGGCCCAACTGAATCCGAAAATGATCTTGAAAAAGATCAATTTTCGAATTTGTTAGATAGTGTGATTGATTCGTGTGATCCAGGTGAAAAAGTTATCGTTTGTGGTGATTTGAATGGTTGGGTGGGAGTAAAGAGAAGCATGCCTGGGAATGTATTGGGTAAATATGGTGATGTGAGAGTGAATGAAAACGGTAGGAAAATAGTATCCTTTTGCTTAGAGCGTGATCTTTTCGTTTCAAACTCTGTCTTTAAACATAAATTAGCTCACTTGTATACATGGGAGAATGTGAGAGAGAATAAGCGGAGTGTGATTGATTTTATTTTGTATGATGAACGACTAAGAAGTTTAGTTGTGGATACGCGTGTGAAGCGTGGGGCTGAATTGGGTACGAATGACTATTATTTGGTGGTGTCGCGTTTACGTCTGGATAAATGTTGGCGAATGAGGGTAAAAGGCACCGAGAAAATGTTTCGTGTGAAATCTAGTGTACTACAGAATGAGGATATTAGAGATATGTTCGTTGAGAAAATAAATGAATCTTTGCCTGTATGTGAGCCTAATTTTTTATGCAGCATAAATGATGTTTGGATGAAATTTAAGGATACAGTTCTTAAATGTGCAAAAGAAGTTTGTGGTGAATCCAGACTAGGCTCTTGTCCAAGGAATGCATGGTGGAATGATGAAGTGAAAGAAGCAATTGAAGAGAAAAAGAGAGCGTATTTGCGATTTCTACATGTAAAAGATGTGCCTGGAAGTTTACGTGATGAATGTTTGCTAGAATATAAGAGGTTAAATAAACATGTTAAGAGAGTAGTGAGAGAAAGTAAGGCGCGTTTTGATGATTAGATGAGTGAAAGAATGACGAATGATTTTACTATGAATAAAAGAATGTTTTGGTTGAGTGTGAAGAGATTGAGAGGTGGTAATGTAAGGGCGGTAAAAGCGATTAAGAGTGCGAATGGTGAGTTATTGTGGAATGAATTAGACGTTAGAAATAGATGGTGTGAGTATTTTAGAGGTTTATATGGTAGCGTAAATGGATCGAATTGTTGTAGTGAAAATGCAAGAGAAAATGTTAGAAGTGATGAATGGGATATGGATGAAAGTGATGTTAGTTTTGCATTGTTACGTTTGAAGAATGGTAAAGCTCCTGGTTTGGATGGTATAACGAATGAGATGTTGAAGTATGGTGGTGAGAGATTATTTGATTGGTTAGTTTATTTATTTAGATTTTGTTTGAAACGGTGTGAAGCTCCTGATGATTGGAAACGTGCTATCATTTGTCCTTTATTTAAGGTCAAAGGTAGTTTGAGTGATTGTATTAATATCCGTGCGATAAGTTTGTTGAGTGTGGAAGGGAAGGTGTATGGGAAGATTCTTATTCACAAGGTACGAACCTTAACAATATCCAAGTTGAGTAATATGCAAGGTGGATTTTTGCCTGAGAGAGGGTGTGTAGATCAATTGTTTTCTCTTCGTATGATTGTTGAGAAATCACTTGCTAAGAACAAGAAGGTGTTCTGTGGCTTTCTCGATCTTAAAAAAGCATATAATAGTGTTCATCGAGATATTCTATGGGATGTACTTCTAGAGTACGGTATAAATGGTAATTTGTTGGGAGCGATTCGTGCATTATACGAAGATAGCGAGGCTGCAGTGAGAGCTGATGGTAGATTGAGTGATTGGTTTTCTATAGATGTTGGCGTGAAACAAGGTTGTGGGATGTCCCCGTGGTTGTTTAATTTATATATGGATGTGTTGTTACGAAAGTCGCTGAATGGGGTGGATGGTGTACGTATTGGTGGTAGTGTAGTGCCTGCGTTAGCTTATGCGGATAATGTAGTTGTAATGGGTGAATCTGAAGAACAATTGAGAAGAATGATTCTAAGTATAAATGAAGTAGGAAAAGGTTTAAATCTATTACTGAATGTTGATAAATGTAAAGTGTTAGTGTTTGAGAAGAGTGATTTGGTGACTGATTGCAATGTTTCGGTGAATGGTGTGAGATTGGGTCAAGTAAATGAGTTTGTATATTGGGGAGTGTGTTTTCGAGGGATGAACGTATTGATCGAGAGATTGAAAGAAGAGTATCTGCTGGATGTAAGATATTGGGTGCTCTGTGTACCTTTACTTTTACGGAACGTGAATGTATCCAGAGATGCTCGATTGAGTGTTTATAATGGTGTGTTAGTGCCTACGTTGATTTATGGTAGTGAATGTTGGGTATGGATAAAGAAACATGAACGGCGTATAAATGCTGTGGAAATGAGGTATTTGCGGGGTGTGTGTTGATATACTAGAAGAGATCGTGTCCGGAATACATTGGTGTATGATGAATGTGAGATTGGGAAGAATGTTGTAAGAAGAGTGGGAATAAGTCAGTTGAGATGGTTTGGTCATGTAGAACGTATGTCGAATGACAGATTGGTGAAACAGGTGTATGTTGGTGCAATTGAGGGTGAAAGTTTGCGTGGACGGCCTAGGAACAAGTGGATGAATATGATTGAAGGGTTGTTGCGTGAGCGAAAGATTCTGTGCGTAAGAATAAACGAGCTTGTATGAAAAGAATTATAAATGTGGTATCTTCGCGCCTTTTTTTACAAAAATTTGACTTATTATGTGACGCCATAAAAATAGTATGGGGAAGGTGGCTCAGTGGTATCGAGTCGGCCTGTGGATCCTGAGAACCTTGGTTCGATCCCCACAACCGACAAACAATTTTCACCAATTTAAATCTACCCCTGTGGCTTCCCCTCCACTAATATCTTTGGGGGCCGTGATTTGACGGCTGGTAACCGCACTTCACGCGAAAAAATATATCACTTACCGAGATCTGCTTAGGCAGAGTGCCACACCCAGTAATGGGTAAAAAGCGTGATGATATATTTATTTATAAAAAATAGTCACATGGAACAAGATCTGGAGATCTAGCAGGCCAGTTAATAGTACCCCTCGTCCAATCCAGCATCCAGGAAATCCCAAATCCAAATATTCTCGGACGTTCCTATTATAGTGTGCTGGACATCCATTTTGTTGGAACCAGACCTCTTGATTTGGACGCGCAACATCATCTATTACAGGACCGATCTCATTCTGCAACAATCCCAAATTTGTGGAATTTAGATTGCCACGTATTTCTATCAGACCAATTATGTGGAGACCCAAAATTACGGCCCACATATTAATTTTTTGAGGATAGTGTCCCAGTTGAAATATTAATTCTTGGATTTGCGGTAGCCCAACAACGTGTGTTTTGAACTTTCTTTAGCCCTGTTTTGCATATCTTCGCATAATACCCTTCTAGTTTCTTCATCGTATGGAAAAAATTCTTGATGACACTGCATTTTGTAGGAATAATAATAATTTTGTTTTCAAAATATAAACGATACTATGATGTATTCCCAATTCATGTGCAATAAATCTAGTGCTACACAAAGGATCTACATTTATCATTCCTAGAACCATTTCTTCCAATAACGCACGTTCGTCTGTTCTTGCCAAATTGCGATTTCCGCGCTCACGTGTAATTTTCATGGATACAACTGCCGTCTTTTTAAATTTTGCCACTAATTTAGCAATTGTGGTTACACTTGAAATCGGTCGATCCATAAACTTAATAGAAAATTGATCTCGCACTATTAACTAACTATTTCCTCCATAGTACATTTTTATATAAAAATACGCTCGGTATTAGTGTAAATAACCATATTTTATAAATTGTCAAGTCAAAATGTCAGAAACGTCAAATAAATCGCTTGCAAGAAATCAAATATATCCAAGATAACACAATAAACAACACTCGTCCGTCAAAATAAGGATTTAATTTTGGTTTTTGACTGGTTATTTGGAGTTGGATTAATATTTATTGATTGTCACCAGAATTTGTGCATATCCTTTTACTAAGATAAGTATTATCTTTGATTTTCAAAATAGTTTAATATTTTTGTCTTGTATATAGTATTTCATATCGTTAGTTGTTTATATTAGTTACGCTTAGATACGGTGAATTATGATTTGTTTTTAGGTGTGATTGACATTTGACAGGTGTGTGAATGTAATATATTTCCTTTCTTTTATAGTTAAGGATAAGCCTGGTAAGCTAACTTAACTTCTTCTTCTTTTACCGAGAGAACCCTATTTCTTTTATCTTTTGTTCTAATGAGGAATAAATGGGCGAAATTTGATGAATGTAAGTTTGGCACGTGGAATGTTAGGGGTATAAATGGAAAAGAAAATGAATTGGTGAATATAATGCGTGTGTATAATGTAGATGTTTTGTGTGTGAGCGAGACAAAGCGGAAAGGCTGTAATGAAGAAGAGGTAGATGGATTGTTTTGCTTGTGGTCGGGTGTTGCAGAGAATGAACGGGCAAAACATGGTGTAGGAGTGCTTGTTAGTGAAAGGATGAAACCGTTTGTAAGAGATTATAGTTGTATATCATCGCGAATTCTTTGGTTGAGACTTAAGGTAGGCTTTCATAGAATCTTCGTTGTGTCAGTTTATGGCCCAACTGAATCCGAAAATGATCTTGAAAAAGATCAATTTTCGAATTTGTTAGATAGTGTGATTGATTCGTGTGATCCAGGTGAAAAAGTTATCGTTTGTGGTGATTTGAATGGTTGGGTGGGAGTAAAGAGAAGCATGCCTGGGAATGTATTGGGTAAATATGGTGATGTGAGAGTGAATGAAAACGGTAGGAAAATAGTATCCTTTTGCTTAGAGCGTGATCTTTTCGTTTCAAACTCTGTCTTTAAACATAAATTAGCTCACTTGTATACATGGGAGAATGTGAGAGAGAATAAGCGGAGTGTGATTGATTTTATTTTGTATGATGAACGACTAAGAAGTTTAGTTGTGGATACGCGTGTGAAGCGTGGGGCTGAATTGGGTACGAATGACTATTATTTGGTGGTGTCGCGTTTACGTCTGGATAAATGTTGGCGAATGAGGGTAAAAGGCACCGAGAAAATGTTTCGTGTGAAATCTAGTGTACTACAGAATGAGGATATTAGAGATATGTTCGTTGAGAAAATAAATGAATCTTTGCCTGTATGTGAGCCTAATTTTTTATGCAGCATAAATGATGTTTGGATGAAATTTAAGGATACAGTTCTTAAATGTGCAAAAGAAGTTTGTGGTGAATCCAGACTAGGCTCTTGTCCAAGGAATGCATGGTGGAATGATGAAGTGAAAGAAGCAATTGAAGAGAAAAAGAGAGCGTATTTGCGATTTCTACATGTAAAAGATGTGCCTGGAAGTTTACGTGATGAATGTTTGCTAGAATATAAGAGGTTAAATAAACATGTTAAGAGAGTAGTGAGAGAAAGTAAGGCGCGTTTTGATGATTTGATGAGTGAAAGAATGACGAATGATTTTACTATGAATAAAAGAATGTTTTGGTTTAGTGTGAAGAGATTGAGAGGTGGTAATGTAAGGGCGGTAAAAGCGATTAAGAGTGCGAATGGTGAGTTATTGTGGAATGAATTAGACGTTAGAAATAGATGGTGTGAGTATTTTAGAGGTTTATATGGTAGCGTAAATGGATCGAATTGTTGTAGTGAAAATGCAAGAGAAAATGTTAGAAGTGATGAATGGGATATGGATGAAAGTGATGTTAGTTTTACATTGTTACGTTTGAAGAATGGTAAAGCTCCTGGTTTGGATGGTATAACGAATGAGATGTTGAAGTATGGTGGTGAGAGATTATTTGATTGGTTAGTTTATTTATTTAGATTTTGTTTGAAACGGTGTGAAGCTCCTGATGATTGGAAACGTGCTATCATTTGTCCTTTATTTAAGGTCAAAGGTAGTTTGAGTGATTGTATTAATATCCGTGCGATAAGTTTGTTGAGTGTGGAAGGGAAGGTGTATGGGAAGATTCTTATTCACAAGGTACGAACCTTAACAATATCCAAGTTGAGTAATATGCAAGGTGGATTTTTGCCTGAGAGAGGGTGTGTAGATCAATTGTTTTCTCTTCGTATGATTGTTGAGAAATCACTTGCTAAGAACAAGAAGGTGTTCTGTGGCTTTCTCGATCTTAAAAAAGCATATAATAGTGTTCATCGAGATATTCTATGGGATGTACTTCTAGAGTACGGTATAAATGGTAATTTGTTGGGAGCGATTCGTGCATTATACGAAGATAGCGAGGCTGCAGTGAGAGCTGATGGTAGATTGAGTGATTGGTTTTCTATAGATGTTGGCGTGAAACAAGGTTGTGGGATGTCCCCGTGGTTGTTTAATTTATATATGGATGTGTTGTTACGAAAGTCGCTGAATGGGGTGGATGGTGTACGTATTGGTGGTAGTGTAGTGCCTGCGTTAGCTTATGCGGATAATGTAGTTGTAATGGGTGAATCTGAAGAACAATTGAGAAGAATGATTCTAAGTATAAATGAAGTAGGAAAAGGTTTAAATCTATTACTGAATGTTGATAAATGTAAAGTGTTAGTGTTTGAGAAGAGTGATTTGGTGACTGATTGCAATGTTTCGGTGAATGGTGTGAGATTGGGTCAAGTAAATGAGTTTGTATATTGGGGAGTGTGTTTTCGAGGGATGGACGTATTGATCGAGAGATTGAAAGAAGAGTATCTGCTGGATGTAAGATATTGGGTGCTCTGTGTACCTTTACTTTTACGGAACGTGAATGTATCCAGAGATGCTCGATTGAGTGTTTATAATGGTGTGTTAGTGCCTACGTTGATGTATGGTAGTGAATGTTGGGTATGGATAAAGAAACATGAACGGCGTATAACTGCTGTGGAAATGAGGTATTTGCGGGGTGTGTGTTGATATACTAGAAGAGATCGTGTCCGGAATACATTGGTGTATGATGAATGTGAGATTGGGAAGAATGTTGTAAGAAGAGTGGGAATAAGTCAGTTGAGATGGTTTGGTCATGTAGAACGTATGTCGAATGACAGATTGGTGAAACAGGTGTATGTTGGTGCAATTGAGGGTGAAAGTTTGCGTGGACGGCCTAGGAACAAGTGGATGAATATGATTGAAGGGTTGTTGCGTGAGCGAAAGATTCTGTGCGTAAGAATAAACGAGCTTGTATGAAAAGAATTATAAATGTGGTTGAAGCAAAAGTGGTGTGTCAGGATAGGAATGTTTGGAGAAAATTAATTGCGGGATAAATATTATGAATTAAGACAAGCGTATGATTCTTGATTTTAGATTCATTGGTTAGATGTTTCGAGTGTTTACCTGCAATTGTGTGGAGTTCACCTTCAAAAACAAGCGCAGGGAGATGCTTCCTTCCTTTCTTATCTTTTGGTTAATTTTCTGTTTTTAATATACAGTGTGTAACTGCAATTGTGTTAAATGTATTTTTAAACAAGCGCAGGCGATACTGCCTTCATTTCCTATAGATTCGTTGTTAGAGAAGTGGGCGTAAGTGAAGATTTACGAAACTGGTGTACAGGAGTGAATGGATGAATGTTTGTTGCGTGTTGATGGATTTTGGTTGTGAGAAAAGAAAGAGTTTGTATGGGGTCGAATCGAGTATCGTGTGTCAGGATGAGAATATTGACGGGTTCGTGCTACACCATTTAATGGGATATAGCGTGATGTTATATATGTATATATGCAAGAAATCAAAACAAAACAGTCATAGGTAACGATATTTATTTTCGTTAAAAATTGAATAAATCTGTAAATTTACAAAACTTAAAAGTTAATTTACGGGACCAAATTACAAGTAAATTGAAATGTATTTTACATCGTTTGATTCAGAAAAATGATATCTTTCGATTGACCCTTCAATCTTTGTTGTCCGGTAGAACACCGAGCAACAGCATGCAAGAAACTGAATTCCCATGTTAATCTCCTATGTACACTTTTAAAACAGACACCCGGTATATATATATATATATATATATATATATATATATATATATATATATATATATATATATATATATATATA
Organism: Pterostichus niger; assembly: GCA_947425015.1. NCBI lineage: Eukaryota > Metazoa > Arthropoda > Insecta > Coleoptera > Carabidae > Pterostichus > Pterostichus niger. Next base: position 14,092,371 of record OX380348.1, read on the forward strand.
TATTTTATTATTAAACCTTTATTACCAATCCCATGTGTATGTACATTCTATTTATATATGTATGTATGACTTTCTAATTGTCACAGTTAAATTGAATGTATTGTATGAATATGATTACATTATTTATTGATAAGTCTAACTATGGATGGTGGCCCTGCTGGACAAAGGTCTCCTCCAATTGTTTCCATGAATTACGGTCCCTCGCCTTGTAATACCTGTAATTTTCGTTTTGTTGTATAACTCCGTTGTTGGAACTTTATCTCTCGAAGTTAATCCTAGGATGGTTCGTAGCATGCGGTTTTGTTGTGGTTTTAATTTTTGTTCATGTTTGACTGTCATAGCCCAAGTTTGTGAACCGTAGGTGTAGATTGGGCTGATGCAAGAGTCGAAGATTTTTCTTTTTATGACGAGTTTAGTTTTCTTTTTTTTGAAAATGTTCTTTAGGGCGTAGTACTTTTTCCATGCGTTAGTGATTCTTCTATTTATTTCCTTGTGTAATCTGTTATTGAAAGATATTAACTGCCCCAGGTAAACATACTCATCTACGTATTCTATCTCGGTGTTGTCAATTATGATTGGTATTTTTATGTCATTGCACATTATTTTAGTTTTTGACAAATTTAGCTTCAGACCTGTGGGTTTACATTTATCTTCGAGTTTGGATAATTGTTGCTACAGTTTTTCCGGAGATTCAGCGATTATAATTAGATCATCTGCAAATCTTAGGTTGGTTAAATTCTTCCCATTTATTTTGATCCCATAGTCCTTGTTTTCGTTCCAATTTAGGTTTTGTATTATATTGACAAATAATAATAATACACAGGAATCCAGTCAGAAATTATACGGTTTTTTTACTGAGCCAACGTTTCGTTGCCAAGCGCAACTTCATCAGGGCATCTAGAAGCAAACAGGAAAAAAAATTACAGGTGAACAAATTGCAAAATGCAGTTACAAACAGATACTAAAAAACACAATAATAAAATTAAAAATTACTTACAGCAAAAAGTATGTGTAAATACTTAAAAGATAAAATAAAATAAAATACAGAACATCCAAAAAGATGTAGTCAATGGTAAAATATAACAAACAAAATAACGCCGAAAGCCTCATCAAACAGTTGAAAACAGTGAAAAAGTTCTTTTAAATATTATGTCCTACAAACAAGTCAGGTAACGAGCAAATGGGCTCGAGATGGAATAACACAGAAAGTAACGGAAAACTTGGAGTATTCTTCCTCTTATTTGCAGAGGTTCAAGATGTGGCAGTAGATGTTGCTGAGGTCGTTGATATCAGTTCTGAAGTTAATGCTCTCCTTGTTGTCCTGGATCGAAAGCATTTCAAGAAAAAGTCTCTTGCTGAGGTTGGCCTCAGTGTGAAGGATGGCGATGTTGTCAAAGTCGAATGAGTGGCTAGATTCGGCGCAATGATGGGCAATTGCACATTTACCAGACACATTTCCATTACGTATGCTGCGTTGGTGTTCAAGCATCCGTATCCTAACATAGCGCTTGGTCTGCCCAATGTAGCAACCAGGGCAATCTTTGCATTTGATATTGTACACCACATTAGACTTGCGTAATGTATCGGTTTTATCTTGAATTACGCTAAATAATGGGTATTTCACGTTCAATGGAAAGCATTGAACAGGTGTTTCATGAATAGCCTGGGCATATTGTGTAATCAAATGATTTACATTATATGCCGGCAGTTCATGAAATGCCTAGGCTCTTCATGAAAAGATGTATTATATATATATATATATATATATATATATATATATATATATATATATATATATATATATATATATATATATAATACATCTTTTCATGAAGAGCCTAGGCATTTCATGAACTGCCGGCATATAATGTAAATCATTTTATTACACAATATGCCCAGGCTATTCATGAAACGCCTGTTCTATGCAGGCACATTGTGTTCCAAATGCCGGTACACGATCTGCCGTGACTTAGATCTTGACGTTTCATGGGTCAACCTTGCGATGTGCTACACCACCTCCGAATATGATGAAACTTTGTTAAAAGTTTCCTCTCAGCGTCCTAATTATGGGAAAAATGCATTTGGAACACGATCTGCCTGGTATTGCCGTCATTTCATGTACCTTCGAGATCTAAGTCACGGCAGATCGTGTAAAGGCATTTGGAACACAATGTGCCTGCATAGAACAGGCGTTTCATGAATAGCCTGGGCATATTGTGTAATAAAATGATTTTACATAATATGCCGGCAGTTCATGAAATGCCTAGGCTCTTCATGAAAAGACGTATTTCACAATGAGACTACGACATATATATATATATATATATACGTATATATATTGCAACGCCCTCGAAGGGCAATCCCGTGCAAGGCCGGTTGAACCACAGCGAGCTTCAGTGGTGATAGGGGGGGTTCGTGAATGGTACAGCTCTGAATTTATTTTAAAGGCGCCAGGTGATCGACACCGTAGAGTTCAACCTAAAAGGTTGATCAACAAACCTAGATAGAGGAAAAATTAGGGTGACGGGCGTTTTAGAGCAAATGTGAACCACTTCTAAACGAAAAACGTATATTTGAACGGACACGTATTACAGTTCACAGACAAAAGAAGCTAAAATATGATGCTACAGAGGCAGTCAATCTGATAGATCGGAAGAGATAAGGCAAAACAAGAATTAAAACAAAATCGCGTAGCGAGCGGCCGCGGCGGCGCAATCAGGACTACGAGGCGATGAAAATATGAGCAGCGCGCAACAGTTTCATTATAGGCATCAATGGTCGACCAACGTTGATTCGTGACGCGCATAAAAAGTAGATCGCAAAACTGGCGATAACCCTAACTATTTTCACGACGTACGGCATCGCGTGCCAAACTGAACAATAATGAAAATTCAAATAAACAAACCGTACCGATCAGATTTTACATAGCAACAACAGAACAAACACAATGAGGTAGTTGGCTTAGCTGTGACTGTTCCCGGTAAGAGACGGCTGCGTCCCCACCACTCTCGGTTCGGCAGTCGATCGGTCGTCCTCGGTGTCGATCGGAGCGACTCGAAGGCTTGTGGCAGTTTAGCCTTCAGCAACTTTCTGCGGTGTAGGTAGCGCAAGAGGGCGACACTTCCCAGCCCAACTCAACGACGGGCCAAAATGGCGCCAGAATACGTTTAACGTACGGATCAGGCTTCTAAGAGGTTTCCTCACCCTCTTAACCCGTTGCAAGGAGACAGAAAATAAAAATGTCTCGATGACGAATACAAGCCTAAAAGAATAGTCACAGTCAGATTCAGCCGAGGGTCAGATACGCCACTGCGTTAAGGAAGTAATCAACGGAAAACTAAATTTACAGATGCGGCAGAGTTTCAAAATGAGCGAAAACTAAACGCATAACAGTAGTAGAATTGGGTATCAGATAATCAAGTACTGATGTAGTTTACCTTCGGTGTTGGGCGGCTTGAAGTCACTTGATTTTCGGTGGTTTCGCAAATCCGGCCAATGCCGATAATTATAATAAAAAATATAATTGTCCCAACTGTACTTTCGATCCAAACTTCGTTTGAAATTTTTTTCCAAATCGCAAATTTTCACAATAAAAAAATACAGCTGTCCACGCATAAATCTTATAAACGACTGTCTATTTTTTCTCCTTTAAAAAATTACTTGTCTCCAGTTACCACTGGAAAAATCGCGTTTCCGCTAATTAAAACCTGCATAAATTTACTTAACTGCAGTGACTTAACCTTGACCCTCAAAACCATCTTAACTGTGATATTATGAAGAAATTCGTTCGTGAAGAATGGGTTGCTCAAAATAAGGGGCGAAAAAGAATAACGAAAGAAAAACACGTAACAATATATATATATATATATATATGTATAAGGAGTGGACAAAAAATTATATACAATTCGGGATGTAGGTATTTTTGATCAGACTCAAACTTTTTACCAGCCCTCGCTCTTGCTCGGGCGTAAACGTCCTCGACTGGTAAATATTACCTACATCCCTTATATTTCTTCTCCCGTTATTAAAATATCACATATTGACAAATCGTGGCTTCGAATGTTTTAGTTACGTCTTGAGAAATTAAGCACGGGGTGAAGTTAGATTCAGTCATAGTAACAACCTTACTTTAAAACCCGAAATCGTAATAAACGTTACAATATATTTATTTATATTATATAAGATATGTTCTGCCACGTTCGATTTTTTTGGATTACCGTATTTAACGTAGTTTATATGTTTTTTTAAACTTGTTACTCGCCTTTTAGTTTGTCCGATGTTATAAACTTTAACACAATCATTACACGAAATTTGGTAAATTTTAGAATTTTGAAGGCGTTCAATTTTATTTTTAGGATTACCTAATAGTGTTTTTAAAGTATTTTTAGATTTGTAAGTGATTTTTATATCGAAATGATTAAAAACTTTATTTAAATTTCGAGAGACCGAATAATTTGGTAAAGAAATAAATTTATTTTTATTATTATTAATTGAACTTAATGTGCTATTGTTGCAAATTTATTTTTTGTTTGAATTTAGAGATAAGTGTATCAATTAATTTATCCTAAAATCCGCTGTAAATCGCGATTTGTTTAATATATTTTAATTCTATGTTAAATATTGTTTTATTTAAAGGCAACTTTATTAATCGATTAAATGCTGCTGTTTTATGTTGCCAATGGTGGTTAGAGTCTGAAGTAATGAATCTATTGGTGTTAGTGCTTTTTCTGTAAACATCAAATTCTAATTTGTCTTTGTTTCTAATAACTAAATCGTCTAAAAATGGAAACTTATTATTATCCTCTTTTTAATTTGTGAACTTAATGGTGGAGAAAACGCTGTTTAATTTCCTTAAAAAGTTATCTAAGTTACATTCTTTAGTATTGACTATTGCAAAAATGTCATCTACGTACCGAACCCAAAGTCTAGGAAAGTCTGCGTTATTCTCTTTAAAATCAATTTCAAAATAGTTCATGAACAAGTTTGCCAAGAAAGGAGATAAACTATTACCCCTTGCTGTTCCCTCTGTTTGCTGATAAAATTTATTGTTAATTTGGATATAATTTTGATCCATACAAATTTTAGTTAATTTTAAATATTTTTCTACTTTCATTGCTTCTACATTATTGTTTTCCAAATGTAATTGCAAGTATTTTAAGGTGTCCGGAATATGAACACTGGGTTTATGAATTTTGGAAAGACAGTACATTTTAGATATTATGGTATTAGATACTGTTACATATTCTAACGAGTACGGCCCTGTTCTCTTTGGAGCAGTCGATACGACGCGTTTAGCGCTGTCTCATACGTAATACTGTAACGATTTCGATCCTGTTCTCTCTGGAACCATTGATATATAACAATAGCGCGCGTTTTAGCGATGCGTAATTACCATTGTGTTGAAATAGTCCTACAATGTACCTGATATGCTTCTACAATGTTCTAGAAGATTGTAGAAGAACTTTTTTCAGTATAAAAGGGATAATTTCATTCTGTATTAAAGTGTGAACAGTGCAAGTCGTTGCTTAGTACTTTCATGTGAATATAAATACGTGTTATAAATAAATATATATCTTAGTAGTTATACTACATTATTTTTGTATGAAATAAATATTTTGTTAGTGTTTTCATTGTTCGTGTTTTATTTAATAACAAATTTCACCGAACCCGAAATTGTAATAAATGTTACAATATTATATTTTAGTTGTTTGAAATTAAATTTCGGCAATTTTAAATTGTATTTTTAAACGACGTTATCATTTTAGTTAAAGGTGTTTTTTCAATTTCTTTATAATTTACGGTTTTAATTAAGCTATTTAATCTAACTTATTTAAAATTACAATTTTATTTCCCTTATCCGCATTCAAGTAAAATACGTCCCGTTTTCTTAAGTTATTAATAATTTTATGTTCCGTGTTATTCGAAATTATATTTTCGTTTTCATAATATTGTCTGAAATTTGTATTATACACGCGTTTCTTATATATTCTTTTGTGGACTTATCAATTTTGTTAATATTAGATTCAATAGAGGCAATTAATTCTTCTAACGGTGTTTCTTTATTATTAAGCGCATATTTTAAGTCTTTATTAAGTAATTTAACTTTATTAGTGTTAATCTTTTCCTCCTATTGATTCATTAATTATTCTTCGCGAATATTACTATTATTAATGACAGCTTTAGGAATTAGCTTTTGATATTTATTGTTAATTTAATAATTTTGTTTTTGAATTTATAATTGATAACTTCATGTAAATTATTGTCAAACGCCGTCCAGGATTGAAAGTCAATATTATTTAAATTTTTGGTTAATTTTAAATGTAAGTCGTAAACTTTTATTTCTAATTTATTGTGTTTGGTGTATAAAATTTTTATTTCAATGAATGAAATGAAACTATATTTCAAACATGCATTACCTAATTCATTTTTGCACCATCAACTTAGTCTGTGTATGTGATTTAATTAATAGCTGTTTAGAGACTGGTATATTTCCTGATCAATTTAAAAAGGCAAAAATAATCCCCGTGTACAAAAGCGGTCTACGTAATGTTACCTCTAATTATAGACCAATTGCGATCCTTCCCATATTTTCTAAAATATTAGAGAAAGTGATATATACACGAGTCTTGTGCTTTTTTAATCTACATAACTACCTGGCTGACGAGCAGTTTAAATTCCGCGATGGTAGGGCTACTACTGATGCTTTGTTATCCTTAATTCAATCAATAACTAACTCGTGGGAAAGGAAGGAAAAATGTAAAGGAACTTTTGTTGATTTGAGTAAAGCTTTTGACACGATGTCACACGAAATATTACTCGATAAATTAGAGTACTACGGTATAAGAGGTGTGTCTTTAAAATTATTTCAATCATACCTTCAAAATCGACAACAAATTGTATCAGTAAATAATACGCAAAGTAATTGTAAACCAACCACTAGGGGCGTGCCCCAAGGAAGTATTTTGGGACCCCTATTATTCTCAATTTATGTAAATGATTTAGCCATAAATATTGATACAAAAACTATACAATTTGCTGATGACACAACATTCATTACATGTAGTACTAATCCTAATATCTTGAACGATACTTCAGATTCAATACTAAATCAAGCTATATCCTGGTTTTCATCAAACAGGCTAGTCTTAAACAAAGATAAAACAAATATGCTAGAATTTGTAAACAATAACCAGTCTGATGAATTTGTTTTAAAATATTTAGGATTGCATTTGCAAAGAAACTTGAGCTGGAAGGGTCATATTGATGTATTAAGTAATAAGCTAGCTAAGTGTCTGTACGCATTACGGAAAATATATCACTTTGTAGGTCATCCTGCTGCTAAAATTGCGTATTTTGCTCTATTTCATTCAGTCATGTGTTACGGTTTGATTATTTGGGGTCAATCTCCACATACTAACAGAATATTTTTAATGCAAAAAAGGCAATCAGATTAATTGCTGGCGTTAGTTCTATATACCACTGTAGAGAACTTTTTAAGGACAACAACGTCCTCACTATATATTCTCAATATATATTACATTGTTTAATATATATTAAGAAAAATATTCAAAATTACAGAACTCATGCTGAAATTCATAAACATAACACGAGAAATAATATAAACCTAATTGCTCCTAAGTTGACATATAGAAACAGTAAAATCAATAGCATAAATTTAAATCTTTTTAACAAACTCTCTCAGGAAATAAGAGATTTGAAATTAAGTAAATTCAAATCTGTTATAACCAACAAACTGCTCAAAAAAGGGTACTATAGTATTGACGAATATATGACAGATACAAACTTCTGAACAAATATCTTGTATTTTCTCACTTCTACATTTTAACAATTCTGAATTTTTGCCTGACTGTAGGCGTTTTTTGTCTCATTTTATGTTTTTTTTAATATGTACTTATGTATTTTTTGACGAACTGTGCATGTATTTGCGTACTAGTAAATAAATATTATTATTATTATTATTATTATTATTATGTGTTTGGACTGTTTCAGGGGATGTATGCATAAACTACTTAAACAAGACAAATATGATATCCATTGCAAGTTTAATGATTGCTGCTGGAATAGAACACTGCGGACTTCACAAGCGCATCGCATACTGTACTATTATTGGGGTAATATAAAATCGTTTGGCTGAACTAATTCGATAATAATTCAACTGTGTATTGTTTTATTGTTAATGTTAAAATTTTTCCACCAAGCAATAAATCATAAGTAACAGACATATAATAGTCAAACTTTAGAAAAATTTACTATTTTTTAAATAGTAAGCAATAAATAAATTAAATATTTCTTAAATATAATCACATACAAATTATTTTGATTGAATGTAGTTAATTCAGGTATTGTTCCCTGGGGCGGATCAAGGACGTTTGATGGGGGAAAAGAGGAGTTCTAGTATAAACAAATATAAAAGAATTAATACTATTTATAATAAGTAATAACTAATAATAAATAATAACTTTATCAAAAAGATGTACATGAAACATTAAAAATATTGCCGTTGGAAATTTTTTGGAAGGATGCTTCAATTACTAGTAATATGCTTTGATCTGAACTTTTTATATATGTGACCATTCCTGTTTAACATTTGTACCGTAAATTGTTTTGTTGTACACTTCTTTGTTAATTAATTTTTGTTAAGACTATTGTTACATTGTAAAAATTGCAATAAGATATTATCATCAATTGTTTTAACTTTTAAAATGCTAACATATTCATTATAACATCGTTGTTTTTTGCATAAATTTTATTTATTATACATTTTACAGTGGTCACGTTCAGCCGGTTTCAGCTGCTAAGACAGCAACTCAATATCACTAAGCCAGCAAAGTAATTGCCAGTGTCAGGTTATATTCTTGTTTTCTTTCCGACAAGAAAGAGTTTGGTAAGTTTGAATATTAACAAAATATACATGAAACCTAATTGTATTAATAAATTTGTCTTTACTACTTCTAGGTAGTATAGATTTTATTTTGAAATTGCTCTAGATTTAATAATAGACGAATTAATGTTGTACAAGCACATGAATTAGTGACACCTGCTGTACTAAATTTAGAATTTAATATTGATATTCCAGTTCAGGGCCGCAACTACACATTTTTCTAGGAGGGGCAAGATCTAATTTTGCCGCTACCCATGCCCCACACAACCCCAGTGATTTGCAAATAACTTTTAGTCCTATTTAAAAATATTTGGGATGTTATATACCATTATGATGGAATTGAAGTTAATAAGTACGGTTTATTTGTAAATGAGAACAAAACAATTCATGTAAAAAAATATTATTATACCACACGAAAATATTATACAAAACACTATTATATAAATTTGACTTTTCTTGATATTTTGGCTGCAAAAGTTTTGATTACTTCGTCAAATGAGGTTGATGATGCTCTTTGATGTTCAATTGATATGGGACTTAAATTGGTGAATCTCTGTTGTTTCATTGTGCTTCTTAAATCATTTTTTTATTAATTTTAGTTTGCTGAACCTCATTTCATCTGAAGCAACAGAGACTGAAAGAGTAAGGAATAATTTCAGACCTGTTGTTATATTTGGGTAGCCCTCTTGAAGGTAGATTTAAATTTCAATTGCATTTTTCTAGATTTTTTTTTAATATATAAGAGCATAATTTTTTTACATGGTTAAATATGCTATCGAATAGCTCTATAATATGTATGTATCATGCTAGTTCAGAAAATACCATTGGTTTAAAAAATATTTTACAACATAGTCTAGTGTACCTCTCAGATATGAACATACTTCCCAAATAACATGTTTTAATATGACTAATAATAGATAAAATAATCGCGATGTCCCATAAAAAAACAACCTGTATATTAATTGTTAAACGTTTATTGTTCAATGATATTCTTAATTCTTAACCCTGTAGGTTATAAAATTGCCGAGCGCAGTGTCAGTGCATAGTGCATACTAGACTATCTATGGTCTAGTGATGCGGAGAGACGAAGGCGGTCATAGGGAAAGAAGACGGACTACGCGTATACAGTAAACTATACAGATAGTCTAGTATACTGACTGACACACACGCGATTTTGAAACACAGGCCATGTACTGTGCCAAGTAGTTACATAAGAACTTTTTGTTACATATTACAGATTTGAAATTAGTTTAAAATATTTGAAGTGTGTTCATAATTTTGCCGCCCGGGGCAGAAGACCCTCCCTGCTTAATATGTATATTTTAGAACCATGTATTTCTTTTGTAATATTCAGTGTCTATACTCACTTTATAAATTTTATTATAGTACATGTATAATATTTTAATTTTGAAGGTGGATAACATGAACACATAAAAAGTCATTATAAGCTGTGTTGCTGACTGAACTCAGTTATTTTAAACATACTGACTGGCTAACTCAGCTATTCTAACTTAGCTTACTCATCTACTCAACTGCCACTAAACGTGCAGAGATTATTTAAAATGGACAGTACAATGTCCGGAACGAATACATAATTTAAGCATATTACTAGTGATTCAAGCCTCATTCCAATAAGTTTCTTTATTATCTCATTAGTCGGCTAATATATTCTCAACAAATATTATTATTTTTATTTAAAAAACAAATAAAAATCACAGGTTAAAAATCAAATTTAAAATTTTAATTGACTAACTTATTATTATTATTATATATATATATATATATATATATATATTAGGGTGGCCCTTATTTTGGGTAAGTTCGAATTTTGTCGGTCTCCACCCGAAATCTGGTTTAAAATCACAAAAAAGTCAATGAATTTTTTGAGATTTTTAAAATAAGTCTAACCCGTGCCTCTAGGCCACATTCACTTTTGCCTTCAGTTCCCAAATCACTGCTGGGCAGTGACTATTCAAAATGCAATAACTTGTTTGTTTTTCAATATTTTGACACAATTCCAAGCGGGAATTAAACCAGATGAGATAACGAATCAATCGATTACAATAAACAATAATTTTATATGATTGTTTATTGCTAAACGGGTGCTCAAAAACTAACGAAAATTGAGTTTTTTTAAATACGCAAAAAGTGATTCACAGTAATTACGAGTATTATTTTCCAACAATTTTGTTTTATAAACTAGTTTTGATTATTTTAGACTTTTTTGAATAATATTCATATGGATTATAACATTTTAAATTTATTTTATCATATTTTTAGCCACGTATATTTTATCATTTGTAGTGTTTATTTGTAAATGTGTATAAGTGAAAGTGGCCTAGAGGCACGGGTTAAACTTATTTTAAAAATCTCAAAAAATTAATTTATTACTTTTTTGTGATTTTAAACCAGATTTCTGGTGGAGACCGACAAAATTCGAACTTACCCAAAATAAGGGCCATCCTAATATACAGGGTGTTTCAGGACTAGTGTAACAAACTTTAACAGCTTATTTCTGAGGTCATTTTGAGCCAAAAATGTCATATGAACATAGGTCCTATTCCTTCTAGTTACCAAAATACAAGAGGTTGAAGTTCTATAAATAACACGAAATTTTCAAATTTTTGTAATCAAGAGACTTTCGGAAAACAAATATGCGCGCAAATAAGGGATGGGAAAATTGGCGTCTATTTGGATATTTGTCTTGGTATTCTCTGGACACATAACGGGCATTACCATTACATAATCCATAAATAAAAATCATATCTGCATATTCAGCAGTACTATAACCATCCATTATGAAACAATAATACTATCAAAAGTACAACAATTTTTAATTAAGACAAATAAGGTATGACTTTTCAATAAAATTTTTGTTTTCCGAAAGTATCTTGATTACAAAAATTTGAAAATGTCGTGTTATTTATAGAACTTCAACCTCTTGTATTTTGGTAACTAGAAGAAATAGGACCTATGTTCATATGACATTTTTAGCTCAAAATAACCTCAGGAATAAGCTGTTAAAGTTTGTTACACTAGTCCTGAAACACCCTGTATATATATATATATATATATATATATAAATTAAATCAATCAATAATAAGATTGGATTTTTAAAAATAATTTTATTTTGCTGCACAAGTACATACAGTGAACTCTTCTACTTGACTATCTTCTAACAACTAACTCTACGTCTTACATTTTGTCTACATATAACATTTCTTATCTAATATATCCTATATGTCATGGAAAAGTACCGTGTGAAAGGTGCAATGCTGATGCAATAGGGGTTGTGTCCCTACATAATTCCTCCCCTGTTAGACGAAAGAATACCTATGGTATTTTCATCAGGTATTGTTTCGCAAGTTTGATTTTGATTTTGTTTTTGTTTTAAGTTTAACAATTTTCTAGCAAGTGCCGAATAGATTTTTATCAGTAAGAGCATTACAACGGTCACGATTATCGTGTACAATAATACATCGTAAAATATAGAATGTGGTTCAGAACTACTAATTTGATTTAAATGAATTGGAATGACTTGGAACTTTAATAGTTTCTAAGTTTTTAATATTTAAGGTTTTATTAAATATTAGTTTTTCTTTACTATTATCAATATCTAAATGAATTATTTTGTCATAATTAATATTTTTATAATGTCTTTGTTTACTAATTAAACAATCTTTTATACAATAGATACCAGAAATTACTTTTTCTTCTATTTCGTGACCACATTCAATATTTATTAATTCCTTATGAGGTAAATAAATGTATACAATATTAGAGTTTGGAACTATAATGATTTCGTTATGATCAAGTAAATTTATATAATTACAATTATTATTATTTCTATAAAAGTACATATTTTCTAAACATCTGTCAGGAATTGAGTTTCCTTGATTACAAATATAAAGTTTATCTTCTACGAGGGTACATTTGTTTAAATAACTAATTTGTGTGTTAGATTTTGAATAATATCCTTGTTGTACATTTAAAGTAACAAAGGTTTCATTGTGTATAGTGGGTATAGGTGTAATTTGTAAGAGTTCTGTTTGTACGAGAGGAATGGGAATGTCTATTATGATATTTAATGAGAGTTTTTCGAATTTGCAATAAGTTTTGATTAATTGTTGATTTTGCCAATTTTTATTATGAGATTTTTGAAACTATCTGGCAAAAGTTTATCAATTTTTAGTTTGATGTCATCTCTAGACAATATTCCAAAATAAAGAGTGTTTAATTCGCAAAAAGCGAAGGTAGTCTCGATTTCGTTAATAATGCTAATTAAATTTGTAGCCATAAATGTCAATTGAGTGATAATGTTTTCTAAATATATTATATCATTATAATCTATAATTTTCCCAATTGTTTTTCCTATTTCACTAATTTTATCTTTAATTGCTTTTTATTCTTATTAATTTTTTCTATTTGATTATTAAAGTGATTCGATATATTTTTGTTAAAAGTAATAATTTGTTTCATGTTATCTTTAAGAATGTTTCCATTATCATTTATTAATTTTAAAGCATTATCGTATCTTTCTTGATCTGTTGCATCTTAATTTCCTGTTATGCTTTTTATAATGGAGCCTAAACCATTTATACGTCCTCGTTTATTTCTAGTATTGTCGTATAAAGTGATTTGTATTTTATTACTTATTATATCTAAGAAGTTTTCTAGCATTATAAAGTTATTATTTAGACTTTATGTAAATTTACTATTTCTATCGTTACTATAATTATTATTTATTTCTAACTTAATATTATTAAAATGAATAGTTAGATTATTATATAATTCCTTAATTTTATAAAGGTTAATATTTACGTAAAGATACTTATTATTAGTGGAGATTAGAGCTTCTCCTAGCTTTAGGACGTTGATTCCGGGGTTGGTTCTAGCATCTTCGAGGTTGATGGTTGTGCTAGCTCGCATGATTCTGTAAATTTACGATAAGGTTTTAGCTTATCAATTTTTATTTTTTTGTCTTTATCGGTAGTTATTTGTGCTCTGTCTCGAATGTATGTTTTTACCACTTGTTGTTTATAGCGCGGTTTCTCTACGTTACCGGTATTTCGTTTAGCTTGTTCTTCATACACTTTCTTTTGTAATTTACAGCTAGCTACTTGTGAGGTTGCGTATTTTGTTTATTTTTTTCTAATAAAATTTTATTTTCTTCGTAAATTTTGTTCATAATGTCTTTATGAATTTGGATATAATTATCAGTTATAATTTCGGTTGAGATTTCTTCGGTTGATTCGTTATAATGGCCAAAAAGTACTTCATTTGGTGTTCTTTTAGTTGCAGAATGAATACTTTGATTGTATGCTTGAACTGCGTATCGGGCTTTATTACTTGTGTTTAAATCATTAAAATCTTTATTCTGTTCTAATATTCTAACATGTTCGATAATGGTAGAGTGGAATCTTTCTATATTGCCGTTACTTTTGGGATTATTCACACTGATTAAATGTATACGAATGTTTTTTGTTGATAAGAAATTATAAATTAATTGGTTATTAAATTGTAGACCGTTATCTGATATAACTAATTTCGGTTTTCCGAATATTGAAAAATATTTGATTAATTTTTGAACTACAGTTATTGTATTGGTTTCTGGTAAGTGATATATTTGTGCGTGTTTAGAGAAACTGTCGATTATTGTTAGGAATCTATTTTTCTTCAATGATAATATATCAATGTGAATGATTTCGCGAGGTTTTGATGCTGTGGGTGTTTTTATTATAGGAATTTTAACTGGATTTCGCTCGTATTTGTTTTCCTGACATACGTCGCAATTGTTTATAAATTTAGAGACAGTTTGTTGCATATTACGCCAGTAGTGTTTTTGTTTTAATTTGTTATATGTTTCTACTATGCCTCGGTGATTCGTTTTACCAAGATGATAGTTTTGAATTAATTTCAGTTGTTCTTCCGATGATTCTATGTCTGTTAGTAGGTTTTTACAACTAACTAATATATAAGTGCCAGGTTGAAAGTATACTTGTAAAATAGAATTTAGCATTAATTTCAGAGAATCGGGTACTAAGCAGTAATATTTAATTCCTGGTACTAAATAACTTTTAATAAATTTTAATAATGTGTCTTTGGAATTTACTTTATTGACATGCATATACATTCTTTGTTTATCATTTCCAAATAGTTTAATTAATTCAAATGTATTTTTTGAGTTTGTTTCTTTAAATATTATTTGATTTTTTCCATAGTTAATTGGATTTTCAATATAAGAAAGACCGTTTACTGGTGCTTCATCATCTGAATGTTGTGTGCAACTATCAGTGTCTTTTTCAGTGTTAACAGAGTTAGCGTAGTTTTGAATATTATTTATAGTAAATACGTTTATTTGAATATTTGTGTTTTCAAATGTTAGCTTTAGTAAATTTTCTATTTCAAACCAATTTTTTTGGTCTAAGCCAGAAGCTATTTTAGGTATGTTAATTGAATTAATATTATTTTGTATTAAATAATCGCGTAGTTGTTTTAAACAGTTTGCTATGTTTGCTAGGTTTGGTTCATGGAAGTATTTCTTTTTTGTAATTAAATGAATTATGGGTCTTGCTGACATTTGAATAGCAATATTTTCCTTTATGGATAATTTATCTAAATTATTTGTTGTTTGAAATTTCTCATTAATTTGCTGCGCAAAGCCTTGACTCATTTTAAAGTCTTCGGATATGCAATGTACTATTGGTTCGTTATGGTCGAAAATATTTGAATTTTTATAAATTATTTCGAAGGGTTTTGGAATTCTAGACAGATAATCTGCAACGTAATTTTGTTTACCTTTTTGATATTCTATGTCATATTTATACATACATACATACATAACATCACGCTATATCCCATTAAATGGGGTAGCACGAACCCGTCAACATTCTCATCCTGACACACGATACTCGATTCGACCACATTAACACTTCCTCCATACAAACTCTTTCTTTTCTCACGACCAAAATCCATCAACACACAACAAACATTCATCCATTCGCTAGTGTACACTGCGCTTGTTTCTGAAGATGGTCTCCACACAATTGCAGGTAAACACTGGAAACATCTAACCAATTAATCTAAAATCAAGAATCATACGCTTGTCTTCATTCATCATATTTATCCCGCAATTAATTTTCTCCAAACATTCCTATCCTAACACACCACTTTTGCTTCAACCACATTTATAATTCTTTTCATACAAGCTCATTTATTCTTACGCACAGAATCTTTCGCTCACGCAACAACCCTTCAATCATATTCATCCACTTGTTCCTAGGCCGTCCACGCAAACTTTCACCCTCAATTGCACCAACATACACCTGTTTCACCAATCTGTCATTCGACATAAGTTCTACATGACCAAACCATCTCAACTGACTTAATTCCCACTCTTCTTACAACATTCTTCCCAATCTCACATTTATCATACACCAATGTATTCCGGACACGATCTCTTCTAGTATATCCACACACACCCCGCAAATATCTCATTTCCACAGCAGCTATACGCCGTTCATGTTTCTTCATCCATACCCAACATTCACTACCATACATCAACGTAGGCACTAACACACCATTATAAACTCTCAATCGAGTATCTCTGGATACATTCACGTTCCGAGTAAAGGTTCCCAGAGCACCCAATATCTTACATCCAGCAGATACTCTTCTTTCAATCTCTCGATCAATACGTCCATCCCTCGAAAACACACTCCCCAAGTATACAAACTCATTTACTTGACCCAATCTCACACCATTCACCGAAACATTGCAATCAGTCACCAAATCACTCTTCTCAAACACTAACACTTTACATTTATCAACATTCAGTAATAGATTTAAACCTTTTCCTACTTCATTTATACTTAGAATCATTCTTCTCAATTGTTCTTCAGATTCACCCATTACAACTACATCATCCGCATAAGCTAACGCAGGCTCTACACTGCCACCAATACGTACACCATCCGCCCCATTCAGCGACTTTCGTAACAACACATCCATATTTAAATTAAACAACCATGGGGACATCCCACAACCTTGTTTCACGCCAACATCTATAGAAAACCAATCACTCAATCTACCATCAACTCTCACCGCAGCCTCGCTGTCTTCGTATAATGCACGAATCGCTCCCAACAAATTACCATTTATACCGTACTGTAGAAGTACATCCCACAGAATAACTCGATGAACACTATCATATGCTTTTTTAAGATCGAGAAAGCCACAGAACACCTTCTTGTTCTTAGCAAGTGATTTCTCAACAATCATACGAAGAGAAAACAATTGATCTACACACCCTCTCTCAGGCAAAAATCCACCTTGCATATTACTCAACTTGGAGATTGTTAAGGTTCGTACCTTGTGAATAAGAATCTTCCCGTACAACTTCCCTACCATACTCAACAAACTTATCGCACGGAAATTAGTACAATCACTCGAACTACCTTTGCCGTTAACTAAAACACAAATGATAGCACGTTTCCAATCATCAGGAGCTACACGCAGTTTTAAACAATCTAAATAAATAAACTAACCAATTAAATAATCTCTCACCACCATACTTCAACATTTCATTCGTTATACCATCCAAACCAGGAGCTTTACCATTCTTCAAACGTAACAATACAAAACTAACATCACTTTCATCTATATCCCATTCATCACTTCTAACATTTTCTCTTGAATTTTCACTACAACAATTCGATTCATTTACGCTACCATATAAACCTCTAAAATACTCACACCATCTATTTTTAACGTCTAATTCATTCCACAATAACTCACCATTCGCACTCTTAATCGCTTTTACCACCTCTCAATCTCTTCAGACTCAACCAAAACATTCTTTTATTCATAGTAAAATCATTCGTCATTCTTTCACTCATCAAATCATCAAAACGCGCCTTACTTTCTCTCACTACTCTCTTAACATGTTTATTTAACCTTTTATATTCTAGCAAACATTCATCACGTAAACTTCCAGGCACATCTTTTACATGTAGAAATCGCAAATACGCTCTCTTTTTCTCTTCAATTGCTTCTTTCACTTCATCATTCCACCATGCATTCCTTGGACAAGAGCCTAATTTAGATTCACCACAAACTTCTTTTGCACATTTAAGAACTGTATCCTTAAATTTCATCCAAACATCATTTATGCTGCATTCAAAATTAGGCTCACATACAGGCAAAGATTCATTTATTTTTTCAACAAACATATCTCTAATATCCTCATTCTGTAGTACACTAGATTTCACACGAAACATTTTCTCGGTGCCTTTTACCCTCATTCGCCAACATTTATCCAGACGTATACGCGACACCACCAAATAATGATCATTCGTACCCAATTCAGCCTCACGCTTCACACGCGTATCCACAACTAAACTTCTTAGTCGTTCATCATACAAAATAATATCAATCACACTCCGCCTATTCTCCCTCACATTCTCCCATGTATACAAGTGAGCTAATTTATGTTTAAAGACAGAGTTGGAAACGAAAAGATCACGCTCTAAGCAAAAGGATACTATTTTCCTACCGTTTTCATTCACTCTCACATCACCATATTTACCCAATACATTCCCAGACATGCTTCTCTTTACTCCCACCCAACCATTCAAATCACCACATACGATAACTTTTTCACCTGGATCACACGAATCAATCACACTATCTAACAAATTCGAAAATTGATCTTTTTCAAGATCATTTTCGGACTCAGTTGGACCATAAACTGACACAACGAAGATTCTATGAAAGCCTACCTTAAGTCTCAACCAAAGAATTCGCGATGAAATACAACTATAATCTCTTACAAACGGTTTCATCCTTTCACTAACAAGCACTCCTACACCATGTTTTGCCCGTTCATTCTCTGCAACACCCGACCACAAGCAAAACAATCCATCTACCTCTTCTTCATTACAGCCTTTCCGCTTTGTCTCGCTCACACACAAAACATATACATTACACACACGCATTATATTCACCAATTCATTTTCTTTTCCATTTATACCCCTAACATTCCACGTACCAAACTTACATTCATCAAATTTCGCCCATTTATTTCTCATTAGAACAATAGATAAAAGAAATAGGGTTCTCTCGCATAATTTTAGATTCCATCTGATGAGTTTCTGATTAGGTTCTTTTAAACTGCTAAGCCAAATAAGCGGTTTATGATCCGTTATTAATTTGAATTTATGTCCGTATAGATATGGATGAAAATGTTTGATTGACCAAATTATTGCTAGTAATTCTTTTTCGGTGGTGGAGTAATTAATTTCGTAAGTAATAAGGGTTCTACTAGCGTATGCTATGGGTAGATCCTTGCCGTCAATATTTTGTGAAAGCACTGCACCAAGAGCAAAATTTGAAGCGTCAGTGGTTAATCTAAATTGTTTTGAGAAGTCAGGATAATTAAAATTAAACGAGTTCCGGGTTTGGACCGTGTCAAAATTCGAGTGAGGTCTCGACGTTTCGCTCGCCATCGTAGGGAGCTTCTTCAGGAGGAAAGGAGGCCAAGAGCGATCTTCGAAAAGTAAAAGGAAAAAAGAGTTTATATAGAGAAAGACGTGTCGGATGATTGGTTAGGAAGGTTCATTGGTTAGAGTCAGGTAAAGATGGTTCACTGCGCAATAAAGGTTTCCAGACAGGTGGCAGGTAGTAACCTGTGTCACGGTTGAAATTGTTTGGATGTTTATGTATCTCAATAGCTTCACGAATTTTCCTATCATAGAACTTGGGAGCGGATACGATGATGGAAGATTCATCAAACATAATACTGTGACCAGTATTATGTTGATGTTCAGCCACGGCGGAATTGAGAACTTGCCCAGATTTTAAACAGCGCTTATGTTCGGTGATACGTGTTTGAACGGTACGACCAGTTTCACCAATGTATACTGAACCGCACGAGCAAGGGATACTGTATATTCCTGCTGAGGATAGCGGTGGTCTTTTATCCTTAAGAGATGGAAGGGATTGAGAGATTTTTTGGGAAGGTTTGAAAATGACTTTAATGTTACTCTTACTAAGAATTCTACCAATCCGATCAGTAATACCCTCAATAAATGGTAGTACGGCAAAAGAATCAAAGGATGAATCATTATCAGCTATGTTCTGGGGCCGGGGTTGTTGGAAACGTTTGATGCTAATCAATTGAGCGTTTGCTGTACCCATTGTTCATAAGGCTACACCGCACGTGCTGTAGTTCGGACTCTAAATTATCTGGTTCTGAGATAATGAAAGCACGGTGAACAAGAGAGTTAATAACAGAATTCTTTTGGGACGGATGGTGATAATAATAATAATAATAATAATAATAATTTTATTTGGCAAAATTACAGCAAAAGCTGATCTCCCATTTAACCTTTACATCAAAATAACAAAATAAATTTATATAATTATGGTATAGCATAAATTCAAGTTATTAGGCATACATAAGATAAACATGGTTATTAATAAACATGATAAATAATCTAATTAAAAGTAGACAAATATGGATTAACAATAGATATAAAAATAGATCATAAATACAATAATAGAGTAAGGTTTAAAGATTCAATTAAGTGAAGTGATGTGAGTTGGCATGTAAGTATCTATCAGTGTGCCAACTCACATCACCATTTGTTTTGATGAAAGTAATTAAATTTAAATGTATGTTTATCTAATATGACGGATTCATTTGAATAATTTATTTTTGCATTTAATAACTTTAACCCTGAATTTCCTATTACAATATTAAAATCTTTGTGAAATTCGTAAATGTAACATTTCAATTTTTTATTAAATAATTCTACAAATAAGTAAAGTAATTTCCGTGGGAAACAGCGTTGGCAGTTTGAATTTCGAAATGTTCAGGAAATATTTGAAATTTATTTTTATTCTCATTTACAAATTCTTGGCTGATAAAATTTTCGGATGATCCTGTATCTATTAAAACTCTAGCGTTTTTGAATTGTATAAACGGTAATTTAGAAGTATAATTTGCTAAGGATTCGAATTTTCTGTCGGGTCCAAAGAAAAATTTTCATTTTCCGTTTCTATCTCAGCATTATTTTCATAATTTTGCGTTTCATCAAAATGTTCAAAATTTTCTAATTCTGATTCATTATTTAACTCGATAGGGTTATCTAAAACTTGTAAATCTTGTCTTTGTCTTTTCAAATGTGGTTTGAATGTATTAGTACTAATAGACATAGGTTGGGGATAATTTTGTTTTGTTTTGAATTGTGATTGTTGTTGTTATTGTTGTTGTGAATATCGAATTATTGGTGATCGATATTGATTCGTATGTATGTTCGGATTGTGAGGTTTATATGCAGGTGTTGGTGCACTTATCTTTTGTTTTATTGTGTTTTGTTTATTAATATTTGCATGAATGTACTGGAAATCATTTTTGATTAAATTTTGTATATCATTTAAAGATTTAGGATTTCTAGCTGCTAGTTGACTTCGGTATGGTTCTTTACAATTTATTATGAAATTATGAGAAGCATATGTGGACAGAAATATTGATAAATTGTTAAATCCATTGCCAAAATTTATACTTAATAAACTCATCATTCTGTTGAAAATATCTTCATATTTATCGAAGTATATGAAAATATCTTCATTAGATTTTTGTTCTAAATGAGACAATTCTGTTAAGAAGTGAACTTCGTTTCTTTTGTCTCCATATTCTTCCATTAACAAATTTTTTAAACTTGCCCAGTTAGTATATGTTTTAGTAGCTAGTTTTGCATTAGCTTCTTTAATAATTTTCTTTCTAATTGTATGTAAAATAATTCTTTCTACAATTTTAGATAATTTTTGTTTGTCTACGATATCGAGAACTTCATTGCAAATATTTATAAAATGGGGCAAAGTACCTGTACTTCCATCGTATTCTGGGATTATTTCTAATAAATCTTTAATTTCACTAGGAACTTTAGGAATGAGATTAATTGTAGCGGGTTGAATTACTGGTGTTGACATTTTGTAGCTGTGTTTTTCATATTTGGTAATAATGTCTAGTATATAAATTTGAATAGATTAATAATTGTGTAAGTTTTATTTTAAATGTATTGATGTTACGTTAATAATGAGGAACAGTGATTCGATCAACAAACAATACAGAGATGAATAAAATTACTTACAGTAATATTAGGATTAAATTAAATATGGCCAATTTCATGGTCCTTGGGTTGAAGCTTGGAGCTTGGTGAGGTGAGGCCTGATGTTCGCTCAGGTGGGCAGTGGGTGTTGATTTTCGCTCAACGGATGATGGTGAGGCGTCTTCAGCGACCGGTCAGCACTCGATGACGGTCCCGGAATTAACGACGATATGATTTGCCTTTCCTCGTCGGAGTTGTAGAGAGAAGATGTAGTTTTTGATGTTGGTTTGCAGTTTGTGAGGCACTGATGCACTTTAACTTGTTGTCACGTTTTATTTTGAGTGTAGAAATCTTTAACGAAGTAGTCTCATCAAGAGTTATAGTGAGACTTCGGATTTTAATCACTCTGAGAACGTATTGATTCGTAGATACTGATTTTAACACTTGAAAGTGACGACTGAAATTCTTCAACGAATTGGAAACTCAAATTTGAGGTTCTTCGGAATTTACAGACTTGTCAGTTATCCTACCAGGACTGCGCCAATTAAATCAATCAATAATAAGATTGGATTTTTAAAAAGAATTTTATTTTGCTGCACAAGTACATACAGTGAACTCTTCTACTTGACTATCTTCTAACAACTAACTCTACGTCTTACATTTTGTCTACATATAACATTTCTTATCTAATATATCCTATTACAAATATGTCATGGAAAAGTACCGTATGAAAGGTGCAATGCTGATGCAATAGGGGTTGTGTCCCTACATAATTTATATATATATGCGGTGGCAAAACGCCGCTTCCTTCGAAGTTCTCTAGATCCTTTTTAACGGGAGGATCATCCCTTTTTTTCTTCTTTTATTTTATCTTCTTACTTGTGCTCCTCCATAATTTTCTATTTCCTGCCTTTTCTTTCCATTTTTGGACTGTTGCATTTTTCAAGTCTTCTGTCACTTCCTTCATCCACGTAGATCTGGTTCTTCCTCTCCTTCTTCTTCCAGGATCCCATTCAAATATACTTCACCAGTCCTCCATGTATGTCCTAGCCATTTTACTCTTTGCTGTTTGATCTTGCTTACTATGTCCTCTCCATCCATTTTTTTAGTATTTCGCTGTTTATTTTTCGTCTGTATTCATCTTCATTGATTTTATTGTTGCGGATACCATGTAGTGGTCTGAGTCTGCGCACGCTCCTCGATTTGTTCTCACGTCTCTTATTGTTGATTGTTTTCTTTTTGTTATCAATACGTGATCCATTTGTGAGTAGCTTTTCTGATCTGGTGACGTCCACGTTACCTTATGTTGCCACGGGTGGTTGTGTTTTGTGCTGCTTATAACCATGTTTGCACTTATTGCGAGATTATATAGCCTTTGCCCATTGTCATTTGATGTTTCGTGTATCATGTGATTCCCTGCTACATCTTTAATATATTCTTCTTTTCCTATTTGCGCATTCATATCTGCAATTAGCATTATTATATCTTGTGATGATATTTTTCCCATTTCTTCTTCTAGTTTCTCATAAAAACTTTCTTTTTCTTCTTTTTTTTGCATTTTCTGTCGGTGCATAAGCGTTTAATAGTGATATATTGAAAGGGCTTGCTTTTATTCTTATGTACACTAGACGTTCATTTATTGTTGTAAATTGAATTATGTCTTTTTTCATTTCATTCATTACCATGAACGCTACTCCATATTGGCCTTGTCTTTCGTCTCCTGAATAGAGCAGTGTGAAGTTCTTTTAGTCTATCTGCCCATTCCCTTTCCATCTCGTTTCTTGTAATCCTGCTATATAAACCTTATATTTTTCTAATTCTTCGCTTATTTCCGACATTTTCCTACCGTTAGCATTGTTCTTACGTTCCACGTACTAATCCTAATTACTTTGTATTATTTCTTTTATACCTCTTCCTTTTTGTTTTTATGTATCCGTTCCGTATTCCTATATCTATTTCTTTTCTTCTTTTTTCATCCTCGTCTCCTTTTCTTTCCTGTGTTTCTTGTTATATCTCTAGTTTTTTTCCATTTTTTTCCTTCACCCAGTCATAAATTTTCCCGTCTATTATTATTTTCTGGTAACCGATTTTTACACATTTTCCTTGTTCTTTATACTTTTTTGCGATTCCTACTAGGTGTTTTTGTATGCTTCTCTCTTCTATTGTTAGATCATTGTTTGTGTATATACTTTCGTTCTTCAGTTTTGCTTTATTTTTCATTATTTCAAGTTTTTATGTCCAAGTGTCTACTGTCGCAATTAACATTTTTTGTCTTTCGTTTAAGGTTGCTGCTGTTTTTATCTTAATTTTAATTGCCAGTTTTTTGTTTATAAATTCTTCGACATATCCGTTTAGTTTTTTATCGTTTTTATCTATTTACAATCCCATTATAATGATATTATTTCTTCTTTGTTCTCTTTCTTCTTGTTCCATTTTATTTTCCAGTTCCTTTAGTAGTTTAGTTATTTTAGTTTCTTAAATAAATTAAATTAATGGACAACGATCATGCGAAAAGTGAGTCATTATGTACTTGCTATTTGTTTAACTAGGCATAACAGTAGCACATTTACTGCCAAGAAAGTAAATCTGTTTTTTTTTTCTCTGCTGAACACTTATTTTTTTCGGATTATTTTAATAGTAGTTTATGTAACAAGTACATAATTTAGGTCTGTATTGGACGAGCCGAATTTTATGGCAGAGCGAACGCAGCGAGCGAGGCTAATAAATAAGGCGAGTCTATAAAGTCCGATTATGTACGAGTTGCATACAACGTTTTATGTTCGACTGCATGGAGAATATTTTCTCTTAAAATATGATTATATCAATACCTATATTTAAAACATTTAATTGCATCTCAAAGTGTGCTTCGTTGTTATGCATTTGTTGCTTTATTTTTCAAATTGTCAAAGTGAAAAAAGTGTTGAGATGGATGAAGACATTGCAGACGTTCCAAAAGAAATAAAAGATCTTGCATATAATGCAAGAAAATGTCTATTACCAACGAAATCGAAACAATTGTATGAAGACACATATCATACATACAGAAAATGGTGTTTAAATATGAAAATATTTTGTTTTAACGTGACATTGACAGCAGTCCAATTTTGCATTTTTATCGTACTAGTCCAATAAAGTACCCGATTATGGACAGTAAATAGTGTCGTAAAACAAGGTAATATGATGCAGTCGAACATAAATATTTTTAATGTTCTCAGCATTATCGTAGTCAACATGTTATGCATTTATTAAACGGTAGCCACAATAATGACTTGTAAGATTTCTAAAATTATCGAGTCGGCCTATTACTTTGAGAATCCGGGTTTAATTCCCACAGCCGACAAATAATTTTCATCACATTAAAACTATTCTATGCCACAGCAGAGTACTACATCCAATAATGGATAAAAGCTCTGATGATATATTTATTTCTTTATTTTATTTCATTTCATAAATGTTATTCTAATTTTTATGAATGATGTGAATCACTATAAAAGTATATTAATTAAAATTACATTATATAATTGAAAGGAATATTAATCTCACCCACATTAAAGAAGCGGTTGCAGTTATAAATCTATGGTTGGCGATTAAAAGGTCTTAAGTACAGTTTAGACAATTATGGGAAATGGCGCGTGAAAATTTATAAATATTATTTTGTCTACACAGAGGATCTAAATTAATGAATGTAATATATTGTAATGTAAATTAAGACATATTTGCCCAGTTTTTTAAACTGATCACACAATATTATTGACAAATTAGCATTTTTCATAAATTGCTTGACTTACATCCTTTTGATCAAACCGATTATGTGAAACAAAAATTGTAAAAAGGACATAAGTACATTATCATTATTTTGGCTGTCGCGTCACTACGCTTAAAAGGAAACAAATGTACATATTCTTTGGAAATGTTGTCTTTCAAAGTATTTAATAATGTTTATAGGTTTTACTCAAATCGTTACATTGAGAACACAACTAACACTATGCACACAACCTCAAAATAGTACAAATAAAAAGACACACAACTAGCAATAAGTCAACCTACGCCAGCTTACATTTATTCAGAAGGGAATATGACAACATACTTTTCTAAAAATGCGCTCAAAATGTCACAAACTTACTTATTCCCTTTTAAAGGTTTTGTTTACATGAAAACTAAGAAATAAGTAGACATAAGTTGTTTTAATAGTTTTTGTTAACAAAACGTTCACGGGTTATGTATATTTATGTCTTTTAACCATCGTAATTTCTTGTAATTGATATCATATCTGTTTGAGCACCTTAATTTTTGCATTTTGCAGTGTAAATAGACTTATACCGTTTTAACAGATCAAAAGAAGCACTTTTTTTAAAACCTATCTGATAAAAAACCTTGTTTCCCTAAAAACACGACTTATCACCTATTAAGGGCCGACCACAGAATTATATTTATTAAACTAAATCATAAATATCAAATTTGTTGTCAAATGTTAACAAAAGGCCACTTTTAGTGTCTATTAACAATAAAAAAACTTTACCCGCTGCTACAGCTCAAATTTTACAACGTACCTAATCTATAGTAACTGAATAGCCTAAGGGGTCAATTCTACTGTCGGGAAGTATTTTTTGAACGACATTAGTAACAACAGTTGTCAAAAATTTATTTTACTAGTCATATCGTTATAAGCATCGTTATTATGTTGTTATTGTGGTTAATAACGATAATATCAACTTCATCAAATCATTTTATTTAAAAAAAATAATAATAATACCGCCAGGATTGGAACTTGGACCTATGAACTCCAATCATATACTGTAAACCAAGTAAGCTACGGTTGCTTTTTATTCAAATCTGATTTTGTTTAAATTTTTCTCTTTTATTTCAAACCCATGACTCTTTCATGAACTGCAAGACTTGCCACAAGAGCCGTTTGTTATTTACAGAAAATATCAACCTATTAAAATATTTAATTAGCACTTTTCAAGTAAATATTTAATTAATGTAAATTAAATCAAAATATAAAAAGGTATCAAATCCATTTGAATTTATGCAGGCACTACAAATGTCCTCTAATAGCAAACAACTGTTGCAATATTAATCTGACAAGGTATGCAGTAGATGAAACTATCGATATAACGATAGTACTATCGATAGTCAATTTAATTACTAAACGATAGATTTTGTTACTAAAGATAGTTTTAGTTACTAAAACGATAGTTACTAAACGATAATTTCTAAACTATAGTTACGAAACGATAATTACTAAACGATACTGTCGATAGTTTTTATCGTTTAATTACTTATCGATAGTACTTTTTTTACAAAAGTGTAAATCTTTTTTTTCAGAATTAAAAAATTTATACAGTATGTCCCATTTTAATCTTGCCAGGGGAATTTCTCTCAACGAGTACTTCAGACAAAAAAACTTTCCGAATAAAAGTTTGATGGTTTGGAGGGGGACGTTCGATGCTATAACAAATTTTACCCCTCAACCCCCGCAGGAGGTGGATAAGGGGGTGAATTTGAAATCTTATAAGGAATTTGTGGCGTGACGGTGGCGGTGGCGGGACGGTGGCGGGGCGGCGGGGTGCGATGTGTCATGGGGTGCCAACGATCAGCTTGGGGTCATTGAACTTGCACCTGGTATTAATTAGGTCATTGGCCGGCACACCTGCAGTAATTGCTCCCTGGAGGTGCAACCGTCAAACACACGTGCGGCACGCGTCATAAGACACCTGATATTAAATAGGTCTACCGGAATGTTACTGACCTATGGTAAAC
Source organism: Pterostichus niger (assembly GCA_947425015.1). Classification (NCBI taxonomy): domain Eukaryota; kingdom Metazoa; phylum Arthropoda; class Insecta; order Coleoptera; family Carabidae; genus Pterostichus; species Pterostichus niger. The sequence continues at coordinate 14,120,148 of OX380348.1, forward strand.
ACACGCGTCTCAACTTGTAAAAACTAGTTTTTATGCAGGGTGATGACATCACGCAGTCTACCCAGGCACGCGACTTACGCACCTGGTATTAATTAGGTCATTGTCCCGAGGTGCACGTGCAATGTTACTGAAACACACGCGTCTCAACTTGTTAAAAACTAGTTTTATGCGGGCATAACTTATTATGTTACACTAATTCCTATATCTACTAAGGTTGAGAAATAATACAAATACATACAATATTTAAATATTTAATTTAAAAATTAAATTATAATACATATCATAATATACATGTTTATTTATATTTGCGGCTGGTACCCCCATGGAGTTGTATCTGTAAAAATAAAATTAACAATCCTTTTGTTATCATAAGGACTTAAAACAATTTTTCGCTGATTTACCGTCCATACATTATGCCGTTTAGATAATATTAAAACTTGGTTTTTCGTTATTATGGTATTACTAAATAAACAATTGTATTAATCATCAAAACTGATTGTATTCAAAATAGCTTTTGTAATACCTTTAGCTTTTTTACTTACCATTTCATCATCAGTGTTCTGCACCTTATATGCATACATTTTAGCTCGTAACCAAACAAATTCTGTCATTATTTTACCACAATTTTCATCTTTCATTAATCCCAAAACTTTTTTATTAACTAGGGGTATATTGTATATATTATTAGATGGATAGTCTGATGTATCGAACCGACCGATGTCCTCTTTTATAATTTCATAAATATCAGGTACATTAAAACTATAAATAAGACTATCAGTGTCTGTATATAAAAGTTTAGATTTAATTCCAAATTTTTGCTTTACATATTTATAATGAAAGTCATAAATGTAAGTTTTGGAAAGATCTAGAATTGAAAAACCTACATAAATAGGTTTATTGAATACAATTGACGTTTTAGTTAGTTCTATGATGATAATACGAGGGTCGTTCAATAAGTCCTTAGAAAAAAGTAGAAAAAACACTTTTTTGGGTAGATTTTTTTTATTTTTCTACATAATCTCCTTTTAGCTCGATACACTTCTCTAATCGTTTTCCCAAATTTTTTAAGCCGTCCAAAAAGTAGGATTTCGGAAGCTCCTCAAAATAGGCTTCCGTTTGGGCGATGACCTCCTCATTGGACGTAAACCTTCGTCCGCCAAGCCATTTCTTTAAGTTTGGAAATAAGAAAAAGTCACTGGGGGCCAAATCTGGTGAATACGGTGGATGTTGCAATAATTGGAACTTTAATTCCATAATTTTGGCCATCGCAACTGCGCAGGTGTGCACACGTGCATTGTCTTGATGAAAAAGGACCTTTTTGCGTTTCAAATGAGGACGTTTTTCTTTTATTTCTTCGCTCAGCCGGTCCAATAACGACGCATAATACGCTCCTGTTATCGTTTTTCCCTTTTCCAAATAGTCGATGAAGATGATTCCGCGTGCATCCCAAAAGACCGTTGCCATAACCTTGCTAGCCGATTTCTCCGTCTTCGCCTTCTTCGGAGCCCGTTCGCCTTTAAAAATCCACTGTTTTGACTGTTCTTTTGTCTCTGGAGTGTAGTAATGTATCCAAGTCTCATCCACAGTTATGTATCGACGCAGAAAATCTTCAGGATTACGACGGAAAAGCGCCAAAACAGCCTCAGAGTCCACCACACGATTGCGTTTATTCTCCACTGTGAGCAACCGCGGCACCCATCTTGCCGAGATTTTTTTCACACCTAATTTTTCGTGCAAAATTAAAGCGACTGTGCCTTGTGATATGCCTGTAGCCTCAACTATTTCGCGCACTTTGATTCGTCGGTCACATTTCGGGGGTAGACACTTCTACAGGGCGTCCGGAACGATGTTCATCTTTTGTGGATGTACGGCCACGTTTAAACTCATTCACCCAATTGTAAACAGTTGCAAACACAGGAGCAGATGTGCCATGAACTTCATCCAACTCAGCTTTAATTTCTTTCGGCGTTAAGCCTTTTAAATACAGATGTTTAATCACCGCTCGAAACTCACTTTTATCCATTATTATAAACAATCAAAAGTGTTTTACTACAATTGACAACAACAATGAAACTACGTGACGGCTAAAGCTAAAACTCTAACAGTTGACTAGTTAGGAGTGCTGCTTACTGGAAAAAATTCATTTTCTATACTACGAGCACTATCTCTTGGATTTTCTAAGGACTTATTGAACGACCCTCGTATCACCAATTATAGTGCTACTATCAAAGTTTGGTTTTGCAATGTAATATTGTGCTCCATAACGTCCATCCCACTTAGTTACTAGCTTAACTTCTTTATATTTACGATCGTTTTCCATGGTTTTACCAAAAACAGCATTATTCATCAGTTTGAAAAAATTCTTTTGAAAATCGTTTGTAGACTCTGTATTTAAATCAATATATTTTTTTAGCCACGATGATTGCTTGAATTTAAGTATTCTATGAATTTTTGTCAATTTTAAGCCAAGTTGTAGACATTGTATTAAATTTCTGTAATGAATAACGTAACGCGACTTAGAATGCAGTGTAGTAATTAATTTCGACTCTGTAAACATAGGTGGTGTAAAATGCTCTGGTAATAACGGTAATTCTTTGTGTAATTCATGAAGTTCTAACAGATAATCAATATCTACCTCAAAAATGTAGCCTACATCGGAATCAGCTCTAAAGTTTAGTATATCAATTTCATAAAAATCTAGAGGTTCAACCCACTCAAAGTTAGCGTATGGTAAATACTTACTCATAGCAAATCCATATTGATTATTTATATCAAAATACATAAAGTATGTGTCTTCTTTATTAACATCATAATTTTCATCCATATACTTATTATTAGCTTTTGCATACCGGTTAGTACACTGAGCAACACCGCCTCTTAAACCTCTCTCTATAAATAAAATTTTATCGATATCTGTTAGTAATTCCAATTGAATATCCGTACATTTAAACATGGCATCAAACGCAAGCCCAGGAGCTGTATAATAATGAAGTGCGTCTAGCTTATACGTATCTAAACATGTTTTACGAAAACTTTCAAATACATCTGCTAAAATTAGTACATCTGTTTTCAAATACAAGTCAGAATACTCTCCTAATGAATTTATATTAAATGTTTCCCATACATTTGCCGCATGCCTATAATCATTTTCACTAATGTTTTCATCTTTTAAAATGCTATAGAAATGTTCATGAGCCGGTAAGTTTACCTCATTTAATTTCTCCCAACTGTCTAAATAATCATATGGAAACACACCTTTACGTGTTAAAAGTTTAAAATCTACCTCATTTGGATAATATTTTCTAATAATGTTTTTTTCATCATCATTCAAATATGCCGATAATTTATCCAAACTACTTGCCATGAATCTAAACGAGTCAATGAATCTAAACTGAACTTTGCTGCCTTGAATGCATTTTGTAAATGAAATAAACCGTTCTTTATTTAGAGGCAGCAAATTTATTTGTCCGGGGATATTTGCAGCAATATTTGTTATTATAAAATGTGCATCATAACCACTTAAATTGTGAAACACTACTGGTATAACGTGCGAATTTTTATAATTTAAATTACAGCCTTGATGAGCTTGGCCTCTGTTCGAAGGACCAGATGAATATTTCATCAATAATTGTTTTTGATTTTTGATTTACTTCTTTATTGACACACAGACAATACAGTTCTATACTCTTTCGAAACTGTGACAAGAATCCCTCCATGCATCGGGTTCAAGGCTCCACGAGCCCTGCTACCCCCCACCCTCAAGGGCAATGCTTTGGGGTGGGAGTAAAAGGAATGGTTGCCGCCTCAACATCCCGGCCCCCATTGAAATATTTGTTTCAATATTCAAATACAAGATATAAGATCATAACATTATTACAAAAACACATGAAAATCATTATGAATAAACAAGCACAAAACATAACCATGCACTTATAATAACAATTAACTTAACATAAAACATACTATACAAAGGAACTCATTACTCTGTTTGCGCACTAAAAATCACTAAACTGGGAGCACACATATTGTTTTTAAGGAACGTGTCGTTTCACATGTGGCTGTTTTTATTGTTACCACTCGGACAATGTCGTCATTGCCTCGGTGTAGCTGGATGACTCGTCCCATCTTCCACGTGAGTGGCGGAGTTGAGTCCTTCAATAGGACCAAGCTGCCGACGTTGATAGGAGTGGCATCGTCACGATGCCACTTGGTGCGTTGCTGGAGTTGGCTCAAATATTCTTTGGACCATCGCGTCCAAAAGTGTTGTCGCATATATTCGACGTGCTGCCATCGCGACTGTCTGTTGATCGGGATATGCTGTAGGCTGGGCTCAGCCGGCGCCGTGAGTGGACCTCCGATCAGGAAATGACCGGGCGTCAAGACGCTGCAATCAGCTGGATCTTCCGATAGTGGACACAGCGGCCGCGAGTTGAGGCAAGCTTCTACTGCTGTCAATAATGTTAACATTTCCTCATATGTGAGAACCGTGTCTCCAATTACTCGTTTTATATGAAATTTTGCGGATTTTATTCCCGCTTCCCAAATTCCACCAAAATGAGGCGAACGTGCCGGAATGAAGTGCCAGGTTATATCAATTAGAACTAAATAGTTACTAATTTCAAAATTGAATTTTGCAGATTGCAAAAACTCTTTTAATTCTTTTTGAGCTCCACGAAAATTTGTTGCATTATCGGAATAAATATTTTGAATTATGCCCCTGCGTGATATAAATCTCTTTAACGCACTTAAAAAACTATTCGTCGTTAAATCTCCTACTAATTCAAGGTGTATAGCCTTGGTAGCGAAGCATATGAATAAACAAATGTACGCTTTTACTGTGCGTTTGCTGCGCCGATTACCTTCTTTAAGAAATATCGGACCGCCATAATCGACTCCGCAGTTAGAGAACGGCCGTGAAATTGAAACACGAGTTGCCGGCAGATTGCCCATTTTAGGGGTAATGTTTGTTGGTTTTAACCGGAAACAAGTAACACATTTTTTTATTATACTTCTTGTCTGGTTACGGCCATCAAGAGGCCAATATTTTTGTCGGATCGCCGCTAATGTTGCAGTCGGTCCTGCATGTAACTGAAGTTTGTGTTCTGATTCAATGATTAATTTAGTTACGTAATGTTTTGGTAAGACAATAGGGAATTTTTGATCGAATTGTAATTTTGAATTTTTTAATCTACCACCTACTCGAATAATATCTGTACTATCTAAAAACGGACTTAACATTTTTAATTTGCTTTTAGCATTGACTTGTTTTTTTATTTTTAAGTCTCTCATTTCATCCGCAAATGCATAATTTTGAATTAGTTTTATGATTAAGAGAGTGGCTGCTTTAATCTCATTGACCTTTAACGCACCGACATTTTTGTTAATTTTGTTTTTAGAATTATGACAAAAGCGATAAATCAATGCAACAATTCGAACTAGTTTTTGTATTGAAGAATAGTTAGATAGTAACCCTAAATCATAATGGATGATACCGGAAATAGTCAAGGTGATATTTTTACTTTCTGGAATCTCCGTTTTGCATGAAGTACCAGCTGTTTGAGGCCACTGATCTGGAGTTTTGGTTAACCATGAAGGTCCGTGAAACCATAAATTGCAATTTAATAAGTTGTTGGATAAAATACCTCGAGAAATTATATCTGCAGGATTGTCTGCTGATCCTACATGCTTCTGTGGAGTCGTGATAGTGTTTTATTGAGTTGTGATGCGTGTGGGATGAGTGGTAAGCGAAGACTGTCCTGGTTAGAAGGAAAAACATAGTGGATTTGAGGATGAACAAAGAAGTTTGGAATGTAGGTACTTGAAAAACAAATGTTGTTAAGTTCGGAGAAATCGGGCGAGGGTGCATAGCAGGTAGTGGAGAAACATGAAAATTGTACAGAATGTTGCAGAAACTACAGAAAATGAACGAATATATACAGAGTGTTTTGCTAAGACTATTACAGAATATATATATACAAGGTGTGTGATTATTTGTGTATACATGTGTTTTTACATATGTGTGTATGACTGTGTATGCATGTGTGTGTATGTGTGGTGATGTACTGGCCGCCACATGACCCCCCTGCTAGTGATGGAGTCACTAAAGTCCAGCCTGGAGACGATCAGGAAATCGAACTCGCCTGCCGGATCGTGTAGCGTACGTCGATGTTGTGTTGACTGGTGGCGGTACTGTTTTTGTAGCAGGTTCCTTGCTACTCGCGAACGCTGTTGGTGGCAGCGCGGGAGTTGCTCGCTGTAGATTTACTGCTGTGGTTGTTGTTGCAGCTGTTGTTGGTGTTGTAGCTGTTGTAGTAGCTGTGATTGTTGTTGTAGCTGTTGTAGTAGCTGTGATTGTTGTTGTAGCTGTTGTAGTAGCTGTGATTGTTGTTGTAGCTGTTGTAGTAGCTGTGATTGTTGTTGTAGCTGTTGTAGTAGCTGTTGATGTAGCTGTTGATGAGCTGTGATTGTTGTTGTAGCTATTGATGAGCTGTGATTGTTGTTGTAGCTGTTGATGAGCTGTGAATGTTGTTGTAGCTGTTGATGAACTGTGATTGTTGATGTAGCTGTTGATGAGCTGTGATTGTTGTTGTAGCTATTGATGAGCTGTGATTGTTGTTGTAGCTGTTGATGAGCTGTGAATGTTGTTGTAGCTGTTGATGAGCTGTGATTGTTGTTGTAGCTGTTGATGAGCTGTCTCTCTTGTTTTTATTTTTTGTACTTGCTTGTTTCCGGAGGGTTGAAAATAATTCCGCGCACTTCTGTTGCGTACGCGTGATCGAGAGATCCGAGGACGTGACCGAATTTGGTTGAATCATTCGTAACTCTGGATGCTTCGAAGCTACGTTCAACCAATGCGAACCACATTTCGGGAGCGGCCGGTGAAAATGGCGGAATTTTAACCGTGACACGGTCGACTTCCGTGGGCTCTGTTGTAAAGCACGATTAAAACAAGTCACTATTTCACTAAACAAGTTACTGAATTAATATTTCACAGACACGTGTTAACTGCGAAGTTTTTGTATCACTATCACTAACCACGATAAATTAAATCACGTCGGGGTCACCAATTTGTGGAGTCGTGATAGTGTTTTATTGAGTTGTGATGCGTGTGGGATGAGTGGTAAGCGAAGACTGTCCTGGTTAGAAGGAAAAACATAGTGGATTTGAGGATGAACAAAGAAGTTTGGAATGTAGGTACTTGAAAAACAGATGTTGTTAAGTTCGGAGAAATCGGGCGAGGGTACATAGCAGGTAGTGGAGAAACATGAAAATTGTACAGAATGTTGCAGAAACTACAGAAAATGAACGAATATATACAGAGTGTTTTGCTAAGACTATTACAGAATATATATATACAAGGAGTGTGATTATTTGTGTATACATGTGTTTTTACATATGTGTGTATGACTGTGTATGCATGTGTGTGTATGTGTGGTGATGTACTGGCCGCCACACTTCCAATTACTAATAAGTGCGAGTTCCTGAATTTCTGTTACTCTGTTTGCTACAAATGTTTTTAGGTTGTTCGGTACTGAATTTAACCATGCAAGAACTATCATTGAATCCGTCCAATAATGAACGTTATTTATGTTTAAAATGTTAATTAAGTTAGACATTAATCGTGCTAACAATAAGGCAGCGCAGAGTTCCAATCGTGGTATTGATACTGTTTTTAACGGAGCTACCCGCGATTTGGCACATAGCAAATTTTCAACAACAATGTCACTTTTAACTACGCGAATAAAAACACACGCTCCGTATGCTACCTGTGAACTATCGCAGAATCCATGCAATTCCAATGATATATATGGATAGAAGCTTACAACTTTACGCGGTATTCTAATGTTGTTTAATAAGTTTAATTGTGTTGTTAATTATCTTGGCGGGAACCTGCTTGTCCCAACCTAATTTAACTTTCCATAATTCTTGCATTATTAACTTTGCCTTCACTGTGACTGGACCTAATAATTGCAATGGATCAAATATTTTTGCGATCGATGACAAGATTTTTCGTTTCGTTACTGTATTTGAAGTTTTATTATCGATATTTATTTCATATTTAAAAATATCTTCGTGACAATTCCAAATTAAACCTAAAGTTTTAATGTCTCCAATTTTATTAAAGTATAAATTGTGTGATTCTATGTTTTTGTCAGTGCTTCTTGGTAAGAGTTCAATATTATTTGACGCGAATTTGTGTAACTCGAAACCACCTGCCTTTAACAACGTTATTAATTCCCTTCTAATTTTTAATGCATTATCGAGTGAATCTGATCCCGTAAGCACGTCATCTATATAAAAATCGTTAAGAACAACTTTGTGAGTTTCGGGATATATGTGTTGCGAATCTACAGCTAATTTTTGTAGACATTTTACTGCTAGGTAAGGTGCGCAGGCCAAACCATATGTTACCGTGTTTAATTGATATGTTTTATATTGTTGATCTGGATTATCACGCCAAATTATATTTTGATACCTACGATCTTCAGGTGCTACTAAAATCTGGCGATACATTTTACGAATATCAGCCGTGAATACGTATTGATGCAATCTAAATCTAACAAGAATATTAAATATATCATTTTGTGTTTTTGGGCCTACGGCAAGAGTTTGATTTAAACTAATATTTGTTGTTGAATTGGCACTACCATCAAAGACTACTCGAAGTTTTGTAGTGTTGCTGCTTTCTTTAATTACGCCGTGATGCGGCAAAAATACTAAATTTTTATCTGTATGCGATGGATCAGAAAATGGATGTAATGACATATGATTTAGAGCAATGTATTCTTGTATAAAAGAAGTATAGCTAGCCTTTAGAGTCAGGTCACGCTTAAACTTATTTTCTAATGAGTGAAAACGTCTGATGGCCATCTGTTTTGTATCACCTATTTGACAAGGATCATCTTTGAAGGGGAGATGAACTACAAATCGACCCTCGACATCCCGCGTAACTGTGTCGTTGAAATATTTCTCACACTTTATGTCTTCCTCAGATAACAGTGTTTGTTGGGACTGTTTTTCAATAGAGTATTCCTCCAATTCCCAGAATTTAGTAATGTGTTTGTGTAGGTTGTTTAAACTAAGGTTGCATGTGTACCGACGGACCGTCTTTGGGCTCACTAAATTACCCCCAACAACCCACCCGAGACATGTTTCTTGCAGATGAGGGTTGGAGTGGTTTGCTTTTATCTGTCCGCTAAGTAATATTTCCCAGAAAACTTCTGCACCCAATAAAACGTCTATTGAATTTGAGACATTGTAACTCGGATCTGCTAGTTTAAGATTGCTTGGTATTGTTACTTGGTCGCTTTCAAATGTCTTAAATGGAAGATTTCCCGTTATTTCATTTAAAACGAGGCAATTTATTTCAGAACGATATGAGCTATAAACCGATTTGAATTGAATTTTTACTAAATCTTGTGCCTTACTTTCAGTATTATTAATTCCCGTTATTGACCAATTGGAGGATTGTGTGTTTAAATTTAGCTTGTCTTTTAATGATTTTGTGATAAAATTTAATTGCGAACCTTGATCTAGTAACGCCCTACATTTAATCCAATTATTTGATATTGGATGGTTTATCATAATTTCTTCTGTTGACAGCAAGGTTTGAAATTCTTGGTCTGCGTCATTTATGTGTGCCGTCACTGAAGTTGCATTTGAAGTAGTTTCATGTAATAAAGTATTATGTCTCAGATTACAATATCGACAGTTTCTATTTACTTTGCAATTTTCGACTTGATGATTACCGCGAAAACAATTGTAACATACTTTCAACGCCTTAACCTTAATCCGTCTATCCGTAACGTTTAATTTTAAGAAATCCGGACATTGAAAGAGCGAATGCGGATTTTTGCAAAGGTGACATTGTAGCGATTGATTTGATGTATAATAAGATGAACGAGCTTTAGGTACATCTTGTTGGTTTCGCTGATGTTGACTAGGTTTCACAATGTTGCCATGATTTGCCTTAACCGAGTGATTTGACGGATTCAATGATTCCAATAAAAAACATCTTTTTTCTAGAAACTCTTTTAACTGATCAATTTTTGGTATTTCAGCATTTAATATGGACTCCCATTCACGTTTTGTAAAAAAGTCAAATTTGGATGTTATAATTGGAATTAATAAAGTGTCCCATTTATCAGTGGGTTGTTTTAGAGAATGAAGTGCAGCTAAATTAATAGTCATATCATCATACAGCTTTCTGATTGATGTATGAGAATTCTTAATTAATGGCGGTGAATTTAAAATAGCTGAAACATGTTCTTGCGTAATAATTCTAAGATTTTCGTAACGTTTTGTTAATGCTTCCCATGCTGCGGTATAATTGTCATTTGCAATTGTAAACGAATCTATGACCTTTTGTGCATCGCCAACGAGACATGATTTTAAGTAATGAAATTTTTCAATATCACTATAACTTCTACTCTCATGTATAAGAACCTTATATATATCGCGAAATGATGTCCAATCTAAGTAACATCCCGAGAATGTAGGTAAATTTAATACAGGCAATCTCACGTTACTCGCGTTTACAGTTGTTTGTGGTATTACAATTTCCGCTTCTCCAACTACAGGTCTTTCATTGCGTTCGATAATTTCTAATATAGTAGCTTCAATAGTATGATAATTATTTTCAAAATCTTCTCGTTCATTTGACTGTTTCGTGCTTGTATCTAATAATTCTATTGTTGTTTGCAAAGTTTGAAAATCTGTATAAGCATTTCTTAAAATAGGTAAACGAGATTTCAATTGAAAAATGTTTTTCTCCTGAGCATTTTGATAATTAGTGATATAACTCTGAATACGCGTTACTGTACTTTTAATATGACCCCGACGGGAGATTAAAGTTTTGATATCATCATTCGCCATTTTGGTGGAGTTTGATAATGAATAAATTTAAGAAATATACGAGTAAATTAGAAGTAATATGAGGATATTTAACAAAATTGAAACAAGTAGAGCTCACTAACCTCTGTACCGGCTGCTGTAGTTGAATATAGGAAGTTCCCGCTGTGGATGACTACTTCGAGGATGGTTCGTAACTTGAATGCCTTATCCGACGAAGGTTCCACCTCTGGATGACTGTTTGTTGTATTTTTTGACTTCGTATGACTGGTTATACGATCCGGCTCGAAGGACCAAATGTTCGAAGGACCAGATGAATATTTCATCAATAATTGTTTTTGATTTTTGATTTACTTCTTTATTGACACACAGACAATACAGTTCTATACTCTTTCGAAACTGTGACAAGAATCCCTCCATGCATCGGGTTCAAGGCTCCACGAGCCCTGCTACCCCCCACCCTCAAGGGCAATGCTTTGGGGTGGGAGAAAAAGGAATGGTTGCCGCCTCAACAGCCTCTGTACTTAGAATTAATGTGTGAGTGATCACGAATTATTATATCAGTAAGTTTGAAGGGTTTACCACAAATGTGGCAAGTCTTTGATGCTAAAAATTCATCCTCCTGCATCTTATTTAATTTCTCCATAGGCATTGGATTATCATAAATTGGTTCTATGTCGGCACTTAACTCTAACAATTCATTTGAAAACCATTCCATGCAATCCTTTCCACGATATAATTTAAATTTTGATTGAGCATCATCAAATGAACACTTTAAATAGTATGCTATGCTACATGGGACATGTTTTTGTATATGTTTAGTATTTTGATTAGTATTATCCTCAACCTTTTCTAATATACATTCTAAGTCAGCGTATAAGACATATGGAACCATTTCTTGGTATCGGAATTTTTTTAATTTAATGTACTTGTTTTCATCGGATGGCATTTCAATTCTGCATTTATTTAAATTATTGCAATCTACAGCATGTTTCTGAAGCAGCAATTCGGAATGAAAATAATTAAAACATCGATCGCAAAGAAAAATTTTACCATTATGATCAGATACCCGTTTACTTAAGAGTCGTGATACATTTTTAATCCACATAAAGTGATAAATTGTCTTACTGTTAATATAATCAACAACATCTTCTTCCTCGCCATCAATTTCCATATCTAAATCAGATTTTAACACTAGTAAATGAATTATTTTTTCAAATTTATTTGAGCTTAGGTAAACTGGAACAACTTTACTTTTATTCTCAAAGGTATATACGTGAATAGATAAATTATTCATTACCTCAAATTTTGCTATATCTTTTAACTGCATAGGGAAATTTATGTTTTTATACTTTAATACTTCGCTAAAATGTGGGTAAGATGTTATACGATCTGCATTTTTATTTACTGAATATAAAGCAGAGACTACTGCCCACAGAAAACAATAGTCATCCGTATTTTTAAAATTAACAATAGCATGTTTATTTTTTATACTAGGTGGCAAGTCTATATATGAGCCGATAGTTACAGGAACATATTTATTTATGTTAATTTTCAAATGTAAAAGTTCATACAAACTCCAGCCAGAATCACGCTGCTGAAAATCTTCCAATTTTGAAAGTAATTTTTCAAACACATTTTCTTTGTACCACTGTTTCAAGTTAGTTGACATGCTAATAACAGAATTAGCTGTAGTGTAGGTCTTTAACTCAATCATGTGACTATCAGGTTTTACAAAATTGGCGCTGAGTATGACATTAACTTTTAAAGTATTAGATGATTTTAAGACTTGATTAATTTTATTTGAAAAAATTCTAATACATTTTTCGAAAAACAATTTTGGATCTTTAAAGAATAAATTAACTATTATGCCCGTCCGAATTCGTGAATTAAAACATGTTTCAACATTTTGCCATAACAATTTTTTACTTTTTCCACGCTTAGATTTAAGTAATTTAATCTTTTCCCGGTGATATTTCAAACGAGCCAAATTTGCCTCAATTTTAAATAAGTTTTCAGAATTTGTACAATTATCTCTACCACGTTTAATAACTTTACGTAATATAAAAATAGTTTTATTAATGTGGGTAATCCATCGATTACATTCATTATCAGTTTTTAGTAATTTACAAGCATTCGAAATATTCGCCATAACATTATCGCTGAAGTGACATACCGTGTGCTCAGACATGGTAACGAATGCTGAAATCTAAAGCGCACTACCAAACTATATAAGTTACTCAGTAGCTTTAAGCCACGCCCTATTCAACCTATCGCCTAACATAAGCCACGCCCTCCACCAATCAGGGGCAGTGAAACAAGTAATATGATTTTATTTTAATAATATTCAAAAATACATGTACATTATTCTTACAAACTACTTACAGCGCTAGTTAATGGATTATACTTAATTATTCCATCATGCTGAATTAAACAATAAGCAGGTGTATTCTCGGGTACTTGAACAGGTTTGAATAGCTTTATCAAGTAATTGAACAGCTTTTGATCAGGTAATTGAACAGGTTTGAACAGCTTTGAACAGGTAATTGAACAGGTTTGAACAGGTAATTGAACTGGTAAACAGATAAAACGAACCTGATGATAAACAAACCTGTTAAGCAGAGCTGATTAGCAGTTCCATTTTAGCTGATTACTAACGGGAAGTTTGTTGGACATGAGCTCTAATTCTTTCCCCTCAAAATTTTGCATAATTTCAATAAAAGTACGATCATTTAATTTACAAGCTGTGATGAACCACTCACCTATGTTGCTCATGATCTCAGCTGATGCAGTGACACTGCTTTTGTACACATTATTTTATATTAGTTTTATCTATCCAGCTGTTATGCGTGTTATTTAGACCAAGCCATTTTATGTAAACTTGATTACCTTTTCGCTTAAGAATTTTTTCCACCAAATACACATCAGAATATTTTACCTTTTGCAATTCATGCTCATAAAATCCACCTTGAATAAGTAGACCAGAATAATCCTTAAGGATATATGTAGCTGGATTTGTTAATTTCACTTGATCTATAGTAAATATTTCATTAGACCAGTTTGGTGTATATCCCTTAACGAATGCACTCCGATATTTACTAATTCGCACAAAATCACCTACTTTAAATTTTGCAATATCAGCTATTTTTTTATTACTGTAAACAGTATCAAGTAGAAGCTGTTCTTTACTTTTATTAACATCTCTAGGTTTCATATTAATTGTTCTGTGTTTTGTCACATTATATGACTCAGTTAGTTCAGGTAATAAATTAAGCCATTTATATGATCCCTGTAAACTAAAACGCTTCCACATTGCATTCTTTAAAGTTCTATTCACTATATGTTTTAAATCGCAAAATTAATTGCCTTTCACGTGAATACACTGGTTAAATATGATTTCTAAAATTTACTAAATTATTTATATTTCTCATGAAGTACACATTTTTATTACCACTTGTTTCAATTTAACGTCATATATTAATAATGCTGGAATCTGAAGCAAACTATCAAAGTATATCAGTTACTTATTTTTCTGGTTCTTGGCGCTGACATTACTTTCATCATGCGGGCATGTTCGTCGATTTACATGTATTTAAATGGGGAATGTGTATCACACAGCAATTCAGGTCTAATTAACATTGTTTCTTATGGTAAATACACACAAAAACCGAGCGTCTGTGTAACAGTTCTATTCCGTTCGTTTAGTCGAGGTACAAGCACTGATAGCCGACGTTGACTAATCATTCTTTATTTAATCGTTGAAGGAAAAAACACAAATTTTGACCAACCGATTGTCAATTGTTTTTCGTAAAATTCATTAGAAATCCATCGTGTTAGGTATCATATGAAAGGTATTTTAAAGAGCTCGCATGCAGAATTAAAATTTAAGAACTGCAATTGTTTTACAAAAATTGCTCCAAATACATCATGTTTGAAACCCAAAGACGGCGAAGCCATCTCGACGCTAGTAATCAACTAAAATGGAACTGCTAATCAGCTCTGTTTAACAGGTCTGTTTATCATCAGGTTCGTTTTATCTGTTTACCTGTTAAAACCTGTTCAAAGCTGTTCAAACCTGTTCAATTACCTGTTCAAAGCTGTTCAAACCTGTTCAAAGCTGTTCAAACCTGTTCAATTACCTGTTCAAAGCTGTTCAAACCTGATCAATTACCTGATCAAACCTGTTCCATTACCTGAACAAAAGCTGTTCAATTACCTGATAAAGCTATTCAAACCGGTTCAAAAACTGTTCATCAGATTAGATAAATGAAAACTGAAAAATTATCACATGTATGCAGACATACGCACAATATCTGTAAAAGTTATGTCAGCGCCACGAACTAGAAAAATAAGTAACTGATATACTTTGATAGTTTGCTTCAATGAAAAGGTTGGAATTAAATTAATTTCAGGTAATTTTCTACACATATTTTTTAATTCTTTAAAATTGGCTTTTAGGACACATGGAAACCTCAACATGCATGGTAACAAGTAAATAAATAAAATAATAGTGTTATTGCGTTGTTAACGTGTTGCTAATGACAATATGTAAAATCGCATTTTACGCTATTGACGTATTTAAGAAAATGACTGTTTTCCAGTATAAAAAAATATACTCGTACCTGAAAAATAAATAATTTTTTTATGAAATTGCCTAAATTTCTGAATTATTTTTTTAAACTAGTAATTCAATTAGCCTTCTTCTCGCAGGTAATTCGAAATTATTATATATTGAAGAGGCTAAATTAAAAAACAAATATATTTGTGAACATCATTTTACCGAAGATTGTTTCGTCAATAAAACAAAACTCAAATTAAACAAATTTGCAGTTCCTGTTCAGTACAAAAGTGCACTAAAAAGTACCAAACAAGAGCTTCCTTCCTCATTACTAAAAGTGAAATCACCAAAGAAAGTTTATGTTCCTAAAATAACTCAAGTAAAATCACCGTCTATCTATAATTAACCGTTCCATCCATTTCAAAGGAAATTGATGATATCATAGATATGTCACCCAAACGACACTTAAATCGGAAATTAAATTTTAACATAGATGATGACACGCCAAGAAAAACAAAAGTAAAAATAAATACTGGAAGGAAAGAAATAAAAAATAAATTGTCTCAAATATCAAAATTATGGATGCGATAGAAGGTGTAGTAGATTTAGGTCCAATTGGACGAAAAGCAGAGATCGCCAATTATTGCCTTCTATTTATGATCAGAACTTTGTATTCATCCTAGAAATTACCAGTGGCATACTTTTTATCAAAATCTGGTGTCAATTCAAATGACTTAGTACTGTATTATCTAAATTATTTGATATAGGACTGATACCCTCCGCTGTAATATGCGACCAAGGAACTAGTAATCAAAGTGCCTTTAAAAAATTTAATATTTTCATTTATAAACCGTTTATTAAATGGAAAAGAGGAAAGATTATTTTATATATGACACACCACATTTGTTTAAAAGCTTCAGGAACAATCTTTTAACTGGGTATTTTCTGTGTAACAATAATTTAATTTCATATAAAGATGTCAGAAAAACTTATGAAATAGATAAAAAAAATGAGTCGAACATTGTTAAAACTTACAGATATTCATATTTTTCCTATCTCATTTCAAAAACTGAACGTAAAAATGGCTGTTCAAGTGTTAAGTAATTCTATGTCAGTGGCAATAAAAACATGTGTGGCTACTAAAGAATTAGAATCAGATACAGCAATAAATAATGCGGACTTGATATTATTTATGAACAACCTTTTTAATTAAATTAGGAAATAAATTAGAATTATCAACCTTACAAGAATCTGTCGCAAAATTAAGAACATTGGCAAAAATAGAAAAAAAAAAACAAAAAAGATTAGCGTATTTTTCAAATTGAGAACAAGATTCAGATTCTACTCTAAATATCACAATTCACACAAATACGCACACTTTGTGTGAAACAAACAACTCTTCTAATTCGAATTCAGATATTAGTTCACTGTCTTCTTCTTGAACAAGTTCCGTTACAAGTATTGAATTATTTGAGGAAACAAGTTTAGAAACATGTTCCGTAACTTATCTTGCAGGCTATTTAGCCAAAAAATGTGTCGACAAATTAAATTGTACCCATTCCAAAGAGAAATTAAAAACTAGATCAGAATTGAATAATCAAAATGAAATATTATTATTGCATAAAACATTTAATAATATAAAATTGTCGGATGGGGAAGGGCTCACAGCACCTACAAACGAATTGATTTGCATAGTGAATAGAATTTTAAATATAATTGAAAAATAAATTTATAGAATATATTAAAAAAAAACTTACGGCAAAACTTATAAATACAATTACATTTTATTTTAAGAAACCGTCTTGGCTGCACGATGATGATTACTATGAACATAAATTGTTTATAATTGACAAATTATTAGATTGCAAAATTAATAAAACTTGTAAAGTTAATTGTGATAAACTTAAGAAACCTATAAATACGAATAAAATAAACCCCAAATTAAAATTTTGCAAACACACTTGACAAATATTTCTTAGATATCTATGTACTTGAATTGTTATCCATTAGTTTATAAATAAATAATATTTTATACTTTTACTTAATTTTTGTATTGTATTTTATTAGAAATCCTCAGCAAGAAGTAGAGTATTTCCTTATTTTTTACAATTAGAAATTATCAACACCATTATTTTTAACCTTCCTCCGTATCTAAGGGGAGTATGGTAATCATGTTAATAAATTATTAATAAGTTTTCAACGAGATTTAGAATTTGTAGAACATTATTTTATGTTATTATTAATTAAAAATAAATTATTTCATTTAGAAAGATTTTATTGTATCTATAGAAGTATCGCACGAGGTACATCCTCATCAGCATACATCTACTAGCAGCTAGCCGAACTAATACATTCAGACAACAATATTGTGAAGCCGCGATGCCGCGAGTGCCAATTGACGAAAGTTCGATTTCAAGCAACTGCGAAAGAGGTAGCAAATGGCCAAATTCACCGCCCTCCCTTCCTTTTCTTGCCCAATTACATACTCGTCGCTTTATTTTCTCTCGCGCTAGTAACATCTATTGAACACATTTAGAACTTTGTTAGTAGCGCCATATACTCGATTTATCTGTTTATATATGATCCCTGAATAACTAAGGATGATTATTATTTGGGTAATTGTGAATATAACAAAAAAGAACTCGTGACTTGTACTATTTGTAATAGTATTTAATCAAAATAGACCCCTTGTATTTACAGTTGGGCTGCAGCCCCAGACGACTGCACTTCGGCTTCACGTTGGTGACCACGATGCTATCCATGTGGCTGGTCAACACGGCCACGACCGCTATGATGTGCCCCATCATCACTGCTGTCCTTACTGAACTTGAATCGGTAAGTCACAAAACTTAAAGTATAGCACTGATAGGATTGTAGGGGTCAGAGGGTACGGCTACTGAAATGAAATCAACTGTTTATAGATTAGCTATTTAGCTGAAGTAAAATGGTTGCGAACCAATTTTCAAAATAATGAGTTATTGCCCAATAACATTATAATGACAGCATGTATAGTAATAAATTTGGTTTAAATATAACACCAAAATAAATTTACCTCCATAAAAATGTATTTATATAAGCCAACTCGAATCGTATTTATTTATTTTGTCATATACAATATTACTGTCAAAAACTTGAATGTATTTTGAGCCATAATTACCCATACTGAGTGGTATTAATTTACCCAAAACTGCATTTGGTTAAATTTTAAACTAGCATTGGAAGAATTATTTTGTAACAATTACAAATCAGTGGTAAAATATCTAACATCTTCGAATAGTGCTAAAGTTAATTAAGTTCGCTTGCATTACTCCAGTTTAAATGTACCCTCTAACAATACTTTCTCCATATAAATCTAATCCTCGGTCAGGAATACCGGATCCGTTATTTATTTTATAAGTGCTAGTCTACCTCAATAGCCTAGGCTATAAAATTTTGCAAGTTGCCATGAAATAAGAACAAATATGTTATTGTATTGTATTGGTAATATTCAATTGTAATGCTATAAGTAGTCAAAGTTATGTCGTTTATTTTTTACGGAGTATTACGAATGTCTCTTGTGTTTAGTATGGATATCAATCGTGCTGCGCACTCGTTATATTCGTCCTAAAGCACAAGAGATATAAGTAATACACCGTTAAAAAATAATCCACTTAACTTTGACTACGAATCGTATTCGAGGGACTATTCAATGAACCAAATCTATTTTTTAATTTAAAATAATTTAAAATAGCATTACTAATGGTTTCAAAACTATAGCAACCAAAAAACAGTTACTGTTTCTTGCAAATATTTAGCAATTTTTCAGTGTTAAAAGTGCTTTTTGTGCGAATTTTTCGTAATAAATATAAAATATATTAAATATATAATAGAAAGTGTATCAAACAGATTTGGAGAAAAATCAGAAGCAAAAATTGAAACATTAAAAGGAATGTGCCTATAATACAGAAAAATCCCGAAAATCGGTTTGGAACCAATTTCATTTTTTTATGTTACAAAAAAATTATTAACTTGAACACTCAACTTCACCAATGAAGTTAAATATTATATTAAAAAATTGGGCCACTAGTATGAAAAAACAGGATGGAACAAATTATAAGGAAGATGTCGTGAAGCATATGTGGAACGTCACAGCCAAATTGATTCAAAACATGTATTTCAATACTTGGAATATAAAGATAGATCCCTTCAACGATGTAACTTTTAAAACAGCAAGACAGGCTAGAGATGCTGCAAGAAAGCTATTGCAAATTCGACCAGAAAGAAAAAATCAATCGCGCAGAGGCAAAAACTGAAGAAGAATATACAAATGTCCTTCAAGCAATGTTAATTTTTCAAATTGTACATTTTATGTAATTCTATGTTTTTTAATAAAAATGTTTATTTGTTTAAAATATTCACTTAAATGTACTAGTACTGAATTGTCGACACACAACGTTAGTAGCACAAAATATGCATTAAAATTTGATTGGCTGTGAAATTCAAAATCTAGCATTCGTATTGCATTACTTTTGACAGATATCAGGTGAATTGAATTGCCACAAAAACATAATGACATTTATGAAATTATTAACGTCAATTTGATTTTACTTAGCAACTTCTCAACAAATGTATAACACCTTGATGACTACTCGTATAATGATGCCGATAACATTAAAAATATATAAAATAAAAATAAATATACTATCACACTTTTTATTTATGAGCACGAAGTGCGATTTTAAGCCTTCGAATCTTGCTTCCCAAAGATGTTAGTTGAGGGATATTTTTAATCTACTGAAAATTATTTTTTGGCTGTAGGCATCGAATCCGGATTACTGACAATAGTAAGTATCTTTAGTTTTTCGTTATCTTATGGATTACAAGACTTTTAAAATTATATGAGCAGAATAATTTACATTAGTACTTTCGTGGTATTTTCATGCATTTTGCTTACTTATACACAACTATTATTATTAAAAATAATATAATGGAAGCTGTTTGCAGCTTGGTAAATACTGTAGTTAAAAAGTTATATTTTTATATTGTCAGTTGGAGGTATGAGAGCAAAATGCATAAGAGTGAAATAAAAATAACAAAATAAAGGAATTTGATCATAAAAGAAATCAGTTATTTCATATGCCATCAACCAGAAACACGCTGTGGTACAGTGATAGTAACCCTAATTGATTAAAGAATATTTTTTTTTTATTTAACGAATTCCTTTACAACTGGCCTTTTGTGAGGCCAATAAGCAAATCTGATAAAATACATGTCATTGCATGAGGGCGACATCCATTGATGCTTCCTCTTTATTTTGATGATATTTCATGGTTTCTGTACATTCAATTAAGTTGTGTGTGCGGGTGCGTTTTTGAGTTCGGATGGGTTGGTTCTCTTGAGTCGTCTTAGGCTACTTTCATTTTTAGAGAGGTTGGCGACCATATCGTTGGGATGATTGATTGATTTCTGTTCGTGTGATGATGCGAATTTTCGAATCTGTTCGTAGACGTACTTGATTTTTAGGTCCTTGTGTAGAGTATGATTGCTTACATACCACGGTGCATTGGCGAGCATGCGTAGTATTTTGTTTTGGCTTCTTTGAATTATGTTGGTGTTTGACTTTTTCGCGCACCCCCATAGCTGGATCCCGTAAGTCCAAATTGGGATGATTATGGCTTTGTAAAGAAGAAGCTTGCTTTGGAGTGTCAGTTGGGATTTCCTGCCTATGAGCCAGTACATCTTCTTGATTTTAATGTCTATTTGTGTCTTTTTTGTTTTTAGATGTTTCCGCCATGTCAGCCCTTTGTCCAGGTGCATGCCTAGGTATTTCACGTCTTCATTCAACTGTAATTGATTTCCGTTGATTGAGACAGGCGGACAGCTGACTCTTCTATTTGTAAACACTACATGTGAGGATTTCTGTTCGTTAATTTTTATTCGCCACTTTTGTGCCCAGATCTGTATTTTGTCGAGGGATGTTTGTAGTATAGATGTTGAAGTGTTTGGGTCTACGTGTGTTGCGAGGATCGCGGTATCGTCTGCGTATGTGGCTGTTAATACTTTGTCTCCGCAGGGTAGGTCGGCTGTGTATAGTTGGTATAGTACTGGCCCCAGGACGCTTCCTTGAGGGACTCCTGCTTTGATCGGCTGTATTTTGGATAGTGTATTTTCATGTCGTATTTGGAAATGTCGTTCGTTTAGGTACGATTTTATTAGTAGGAAATATGGCTGAGGTAGTTTGTTCTTTATTTTATATAATAACCCTTTGTGCCATACTTTATCAAAGGCCTGGCTTATATCAATAAAAGCTCCAGAGCAAATTTGTTTGTTTTGTAGACTACTTTCTATTTCATTGACGATTCTGTGAACTTGTTGAATAGTTGAGTGCTGTTTTCTGAATCCAAATTGATGTGCTGGTATCAAGTTTTCTTCTTCAATTATTATGTTCAGTCTTTTCAATAGAAGTTTTTCGAACAGTTTTGCGAATAGTGGGAGTAAGGATATTGGTCTATAGGATGTTGTTTCGTGAGGTGGTTTTCCAGGTTTATGTATAAGTATAATTTGTGCAAATTTCCATTTTGCTGGGAAGTAAGAAGTTCTTAGGATTGCGTTATAGATATTTGTTAACATAACTAGAGATTTTTTAGGAAGCTCTTTCGTTATTCTTGCATTGATGAGGTCGTAACCAGGAGATTTCTTGTTATTTAGATGTTTTATTTCTTGTTCTATTTCTGCAGGTGTAATGTGCTTAATGGGCGGTGACAGTTGTAGGGGACATGTTAGGAAATTATCGATTTCTTCTTCCTGTGCATCTGGTATTGTTGAGTGTGGCTCGAAAATTTTAGAGAAATGTTCCGCAAAGAGTTCAGCTTTCTCTTTATTTTCTCTGGCCCAGGTTCCATCTGTTTTGCGTATGGGTGGGATTGCCTGTGTTGGTTGTTTTAGTTTTTTTGTTGCTTTCCATAAAGAGTAATTATTTTCGGGTAGTGCTGAGAGATTTCTAAGGTAGTGTTGAAAAGACTCGTTTTTTATATGTATTATTAGGTTTTTTATTTCTTTCGATAGGTGGTTTAATTTGTTTTTGTAGGTAGGATGTCGTGTTTGTTGCCACTGACGTCTAGTTTTCCTTTTTTCTGAGATTTTGTCTCTCAGAAATTTGGGATAGTTGGTCTCTAGTTCTTTCTGAGTGTCTGCGTTAGTAGGAGTAGAGTACTTAGCTGCGTATTGGATTTGACAGATTATGCTTTCGACTGCTTCGTCGATGTCTTGCGGAGTTTTTAGTGGGATTTTTAGGTTGGTGTTGTTGTTTAAGTGTTTTCTAAACAGTTCCCAGTCTGTCTTTTTGTTGAATAAGGTAGGGTTTTTTTCTTTGTTTATTATCGTAGTGCTTACCGTTAGTATTACAGGAGAATGATCTGAGTGTAGATCGTAGGAGGATTCTACTGATGTGTAGTTATTTGATATTCCTTTAGTGATGAAAAAGTCTAGTAGGGATCTGTGGGCCAGTATGTCGGTTTTCCGGTGCTAAGATAATTGTATCCTTTCGCTGTGATTGCCTTTTGCATTTCTCTTCCCTTTGGGTTTGTTACTCTAGATCCCCATTGGGGGTGTTTTGAGTTGTAGTCTCCCCCTGAGATGAATCTATTGCCTAATTTTCCAAAGTAGTCTTCAAATTTATTTGTTGTCACTTGGTGTTTGGGTGGGCAGTATGCAGCGGCTATTGTCAGTGTGCCATTTGGTTCTTGTATTTTGATGATTGTGGCTTGTAGATATTCTTCATTAATTTTTTCTAGTTCGGTGTGTTTAATTCTTTCTTTGACAATTATTGCTGAGCCCCCGTGGGCAGTTTCGTCAGGATGATTTGAGTGGTATGTTCTGTATTTTGCTATTTTAAAGTAACTTCTGTCTGTGAAGTGTGTTTCAATCACGAGCATGATATCAATTTTGTGTATGTTTAAGAATACATATATTTCTTGTCTATGTTGTGATAGCCCGTTGGCGTTCCAGAGTACAATTCTAAGCGTGTTGGCCATTGTTTCTGTTAACAAAGGACGTGAGAAGTTGTATAATCATCATGTTTTGTTGCATGAGCTGTTTGAACATATTTTCGAATTTATTTAGAAATTCTGATAAGTAGCTGTCGTTGCGTGATTTGGGTGTTTGTTGGGTATTTGTCTCAATGTCTTCGGTGCTTCCTGTTATGTTTGCATAGCTGATATTTTCTTTTACTTGTTGATACATGTGGTTTTTTATTCTATTTTGTGTGGTTTTAGTTCTGGATTTTTGCAGTTCTTTGTCTGTTGGACAGCCTTTGTAGTTTGCAGGATGAGATCCTGAGCAAAGAATACAGGTTGCTGGTGAGTTGGCAGTTTTCTTGCAGTCTTTAGTCGGGTGGTTTTCGGCACATTTGACGCAGTAGTACGGTTTGATGCAGTACGTTTTTGTGTGTCCATACTCTTGGCAGCGCATACATTCGGGTATGTCTCTTTTTATTCTTGGTGCCTCAACAATTATTTTGGTACCTAGGATGTGTTTTATATCATATATCTTTTTGTTTTGTTGTGATGGTTCTTGGTCAATATAGAATATTGGCAGCGGTTCTTTCGGTTGCCAACTTCCAATGTTGTATACATTTCTTATCGTGAAGCCTTTCTCTTCTAGGGCTTCCTTTATGTCGTCCACTGGTACGGAATGATGGATATTTTTTATTACTGTTCTATAAGCCCTTCCTTCTCGGGGTTGATATGTGTAGTATGCTATATGATTGGTGTTTAGCATGCAGACTAGTTTTCTATAGGCGTCGGAGGTGCTCGTGTTGTCTTTGACAGTATTGTTTGCGAGTGACTTGCATATGAATTCATTTTCTTGTAGTATTGTACGCAGGGATGTTAACATTAGCTGGTAATCAGTAACTGATTGAATAAAGGTTGGTGGTGGTTTTGGGTCCGATTTTGGTTGGGTTTCATTGTTTTCATTATCCAGAATGGAAAATCTGTTGGAGGTGTGAGTTGTTGTTGTTGTTGTTGTTGTTGTGCTATTTGTAACCTTGTTACTGCGTTTGTTTTGGTTATGGTTGTATTGGTCTGGTTCGTTTCCTCTTGTTCTTTTTAGAGACCGTAGGGGCACTTGTTGCCACGGAAGGCCGTCTTCTTCATTTGCTGTACGTAGGTTGTGTGTTGTGTTAATAGGCGTGTTGTCATTGCCAGTAGTTGGTGTAGGTGTGAGTAGAATGGGACTAGTTGGTGTAAAGTATGAATTTATCTCCATTGGTGTGGTTATGGGTGATGCCATGCATGTTGAAGTTGTTTGAGTGTAATAGCATGTTGCTGGTGTTGTTGTAATATTTGTTATTGTGCTTGTGGTGGTATTGGGTCCTCCACTTGTTAATTGCATATTTACAGTTTGTTGTTTCGTGAGTGTTGAGTTTTAGTTTTGATGTTTTTTGAGATCACGGTTTAATGATCTATGTTATGAGCACTGTGTCTAATGTAGAGTAATATATGATACGAGTAATAGCAATTTTTCGAAACCCGTAAAATAAATAAAATTTATAGCTTACCTACGAACACAACTGATAAATGATTATATACACTTTATCTTTAATCGCTGGGTTATGTCACTGTTTGACGAGCTAAACACAATCACGTCCGTTCACTACAAAGGTTGAACGGAGAATGAATGATTAAAGAATATGACAAAATTATTGAAGTAGAGTGTATTGATCAGTTTTCAATCAAAATATTCTCGTGAATGTTCTAAAATATATGCATAACAAGCGATTATTTCCGCATGTGGAGTTTGCCCACTTCACACCAGGGATAATCGCGCCTTCCCGTGAAGCATGTTATACTTTTCGTAACAAGTACATAAAAATTACCGTCTTATCGGGACAAATGTCAAATATGGGTCTCTAGGGAAAAAAACATTCTTACTAGGAACAGAAACATCCTACCCAGGGAGAGAAGCATGTTTCTCTTCCTAGGGGCGAAAAGCAGTGTTTTTCTTTCTAAAATTAACGAATAAGAACGTGTTTCTTATAAACATGTTACGAAAATATACTTTTTCCCGACCAAGATTAAACTGTTACTTTATATAGTTGACATTTGACACATAATAGACTATTTTATTTTCTAGGGAATAAAGTAAATGACAGCTATCCACAATTATTTTATTTATTAATAGCAATATTCACATTAGATGAATTTACAATATTTATGTAATGACATTCATCTCATGTTCATTCCTAGAAATATTGCTTATTGAAGGTTCGTTCCCTTTTCCCAGTAAAACCTTTCGTGCTATTTGAAATTTGTTCTTCTTTGAAGCTTCTATGTAACCCTCCGCAACAGCATTTGATTCCCATCCACCTTGACTTTGAACAGTAAGAATAGCAACCCCGCTATCTGCCAAAAAAACTTGCAAAATTTTCTTGATTTTATTGGTAATAAACTATTTGTTGTTTCTTTTGCCGCAACAGCAACATCTTCAGGTATTCCAACAATTGTCTCTTCACTATCGACTTCCATTTTTACGAAATTGAAAATAACTCGCAGGAACAAATTAAAGTTTTTAATTCATAACAATGTTTTCACGATATAAATAAACAATCTCGTTAACAACAAATTTTTATGAATTTATTTCATTACAAATTTGATGCTCTGAACGCATATCAGTCTCACAAAATGCATCCTCCATGTCGACTTATCAGGTCATCGTCAGAAGCTGGCCAGCACAGTTAGTAACCATAGACGCGTTTCACTCTTATTAGAGCTCATCAGTATGGTATAACCCACTCCTTCACCTAGAACAAATTTCACGTGAATTGGAAATGTGTGACGAAGAATTGTGCCAGTAGAGAATAAGATCTCTAACAAACGGTAAAATGACATAAGAAGTTCTGTCTAACAGGAAATGCCAACTACCGAAAAAAGGAAAAGCTACGAAAAGCAATTTAAATAAAAAACAACAAAGACAAAATTAATTGTCCGTTCCTTGGTGAAACTAGGTTTAATAAAATATAAAAATATTAAAATAACACTTAGTCTCACAAAAATATGTATTTTGACCAACTGTGATATTAAATCAATATTAGGGTTTATTATTATTAAAAATGAATAATGATTCAGATGAAGAAAAGTTGCAAATAATTAAATGGCATTATTCTGGCCATAGTTTAC
Source organism: Pterostichus niger (assembly GCA_947425015.1). Taxonomy (NCBI): domain Eukaryota; kingdom Metazoa; phylum Arthropoda; class Insecta; order Coleoptera; family Carabidae; genus Pterostichus; species Pterostichus niger. The sequence goes on from OX380348.1 coordinate 14,146,713, forward strand.
GACTAATTCGTGACTATATTAGCGCTATTTGGCAGCATCGTGATATTCCTGGTACGGCAACTATTCAGAGGTTTATAGTAAAGTTTGAAAAGATAGGAACACTAAATTTCAAGAAAGAAATAATTGAAAGAATTTATAACAATAAAGAAAATATTCTTGCTTTAATAGAACTGGAGCCAACAATGAGTGTGCGGGAAATTTCCAGAGAACTAAATATAAATGTTATGACAGTGCATAGAATTCTCAAAAAACATAAATACATTCCTTTTAAATTTCAAAATCACCAAAATATTTTGGAACGAGATTTTGAACTGCGTGCCTAATTCTGTGAAATAATGATGGAGAAATCAAATTGTAATAGAGAATTTTTAAGTAGTATTTTATTCAGAGATGAATGCACATTTACCATGAATGGCGAACCAAACTGTCATAATTATTAGTACTGGTCACAAAATAATCCACATAATATTGTAGAATCGAGGACACAATATCGTCATTCTGTCAATGTGTGGGCAGGAATTTTTGGTGATAAAATCATTGGCCCATTCTTCATCCAACGAATAAATTCAGCATTATATATGAATTTATTAATTAATGCTGTTGGACCACAAATTGTCGAAACAAAAAAATGTGTGGTTCCAGCATGGTGGCTGCCCTACACATAGCACTAGAGAAGTTGTGGAATATCTAAACCATGTATTTTCTGAAAGCTGGATAGGACGAAATGGACCAATTAACTGGCCAGCACGGTCACCAGATTTAAATCGTGCGATTTTTTTTATGGGGCCATTTAAAATCTTATGTTTATACAAAAAGATACCAGAATTTAGAAGAACTTAAAAATGCTATATTTGAATGCCAGAAAATAAATAATCGACAATTAAGGAATGCTCGAGAAAACTTCTACAACAGATTAGGTTATTGTTTAGCTCAAAACGGTAGATTATTTGAACATCTAATTTAACAATTTAAGAATATTTAGTTTGTTGATGTTTTTATTGAATTTAATTTATGTTACATTAATTAATTTGTTAAATATTTAATAACAACCTACCTTAAATATTTTATCGAGTTTATTATTTTATTATTCTTAAATAATGAATCTAAAAAATATTTTGCCTTATTAGTATTAAATTTTTTTTTAGAAAATAAATATTTAGTATGTAAAATTTATTTTGACAATTTATTCAGACATTGACGTATAAAACGTTACGCATTTGTTCATCTCTTGTTTTTAATTCCATGGCTATTACTATTAAATTGAAATTACGTGAATTTTCAAATTTAATTTCTGCAGTTATGAAGTAATCAAAATGAATTTTGTTGATTGATTCGGATGTACAATTTTATGCTTTGCAACATTTATTTGAAACATTTTTTCCTAAAATAATTAGGGAAGCAATGCGCACGGAAAAACTGATTTGCCATGTTAAACGCCTATGTTTCACTTTTCGTGTTACACCCGGTATATATACGAGGCGTGTTTTGAAGTAAGTACCGTTTGGAAATAAAAATAGAACCATTAGAATTTTCTTAGCAATTTTATTTTTAAATGAAAGCCTGTACTTTAATGTACTTTTCTATATAATTTCCACCAATATTAAGGCATTTATCGTATCGTACAACCAGCTTTTGAATACCATCCTCGTAGAAATCTGCCGCCTGATTAGACAGCCATCGCAACACGATCGCTTTGACGTCTTCATCGTGGTCGTGGCGCTGACCTCCCAGATGGTTCTTCAAATGCAGGAATATGTGATAGTCACTGGGCGCTAGATCGGGGCTGTATGGAGGGTGATCAAATTGTTTCCAGCCAAAAGATCCGATCAGCTCTTGAGTTTGATTAGCCCATTTCCGTACCATCCCATCGCTCATAATGTTTTCTCCATACACTTCTCTGATCTGACGATGAATATCAGCAGATTTCACGCTTTTAGCACTAAGAAAACGAATCATAGCGCGTATTTTACAGTCTGCGGGATTTTCAATTGGAGGCATTTCAAATACTCACTAAAGATTAGTAAAGACGCCGAATGACAATGTAATAACATCTGTCGCTTGTCAACAGAGTGCGGTACACAGTGTGCATGTGCCAAATGCCGACCGCGGCGCTATAGCGGCGGAATTTCAAAACGATACTTACTTTAAAAACACGCCTCGTATATATATATATATATATATATATATATATATATATATATATATATATATATATATATATATATATATATATATATATAACGGGTGTAACATGAAAACCTGGCCATGGGCGTTTAACATGGAAAATCAGTTTTTCTTTGCGCAAAAGTGGCCAATTGATTTTAGACAAAAATGATCAAATAAAAGTTGTAGAGCTTGAAATTATGGATCTAAATCAGTTTTCAGATTTTATTTTGCACGTTTTGTAAGCGAAATAATTAATTAATATTTTTTAAGAATTTCTACTTTATAGTGATAGCCATGGAATTGAGACAAAATGATAAACAAATGTATAACGTTTTAACTGTCAGAAAAGTTTAGTTTACAGACTGGATTCTAACTTGTAACTAACTTACTAACTACGTTTACAAATACAAAATGAAATATAATATAAATGTAAAGTTCTTCTGGGTTCATGGCTGCTGTAGTGCTGTTACCAGCACTTTCCTGTGGGAAGCTGTTCCATAAGTCCTCCCTCCTTAAAATTGAGCATCCCAGGGAAGGTTCAGCTGGGCTGCTGCTGTTGGGGGTTTGAACGCCTAGGCTGGAGTTCATGGTCGTGGATTCTTCTGGACTTCAGGATTTTTCTCCTGAGGATAGCTGCAAGTATTGTAACTGCAACTATAAATAAAATTACGTATAATACTAATATTGAGTAGTTTGAGATATCGGCAGTAGTGTCGTAGTCTTCGATGTCTTCAAATTTATTTATGGGTAGTTTCAGGTCTTATATGCTGTTGAGTTCTACAGTCGATCTTGGTGCTTGTATTTCATCAAATTTTATCTGGAAGCCGAATGTTCCCTCTTGATAATGTAGAGTTTCGTTTCTGAATGTAATTTGGCAATTATTTTCTTTAATGAGGAATATACCTCGTATGGGTTTAATTTCGTCACCAAGTTGACATGACGCATGAATCTTTTCTTCATTTGGGAACACAATAAGAAATTGGTTAATTTCTTCGATGGTTTCTATGTGGTTTCTTTTTAAGTTTATTTTAGTGTATTGGCAGTTTTTGTTGTCGTTGATATTCTTTTCGCAGGACTTCTCATCCGTGTTTTCGATCTTATTTGGACATTGATAAATTGGTTCTTTAGTACATTTGTCCTTTAGAGATTTAATTTGACCATCAAGAGATTTTAGAAAGTAATAATAATAATAATAATAATGATTTATTTGTTAAAAGGCAGTGCCTATACAAAGGATTGGTGAGCTTATTTAGTTTACAAACATGTGTTTATTTTTATTTATTCTATGTATTCATGGCGAAGGAGCGTAGTTTCAAGGCAGTCAGCACATAGTTGTAGACATCATACATTTTAGCGGCAGTGTGGTGGTTCAGTAGTATGATGTGGTAATTCTCTTCGGTGGTCGTTGGTGGAAATAGGTATTTTTCTAAGTAGACTGACCGAATCGCAGAATATATTGGACAGCTGATCAGGAAGTGATACAGGTTGTCGGTTTCTAATTTATTGCAAACAGAGCAGATATTTATGTTATCAAATTTATATACTAACCCATTGAAATATAATTGGGTTGTGTCTCGCGTTGATGATATTCGCATTTGGCTGTAGATCTTGACGACTTTGTGGTTTACATTTTCTTCACGTAGATATCTAGGACTGTCTAAGTCTTTATATATTTTACTGTAGGTTGAGTTCATTATCCTGTTTTGGTCTTCTGCTCTGTGTAATAACTTCATTTTGTTTATTAGTTCTTCTGAATGTTGTTCTAGCGTAATGAAGTTCTGTTCGTTCCAAATTCTTAGAGCCTGTATTTTATTGAGCATTTCCTTGACTTGAGTTACCCAGTTGTATTTCAGTAAATTTTTGCTGTTTCGGTCTAAGCGGGTGAGTTTGTCAAAGCATAGCTTTGGATATCTGTTTGGGTTCATTAACAATAATTTCTTGCAGTATCCCAGTGTCGATTTAAGTATTAGTACTTCTAGTTTAGGTTGGTCAGTTTCGGCACGTACTATGTAGTTTGGGGTTATTCTGGGCCAGTTATATATGTTTTTAAAGAAGCCGACTTGTACTTTCTCTAGTTCATCTATGTATCGCAGGCTGTAGATTTCTGCTGCATATAGTAGCGTTGGAAGCACTACAGAGTTGTATAACTTAATTCTGGAGTCCCATGCCGTCATTTTGGTTTTTACCATTAGGTTTCTTGTGTTTCCAGAAGCGCATCTTGCCTTACCAATCATTGTGTTTTTTGCGGTTCTGTATAGGCCCGAGCTAGTGAATGGTAATCCGAGGTATGTATATTCCTTGGTCAATTTTATTTTCTCATTTTGACATGTGAAATTATGTAAGCTTGGTCTGGGCCGCCCTCTGAAGAAGTTCAAGACTTTCGTCTTTTGTTGGTTGTTTTTCAGATCGTTGTTATTGCAGTACTTTTCTAGGCAGCATAGCTTTTTTTGTACATCTTTAGGGGAATTGCAGAGTATTATTAAGTCGTCTGCGTAGAGTAGCATGAGGATGTCGGTGTTTTGATTCATATATACTCCCTCAGTGCCCTGTTCTCTGAAAAACTGTTCAATATCCGCAATGAATAGACAAAACAGTATGGGGCTCAGTGTATCGCCTTGTAAGACTCCTTGAGTTATGTTGATGGGGTCCGACAGGTTCCCATCAATGCTTAGCGTAATGCTTGAACTTTTGTAAATGTTTCTCAGCATTCTTTAGAGTTTTCCACTTACTCCTAGCTGGAATAGTTTGTTCCATAGTTTTTTGTGGTTTATTGAGTCAAACGCCTGCTTAAAGTCCACGAATATCGCATAAGTATCACGTTTTTCGATTATTCTTGTTTGCACTACTGCGTTTAGTGTAAACAGGTTATCCAGACAGGAGCGTTTTTTCCTGAAACCAGCCTGTGCTTCAGGAAAAATGTCGAAACTTTCGGCCCATGTTTCCAGTCTCCAGCTGATGATTTTCGTCAGCAGTTTTAGTATTGTGTTTAGCATTGCTAAGCCTCTATAGTTTGATGTGTTATTAATGTCTCCTTTCTTGTGGATTAGTATCAGATTACTTCTGGTTAGTTGTGGTGGTATTAATTCTGAGTTTAGGCATTTGTTGAGGAAATTTTGCAAGATTAAGAGTGAATTATTTTTCAATGTTTTTAATATCTCATTTGGAATGAGGTCGGGCCCTGGGGTTTTGTGGTTTTTGAGAGAATTTATTGCTCGTCGAATTTCACTGCTGTTGATTTCGGTATCTAGGAAAGGGTCTAATACACTTATGAGGTCTGTGTTTATGTCTTCCCGTGGACGGTGAATTTCTTGGTAGAATTATTCCCACATATGCAGGTTTATTGGGTTGGGGTTTCTACTTCGGGATTTTAGTTGTTTATATAGTGCCCAAAATTGCTTACTATCTTTTATGTTATTAATGGTTTCTTTTGTTTTTGTTATGTATTGTTTTTTCTGCTTATCTATAGTACATTTGTATGTTTTTCTTTCATCTAGGTATTTATTTAGGTTGGTTTCGTTTTTCCTATCCTTTAAGAACTTGGTATAGCTTTTCTTCATGTTTTTTTTTGCCTGTTTGCACTCCGTACTGTACCATGGCTTGTTTCTGTTATGCTTGTTTATTGGTCTTACTGCGTGCATAATGCCTAGTTCTTCAGATATTTCGTAGCATGCGTTTATAAACTTGTTATATATTTCAGTGTGGTTGTTTCCTGGAGTGTTTAACATTTCTGTTGCTGATATTTCTAGTTTTTCTTCAAATTGGTTTGCTCTGTCGGCACTCCAGCGTATACGTTGTTGAGTGGGCAGTGTAATGTCTCGTGTTAGTTGAATGGGGTTTTCTTGATTTTGTTTTCCGTGCTGTTCTATTTTTAATATGCAGGGCATATGATCGGAGACATGTAAATCATTTCCAACTTGGAAGTCATCTATTTGACTTATACAGGGGATATTGACCCAGACTAAGTCTATTGTACTTTGGCCTAGTTTACTTACGTATGTTGGTTGGCCGGGAGTGTCGCTTTTAGTTCTGCCGTTAAGGACGATGAATCCCTGAGTTTCCATTGTCTCGACTAGCAGTCTTCCTTTTCCGTTTATTTGGTTGTTGGCCAAGCGTTCACTTGTAGTTTTTGTTGCTTCGAATATTAGTTCATCTCCTTGGTTTAGATTAATGCCTCCTAAAAAGTCAGAGAACATATCTATGGTGGTGTTGTAGTCGTAGCTTGGGGAGAAATAGATGAATATTAGGATATAGGATTCTTTGCTGTGCGATAGTGTTAATTTCCCTGCTATCCAGTGGACGGATTTGTTTATGATTGTCATGGTGCATGTATTGTGATTTACATATATTGCTAGTCCGCCTATTCCTCTTCCTCTGCTAGCATCTCTTGTCGCTACACTATAGTGATGTTCATGTTGATTTAAAAATTCAGGTTTTGTTGGTTCTTTCTGTTCTATCCATGTTTCACTAACGCATATTACGTCTGTTGATTGTAGCATCTTGGTTTCCGTAGTGTCTAGTCTTGAAAAATTTTTGTACCCTTGCATGTTCCAGAATGTGATTGTGATGAGTCCTTTACTCGTATGTGTGCCCGCTATGCTGTTTCTGTGGGTTTTATTGTTTCTGAGTTTTTTGAGTTGGAGCGCAGTCTTGTTTTCATAAGTTCATCTATTTTTGGTTGCGTGTTTTTGAATTTGTTCTTCTTTTCACTTATATTTGGTGTGTTTGGTATTTTGTGAGCGCCCAAGTTTGGTGTATTCAGTTGTTCTTTCTGTTCTTCTCTTTGAATTCTTGGGTAGTAAGTCTCATTTTCCTTATCTTCGTTCACTGGTTTGTTTTTCATTATGTTGTCTGTGCTTTTTACTGCTTCTTCGCTAAAATCACTGACAGTGTACTTTTCTCCATTGATGTATAGGTTGTTTTGTACTAGGTTGGCTTTGTATCCTTTTTTCCGTGCCTCAAAGAGGTGTGGTTTTAGTTTTTTCCTGTCTTGTAGTACTTCAAGGGTGTAATCCTCCTCTACATAGATTTTATGTTGTTTGAGGAGTTTTGCTTTTCTTAGAATGTCTATTTTAATCCTTTTTGTGCTAAACTCAATTAATAGTGGTCTAGTTTTTTTGTTATCAAATTTTCCTAGCCTTTTTATTGACTCGATGTTGTTTATGCTTGTATTGGGTAGTAGAAAGTATTCTTTATTTAAAATAACAGTCACAAATTCCATGTCAAGTTTACTAGGAATAGGTATAAGGTGGAATAATTCAAAGCTAGTTTCGTAATTTATTGGGAGTTCTAGAAAGTAAATAATTTTATTTAAATCTACCTTACAATTTACTGTAATTTATTTTTCAATTTCTGGTATGTTTTCGAAAGTGGGTTCTAACGGGAATTCGTTATTATAACTTTTATAAATATTATTTAATTCTGAATGAAATTCGTTAATTTTGATAATGCTTGGATGCATTGCGTGAAGTTTACAAAAGGTTAGTGAATTTTCTATGTCTTGCATTACGTTTAGTATCATATTAAACAAGGTGTATAATAATAATAATAATAATAATAGCCTTTATTGAACCCTTTTTTAAATTTATACATCTATGAATAATGATTACAATTACGTAATGATTTACAATTATTTTATTTATATGATTAATTTAATGTTATATTTCTTTGTGGGTTAAGTCCACTGTTGGACGAAGGCCTCCTTCATCGTTTTCCACTTGTCTCTATCATTGGCGGTTCTTGTCCAGGTTTTTCCTGCAAATCTTTTGATTTCGTCATCCCATCTGCTTAGGGGTCTGCCTTTTCTTCTTGTTTGGTAACGTGGTGACCACTCTGTAATAATTTTCGCCCATCTGTCGTTCGGTAGTCTCGAGATGTGGCCAGCCCATTTCCATTTTAGCCCTTTAGAGAAGTGAAGTATGTCTGTTGTTTTGGAGCGTTGACGTAGTTCGGTGTTACTTACTTTGTCAGCCAGTTTTATTCCCAGCATGCTTCTTTCTAATTTTCGTTGGGTGGTTTGTATTTTTTTGTTTTGTTCTTTTGTTAAGGTCCATGTCTGTGATCCGTAGGTTAGTGTTGGAAGAATACACTGATTAAATATTCTTTTCTTAATGTTTGTGTGTAGTGTGCTTTTCATGACAAATTTTAAGGACCAAAATTTGTTCCATGTTTGTGTAATTCGTCTCTGAATCTCTTTATCGCTTTTTTGTTTGAAGGAAATTATTTGTCCTAGGTAGACATGTTCATCGACATATTTGAGTTCTTGATTTTCGAAATGTATTATGTCCTTCTTCCCGTTAGTCATGATTCTAGTTTTGTCTATGTTAATTTCAAGACCCGCTTTTTTACTTTCTTCTGCTAGTTGTTCCAGCATTTTTTCTATTTCTTCAGCTGATTCTGCAAAAAGTATCACATCGTCTGCAAATTTTAGGTTATTTAGTAGCTGTCCAGTTATGTTAATACCTTTATTTTGCCAATCTAAGTTTCTAAATATTTGTTCAAGAACTGCATTGAAAAGATATGGTGATGCTGGATCCCCTTGTTTAACCCCTTTTTTTAAGTTAAAATTTTCGCCCCTTTTGTCTAGTTGAATGTATGCGGTGCATTCTGAGTAAACGTTCTTAAAAATGTTAATATACTTTTCATTTATTTGTAGTAGTTGTAGCGAATTCCAGATATATTCGTGTTTCACTGAATCGAAGGCTTTGGAATAGTCAATAAATAGCATGTATATCTTCAGATTATATTCCTTAGTCTTTTCAATTAGAATATTTAAGGTGTGGAGATGGTCCGTAGTTGAGAAGGAGTTCCTAAAACCAGCTTGTTCGACGGATAGGTTTTCTTGAATTGTTGGTACTATTCGTTTTGTGATTATTTTTATGAATATCTTGTACATATTAGATAAGAGACTTATTGGTCTGTAGTTTTGGATGTTATTTTTATTTCCCTTTTTATGTAAGAGAATGATGGAGCATTCTTTCCATTGTTGGGGGATTTCTGCCGTTTCTAAAATTTTATTAAATAATTTTAATAATAGTGGTAATAGTTCCTCTGAATTGAGTCGGATCAGCTCGTATGTGATTTTGTCGTTTCCTGGGCATTTGTTGTTTTTTGTTTCTCGGATACTTTGTTCAATTTCTTTTTCAATTATTTCTGGAATTTCGTCATCATTTGTGTTGTTATAATTTTGTGTATCATTTGGGGATGTGTTTGTTGGCTCATTATATAGATTTTTGTAAAATTCTGTTGCTGTTTTAATAATTGAGTTTCTATTGAAACTTTCCGTTGTTGTATTGCTTTGTTGTAGGTTTGTTATCAAGTGTTTATTGTTGTTTATTTCTTTATTTAATTTCCTTGTTGAGCTTGTTTGAGCCAAAATTGTCTCTGCTTTTTTAAGATCGTGTTCGTATAGATCTTTCCTTATTGCTTTCCTTACACATTTTCTTATTTCTGCGAATTCTATCCTTTGTTGAACATTTTTGTTTTTTATTCGTTTAAGTTCTTCTCGTTTCCTGATTAGATTCTTGGTTGTGTTACTAAGTTTACATTCTTTAATTGAGGTTAGTTGGTGAGAGAGCGGTTTGTTCAGAGCTAGCTCTATTTTATTATATAATATTTGGGTATCATTGTTCTTTATTTCGCAAGGATTTACTGCGTTTAATCTCTTGGATATTTCGTCTTTGAATATATGTTTTGTGGGTTCATTTAGCATATTTGATTTTATTTTTGGGGCTATTTTTAGTTTTCGAATTAGTTTTGTATTTATTTTTAATGTTAATCTTAGTAGCTTGTGGTCTGTGCTGAATTCTAATTGATTTATTATCTCGAAGTTTTGGACGATATTTATGTTTTTCATTAGTATATAATCTAATTCATATTTTGTTCCTGTAGGTGAAATGAACGTCCACTTTCTGTGGGTTTTTTGTCGGAAGAAAGAGTTTACAATTTTTAGTCTTGATTGTAGTGCAAAATTTACTAGCATATTACCACGGCTGTTTCTGATTCCATAGTTAGAGTTCCCCATTACTGTGTCTTCGCCTGCTTCTTTCTTTCCTATTCTGGCGTTAAAATCTCCTATGATGATTAGTTCGTTAGTGTTCTTTTCTGTTAATTCAATTAGTTTGGTTAGTGATTCGTAGAAATCTTCGATTTCTTCTTCGGTTGATTGCGCTGTAGGTGCATGGGTTTGTATTATTGTGATGAAAAATTTTTCTCCGAGTTTCATTTTTAATGAAGCAAGTCTTGGTGATACTGGATAAAATTCTTCAATCATATTTGTGTAATTTTTATTGATGTAGAATCCTACTCCGTAGTTACCGTTTTGACTTGTGGAGTGGCAAAATATTGAATTGTTTTTTCTTCGCATAATCAGGTCATCTTTCCTTCTTATTTCTGCTAAACCGATTATATCGTATTTTATTTTGTTTATAGCATTCTCCAATTCGAAGAGTCTGTCTTCTGAAAGGAGTGTTTTTGTATTTAGAGTGCAGATTCTTAAAGTATGATATGTTTTTTGTTGACGTGTTACACATTTTTTATTTTGATGAAGGGGGTGGTCGTAAGCTTCCACGGTGACCGGCCGGGTTGGAAGTTGTGTTGAATTTAAGTTTGGCTTTTTGTTGTTGTTTGGCATATAGGTTAGGTGTGTGTTGAGAGAATATTTATCTTGTGTTTGAGATGAAGCGGCTTTCGTCGTTAATTGTCAGTTTTGTTTCATAATATTATTTAGCGCTGTTACTAGTTGTGAGGCTGTGATGTCGTTAGGTAGTGGATCTGTTGACTGGTTTATTGCAGTGGGCGTTGATGTTCCTGGTTTCTGCTTTTGCTTATTATTTGAGCTTGAGTTAGACCTCGACCTTGATTGCGAATTTGTTCTAGGACGCCCTCGTTTAGTTGTTTCCGTTGTTTGATTTTTCGCTAGTTTGGGATTTGGTACTTGAAAGGAATTCGGTTCTTCAGTAGTGGTGTCTTCCTTCCTCATTTTGGATACTTCATTTTCCTCTTTGTCGGAGAGTTGCCGTTTCTTCATTGCTGCTTCCATGTTTGTAATTTCTGCATTTGTTAGTTTACTGTGGTTCACAAATAATTTGTCATATTTTATGACTGCGTGCTTTCCCTCAGATCGGCATTTCAATAGAATTGGAGTTAATCTTTTCCTTTCTGCGACTACATCCCTTGGGAAATCTTCATTCATGCTGATGTTACTGTTTTTTAAATTGATTTTATTGTTTAGTAGTTCTATTTTTTTTCTCCATGAGAGGAATTTGACAAGTACTGGTCTGGTTTGGTTAGCTTGTGGCCGGCCTAGTCTAATAATCTGATCAATTTCAGTAATAGAGATTTCTACTTTTAAGACTTCATTTATAAATTGTATAACTGTTTGTTCGAGTTCTTGAATATTATTTTCATCTTCCTTTACTCCTCTTAAAATTATATTTCTTTTTCTAATTTCTTTTTCCTGTTGTTTATGTCTTTCTTCATGTTCGTTTAGTTTATTTTGCATTTGTTTAGCATCGGCTTTTAATCTTTTTTGTTCGTCTACGCAGTCAGTGCGTAGGGTGTTTATTTCGCTTGCCAGTCTTTTCTCCATGTCTGTCATCAACTTCGCCATCGCCTGAATAATTTTGTTTTCTTCCATATCTGGTGAGTTATTTTTGCCTTGTTCTTCTTTGCTCATATTCATGAGTGTTATTCTGGTTGCTTCGATTTAATTATTTTGTTTTTTGTAATGATTGTTCTTTGGTTGGTTAGATGTCGCTAGTTGTCTATGATTGAACGACAACAAGGTGTATAGTTGACTGTAAATATCATAAATACTAAATTTATTTAGATTATGGGTTCCGCCGACAACAATATGCAACAACTGTTCTATTTTTAATTTCAATTCTAATTCATTATGTTTAATAGTTTCGATTGTTTTATTAAATTTCTCAATTATGGTTAACGGAATATTGGGCTTTTAATTGTTCATTTAATTTATGTTGGTTAAATTCCAAATGATTTAGAATTTTTGAATATCGTTTTTCATCTTCTGCGTCTAGGTTTCCGGTAATTGATTTAATTATGGATCCTAGTCCATTTATTAATCCTCTCTTTGGTCTATGGTTTTCATGATTAATAATTAAGTTACTAAATTTTTCGTCTATCAAGTTTTGAATGTAAGTAATGATTCCGTCATTGTTCTTAAACTCGTTTGCACTGATCTCATTTGCATTTATAGTTTGTTTTAAGTTATTGTGTTGTGTTTTTAGGTTGTTATATTGTTGGATAATAGGTTGCAGGTCGTAAAAATTAAGAAAAGTATGTTGGGATCTCTGTAATTTTGCTTGTCCTAGATTTAAGGTTAATAGTCCGGGGTTGTTCGTAATGTTCTTGATGTCTAGTCCGTAGGTGTACGTAAAGTACATGGTCCTGGAAGATTGGGATTTTTGTTAATAGTTTTATAAAGTTTCCTTGGACGTTTAATGTTAGATAGGCGAATTTTAATCTGTTTTCTATTGTCTTTCGTTTCTGTTTTAATTTCTGCCGTTTTTAAGTTTTTATTTATTGTTTTAATAGTTTATTTTTTGAATTTCGGTTGGCGTGTTTTATTAACTTTTTGCTTATTTTGTATATATGCTGTTTCGGGTATGTTGAGTAAAATTTTTTTAATAAATCGGGATTTCATCGTTTGTCCGTATATGGTGTTTTATTTCGTTCGAAAAAGATAACAACTTATCTTCCGTATGAAAGATATCGGTGTACCCTTTCACTAGTTTCGTGATTGCGAATTTTTCCTCTGAATTCATGTGACCAGTTCGTATTTTAGAAAAATCAAAGCTATTATTTAAATTTTGTAAATTAAGATTGATATTATTAATTTCAAAATATTCTAGCGATTCAGCACAGATATTATTTGTGGTGTCTATAATATATTCTTTTTCGCTTGCATTTATCGTTGGATAGTAAATGACATTATTTTCGATTTTTGCGATACCTTCGGGGATTATGATGTTGTGGCGACCTCAGCCAATCACATGACTGTTCCTCACCAGTCGCACACCTCAGCCAATCACATGAACGTCCCCCACCAGTCGCACATCTCAGTCAATCACATGAACGTCCCCCACCAGTCGCACATCTCAGCCAATTGCATGAATGTACCTCACCAGTCGCAACAACAAGAGTTCAGCCAATCACATGAACATCCCCCACCAGTCGCACATCTCAAGCCAATCACATGAACGTTCCCCACCAGTCGCACATCTCAAGCCAATCACATGAACGTTCCCCACCAGTCGCACATCTCAAGCCAATCACATGAATGTACCTCACCAGTCGCAACCCCATAAAATTGGTGACCCCGACGTGATCAGACAGATACGTCATGCCGGACAACGTGTCCGCCAAATCCACGCCACACGTGGACCGCATCCAGATGAAGATACCCGACGTGATCAGACAGATACGTCATGCCGGACAACGTGTCCGCCAAATCCACGCCACACGTGGACCGCATCCAGATGAAGATTCCCGACGTGATCAGACAGATACGTCATGCCGGACAACGTGTCCGCCAAATCCGCGCCACACGTGGACCGCATCCAGATGAAGATACCCGACGTGATCAGACAGATACGCCACGCCGGAAAACGCGTCCGCCAACGCCAGGCCACACGTGGACCGCATCCAAATGAAGGTACCGACGACATACTGGAGAAACAAGCACACACTGCAGATGTCATTGCCGAAACCCACTTCTGCAGCAGTCTCAACGAAATCAGGCCATCCCCGGCGCCCGCCACCACATCAGCCGTCAACCGGGTCAAACCAGCTTACCAAGCATCAGAACTACCATATTCTGGGCAGCAGCAGGAAAGCCCAGCTCAAACCCCAGCTAATCCAAGCATAACGCGAAGCGGCAGACTATCGCGCCCGCCTGTTCGTTTTTCATCGTAATCGAAGACTCGATCACTGGCAGGGGGGTACTGTGGCGACCTCAGCCAATCACATGACTGTTCCTCACCAGTCGCACACCTCAGCCAATCACATGAACGTCCCCCACCAGTCGCACATCTCAGTCAATCACATGAACGTCCCCCACCAGTCGCACATCTCAGCCAATTGCATGAACGTACCTCACCAGTCGCAACAACAAGAGTTCAGCCAATCACATGAACGTCCCCCACCAGTCGCACATCTCAAGCCAATCACATGAACGTTCCCCACCAGTCGCACATCTCAAGCCAATCACATGAACGTACCTCACCAGTCGCAACAATCAGAGTTCGGCCAATCACGTGAGCGACTCCCACCAGTCGCGTCAGTGAGCGGGTATAAAAGAGCGTTCCCTGAACAAATCAGTCAGAGTCATTGGCACCCTCAACCACTCTCATCCTCTGCTTAGCCGCAAGGCCAGAGGATCCACACTTCTGCTCAGCCGCAAGGCTGAGAGTCATTGGCACCCTCAACCACTCTCATCCTCTGCTCAGCCGCAATGCCAGAGGATTCACACCTAAGGCACTCTGCTTAGCCGCAAGGCCAGAGAATTCATACTTAGGCACGCACTCTGCTCAGCCGCAAGGCCAGAGTTTCCAGCTGTCCGTCGCTATCGCGCAATCACCGCCTTCGAGGACAGCACAGAAACCAGACGATCACTAGCCGGACCTATCTATGGGAGAATCTCCGCCAACTGTCCACGCCAGTGCAGCCCGTCTCACCGCTACCATCTGACGCCGTACAGCACCCTGGACCCGCAGTACCACGACGTCAACCGCAGCCGAGTCCATCCAACGGACCTCCATCTAGCCGTGGTGCAGAGGGCACACGCAGGGAAATTCGGCGATAATATTGTATATATATAAACTATTAATTAAATAAATAAATGTTTATGAAAGTTACTAAGGCGTATCTGTTCTGATTACAAAATACAAAAGCTACACGCAACCCCATAATGTTATTAATAAAGCCCGGATTTTTAGGCAATTGCCTAGATTCAAATTTTAATATACTTCAGGCAATTTCGTTTTTCTATACATAGGTAATATGTTTACGTGTAATTTAAGGTTTTTTTTTCGTGCCTTAGTGCCTATTTTTTATATATTTTGGTTATTGTGCCTATTTTACCTTATACAGCCTATTTTGCCTATTTTTGTTGCCTATTCTAACTTTTATTGAGCAGACAAGGTTTATCATCTACTTCATTGACTAATTCAGCACTCGACAAAGTGTTTCAACCTATCTATAATATTTAAAGTATTTACTTTAATCAAGTTTTTGTGTGTGAATTTAAAATGCCAAAAGAAAAAACGTTTTTTAGTCAAAATTTTACGTGGCAATTCAATTGTCTTTGCCATTAATCAATGGAGCTGAGGTAACTTTAGACGATATGACTAAATATAAGAATGCTCCTGTCACATTTTGTGATGTCGAACGAAGTTTTCAACTTACAAGTAAGTTCTGACAGACCGAAGACAGTCCCTTTCCGAAAATTTCATAGAGCAATTGCTCGTAATATTTTGTGAATAGTTAATAAAATGAGAACCGTACATTATTATTTTTCAGATTACGTTAATTTTTGTTTAAAATGATTCTTTTTTTTAACGAAAAGTAGATGCGAGTACCAATATTAGAAAAAGGATTCGTTTATTTTTTTTAAAACTAATTATTTACATTTAGGTTGCCTAAAATCCCGCCTATTTTAGAG
The DNA here is from genome assembly GCA_947425015.1 of Pterostichus niger. Lineage (NCBI taxonomy): Eukaryota > Metazoa > Arthropoda > Insecta > Coleoptera > Carabidae > Pterostichus > Pterostichus niger. The sequence continues at coordinate 14,162,560 of OX380348.1, forward strand.
TAATTACCGGCCTATATGCCTGCTTATTTGGGTGTTTTTAAGAGCCTAAATATCCGGGCCAGTGATGTGCGTGTAGTCTACTGCAAGTAATCTACGCCATTCTCTACGTGTAAACAATCATGTAGACAATGAAAACACCTGTGTTCACTTAAGTCATATTAAAATTTTATCCCTAGAACTAAGGAATTTTAAATGTTGGTCGAGATTTTTATTTTTATTCGAGGTATTACATTAAAAAAATTAGTTTTGCAAGGCAAAACGTTCAAAATTTGTCAACTGGTTACTGTTAAAAATAGCGCCAAGGAAAACTCCGTCTTTTGAGATGGCGCGTTGATCGAATTTAATAATATGACAGTTCGCCCAAGACCCAAGACAGACATTCGTCTAGTAATGTACGAGCACTTGCTTTTTCAGTTTTATTATATAAAGACCTATAATGACCCGAGCTCACGAATACGAATACTTGTAATAGTTACAAAGGAATAAATTTAGGTTATGTTGAATTTTACAACTGTCAGATGCATTATCTACATTGTTTACATTGTCTACGTCGCTAGAATTGTCGACGTATTGTCTACGTGTAGATGTAGACAATTAAAGATTACACGTAGATGCACATCTCTGATCCGGGCTTTAGTTATTAATATGTGTTTCCAGGACAAACACTTCGCCATTTTCAATGTTATCAACATAGAAACTTTGTTATCTTCTTAGACTTAGGTGGGATCGTGACATAGTGAGGACGCGGTGTTACAGTGTGATAGTGAATTTTTATCTCAGCTGTTGGTGTTATTATCTTATCGCGTGTTAAGTCAATGACCGCTTCTAATGTTTTTAAGTTATCTAGTCCTAATAGAATATCAAATTGGTTATGAAAATCGAATAAATAATATGTAAGATTAATATTATGTTTTTTAATATTTTTGAACAGGGTAGTACTAAGCTGAATTTTTCGGTTGAGTTTCCATGTGCAGTAGTAATTTTGAAAGGATCATATTTAATTTCACTTTAAAATATTTATTTGCAATTTTTGGTTTAATGAATGAACGTGTGCTTCCTGTATCGAGTAGGACTTTTAAGTTATGTTCTGGAAAAATAAAGAAAGGTAATTTTAAAGTTAAATTTTTATGACAGAAAAATTCGGATGACACCTAGATTCGAAGCAGGGACCCTCCGCTTGCCGGGCAGAGATGCTAACCGCTACACCACGTCACCTGTGTCCGACGTATTGCATCAACCGAATTCTTCTGTCATAGTGTCTAACGTAGCATCGATCCCAAAGACTCCTATATCTATGATAGGCATTGACAACGGGTTTCGTCTACAGCGACACAGTTCTGATTTATAGGGAATCATTCCACGAACTAATTTTTAACATATGACTTCGACTGAACGTACAGTAATGAAGATAATTTTAAAGTTAAATTTTTATGACAGAAAAATTCTGATGACGCCTGTATTCGAACCAGGGGCACTCCGCTTGCCGGGCAGAGATGCTAACCGCTACACCATGTCACCTGTGTCCGACGTATAGCATCAACCGAATTCTTCTGTCATAGTCAGAGATGTGCATCTACGTGTAATCTTTAATTGTCTACATCTACACGTAGACAATACGTCGACAATTCTAGCGACGTAGACAATGTAAACAATGTAGATAATGCATATGACAGTTGTAAAATTCAACATAACCTAAATTTATTCCTTTGTAACTATTACAAGTATTCGTATTCGTAAGCTCGGGTCATTATCGGTCTTTAAATAATAAAACTAATAAAGCAAGTGCTCATACATTACTAGACGAATGTCTGTCTTGGGTCTTGGGCGAACTGTCATATTTTTAAAATCGATCAACGCGCCATCTCACCAGACGGAGTTTTCTTTGGCGCTATTTTTAACAGTGACCAGTTGACAAATTTTGAACGTTTTGGCCCTGCACAACTAATTTTTTTCATGTAATCTCTAGAATAAACATAAAAATCTCTAACAACATTTAAAATTCCCTAGTTCTAGGGATAACATTTCTAATCTGACTTAAGTGAACACAGGTGTTTTCATAGTCTACATAGTCTACATTGTTTACATGAAAAATGAAGACGTAGACTACATGATTGTTTACACGTAGAGAATGGCGTAGATTACTTGCAGTAGACTACACGCACATCCCTGGTCATAGTGTCTAACGTAGCATCGATCCCAAATACTCCTATATCTATGATAGGCATTGACAACGGCTTTCGTCTACAGCGACACAGTTCTGATTTATAGGGAATCATTCCACGAACTAATTTTTAACATATGACTTCGACTGAACGTACAGTAATGAAGATAATTTTAAAGTTAAATTTTTATGACAGAAAAATTCAGATGACGCCTGGATTCGAACCAGGGACCCTCCGCTTGCCGGGCAGAGATGCTAACCGCTACACCACGTCACCTGCGTCCGACGTATGGCATCAACCGAATTCTTCTGTCATAGTGTCTAAGGCGTCATCCGAATTGTTCTGTCATAAAAATTTAACTTTAAAATTATCTTCATTACTCTACGTTCAGTCGAAGTCATATGTTAAAAATTAAGGAAAGGTAGTTCGCTTTGATTATAGGTAAGATTCATTAGTTCAATGGCGTTTCCGAGGCGGCTATTTCTAAAAAATAGTTTGGATCGGAGTCTGATTCTAGTTCGTAATATTCGGTATCGACATTTGATTGGTAATTAGCAATGTTATGTTCGTCAGTGTCTGGTTCGTCGTTTATATCATTAACTTCTGTGTTATGAAGTTCTTCGAATGTAAAGTTTTGTCTCTGTTGCGTTTGTGGGTATTGACGGTACGCGAGTTGTTGAGATCGCGGTTGATTGTAACCTGAACTGTAGCCTGCAGGTCCGGGTTTAAATGCAAATGTTTGCCGTGTACTGATAGTCATTGGTGTAGGTTTAGGGAATTTTTGGTTAGGGTTAGATTTGAATACGTTATTTTGTTTCGCATTCTGGTGTTGGAAGTTATGTTGGTATTGATTGTATTATGTGCAATCGGTCGGTACATTAATTGAGGGGATTGTTATGTGTGTTATTGATAAATTGTTTTGGTTTGGGTATTGTGTAAAATTCTTGATGTGTGCGTGAGTAACTATCTATTTGAAAATCGTTAGTTAACATATTAAGCGCGGTGTTCATATCTGATGAATTTTTGGTGCGCATTAAGCCCTCTTATAAAATTCAAATTAAGCATATAACAATCGCGTTTATCAGAATAAGTATCTATTAAAGCCTTTTTTATGACTGCCCAACTAGAAATAGTGCAAGTTGCAATATTGGAAGCAGCTTCACCTTTGATTTTTTATAATATGTTTGACATTAAATACTCATATTGGAAGTCGTTTGGGTTAGTTACGTTATAGAATGTATTCACTAACTTCTCACAAACTTCAATGAATCTTGATAAGAGTTTTGCGTCTCCGTAAAATTCGGGGACCATGTCTAGAAATTCTTTTTTAAGTATTGGGGTCGTCATTTCTGCTATATTTAAATTATTTATATCTTCAATTAAATTTTCAACTATTATATTATTTTCTGTTATACTAGGGGTTGGTGAGTTACAAGAAACTATTGAACTTGTGTCTGTATTCTCTGAATCTGATTGATTTTCACTGATATTTCTAAAGGACATTAGTACTTACAGAAATATTATCAGCTTGTCCATGGGCTTCTGCTTCGTATTCAGCGTAACAGGAGTCCTGTGATGTCGACTGGCAGCTCTGTATTCCTCAGGGCTGGAGACTTCTGCGGTGTGGCACGATATGCACTCGTGACGACGCGAACTAGTCAGCGACGATTTTCGTTGCAAATTCCCAGTAAATCGTTAAAACGAAACGGATTTATTTTGTTTAAATTCGTCTGGGAATCGTACCGTGACTGCGCCAATTACGTAAACCAAATTAGAGTTTACTTAAAAAAAAAATATTTTTAATCAACGAAAAGTACAACTCAAGATTAGATGTTTACAGACTGAATTCTAACTTGTAACTAACTTACTAACTACGTTTACAAATACAAAATGAAATATAATATAAATGTAATAGGAGAGTTCTTCTGGGTTCATGGCTGCAGTAGTGCTGTTATCAGCACTTTCCTGTGGGAAGCTTTTCCATATATTATATATATATATATATATATATATATATATATATATATATATATATATATATATACCGGGTGTCTGTTTTAAAAGTGTACATAGGAGATTCACATGAGAAATCAGTTTTTTGCATGCTGTTGCTCGATGTTCTATCAGACAACAATAATTGTAGTATCACTCGAAAGATTATAATTTTTCTGAATCAAACGATGTAAAATACATTTCACTTTACTAGTAATTTGGTCCTGTAAATTAACTTTTAAATTTTGTAAATTCACCGATTTATTCAATTTTTAATGTAAATAAATATCGTTACCTATGACTGTTTTGTTTTATTTTCTTGCGAGCGATTTATTTGACGTTTCTACTAGACAATTTTCAAAATATGATTATTTACGTAAATATCGTTGTTATAAATACAGGTTGTATTAAATAAATAAAAGTTTAAAAACCAGTTTTGTTTAAATAATATTGTTTTATTAAGAGTGAAGTTTTTTTAAATATTGCACAACAAAATTTTGGCACTCAAACAACCATTTTTTTAAATTAGGAAATCAATAACACATAATTATAATAAATATTCAAAAACACCACCATTTTCAATTAGACAATAACCTAATCTATTATAAAAAGCTGTTCGCACATTAAGTAGTTGCCGTGGAGTTATACGACGACATTCATTAGCTATGGCATCTCTTAAAGAATTTATATCTTCGTGCCTTTTTTATAAACTTTACTTTTTATGTGACCCCATAAAAATAGTCACATGGAGCAAGATCTGGAGATCTAGCAGGCCAGTTAATAGCACCTCCTCGTCCAATCCAGCGTCCAGGAAATGTCAAATCTAAATATTCTCGGACGTTCCTACTATAGTGTGCAGGACATCCATCTTGTTGGAAACCAGACCTCTTGATTTGGGCGCGCAACATCCTCTATTGCAGGACCAATCTCATTCTGCAACAATCCTAAATAATTTTCGGAATTTAAATTGCCACGTATTTCTATCGGACCAATTATGTGGTGACCCAAAATTCCGGCCCACATATTAAATTTTTGAGGATACTGTGTCCGAGTTGAAATATTTATTCTTGGATTTGAAGTAGCCCAACAACGTGTGTTTTGAACATTAGGTTCATTATTTAAAGTAAAGGTAGATTCGTCAGAAAAACAAATCGAACCTGTATTTATAACAACGATATTTATGTAAATAATAATATTTTAAAAATTGTCAAGTAGAAACGTCAAATAAATCGCTCGCAAGAAAATAAAACAAAACAGTCCTAGGTAACGATATTTATTTACATTAAAAATTGAATAAATCGGTGAATTTACAAAATTTAAAAGTTTATTTACGGGACCAAATGACTAGTAAAGTGAAATGGCCTTGGTCTTCGGATTTGGAAGGGAGCAGCTAGAATTATTTCTGGGCCATCTCAACGGAATTCATCCCAACATCAAGTTTACCATGAAAGTAGAAGAAGAAAACCAACTTCCGTTCCTAGATGTACTTGTAAAGAAAACAGCAGACGGAAGCCTGAACCACACAGTTTACAGAAAAGCAACACATACTAATCGCTATTTAAATGCTGACTCTCATCACCATCCAGCCCAGCTACAGTCAGTAGTAAAAACACTCATCACAAGATCACAACGATTAGCGGACAACGAAAACCGACAAAAAGAAATGGACACTATCAAGGCCGCACTACTTCAAACCGGTTACAACCAGAGAAACATAAAATTGGCTCTTAGACCACAAAAAACAAAAAGAGAAACTGATGAAGAAAAACTACCTACTTACGCCTACCTTCCTTACGTTAAAGGCACTACCGACAAAATAAGCAGACTACTGAAGAAAAACTTATTATTTTATTTGTTTATTTTACAAGTATCATGTAATTTAAATTGTTGATTACGTACTTCTTTGTTTGTGGTTAATAGAAAAGCGAATCCAGTGCAGTACTACAAAAAATGTTTTAGGTAAACAACCCTTAATTTTTCGAATTGAAAAAAAATTCTTTTATATATATATATACCGGGTGTAACATGAAAACCTGGCCATAGGCGTTTAACATGGGAAATCAGTTTTTCCTTGCGCAAAAGTGGTCAATTGATTTTAGACAAAAATGCTTCAAATAAAAGTTGTAGAGCTTGAAATTATGGATCTAAATCAGTTTTCAGATTTTATTTTTCACGTTTTGTAAGCGAAATAATTGCATTAATATTTTTTATGAATTTCTACTTTATAGTGATAGCCATGGAATTGAGACAAAATGATAAACAAATGTATAACGTTTTAACTGTCAGAAAAGTTTAGTTTTAAATAGATTTGTGATTTATTTAACTGACAATAAAGATGATTGTTGTAATATCATTATTGAAAATGCATAATTTTATTTTATATTTTTTTTAATATTTATTATAATAAATAATAGAACTTTTACGCAAGTAATTATTTTATTTATTTAGAAATATCATTAAATTACAAAAGATGTTCGAAAAGTCCTCCGTTTTGTGCTAAGCAGTAGCCTAATCTATTGTAGAAACTATTTCTAACATTGCACAACTGTCTAATATTTATTTTGTTGCATTCGCCTACAACAGCGTTTTTAAGTTCTTGGATGGCATTGTATCTTTTTTTATAAACGTAAGACTTTAAGTGTCCCCATAAAAAAAAAGTCACAGGGATTTATATCTGGAGACCGTGCTGGCCAGTTTAGTGGCCCTCCACGCTCTATCCAACTTTCTGGAAACGTATCATTCAGATAATTTACAAGTTCTCTTGTATTATGTGCAGGACAGCCGTCGTGCTGGAACCACACATACTCATTATTTGCGTGGGCTATTTCCGGTCCCATTATTTCTCGTAACAATTCTAAATAAGTGTTTCCATTTAGTCGTTTAATAAAAAAAGGACCAATAATTTTGTTACCTAAAATTCCTGGCCATACATTTACTGATTGTCGATATTGTTCTGTATTCAATAACAATGTGCGGATTTCTCTGAGACCAGTGCCGAAAATTATTTTTATTTGGTGCACCATTCAGCGTAAATGTACACTCATCTGTAAATAATATGTTTTAAAAAAAATCCTATCATTGTTGGCCTTTTCCATAATTATTTCGCAAAATGTTGCGCGTCTTTCGCAATCGTGTCCAAAAATTTCTTGGTGGTTTTGTATTTTATAAGAATAGTATTTGTATTTTTTTAATATTCTATAAACCGTCATGAAACTAATATTTAGTTGTTTTGAAATTTCTCGGACACTGAGATTTGGTTCCATTTCTATTAATGCTAGTACATTTTCTTCATTATTATTATTTCTATCTCCATGCACACGTCCCTGTTCCTGTTCCACTTGATTATTAAATGTACCGGTCTTCTCAAATTTGGTAATAAAGTTCTGAATTGTTGTTTTACTTGGAATGTTATGGTGCGGCCAAATAATACTGATTAAATCACGTATTCTTCGAAAACTTTCAACAGAATAATTCCACTTAATAATTTGTAACTTTTCTTTATGTGAATAGTTATCCATTTTCAATAACACTTAAATAAATCACAAATCTATTTAAAACTAAACTTTTCTGACAGTTAAAACGTTATACATTTGTTTATCATTTTGTCTCAATTCCATGGCTATCACTATAAAGTAGAAATTCTTAAAAAAATATTAATGCGATTATTTCGCTTGCAAAACGTGTAAAATAAAATCTGAAAACTGATTTAGATCCATAATTTCAAGCTCTACAACTTTTATTTGAAGCATTTTTGCCTAAAATCAATTGGCCACTTTTGCGCAAGGAAAAACTGATTTCCCATGTTAAACGCCTATGGCCAGGTTTTCATGTTACATCCTGTATATATATATATATATATATACACGGTGTCCCAAATAACATTATGATCTTGAATATCTTGAAAAAAATGCATCCTAACAACAAGTGTGCCGAATCAAAACCTTCATAGTTTTGGGGGGGCATCGGATTCTAACAAGATGCCCCCCCGCCCCTAGGAAAGGCTAGAAAGGGGGTCGATTTAAAAATTTTAAATGGGAACCCATATTTGTTATTGCAGATTCGGAAGTATGTTGGTTTTATTCGGAAACTTTTTTTGTACACCCAACAAGTGGCACTGTAGTCGTAAAAATATGACTTTGCTCGAAAAATGTAACTAATTAATATTGTGTCATTAACTTGATAAAAAATTACGTCTATTGTTTCAATAAATACATAAAGCTATAGAAATGTTACTCCTTTAAATTTAAAATAAGATTAATCGTTAAATATTAATTTGTCATAAAATCGATTTATCCATAGTCAGTTAATAAAGGTTTGTTTTCTTCCGTACCCCCTGAGTGTTGAGCAGTAATATTTCTACAATTTTATGTATTTATGTACAAAAAAAACATACTTTTTTAAGCTCTTTCCGAATCTGCAATAACAAATAGGGCTTCCCATTTAAGATTTTTAAGTCGACTCCCTTTCCAGCCCCCTCTAGGGGTGTGGGGGGCATCTTATAAAATCCGATGTCCGCCTCCCCCCAAAACTATGAAGGTTTTGATTCGGCACACTTGTTAAAATGCATTCTTTTCGAGATATTCAAGAACTTAATGTTATTTGGGACACACTATATATATATATATATATATATATATATATATATATATATATATATATATATATATATATATATATATATATATATATATATATATATATATATATATATATATATATATATATTGATGGGGTAGGTGGCTCAGTGGTATCGAGTCGGCCTGTGGATCTTGAGAACCCTGGTTCGATCCCCACAACCGACAAACAATTTTCACCAATTTAAAAAATCTACCCCTGTGGCTCCTCCTCCACTAATATCTTTGGAGGCCGTGATTTGACGGCTGGTAACCGCACTTCACGCGAAAAAATATATCACTTACCGAGATCTGCTTAGGCAGAGTGCCACACCCAGTGATAGGTAAAAGGCGTGATGATGATATATTATATATATATATATATATATATATATATATATATATATATATATATATATATATATATATATATTTATATATATGTATAATAATAATAATAATAATAATGTTTTATAGAAAGTTAAGAACAAATAATCAATTAAACCAAATATGCCCTGATATGATTCAAATAGAAGCATATTGGAAGGGGATATATGAAAATAAAGTAGAATACAATAAAGAAGCTTTGTGGCTTAAACATATACCAAATGAGGATATATTTAACATGGAATGGGTGGAATTTACAACAGAAGAAGTCAGCACAATTATAAAGAAAACGAACAACTGGAAAGCAACAGGCATAGATAACATTCCCAATTACTGGCTTAAGAATTTAAATTGTGCACACAAACATATAGCTGAATATTACAATAAATTAATCCACAAGACATTCCTGTGTGGCTGGCTGCGGGTAAAACGTTCCTATTACCTAAGGATGGAGATTTGAAAGATCCAAAGAACTACAGGCCTATTACTTGTCTGAATACATTATATAAAGTATTCACAGCAGTGATAGCAAAGAGAATAAGTTTGCACCTTGATGAACATAATATAATGCCAGTAGAACAGAGAGGGTGTGCAAAAGGGTTCCAAGGATGTAAGGATCATTTAATGTATGCAAAAGCTTTGATAGAAGATTGTAAGAAATATAAAAAGAACTTAAACCTAGCTTGGATTGATTATCAAAAAGCATATGACAGTGTACCACATGACTGGTTTTTAAAAACATTAAAAATTCATGGAATACATAATAAAATAATCACGTTAATACAGAATCTTATGCTGTCATGGAAAACAACCATGCACTTGCGTACTTTGAACAAGACCTTGCAATCTGATGTAATAAATATAAATAGAGGTATTTACCAAGGAGACTCCCTATCAGCTTTATTGTTCTGCTTAGCGCTCGCCCCACTCTCAGCACTCATTAGAAAAGCTTCAATAGGATACAAATTACAAGAAGCTAGAATACCTATAACACACCAATTATTCATGGATGATCTTAAAATAATAAGTAAGAGTGAGACTGAATTAAGAAAAGTTTTACGAGTTGTGTGAGAATTTTCTGAAGACATAAAAATGAAATTTGGGTTGAGCAAATGTGCAATGGCAACTTTACAAAGAGGAAGATTAATTTGGACTGAAAATATGATAATTAATGAAGAAGAAAATATACAGGCGTTGAATCCAGGAATGACTTATAAATATCTTGGGGTAGATGAGGGAGATGGAATAGACCATGTAGGAATGAAGAATAAGATTAAGAAGGAATATATCACCAGAGTAAGGAAAATAATGTAAACTAAACTTACCTGTAAAAACAAGTTCCAAGCGATTAGTATTCTGGCTGTACCTGTAATTAGATATAGTTTAGGTATTATTGATTGGACTTTAGATGAAATGAAACAGTTAGACAGAAAAACACGGAAGATTTTAAATATGTATGGACAGTTGCATCCAAGAGAAGACATCGAAAGATTATATATTCCTAGAAAAATGAGAGGAAGAGGTCTACAGCAGGTAGAAAATTTTTTTTATATAACAATATTACACATTAGTCAATATATAAATAAAAAGGCACCTCAAGATCTAATTCTTCAAAACATTAAATCTCATGACAGTAGCTTACTCCCAAATAAATCAATACAAAATATCTGATGTGGACACCACATGACTTCCTTGTACACGTATTAAACTATAGATATTTTTTTTAATTGCACATATTTGACATTAAATCTTTTATTTTTTGTTCTAATCCATAGCAAACTTAATTTTTTTTTAAATCAAAAAATATATAATATTTAAATTTAGATATCTCGTTTATGCAAAAAGCTAATTTAAAAATTCTTCATGTGCTAGACGCAGAATTTAATTCTCTAAAACTTTTATTTGCAGCATTCCTTTCTAAAATTAAAATAATACCATTTTTTTCAAGGAAAACTGTTAGCAGCTTCATGTAATGTGCCACTTCCGGTTAGTCTATTTTAACCAAAATCTATTATGTTATTTCCATTGATATAGTAGTCTTATATACCAAATTTGCAAAGTTTTAAATTATATTTGAATATAGTTTTTCATGAAAATCTATTATAGGCTTCAAGTAAAGTACCACTTCCGGTAGTTGTATAATGACCAAAAAGGGAGGTGCACAACTAGATGTTATAACAGTCCTAAATATAAAGTTTCAATTTTCTACGGCTTATCGTTTTTGAGTTATGCGAGATACGTACGTACGTACGTACGTACAGACGGCATGACGAAATTAGTCAAAATGGATTCAGGGAGGGCCAAAACACCTATTTCCGTTGAAATCTGAGAACCGAAAATTTTCGCGATTACAATACTTCCTTTACTTCGTACAAGGAAGTAAAAAAGGCCATGAAAATGGAGAGCAAGATATACTCTAATATACAAAATAATGAAAGAAATGTAGATGTTGAAGATGATGAAAATATTAAAACATCAACAGCTTGAAAAAGCAAATAACAAAAAAAAATTATGAGATATATAGGAACAAACCAATGCATGGACAAAAAATAAGAGACATGGAAAAAATTAAGTTTGATGCTATTGAAACATACAAATGGTTATGTGAGGGAAGAATGAAAGAAGAAACTGAGAGTCTTTTAGTTGCAGCGCAAGAACAAGCGATAACAACAAGATATATAGCCACTAAAATACATGGAACAAGAAATAATAAATTGTGTAGAATCTGCAAGAAAGAAGATGAAACAATCCATCATGTAATATCTGGATGTGAAGAATTAGCCAAGGTTAAATATATGAGAAGGCATAATAATGTATGTAATCAAATTCATTTTTATTTATGTAAACACTATAACTGTCCGGTATCATCAATTAATTGGTATAATCACCATCCTGAAAAAGTATGTACGAGTGAAGATAAAATAACAACAATACTATATGATAACCCTATTCAGACTGATAGAACGATATTAGCCAATAGACCAGACATTGTAGTAAGGACAAAAGATAAAACTTATATAATAGAAATATCTATCCCTGCTGATGAGAATATCATTTTTAAGGATGCAAATAAACAATTAAAATATAAAGATATTAGCATTGAAATAAGCAGAATGTGGAATACCAAAACAGAAATAATTCCAAAAATAATAGGAGCAACGGGATATGTAGGCCATGATTTCAGACTTAATGTAGAGAGATTACCTGGACATCACATTCCCTCTGAATTGCAAAGAACAGCGTTATATGGAACAGCTCATATAATAAGAAAAGTACTTACATAACCTTCCAAACAAATATAATTCCCTTGAACCTGAGCGACATGGTTTGTTGCTGGAACGAGATGAAATACCACTACCAGCCTATATAAATACTAAGACCTATCCTGACAATCTGGATGCCTGCCCATAACACCTGAGCATTATATCGACCGCGCCTAGCCTCCCTGAAATAGGGTGGCAGGTCAATTTTACCCTGGAGGGTAGTGTGACAAAGCGGATAATAATAATGATAACGCGAGTTAAGCAACGTTGCGCGCGGGGAGTATTTGGATGGGTGACCGTCCCGAGAAACCCGCGTTGCTGTTGACTCTAAGATCTAAAACGCAGGATCAGGGCGTAATGACGGCATATGACCTTAGTAGTTGGTCCGCCAGGAAGCCAGAAGGAAAAAAAATAGTAAATAATAATACTTTATTTGTTAAGAGAGAAACCTCCGTACAAATAGATTTTTTCATTTAATATAAATGCTCGCAATTTTAGGGCAGATTTGAAGTAGTTGGCTATATTCATTATCTTCGTCCTGGTTGGTGTAGAGAGTAGACCATTTAGGACATTTTCTGGTAAACAGCATGCTGTGTGTTTATTGAGAAAATTGGTCCGGATACAGTTGAAAATAGGGCAGGAAAAAAGAAAATGATTTAGATAAAAATAAGTAACACTTAATAACAACAAAATGATTTTATAACAAATATTCAAAACGGCTCCCTGTCTCTTTGTTATAAAATCTTAAAAACTTATTTTTATTTTTTGTAATATTATGACAAAAAAATATTATTTCATTTAATAATAATAATTATAATTGTTTTAGTTAATTGTTTTATTTCAAGTCACAGTCATGGCTCACTATTCTCTTTCCGATTTGGTGTATAATAAAGTGCCCGCCATTTTACTTTTTAATAATGTAACATATGGATTATTTTACATGATTGTAAAGCAAATTTGATGCACTTTTCAAATTTGTAAAAAAATATAGTATGTTCCATTTGAAATTTCAAAGTTGATATTAATTACTAATAAACCGGAAGTGATATCATGAATGTACAACCGTCATCAAATAGCTTACATGTTGCTGTATAAATCACGTTATATGAAAGAAATTGCTAAGTTGATAAATAAGCGAGATATTTGCTGGGTCTATTAAAATATAACACCCTTTATAAGCTGCAGTTTTCTTCTTCAGTAAAATTATGACACAAGCCATCTTGAAAACAGTAGAATCTTTTAATGTTCATTGTTCTAAGTTGACGGTATAATTTAAGGATAGCAAAAGGAATATCTAGGGATAGGTAGTTGTAGCTGGTAATGTAGGTTTGATAAGAAGGGTTGTAGGTGGAATGTGTTATTTTTCTTGTATCTTCTTCGTACAGTACTTCGTTATAAGCTTTTATAATGTTATCTATTTCTGCTTTAAGTGTTATGCAGCTCTGTGTGTCCCATACCCATGAGAAATTATCTCTTGCCAGTATATCTTGTAGTTGCCTAACCCAGTTATAGTTTTTTTGTTTTTCCTGTGAAGTAGTAATGGTCTCTGGTTTATTGTTTAGGATAGATAACTTATTGTAGCACATTTTGATGTATCTTTCTTCTGGCATGAGCAGTATTTTATACCAAAAATTGATGATGCGTTTTACGATTTCTACTTTTAATTTTTTGGAACTCGTCTCTCTTCTAATGATGTAACCTGGGGTTGTTATTTGCCAGCCATATAGGGTTATATATATTATGTAACCCTATTAGATGCTGACATAACAAATATGTGATGAATGCCTAACGGAATCTCTCACGTTGTAACAAGAACCTTTATAATAAAATTAAATTAAAAAAACACTAGGTAAGTTTCAAATAATGTAAAGTTTATTTTACAATACGTATTTCGGTCGACTAGACCATCATCAGGTGAACAAGATATGAATGAATTTGTACATTAGAGTAAGACTTATAAATAGTATACACAAGAATTCTGACACAAGAAGTGGGAGATACATGATTGAAAACAGATGTAAGTACAATTAGTTGGGGAAAAATACATTTATGACCATAGTTCTTCCAACTATTTTTTTTTAATTTAATTTTATTATAAAATGTTTCAACGAGAACCGACAGTTAAATCTATCGAATTTAAGAACCTTTATGATGAAATACACTATAAATACGTGTGAAACAAAGAGATGTTATCATTTTTACTGTGTAAACTCTAAGTTACAACTGCTAAATAAAGTCTGTGTTGAAATCAAAATATTGTTTTTTTTATTATATATCGGTCACGATTATATAATTGGCGCAGTCCTGGTAGGATCACAAATAAATAAGTCAGTGTGCTCGAAAAATCGTAAATCTATACAACGCTTTATTCAACAATTTCAATTGTTGCTCAGTGTGATCGAATCAAACAATTAATAGTGCGAAGAAACTCGAAGCCTAACAAGCAACAAGCCTTCGTAAAAGCAAAGCTATACCAATAAGACTTCCCTTTAACCAGCAATCAACCTAAACAGTGGTTGCACCAGAGGTCTATTCATACGACCCTTCGAGATCAGCGATCAACCTAAACAGTGGTTGCACCAGAGGTCTATTCATACGACCCATCGAGTTCACCAGGCTAAGCAGTTCGCAGAAAGAGGAATCCGTCAACTGAACGTCATCAGCCCCTCGCAACAAAAGAGATGTCAACAATACAGATACTCACAATAAGTCTGTAAGTCTCATTGTTTCTTTTCAGATTTATTAATCACAAGTCAGATAACGAATCACAGTCATCTGATACAAATCAAGAACTTGAATTACTAAGTATCTTATTAAATAATATTACTTTACAACCAAACAGGTTGAATAATTCTGAAATTCATAGTATAACTAATACAAATAATTCAGAAATCAAAATGACTACTTACACTGATATCAAAAATCTCGCTAGTGTCATTCCTGAATATAATGGTGATGTAAATAGATTACCAAATTTTATAATACAAGTAGATTTGTTCTACGAAATTTTACAATCAACAATTATAAATGCATTGCAAACAAAATACGCATTTTCATTAGTTTTAAGTAAATTAACAGATAAAGCTGTAAATCTAATTAACGAAAATATTTTTAAAGACTGGACAGATTTAAAAAGATATTTATCCGAAAATTTCGAAGATAAACTCACTAAAGAAACTATTTTATTAAAAATTTTAAATACTAAAAATACGAATAAAATATATGACACTTTAATACAGTTTAAAAATGATTTTGCAAAATATAAATCAAAAGTTCACTTATTACCTTATAATACAGCTCAGAAAACTATATTAATAAATGAAATACAAGAATTAGTCGTAAAACATTTCATTACATTATTACCAATTCACGTCCGAGGATCTTTTATTACTAACAACCCCACTACATTAGAAATGTGTGAAAATTTATTAACAAACGATTATAATTATGCACTTCAAACTTTTAAAAGTCCATTGTTAAGATCAGACAATCCTCAACAATCACAAAAAACATTCCACAATAATATACCTCCACAAAAATTCTCAGGGCAACATTTCCCTTCAAAACCCATAAATGTTCAACAGAATTCTAATAAACCAAGCACGTGTTTTGCTCCTAGACAAAACGCTGACAATGTTGTTAGACCTAGACAACAATTTAAAACTCAACCTATGTCCGGAATAACAAAAACCACAATTCATATGAGTACACAAAAAATAAAACAAAACTATTTATAAGAAAATATCGAATATGAACTCGAAAATTTTGAAACATATTTTCAAGAAAAACAAAATCTTGACGAAAACTCAGATTCTGAAAATTACTCAAACGATAATAATATTTTAGAGTCCATATAGCCTCTAAGCCAAGGAACATAGTTATGACTTCAATCACAAATAATATTCCTGTTATTAAATTATCAAATTATAAAGTATTAATTGATTCAGGATCAGATGTAAATCTTATTAGCGTAAATATGTCAAAATTGTATAAATCAAAAATTGTAAATGAGAATTGCAAAAATTCCATAACTTTAAAATATTTTAATAAAGATTTCGATTTACTTTTTGGTATAAATATATTAAAAGACTTGAAATGCGAAATGAAAAAAATTAAAATAAAAAACAGAATTTCCATTTATTCCAATGTCAGAATCAAATTTTTGTAACTTAAATTTTCGATCAGAACATTTAAATAACACCCAAAAACAGAAAATTAACAAATTATTAGGACAATGTCCTAAACTCTTCCCAAAAGATGGCGAAAATGTACTACTCACACCAAACACAAAATTTTGACTAAAGACAATACTCCTATACATACGAAAAACTACCGACTTCCACAGATATATGAGAATGACATTGAAGATCACGTACAAAATTTATTAAAAACCGGTGTAATTAGAAAATCAAATAGCCCTTATAATTCTCCTATTTGGATTGTCCCAAAGAAAACAGACGCATCAGGAAAGCGAAAAACACGCCTCGTAATAGATTACAGAAAATTAAATGCAAATACTAGAGAAGATAAATATCCCCTCCCTAATATTAAGACACTATTAGAAAAAATTGGCAAACCAAAATTTTTCACAGCCCTTGTTTTACATTCGGGATTTCACCAAATTTCTGTAGAAAAAGATGATATAGATAAAACTGCTTTTAGCACCCCATCAGGCCATTACGAATTCATCAGAATGCCGTTTGGACTTATTAATGCACCAGCTACTTTCCACAGAATGATGAATGAAGTTTTAAGTGATTTAATTAACAAAATTTGTCTTGTTTATATGGACGACATCATAATTTTTAGCAAAATGGAAGAAGAACATTTACAAAATTTAAAACTTGTTTTCGTAAAATTAAAAAATGCAAATTTACAAATACAAATTGATAAGAGTGAATTCATGAAAACAGATATAGAATATTTAGGATTTGTCATATCAGAACAAGGTCTTAAACCTAATGTAAAAAAATATAGAAGCAATTAATAAAATTACAATTCCGAAAACATAAAAAGATATCAAATCATTTTTGGGAAAATTATCATGGTATAGACGTTTCATACCTAACTTTTCAAAATCTTTTACCGAATGTTTAAAGAAAAATAAAACAATTGATATAACTAATAAAGACTATCAAGAAGCATTTCAAAAATCTAAAGAACTAATTCGTAACCCCTCTATACTAAGCTTCCCCGACTTCTCTAAACCATTTCTCTTAACAACTGACGCATCAAATCACGCCATGGGTTCAGTACTCTCACAAGTACAAGATAACGTAGAGAAACCTTTAGCATACGCATCGAAAACTTTTAATAATCATGAACAAAATTACTCTACAGTAGAAAAGGAGTTAAAATCCATAGTCTGGTCAATGCAAAACTTTAGACCCTACTTATACGGTAGAAAATTCATTATTCGAACGGACCATAGACCCTTAATTTGGCTATTTAAAATGGAAAATGTCAACCAAAAATTGATGAGATGGAAAATTAAGCTAAGTGAATACAACTTCGAAGTTGAGTATTTACCAGGTAGAATAAACAAAATTGCTGATTACCTATCACGAATAAAAGAACCTTTCAAAATTAATTATGTAACCGGAGATGTAACTGAAACAGATATATTTTGTCATAACGTTTCTAAAGATAATCCTTTTGGTAAAGGATTAGCCTTACAAATAGATGAACAATTTGCTAATAAAAAGTATTGCGAGAATAATTTCAAAAACCAAAATATAATTATTCAAAATTTTGAAAATAAAATAATTTTACATTTGTATACAAAAGACACCTATAAAGAAAACGTTAAGTTAAAACAATTAAAATCTTGTCTTATATCTCTAAGGGATTATTTAATCAAAAATGATTTATTTGAAATCTACTTGCCATATTTATCATGTGGGTTAGACAACTTAGAAGAATCTAAATTAATTCAATTACTAAATAATATTTTTAAGGATACAAATATCCAAATTAATAATTATGAATTACCTCATAATCTCGCAAATTCACAAGAAATCGATAATTTTTAAAAAAATCATTCAAACGAACCGGTAGATAGTTTACTAAATAACTTCGAAGATATAGAGAGAGAACTAGAAAGTTTATCAACCGACACTGTTCATTCCTCACCAGAAGAACCTATAACCGGTTTAAAATTTTTAGAAAATCGAATCAACGTAGCTAACAATCAAATAATAATACAGGAAGTTACAGAAAATAATGTAGAAACAAAAAGATTATTTAATCATAAAAAATAAGAATCATATTTTCATTAAAACCAGAAAATAAAGAAACACAACTATTTGAATTTATTCAAAATTACATAGTACCTAAAATACGATATTATTGTATTTGCACGGACGAAATCGCTAACACTTTTAATAAAATAATACAGAGTAAGTTTGAATTCGGAACAGTAAATTTAATAAGCGTTAACCAACAAGTTGAAGATGTAGAAAATGACAATGAACAGGATTAAATAATATTTAACTACCATCACGGAAAGACAAACCACCGTGGTATACTAGAAACTTACAATAAATTTAAAACAAAGTACTATTGGCCAAAAAGTCAGAAACTATAACAACATTCATAAATAAATGCGAAACTTGTAAGAAATGCAAATATGACAGACAACCCCCAAAATTAAAAGATCAACTTACACCAACCCCCCAACGACCATTCTAAATTATGAATCTAGATATATTAACCCTCGATTCAAAATACTATTTGTCAATATTTGACCAGTTTTCAAAATACGCCCAAATATATTTTATAAAAAACAAAACTTGTAACAATGTCATAAATATAGTTTCAAATTTCATTAGAGAAAGATTACAACCACAAATAATCATTTGCGACTCATCAAAAGAATTCGATAATTTAGCGTTCAACACTTTCTGTCATAATAATCAAATAAATTTACATATCACATCCGTTGGTAATCCAAAATCAAACACAATAGAAAGACTACATTCTACCCTAATAGAACATTTGCGAATTTTATTCCAAAAATATCCAAATAAAAATTTAGACGAAATATTGACGATAACTATACTAGCTTACAATGACACCATACATTCTGTCACGAAATTATCACCGAATGAAATACTATACGGTAGAGATTACTCACACATCTGACCAAGAACGACCTTAACAGACGAACAACAAATAGAAACATGTCAAAAAAACAAACAAATTGAACATGATAAATTACGAAATAAAATCGTGAACGAAAAATTAAAACGCTTTAAACCAGATAATACTCACACAAAATTACAAAACGCCTCTCAAGCTTTTCTTAAACAAAATCCTAGACTGATCACAAAATTCAAAAACCCACTTTTCGAAAAAGTAAAAATGATCTCACGGTCAATTCCTTCAAGATATTTCTATTACATCGGATACACATTACTTGAATTAGGTAAAACCCATATTAATGAATACGACATATACGCCTATTTTAACTATGACTTACAACCCCTATTTTCAAACTAATACTGACATAGTAAACAATTTTAACAATAATTCTAAACCATTGCAAAAACTAAACCTTGACGCATTTAATGTAATGAATATGATTTATGAACATACAGAAAAATCAACTATACAAATTAAAGATTCACAAAAGAAATAAACGAGGACTAATAAATGGATTAGGTACAGTCATAAAATCTATTTCCGGAAATTTAGATCAAAATGACGCAGAACATTACGAACAATTATTCAAACAAATTAAAGAAAATTAACCAAATTTACAAACAGAAATAAAAAAGAATTTATATTATTTGGAAGATTTTATTAAATATTTAATGAACAAATTAAGAAAGTAAATATTAATGAAAAAGAACTTTTTGACCAAATCCAATTATTAAAAGAACAAATTAACAAACGGGAATACAAAGATGCACTATTCTTACTCAATTCAAAACTGCAGCTAATAACCTCTATGCTAAATCATATTCAAATGATCATATCTCAAATAAACGAAAGTATAAATTTTTGTTCTCTGCACACTTTCGATGTAAGTGTAATATCTTTTGAAAATTTAAAACAAATGCTACCCATGTATGATATAGTCGAAATCTGAAAATTATTAACTGTTAATTGTAATCATGATAAAAATAAAATATACTTTTTAATAACCATTCCTGTTATGACAGAGAAGACTCAGGATTTATACCAAATGACAATGATCCCCTTTAAACAATACGACATGTACTATTTATATGACCAAGATACAACAATGTATAGTGACAATAATGTTAAGGTTGACGATTATTTAATTAATAATAAGCAATATTATTGTAAAACTAACAATATAAAAATAAGTAAATGTACCAAGCAATAATAGTAAATGTGAAATTAAACAAATAACATCCCATAATAATATAATTCGTATTCCAAATTCGAATGAATTAATGATAAACAGAACGTTGAAATTGATTGCAAAAATATTAAAGAAATAAATAACATACAAGGAATATTTCAGATTTCCAGTACAAGTCAATGTAAAATTAATGACTGTTTTCAAACCTTTTGTAAATGAATATAAAGAAATAAAACTTCTGTTTCCAGAACTATTGATGTTAGAAGTAAAAGCAAACAAAAATAAAATTTTGCAAAATATAGAAGAATTTACAAAAGCTATTCCTACTATAAGACCACTGCAAGAATTAGACACTAAACATGAAACACATTTTACTATATTGTATGTTTTACTAACTATTATTGTTTTAACCCTCATCATCATCATCATCATTGTAGGCATTACGGCCCTTATAGAGCTCTTGCCGACTCCACAATCTTCCTCCATTGGACTCTGTTTTTTGCTTTTTCTTTCCAATTTGTTACCTTTAGCTGTTTTAGAACATTTAGCATTGAATCTAGCCATCTAAGCTTGGGTCGTCCTCGTGGTCTCGTTCCCTGCGGCTTGGCGTCAAATATTTTATAAGTTGGTATGTCTTCCCTCATACGAATGAGATGTCCTAGTCAGTGAATCTGGTTTCCTTTTATTATTCCCGTTAGAATTGGTTCGTTGTATATTTCTTCCAATTCATCGTTTCTTCTAATTCGCCAAACATTTAATTCTTCTTCGATTGGACCATATATTTTCCTCAATATTTTTCTTTCAAATGTGTCCAAGAGCATTTCTTGCTTTTTGGTTAAGGTCCAGGTTTCACTACCATATAAAACTACGGGTCTAATTATAGTTTTATAGATACAAATTTTTGTCTTCCATGAAAGTTCTTAAGACCTCAGAGTATCTTTAAGCGCTGCGAAACACTTTGTGGCACTCGAGATACGGGCTTTGAGTCCTTCTGTTAAATTATTATCGCTGCTAATAATTGAGCCTAAATATTTAAATTGTCTAACAACTTCAATTCTGTGTCCATTTAGATTGACGTATGGATCTATTCGTTGTTCCGCCCTAGATAATACGGAATATTTTGTTTTCTTCTCATTTAAAGTTAAGCCTACCGCTCTGCAACCTCTTTCCAAATGTTCTAGAATCTCTTCAATTCCACGTTTACTCCTGGCAGTTATGGCCAGGTCATCTGCAAATGCAAATATTTGATGTCTGCCATTTAATATTACTCCTGAGACATTTTTTGATATTTCCCTTATAGCCTTCTCCAGCACAAAATTAAACATAAGCGGTGATAGACAGTCCCCTTGGCGAACTCCGCTCTTTAGCTCAAAGGGGTCTGTAATTGTACCTTCTATTTTTACTCTAGCGATCGTGTGAGCTAGAGTCATGTTTATTAGCTTTATATATTTATGAGGTATACCAAATTCCTCCAGTATAGAGTATAGCTTATCTCTATTCACACTGTCGAATGCTTGCTTAAAGTCTACATATACTACATGTAGATTTTGATTATACTCTAATGATTTCTCTGCCAGTTGTCGTATACTAAATATTTGATCAATAGTACTGCAGTTTTTCCTAAAACCAGTTTGATACAGACCGATTATTTCTTCCGCATATACTTTTAATCTATCATATATAATCCCACTAAGTATTTTGTATCCTATATTTAAAAGCGAGATACCTCTATAATTGTTACAATCCAAATTGTCCCCCTTTTTGTGTACTGGTACTAGTATGCTTGTGTTCCACTCTTGGGGCATTTTTTCTCTTTCCCATATTTCTTCTATTAATTTATGTAATGTTGTATAGAGTATTTCGCTGCCATTCTTGTACAGTTCTGCCGGAATAGAGTCGCTTCCACAGGCCTTATTATCTTTAAGACGTTTTACTTGTTCTAAGATCTCTTCCACTGTGGGAGGGGGAACTTCCAGTTGAGCTGTTTCGTATGTTCTATGTTCTACATTGCCTTCTAATTCTATTTCGTTTTGATTTAATAGTGCGTTGAAATATTATTTCCATCGTTTCGCTACCTTTGTAGTACCTGAGATAAGGTTTCCGTGCTCATCTTTACACTGGCTTGTTCTTGGTTGGTATCCATTTTTTACTCTTTTGACGCTCTTATAGAACAATCTTGTTTGATTAGAAAGCTTGAAAACTTCCATTTCGTCTATCAGCGCTTTTATGTATTCTCTTTTCTTCTTACGCCTTAATTTACTCGTGGTTTTCCGTTCGTTTCTGTAAGTATTCCAGTTCATTCTAGTAGATATTTGTATTGCTTTTTGCCTTGCATATTTTTTCTTTTTTTCTGCTTCTTCTAATTCTACGTCTTTCCATGGTATAGCGAATTTTCGCGTAGGTTGTTCTTTTCCTATGCTCTTGTCGGCTGCCTCTATGATAACACCTTTTAATGATTCCCACTTTTTATCTATTTCTTGCTCATTTATATTTACTTGGTTTTGTTGTTGTGAACTACTTAGTGAGTTAAGCATCGCATTTAAAGATTTTGTATATTCGTTTCTTATTTGTTCTGATTTCAGGGTACTGATATTAAATTTTACTAAATCTTTAGGTTTAGTTTTAAAATTTGTTGATAATTTAATGCGCAACTTAGCTCTTACTAGGAAGTGATCTGTGTCGCAATCAGCGCTACGTAGACTTCGCACATCAGTTATGAACGATGCATGCCTATTACTTATAATGATGTGGTCTATTTGATTGCAAGTAGTTCCATCTGGTGAATTCCATGTGCCCTTATGAATTATTTTATGTGGGAACTTGGTGCTGCTTATAGTGCAGTTGTTTTCCATTGCAAAATTGACTAAGTGAGTGCCATTTCCATTGCATGTCTCATGAAGGCTATATTTGCCTATTGTTGGGATATAGCATTGTTCTTTCCCAATTTTTGCGTTCAAATCTCCAAGGATTATTTTCATGTCATGGCGTGGTAGTGATGCATAGGTTCGTGTAAGTTGTTCATAGAAGGCATCTTTAATTTCGTTGTCTTTCTCTTCGGTTGGTGCGTAGCAATTTATAAAGGATATATTAAAGTGTTTTCCTTTTAAACGAAGTGTGCAAATTTTTTCGTTGATTCCTTTAAAATCTAAAGTATTGTCTTCTATTTTGTTGCTTATCATGAATGCTACGCCGCCCTCTGGGGTTTCTCTACCGCTATGTAGAAGCGTATAACTGCGCATTTTTTAGTACGGGTAAAATGTTTTCGAATGGGGTGAAAAAGGTGTCGATTCTGGAGTTTCGATATAAGTACTATCAAAAATTAATAACGGTTGTATGATGTACAACGGTGTATACCATATCTTAGTAGAATTAATTTAGTAAACAATATTAGTCTTAGATATATATTTAGAACCATACCGTTAATAAAATACTTTAATTGGCATACGAACTATGATCTTACCGTGTCTTACAATACGTGCAGGTATGTGTAGGCAAAACTTCCCATATCTACAGTATATCAAATATTGCCATAAATATATTCTTCTACATTGTACAATATTTTGCCCTATATGTTAAGATGAAAGTAGTTTTTGTACATAAATAAAATGTCGTTGTAAATACTAAAATAGGATAAAATAAGAATAACATTGATTCATACTTTCCGGACTGAAATAATTTCTTTAAACATAGTAATGCGACGCAATATGAGGTAATGGGAATAATTATTATTTAGATTTTGTAAAAATTACTAATTATTATAATATCAAATAATTAATGTAACATAATAAATATCGTTTGCACTTATAAATTTTGTACTCATTACTTTGTAAGGTACTGTTCGATATAAGTTATTATTATATCCGGAGATGAAAGATCGTCCAAATTAGTCTTAAGTTACATAAATTATCATATTGGATTACAGTATTTGAGTACTAACATACAATAATTGATTTCAATCTAAAATAAATAAAAATACCATCACTCCTTTCACCCATTGTTATGTAACAATATGAGCTATCTCATTGTTGTTATGTTGCGTTTAGGTAATATTGGTTTCGTGTAATTTGACACTCGTGACCACATGTGCCATTAAGGCTGAGTGTGAGATCTTTTGGTTTTCGAAAATAGGGCATTAAATTATAAAAAGAGACAGTTATAATGAATATTCTCAGAATTCCAACAAGATTTCATGTTCGCGTTATCTGCAGTGCCAGAGTGTCAGACTACATAACCAAAACACTTGAGACATCTGTGTCCGCCCCGATGTGTGAGGGATGGAAACCATCAATCTCGTTCGTCTCCTCAAAGGTTCAACTTGTGTCTTCTTATATCTTAGAACAATTTTTTAATTAATTAAATATAATTCTGATTATTCTACCAAACCTCAAACTTTAGCTCTAAACCTTATTTAATTTGGTATCGCGGTAATAAAGAGTGCCAGTGTTACGTTGCCGCATTTCAAGGTAAGTGGAAATATTGAACCTAATATAAAGATTAAATTAAGAATAAGTGATTAACTTATTCGCCCAGCCCTTGCTCGTTTTACAGTTATGTGTTGCACTCTGTCGTAGCTAATTTTGGTAAGTGATATATTTTACGCTTGAAGTGCGGTTATTGGCCGTTAAATCATGGCTCCCAAATATGTTAGTCATGGGGGTAATTTAAATATGCAGCAAAGTTTGTAGAATGTAGAAATCGAACTCGGGTTCACAAGTCTACAAGTCAACACGATTCTACTGAGCCCCCAATAATACATCCGCCAGCTAAAAAATTATTTCCAATTTTAATCCAAACGCAATTTAAATGTAATACATTTATTACATTTTCTTTAATCACTAAATAAAACTTTAACCAAATATTACAAGATTTTAAAAATAATGTGACATTTCAATCATGACACGTCACTCTACATTTTATTTTATTTTTATAACAGGGATGGTTAAAATGATTTGTGATGCGATCTACTGTTTTCTTCAAAATGTGTTGCGATCGATTATTGCCTTACTTTCATTGCATATGGTTAAATAAGTAATGAAAAAAGTGTGTACCTTAATGTTATCTACCAAGCTTTATAAATCGGAAACATATTGTGTTAAAACTAACACTAAATAATCTTATGTATGCAGTCCATAATAGTACGATTCTTTGTCTTTGTTTGATTTAAATACGAAAAGGCCAAGTCACGAAGATATGTGACACCAAAAGAGGAATTTAAACGTTCGTTCAGTACTTTTCATACGAAACATATTTATAAAAGTTTTTTTTCTGATGATCGGACTTTTAGAAAGATGTCATTTCCCAATATAATTATTTAATTTTAAACTAACAATTTCCCAATGTCAAACACTCAAACGATTTTTCCTGTGAATTTCTTGGTATATAAGTCAAAATTGAATGGATTAGAATAGAATCGAACAATGTCTAACTTTTTTTAAACCTCTGAATCTAGTTGCAAATTCATTAACATTTCCAATTCAGAAACATTGCTTGCTATTATTTATCAAACAGGCTATTTTGCTAACAATCTTGCATATTTAGAAAAAAATTGTTGAATGGATGTAAAAAACGAAAAATCAATACCATAAATTTTTCAATTTATTTTCTACGTTTCCGACTCTACAGTTTGACCAGTTTAAAGTTACAATAATAATATTTTTTAAATACCAAAATGTCATTACAATTGGTTATGACAGAAATATTTTCTTTAATAATAGTGATATCAATAAAATTTGTACTATTATTGATTTCTTTTTCTAAAGTAAATTGAACAGATGAGTTGAATTTGTAAAAATTTTATAAAATAATATTGATTTGGTTAGTGGAAAGGCAGCAAATAATGTCATCTATATATCTAAAATAAAAAAGTATTTACAAATTAGAATTACTGTCACTAACTTTGAACTCTAAGTGAAACATCACCAATTCTGTCAGGATTGCATTCTCGAGAGGACATCCAAGGGTTTAAAGGTAGAATTTATCAATATACGAGTATTGCAAATAAGATGTATTGAAAATGAATTTTATACAGTTTATAAATTGTAATTTAGAAATTTTAGTGTGTAATTTAATTTCATCCCATCTTTCTTCTCATATAACCGTTAGTATGAGATCGTGCGATATTGTGGAAAAAGGTTATTTGACATCTAATTATATTAGTGAATAATTATTTGGGCTTAGATACTGTTCAAGTTTTGTTACTAAGATGGAGGAATTGTTAAAGTAATATGTTGATTTAATTTCAGATGTGATAGAATGGAAAGTAACATTTTTGATAAATTCCCGAAAGTAGGTTTATAAATTTATGGTAGACAATGTAGTTGAGGGTTCAGAAAATTATAGATTTTTTACTTAGTAGTCTCAGTGTCTGTTATGAATTAATTTTTACTTAAATTAGTAACAAGTTTGCTTGTGGGGTCTGACTTTAATAGTATATAAGTAAGAGGATCATCTAAAAAATGCTTAACTTTAACTTAGTAATAAATTTTATTGAGTATTATCGTGATATTTTAATGCAATTAATTTACATTAAATCTGATGGAGGTGAAATCATATTTTTAGTCTTGTTATAATGTAAATTAGTTAATCTGTTCAGTTTAATTCTGACATTTTCAAAAAGAGGTATGTTTCTATGATCAATGGAATATTCAAAGTTAGCAACATGTTTAACTTATTATTCTTGTTTATCATTTTACATTTTTTTGGCGTCCTGGTGGACCAACTGCTAAGGTCATATGCCGCCATTACGACCTCCGTTTTAGATCTTACAGTCAACAGCAACGCGAGTTTCTCTGGACGATCATTCATCCAAATACTTTCAGAGCACAACGTTGCTTATATCATGTTATCTCATTTTTTCACAGACTTTGTTTTATGATATTCTGAATACATCAACGCATTTTTCACCGAACACACTCTATACTGAGGTGTATCTCAATCCACATGGATTAGCGGATACCCTCAGCATTACACCGCGATCGATTTCCCACATGGCGAGGAAGACATGGAGCGTTTTTAAGAAACATGAAATTATTTATAATTCCTGGCATCCAGTCCCTTACTTGCTTGCTTAAAATTATATAAATGAATTTAAAACAATGATAAAATGCAATGGGTATAAATGATATGGGGTGAAGAGATTATGATTAACATTTATAGGAAAAACCCATTTTAGAAAATTAAAAACTAACCTAACTTAAACCTAGGTGATAAATGGTTTTGTTAATATTTTCATGCTTTTATTGCACTGGAACAGGTTGAAGGGGAAAAAATAGGAAGAGTTTGGTAAAGTACCACTTGTTTGAGTTTAAAGGGTGCATTGCACTCTCTGATATTTGTGATCGTGCGTATAAGTGGATGATTATGTAATTGTGACGTGTAGAATGTTTGAGATAGTTTATTTATGTATGCATGTATGTATTGTATGTTTGTGCTTTTATGTAAATCTACGATTCTAAAATAGCGGTCTGCGTTATTGATATTTATTCTGTAGTCGCTGCAGCGGTTGCAGTACTGTTTTCGATGCCGAACACCACACTGGATCTGCGTATGTTAAAATGGGGCGAATGATGGACGTGTACAATAGTTTTTTGTTTGAATGGGATATGGAACTATTTTTAATTGGCAGAAGATACAGGGATTTAATAACTATGTTGGATTTTTAAATTATGGTGTTGAAATAGGGTTTGAAATATAGGCGTGGATCTAAGGTGCCGAGGTATTTTGTGGTTTTGTTTTGTGTCCGTGAACCGTAAGTGGAGTGTAAACAGTGTTGTTTGATTTTTTACGTAGGAAAACAATGGATTTTCTCTTCTCGTGGTTTATGGATATTTTCCAGAGTCACCAGTATGGTTGAAGGTTATTGAGGTGGATACGGATCTGTGTATTAGCGACCATAGTGCCATATTGTCCGCGTAGAGTGCTGTATGGGTTTGAGGAAATGTCGGGAAATCATATACGTAGAGTGTGAAAAGTTTAAGACCTAGGACGCTGTCTTGGGTTACGCCTGTGGCAACGGAGCGGAAGGTGGACAGGGTGTTGTTAAGAGTGTCGTTTACCTGATTTAGCGAAAACATGGTTCACTAGAATTGAAATATCTTTTGTTTAACAAAATACTGTGTTTTATCCAACAGTGCCTTCGATAGAAAAAATATCAAAGAATGGATTGGGTGGAACACATTTTTTAATTTTTCATTTATTTGTTGTTAAATGGGGCTCAAAGTTTGCATGATTTTACACATATAACTCTCACTGAAATTTATTAATTTCCATTAAAAAGCACTTTAAAATTAATTCTTTCTGGTGTACTTATTATAATAAGTTATATTCATATAAATAGTATCAGAAAACGATGATATATTAAAATTTTGATTTTTATTTATAGATATTTGAACAAAAATAGTAAAGTATAGCTTTAAATCTAGATTTAAAATTCTGCCTATTCTAGCCGCCTGTTCATGTAAAGTTTTTTTTTATTCACTGTTTATGATTATATTTATAGATTCATTGGAACAAAGTTTTAAAATTGTTAATAGTTTTCGAGTAAATAACACTTTTTCTGATTTAAACAAATGAGATTTTATCGGATTCCTGCACGTCATATATTGCGAAAAAATAAATATATGTACCTCCAACTGTCCTCTGCTAGATGTACTACATGGATTTTCTATCACTCTATTGTAATTATAGAAACACGCAAATGAATGTAAGAAAATCTTAGGAAAACGTCATTCAAGTTTAAAAATAATATTACTGTGAAATTCCAGTCCAGCAACCTTCACGACACTATACCTGCTCCTGTCAATATTCAGCGACATTCTATTTACTACCCTGTTCCTTTGTTATCTAAATTGCAGTAAGTAGGGTTCTCAAATAAAGACGAAATTTTGGACAAGAAATATAAATATGGAATGAAAATACTATATTTAAATATTATGTTTTATTACATTTTTTAAATAAGAAAAAATTTATAACAAATAATAACTTTCTTAAAAACATAATTTTATTGAAGTATTCTTCTAGACTAAATTAAACTAATGGTTGTATAATTTTAATGACATAATAAAACAAAACACAAAAAATTAAATATTAAATTAGCCACGTAATTTCATATTTCTTATTTTCCGAGGATCAATGATTTCTGGAAGTAAATAATTAAAATAAAAATTTTCTAATTTCTTCACACTGCGTTTCCAAAATTCCCTATTTCTTTCTACAATTTCTATGTGCATATCACACTTAGTATATACCATAAAAAAACACATTTGTCTGTTTGTTATTTCTAGTTGTCCTTGTATCTGACAATAAAATTTATGGTTTTGTTTCAGTTTTATTTGATTAGATTTAATTTGCAAATAATTAATTTTTTTCTGTTGTGCTGTACATATTTTTCGCTGAAAATGGACACTTGATTTCTATAATTCCGTGTTCTTCAACCAGTCCGTCAGGAGATGCTGCTAAAAATGGCCTTTTTTCATCGACAAACATACCACATGGTTTCACACTAATGTTCATCTTATCCTCTAATTTTTTAATTGCCTCTTGTTCAGTCTCAATTCCGTATCTCGTTGCTGCATTTGAAAAAGTTTTGTACAATATCCGTTCCACCGCACCTGCCCGGGAAGTTTTATTTCTCATATTGTTGATTAATCCAAAATTTGAGGCTGTTACTCGTTTCAGTCGTTCTTTTAGCCATAAATCAGAATGGCTTTGTTTTCTAGTATTTTCTTCTAAAGCTTTGGGATTCGTATCTTTTAATTCCTTCATAAATGTATCCTTTCTACTTTTAAATTCTTCTTCGGATAAGTCGGGTTTTTCTTCTGCTGCATCTGGCCCGTAATTTCTATCTGTTCCGTTGTACTTATAGATCTTCCTTCTTTTGCAATGTAGTTTTCCTCTCTCTCTCCTAGATTTTCTTCTCTTATTTTCCCGTTCACAATATTTTTGTGTCTGCTGCCCAGCTTTGTGACCAGTATAGGTTTCATGAATTTTTGATAGTAATTTTCCGTCGGTGTTGTAGGCAGTTACTGCTAATTCGCATCGTGTTTTATAAGATCCTCTGAGAGAGTAATTCACTCTTTTTCCACCAACAAATTGTGCAACGTATGCATTATAGATTTCTGCTGGATTATTGTTTAATTCATAAATTAAACTTTTCGCATTATCAGCAACTCTTTTCAATGGAATTTTAATTTCATTTAATAAACCAGTATTTTCAAATTTTTTATACATGCTATCATTTGTTTCATTTTTTTTATTACAAAAGTACTCTGCACATTCTTTATGATTACCAAGAATATGAGATATACTATTTAAAATGTCACTTTGAAGGTCTTTTATCTGTTCATGCCTTACCCTGTTCTCATTTTTTCTATATTTTATCGCACAGGTTATTGCATTTCTGAATCTCATAATATTGTCAGAAATGTATTTCTTATCTTCTGCAGCAAACCCGGGCTTATATTTTATATCACGCAGCTTACTGATATAATTACGTAATAGATGATTAGTGCATTCTATTTTGTCGACTAAAACATTTGTTCCGTATGGTAATGTTTCTTTTATTTTTCTGTACACGCTGCTGTCTCCATCGCCAACAATTGTACCATAAATTAAACCGTGCATTTCCACTGAACTACAGAAGCCTTCCAAAATTGCAGCTGCTTCCATTCCTGTGCTATTTCCGTGCCAATTTTTAAAACAAAAATGTTCTTTTTTCGTTTTGAAAACAGTACTGTCATAAATCATACAATATTTATTTTTGACACTGATAAACAAAATTTTTTTTGTTTCCAAACCAGCAATACACGCTACACCTGAAAGCGCATTGTAATTTGTTCGGTACGATCTCTTACTCCATGCTCCATCAGCAATAACTGTAATTATTGGAATTCCATTTTTATCCACACTTCCCCGTTCTTTGGCAATTTTAGCTTCCTCAAGTGCAGCTTGTTTCATTTCATCAAGTGCCGTCTTGCTTATTGCTACGGATAATTTATTTTGATAACTATGATATGTTTTTGAAGAAATGGATGGAATGTCAATTGCGCTACAAAATGCAGACAACTGTCGAAATCCTCCTCCAGTAATTATTGCAGCATTTGTTGCTGCTGCATTTATATTCATGTATTCTTCGGTCAATTTTGGAGATTCCGTATGAATATACGATTTTAAGTTGCACACAGTGCACTCCAAACCAAAAATTGATTCGAATCCGATGCGTTTCTCACTAATCACATTCATATCAAAAAATGAACAACCGAACCCTTCGTGTTTTAATTCTTTTAATGCGTCCAAAAAATATTTAATATCTACAATTCTTCTGCCCGAAATTTTTTCTGCTTCAGAGTTAGTATAATGAAGAGAATCTCTTGTAATGTTTAGTGGTGGCAAATTTTCCTCAATTTCAATTTCTTTCATATAACATGATTTATACAGCAACATGTAAGCTAGTTGATGACGGATGTACATTCATGATATCATTTCCGGTTTATTAGTAATTAATATCAACTTTGAAATTTCAAATGGAACATACTATATTTTTTTACAAATTTGGAAAGTGCATCAAATTTGCTTTATAATCATGTAAAATAATCCATATGTTACATTATTAAAAAGTAAAATGGCGGGCACTTTAATATACACCAAATCGGAAAGAGAATAGTGAGCCATGACTGTGTTATGAAATAAAACAACTAACTAAAACAATTGTAATTATTATTATTATACGAAATAATATTTGTTTGTCATAATAATACAGAAAATAAGAATAAGGCACACTGAGCGTAGAAGTAAAAAGCCTTCAGGAACAATGTTTAAAATACGTTTAGCGGCTACGGAAGACTACCTGGAAATCTAAGCCGGGGTTGGGACCAATGTCATAAATCTTTCTATTACCAGCTACCAGCGATTCAGAAAGAGCATCTAGGTTGCATATTTTACAAACCCACTTATTTACAGAAAACAGAAATAAAATTTAGGTAAACGACACTCTTAACTTTCACCTGGAGGTGTCGGTTGAATAAACAGGAATGGATGAGTTTAATTAAATTAGTAGAGAATAACACGAAAATTACTTTGTAGATGATCCCTTTTAGCCATACTTTGTCGAAAGCCTTATCGACGTCTAGTAGGGCCATTACTGTTACTTTCTTTTTATTAAAATTAGTAGTTATGTCCAGGGTTGAATTAAGGCAATCGGGAATCTGTAGCCAAATTAATCATTGGGCTCCCTCCCCCTAGCTTTTAATCTGAATTTTGTTTTAAAAAAAAAGTTCACTTGAAATACAAATATATTTATTTAAATAATAAAATTGAACAAAAATATTATTGAAAGGTATTATAAATAAGTGACAGTGAACTTAGAATGGAAATAAAAATACATAGAAATCCAGTCAATATTAACAATGTATTTTTTTAAGCCGACATTTCGGTGCCATATGCAACTTCTTCAGGACAACTGTGATAAAACAGGAAGTTATAACACGACTACATAAGTGCAAATGAAAATACAAAACAATTAATTAAATAATACATACAGTTAAAAACAAGTGTAAGTAATTAAGAAGTTTTAAAAAATACTAAATATCAAACACGATGTAGTCAATAAAAAGTAAAACAATATAACGTCCAAAAGCCTCATCTAACATGGCAGTGGAAAACAATGAAATAATATTTTTTATGTCTTACAGACAGCTCGACTGAAGAGAAAGTAGGATCTAGATGGAAATTGGAATTTTAGTAATTAAAAAGAAGTGATGTCTTCTTCTTATTTGCAGCTGTTGAGAATATGGTAGTAGTTGTTACTGAGATCACTTATATCAGTCCTAAAGTTTACACTGTCCTTGTTGTCCTGGATTAATAGCATTTCCAGGAGAAGTCTCTTGTTTAGGTTAGCCTCAGTGTGAAGAATACAAATATCGAAGTCGAAGGAATGGCTACTTTCAACACAATGGTGGACAAGTGCACATTTATCGGAAGAGTTTCCTTTCCGTATACTGCGTTGGTGTTCAAGGACAATCGTTACATTTAATCCTGTAAAACACATTAGACTTCTGTAATGTATCTGTATTGTCTTTAATCGTGCTAAATAAGTTTCCAACACTTTTTTTATTCTTTAAACTTATCTTAATTTCTCTTGATGGCGCGCAATTTGAAACAACTTCTAGAAGGTTTACCCATAAAATCTACCAAACAGGCCAGAGCACATAACCACTCCGTATCTTGGAACTTTTGCCAATCATCTCTCCTTTGTACAAGAAACGTTTTTATTTCACACAGTAAATTTCGAAATCCATGTACGAACTTACTGCCAGCCTTCTTATATCTGTGTGCATGATCAAATCTGGTACATTTTCATAGAATTATATTTTAAAATATTTCCTTTAAAGAGATTTTAATGGATTTCACAATTTTTAAATCTGTGTCCATATTACTTTTAGTATTTAATTTTTTGCTGACTAACACTTGTTGGTGAATAATACAATGGTAACTTATAAATTCCGAGAATTCATTATTCTTTTGGCAACATGCGATGAATGTGTTAAAATGTTCAGTTATTGCTTTAGAACTTTAGATCCATCGTTATTTTTGATACAAATTTCAATGGTTGTAATTTAATATTTTTAATCATAATTTTGATCAAGACCCCTATTTCTTTCTTTTAACGGAGTCATATCCAACAGTTCTACTCTAGTAGTAAAATCATTGAAAACTATCTGCATAAAGACGAGCAGTTGAGCTGTGTCACTAACGTCTGTTGATTCACCCAGTTGTAAAGAAACGGACACACAATTAGTGACATGAACTTAAAATTGTTCGTTTACATTTTTACTTATAATTTCAACGCGCCGCAACACAGTATTTCAAGATAATAGTAAATTTTGAAAAGCACATTTAATATATTTTTTTTAATTTTCTAAAATACGTAGTCATGGCTCACTATTCTCTTTCCGATTAAATGTATATTAAAGTACCTGCCATTTTACTTTTTAATAATGTAACATATGGATTATTTTACATGATTGTAAAGAAAATTTGATGCACTTTTCAAATTTGTAAAAAAATATAGTATGTTCCATTTGAAATTTCAAAGTTGATATTAATTACTAATAAACCGGAAATGATATCATGAATGTCATCAACTAGCTTACATGTTGCTGTATAAATCATGTTATATGAAAGATATTGCTAAGTTGATAAATAAGCGAGATATTTGCTGGGCTTATTAAAATATAACACCCTGTATATCTATATACAGGGTGAGTCTGGGAAGACGCCCCCCCCCTTTAACTTTTTTATTATGAGTAATAGAAAAAAATGGTTCATATGAAAGTTTTATTATTTTAAATATACTATTTGATGGCAGATGTAGATATTTTTTATAAAGTCAGGTTTACAAGATACGACTATCAACTTTTATTTTTTAAATAGCAACCTATAATTATTTTACTAAAATAAAAACCGCCATTTTTTTCTCTTTTCAACGGTGTATTAGTTTTTATTAATGTATCTGAAAAAGTTCGAGAAAAATAAGAAAATTGAGAAATACTAGAAATAATTTTTATACAAATATTATAGGTGGCTATGTGAAAATAAACAAAATGTAACAGTGTTAAATTAATGTAAAAAAAGTATACATTTGCTGGTTACTTTATTTAACTTATTTTGCAAACAATAAAAAAAATATTTCGCGAAACATGCTGGCAGATGTTCAACGCTTAAATTTTTGTATTATAGAACATGGTCGTAATTTTGAACATTTGTTTTAAGTTGTTTTTGTTACTGAATTTGTTGCTTTAGTTTGTTAAGTTGTATAACACTGTTACATTTTGTTTATTTTCACATAGCCACCTATAATATTTGTATAAAAATTATTTCTAGTATTTCTCAATTTTCTTATTTTTCTCGAATTTTTTCAGATACATTAATAAAAACTAATACACCGTTGAAAAGAGAAAAAAATGGCGGTTTTTATTTTAGTAAAATAATTATAGGTTGCTATTTAAAAAATAAAAGTTGATAGTCGTATCTTGTAAACCTGACTTTATAAAAAATATCTACATCTGCCATCAAATAGTATATTTAAAATAATAAAACTTTTATATGAACCATTTTTTTATATTACTCATAATAAAAAAGTTAAAGGGGGGGGCGTCTTCCCAGACTCACCCTGTATATATATATACAGGGTGAGTCTGGGAAGACGCCCCCCCCCCTTTAACTTTTTTATTATGAGTAATAGAAAAAAATGGTTCATATGAAAGTTTTATTATTTTAAATATACTATTTGATGGCAGATGTAGATATTTTTTATAAAGTCAGGTTTACAAGATACGACTATCAACTTTTATTTTTTAAATAGCAACCTATAATTATTTTACTAAAATAAAAACCGCCATTTTTTTCTCTTTTCAACGGTGTATTAGTTTTTATTAATGTATCTGAAAAAATTCAAGAAAAATAAGAAAATTGAGAAATACTAGAAATAATTTTTATACAAATATTATAGGTGGCTATGTGAAAATAAACAAAATGTAACAGTGTTATACAACTTAACAAACTAAAGCAACAAATTCAGTAACAAAAACAACTTAAAACAAATTATTTTCACATAGCCACCTATAATATTTGTATAAAAATTATTTCTAGTATTTCTCAATTTTCTTATTTTTCTCGAATTTTTTCAGATACATTAATAAAAACTAATACACCGTTGAAAAGAGAAAAAAATGGCGGTTTTTATTTTAGTAAAATAATTATAGGTTGCTATTTAAAAAATAAAAGTTGATAGTCGTATCTTGTAAACCTGACTTTATAAAAAATATCTACATCTGCCATCAAATAGTATATTTAAAATAATAAAACTTTCATATGAACCATTTTTTTCTATTACTCATAATAAAAAAGTTAAAGGGGGGGCGTCTTCCCAGACTCAGCCTGTATATCTGACCTCATATAAGAATATACAAAGTTTTCAGAAATCATAATTAATTCATAAAACAGAACTTAAACCTAAAACCTGTTTTATTAAAACATTAATTATAATATCCCAAAAAAAATATTTAGGACTTCTTTTGAGCGCGTAAGACTGCTTATATGTGGTCAGACATCCGTGAACGCCCGTGTTCAGGTATATACATATATATATACAGGGTGGTGACTCGCTCAGCCGGTCATAGGGATTTAACATGGAAGATAAGTTTTTTGCAATTTCCTGCTTCCCTAATTATTTTAAGCAAAAACGCTTCAAATAAAACTTTTGGGCATCAAATTCTGCATCTAAATCAATAAACTGAATTACTTTTACGTGCATTGTAACGACAGAAATTAAATATGAAAATGTCGAAAATTACGTTAAAACTATTGATAGCCATGGAATTGAACAAAAAAAAAAATATATGCTTGACGTTTTACCTGTCAAAACATCAACGTTTGGCGTCCATATATACATATATATATATCTGAATCCAGGCGTACTAAATATTTTTTTGGAACTCATATCCATATTATAGTTAATTATTTAATAGAACAGGTTTTTGGTTTAAGTTCCGTTTTATTAATTAATTATGATTTCTGAATTTTTTTTATATGTTAAAATTAATTATCGCGCGTCGCTTATTCAACATTCAAAAATGTTAATTTCTTTTTAAGAAAGTTCAAATGATGCTGCAATTATTGCTTTAGATTGTAAATTAAGCTTTATGGAGAAATTTGCTCTCTAGACAATTTGGTTTTTAGGTCTTTAATTTATTGTAACATCCGAAATGTCAGTTTCCCAAGTTTCTAGCACAAAAGCATACCGGATATTTCGGATAGAACTCTTTTATTTAAAAAAAAATTCTATTTATATGAACGTATGTCTAATGACTGAACAATTTAAAATGTAAAAGTTTTAAACTTTCATTTATACCTACATTTTTCGAATAAAAAAAGGACAACAGTAATAAGGAACGGAATACTACAACGACTTCTGTCTTAAATCTTATATTTTCCTATTAACAATAATATTTATTTTCATTATAATGATCCTAACATCAATTATTATGGTACTAGTAGTCATGAAAATTGTCAACTGCATCGAAAAACTACTAAATATTGTAACGAGTACTCTCTGGCACAGTCGATATGACGTATTATGACGCGCGTTTAGCGCTGTCTCATACGTAATATTGTAACGAGTACAATACTGTTCTCTCTGGAACCATCGATATATGACGGTAGCGCGCGTTTTAGCGGTGCGTCATTAGCATTGTGTTGAAATACGTTTACAATGGTCTAGATTACTCTGGAATAGTGTAGAAGTAAGATGATTTAGTATAAAAGGCAGAGTTTGGGCCGGCAATAATCTAAGTGATTTAAGGCTGTTCGACCCCTGTCTCATAGAACTGGCATTTTTATTTAACTTTTGCAATAGATTTCTCGTCACTGAAGTGTTTGTTATGATTACAAAAAAATACACGTATTGTTCAATACTTTAGAAATAAACTGTCAGCCTTAAAATTTTGAAATATATATATATAATAATGCTCATATTTTCTATCACGATTTTTTTATTTAAATTTGCTTCATGCTATTTTGTAGCATTAGTTTTATTATTCTCGAGGAGCCTAAAGACGAAATTATTAAATTATTCGTACTCGCAAAAAATGGGAAAATGTGTTGAACAAATCCAAATTTTTCAGACAATTTTCGGACATATTTTTACACGTTACGCCGGTATTTAGGCAACTTATTTCACTCTTAGTTTTCTACCTACCTCTTCAAGTAACCCAACCGTAATAAAATCAGTAGGGGATAATCTTTCTGTCCTCAAACACAATATCGTGCAGGTATAAATATGAAATAATACTATTTCTTGTTTTTTAAATTTGATTGATTCTCAATACAAACTTTTTGTTACATTAATATTATGTACTTTGAATTATATATCCCAGTAAAGCAAATGATTAGCTGCCAATGATACAAAAAAAAATTGTTCCTAATTAATATTTTGGTAAGAAATGGTTAGCTGTGAGCACTCAGTGCAAAAAATGCAGAAAATTGAATAGATAATAATTTATTTACTACAGGTTCTATAAATGCAGAAGTCAAAGAAGTTACATAATTCAGAATTATTATTATATATAACTATTACTAAAAAAAAAGTTTTGTTTGATAAATAAATATATATCTTAAACACAAATTACTAATACAAAAATTACACTGCATGTTTCATTTTTTCATTTTCACTGAGAAAATAACAAAAATATTAGACTAACATGATATGCCTCAAATATTATTAAAAGTCCAAATTACAAGATTAAAAAGTACTAATATGCTACGCGGGGAGGTAAGTTACGTATATATCTCGAATCAATTAATTCTGGCAAAATCCCTTGGTAATAAAATTTCTTCAGTTGCTCTTTTTCTTGCCAAAATATCTCGTCACGATGAATTTCTTGTACAAATATATCAAGTGGGGTCCATACAACAAAATAACATGATTTTCTTTTCGTTATGTGGAGTTGACCTTGAATTTGGTACATATAATTATGATTTTCTTTTAACATTATCTCACCGTTGTGTATTTTAAGAAAGTTAATTTCATTTTGTTCTATTGAGATTTTTACAGTCGACACTTTTCCTTTTGCGGGGCATTAAATTTCAATAATTTTGTCATTGCCAATAAGCCCATCTGGAGAAGCAGCCTAGAATGGCAACATTTCGTCGATAATTAATCCACTTGGTTGAACTTTCACATGAAACTTCTCTTCAAATGTATTTATAGCAACTTTTTCATTTTGTACGCCGTACATAGTGTTCAAATTTCTTTCGAATCATAATGTTTTTCACTTTCAATAACATTTTGAGACGTAGTTGCTTCAGCGATGGTACTCGTACTCTCAGAAGAGCTATAAAAATAAAAATATCGTATTTAAATATACAATGAAAATGACTAAAAACGATAAATTTAGCAATACAAGCAGTAGTTATATTTAATAAAATAATAAACACATGACAGAATAATAAATGTTTGACAAAATTAGTATAAGTACGCTCAGCTACTAACAATTATAATTTCTAGTTACTATTAATATTATATCATTATTTATTAAAATTATTAGTAATTTATCAATTTACAAAAACTTACCATTTTTTAAATTCCTTTATTTTTCGCAGTCTTCGCATTCGGCTTTTAGCTGACAGTTTTAACCATATTTACTTTTCACAATATAGTATAACTAAATAAAAAAAAGATTATTTGAAAAAACAAACAATATCGAGAACAATCCGAAATCTAGATGTAACAAATATCTCTGTAATTGCACTACTTACTGTAACAAGACAAGTAATAGAATAACAACAAAAATATTTTGT
Organism: Pterostichus niger; assembly: GCA_947425015.1. Lineage (NCBI taxonomy): Eukaryota > Metazoa > Arthropoda > Insecta > Coleoptera > Carabidae > Pterostichus > Pterostichus niger. The sequence goes on from OX380348.1 coordinate 14,202,662, forward strand.
AGGAGTAAAGATGTAGGTATAACGGTTAATCTTCGCAATTCTTAAAATTGATTGAGTAAAAATGTTAAGGTAATTACGAAGGGTCAACCAATTAGGAGTGGATACGACCAGTTGCTGAAATATATTTACAAAAGAACTAATATATATTTACAAAATTTCCATATTTATCTATTATCTTATATAGATTAAAAATCGAATAGTTCTCTTTATCTTCATCTGGATTAAATATATTATTATCTATTACAACACTGTCTACATGCATTATAATTTAAAACAGATTTGACGTGGTATTATGTCTACTGTTTCCATATGAAAACAGCTGTTTGCATAATATTCAATTAATCTCAGAAATATATTCATGAGGTAACAAGTTTACAAATGTTTGTAGGTATTATTAGAAATATATAAGAAGTCGTCACACTGAAAAACTAGCTTGTTGGAAAGCATTGAAAATTTTAGTTTTACCCGCAGGGATTAAGTTGTAAATTTTATGATTTATGACATGACCCTTTTGAGAAGAACTCAAATACAACGTGCAGTGCTGGACTGGTTGTATAAGTGCAAGGCGAATATTTCAAAATCAAGAAACGAAATTTTATTTTAGGGTCGAACAGCCTTAAAAGTGACTGATCTCAAGAGAGAATAAAAAGACCGTGCTTTGGACAATAGAGGCTAGAAAAATATACTCCAAGAACGACTTCATAAATTTTTGGTTGAAGCTGGTGAAACAGCGAATACTTCTTCTGGCTTTTACAACCCTTGTCGGGTTTTCGCCTCCTCCACGATCTGCCTCCATTCTTGTCTATTCTGTGCTTGTCTTCTCCAATCTCGAGCATTTAATTGTTGGAGATCTTTGTATACATCGTCGATCCATCTTAGTCTTGGTCTACCTCTTGGTCTCGTTGTGCCTGGTGTACTACCGGTTCATTTTCAGGCATCCTTGCGAAATGTCCCAGCCATCTTATTCTCATGCTTCTAATTATGTTTGTGATATTTGGCTCATTATAAATTTCGTATAGTTCGGCATTGTATTTCTTTCTCCAAGTTCCGTCCTGCTCTTGAGTTGGTCCAAATATTCTTCGAAGGATTTTTCGCTCGAAGACCAGGAGTTTGTTTGCGTCTTCATTCCGTAGGGTCCAGGTTTCAAATCCGTATGTTAGTATTGGACGTATGATAGTTTTGTAGACTCTTATCTTAAGTCGATTGCTTAGAAGTTTGGACCTCAATAGCGACACTAGGGAGTAGTACGCTTTATTGCTGGCGGTTATTCTAGCTTGTATGTCCAGTTTGATATCGTTCTTTTCGTTTATTATTGCTCCAAGGTATTTGAAATCTGTTACCTTTTCAATATTCAGTTCCGCTTGTATTCGAGAGTATCTTAGGTTTGCCTTATTCTGTGTATGCATACATTTGGTTTTGGACATATTTATTTTTAAACCATACTCTGCTGCATTTTGCTGCAGTATTTGGAAGGCCGTTATTACACCTTGTTCTATGGTTCCTACGATTAATAAGTCGTCAGCGTACGCTAGTATCTGTTGCCGATTTCTGTATAGATAGTCATCTCCTTTTATTGGGTTACGTCGTATAATACTTTCCAGTACTATGTTAAATAATATAGGAGATAGTGGGTCTCCCTGCTTAAGGCCTATATTGCTCGATATTGCGTTTGTTAGATTGGGACCTATTCGTATCTTATAGCTTGTATCTTCTATAGTCGTTCTTGTCAGATTTATTAGTTTTCGGGGTATATTTAGCTCTTCCATAGCGCTCCAGATTTTCTCATGAATTACACTGTCGTACGCTTTTTCAAAGTCAATAAATATCAGGTGAAGATCTGTGCCGAAATCTCTAGCTTTTTCCATTATCTGTCTTAGCGCGAATATTTGGTTAGTGGTAGCTTTCCCACTAAGAAATCCTGCTTGTTATGACCCGATGTACTTTTCATATTGTTTCAGTTTTTCGAGGATTACGTTGGCTAGTACTTTGTATGCTACATTTAATAAACTGATTCCTCTGTAATTTTCACATTTGGTGTTGTCACCTTTTTTATATATTGGGCATATAATTCCTGTTTTCCATTTAGTAGGTAATTTCTTTGTCTTCCAGATTTCTTTTACCAGTTTATGGATTTCGTTCTATAGCGGTTCCCACCCTCTTTTAGTAACTCTGCCGGGATATTATCTTCGCCTGGTGATTTATGGTTTTTTAACTTCTTTATGCTATGCACTATTTCTTCATATGTTGGTCCTTCTATTTCTTCTTGCTCATCGTTGTTGTGCTCTTGTGTTTGGGGCAGGTTATTTGAGTTAGAGTATGTTCCCTGTACTGGTACCTGCGTCACGTTAAGTAGTGACTGGAAGTACTTCTCCCATCTACGGAGCTTATCTTCTTTGTTTACGAGCAACGTGACATCTGTGTTGCGACATATGCCTGTATTTGATTTATATCACCCTTTTATGCTCTTTATTTCTTTGTATGCTTTTCTTGTTTCGTTTACCAGCATATTTTCTTCTATACTTTCTATTTTCGCTTTTATGTAATCTCGTTTCTTTCTTTTCAGTAAAGATCTGACTTCTCTTCTTTTGTTGTTATAGTTATCGACAGCGCTTCTTGTGGCCTGCTGCAATGTTTGTTGATGTGCTTGTTTCCGTCTTTCTATTGCCATTTGGCATTCTTCATCAAACCATCCATTCTTCGTGAATTTTTGAAATCCTATATTCGTGGATGCCGCCTCTGTTATTACATTCTGTATCTTCTCCCATCTGTCGTTTACGAATATATTTGGAGGATCGTTCAGTGCTGTAGTTTTCGTTTCTATTTCTTCTTTGTACTCTTTATTAGCTTGCGCATTATTTAAGTTCTCTACTTTCCATCTTGGACTTCGCTGAGTCTTCATTTTTTTGCCTTTGTCCGCTCTGTGTCTCAGTATTCCCCGGACTAGATAGTGATCACTGTCACAGTCTGCTCCTCTGAGACTTCTTATGTCGAGGAAATTGAATCTATATTTCCTATCTATGATAATGTGGTCTATTTGGTTGATAGTCCTCCCGTCGTTTGAGTGTCATGTTGCCTTGTGAATATCTTTATGGGGGAAAGTAGTGCTACTAATTGTCATGTTCTGGCTAGCTGCGAAGTCTATAAGACGTTTCCCGTTGTCATTGCTCTGTTCGTGCTTACTATGTGATCCTATTATGGGATAATATTGTGTCTCTCTTCCGACTTTTGCATTTAGGTCCCCGATTATTATGTGCATATCGCTTTTGGGTGTGTTGTCGTATGTCTCTTCCAGCTGTTGATAAAAGTTGTCCTTCTCTTCTTCACTCTTATCTTCAGTTGGGGCATATGCACAAATAATCGACATAGTGTGTAGATTTCCTTTGACTCTCAAAACACTTATTCTATCGCTAATTGGTTTGATATCTATGGTATTAGATGAGATTTTATCGCTTATTGCAAATCCTGTTCCATACTCGTGGCGTCCACTATAAAATAGTGTATACTTATTACTAGTTATGTTCCCGTTACCTGGCCATCTTGTTTCTTGAATCGCTGCGATGTCTATTTGGTATTTCTCTAGTTCTGCAGTCAATTGTTGCAATGCGCCTGGTCTATACAGACTGAGAGCGTTCCATGTTCCTAATCTTAAATCCCTTTTCCTTTGCTTAATTCGTTTCCAGTTTTTCCTTTCATTCCGAGGCTTCTCTTGAGGTCTTTTAACTTGTGGTGTTTTCCGGAGCCGAGTAGTTAGCCCTTCGTCCAACCCCCTTTTCGGAGGACCATTTCTTCCGCTTCCGTCAGCCCTGAACCAAGGCCCAGGTTTCCAGGGTTCACCTCGAGGAGGTGGAAGTCGGAATTGGGTAGGAGAGGCTATGCGGTGCCGTTAAGGCTCCGTGCGGTACGCATGCACTACCCCATTGGAACCCCAGCGGATACTTACGAATTCCAAAAATCTGACGGAAGAACTTATGGAAAATTTCAGAAGCCTGAAGACTAAATTTGAAGAAAATTGTAGAACCTTGGAAACTAAATTAGAAGAAAATTCTAGAAGTTTAGAAACAGGCTTGGTAACTAAATTAGAAGAAAATTCTAGATGCTTGAAAGCCAAATTATAAGAAAGCTCCAGAAGCTTGGAAACAAATTTGGGAACTAAATTTGAACAAAAATTTGAAAAATTTGAAGATCATTCATGATATTTTGAAAAACATTAGAGAAATTATAAAGATAAATTTAAAAATGTTAAAGAAGAAATAGAAGCAGAATTGGCAACATTGAATCCGTCATTGATTCACGAACAGCCAAATGTCAAACAAATTAACGACTCGATTCAGAAAACGTCATCTAGTGACCAGCCATTGAATAACGGAGAAGGCGTAGATTTAGTGACAAAGGGAAAAGAATCATTGCAGAGATTCCACATGAAACCACCACAGTTTGATGGCAAGGTGTCTTGGCCTAATTATTAAGCGCAATTCGAAGCTGCCGCAGTATCTAATGATTGGCCATCATCTGAGAAGGCAACAGTAATCAATGCGCTGCATGGTGACGCAGTGGATATATCGCAAACAATTCCTCCAGAAGAGCCGCAGAACTATCAGCAACTAGCTAAATGCTTGGAAATGCGATATGTATACGCACATTTGCAACAAGTGTATCACTCAAAGCTGAGAAATAGATGCCAGAAATCAAATGAAAGTCTACATGAATTTTACTGAGATATTGCCAAGTAAAATACAATTTCGATGTAGGAACTGCGGTGAGTTAGGGCATGTGCAAAGTCGCCGCGGGAATCAAATGAAGAAGAACACAGGGAAAAAACTAATGCGGGTTGACACAGGAGGGCGACCGTCGATCCATCATCAAGATGTCTTGAAGCTAACTGAACACGTCGAATCCTTACGACCTAGAGTAAATCTCATTTTTGTGGATGCGTTGATCGACAGGACACCATATATGCTTTGCTGACTGATACAGGTGCGACAAAAACCATCATCAGACCTGATACTCTAAAGAAACCGATAACGATTGAATCAACAAAATGGCGACTGCGCACAACAACAGGGTCCGCCCCGATCTTACGGACCACAGTGATAGACACCCATTGGCTGACTGAAGAAATTTTGAAAGACAAAGAAATGGATTTGGAATTGAAACACCTACTAGAATGGAAGAAAGAAGGTCGAAAACCAACCTGGCAAGAAGTTGCAAGACATTCAAAAACCGTAAAATCGTACTGGACGCAGTGGGACTCCATTGTTGTAGAAAATGGAATACTGAAACTTATCCTGGAAGGTCCTGAGACTACGGGGCTAAAGCTGAAGATCATAATCCCCAGGAAAAGAAAACCGGAACTACTGAAGGAGATTCATGATGAAACTACTGGGGGACACTTAGGAGTAACGAGAACAGTTCAGAAGCAGAGTGAGCGATTTTACTGGGTTAATTGTCGAGAGGACGTAAAGCAGTGGTGCAAGAAGTGCGTAGTATGCGCCGCAAGCTACGGACCTCAAAGACGTCAGAGAGCCCCAATGCGTCAATACAATGTTGAAAGCCCGTTTGAAAGAATCACAATCGACGTGGCCGTTCGATTTCCTGTATCCGACAAGGGAAATATATACATCATAGTGGTCATGGCCTATTTCAGCAAATGGATTTAAGCTTATGCGTTGCCAAATCAAGAAGCCGATACAGTAGCAGAAGAACTTGTTAACCAGTGGATCTGCCGAATCGGAGTGCCGTTGTAACTACACTCAGACCAAGGAAGAAACTTTGAGTCGTCTCTGTTCCAAGCGATCTGCGAGCTATTGAACATTCGCAAAACCCACATTAAGATAGCATGGTCGAGCGTATGAACAGGACCATCAATAGACACTTCTCCAAGGTTATCTCCGGTCACCAAAAGAACTGGGATTGTCATCTACCAATGTTCCTGTTAGCTTATCGATCATTCGATCATGAAACAACAGGACAGACTCCGGCTACCATCGTCTTTGGTCATGAACTGCGATTACCCTACGAATTGAAATTCGGCACCAAGCCAGCTGAAAATTTGGCTGGCGAAGATTTCGTCACTGAACTTCGGAAGAAGATGAATGACATCCATGAGCAAGTAAGTTCTAACATTTAGAGTGCTCGTGGCAGGATGAAAGACCTATATAATGTCAAGGCTGAGAGTGGTGGATATCAAGCCGGGGATCTGGTTTGGCTATACTTCCCTTCGCCGGTAACAACAACGATGGCAAACGAAGTGTGCTGCCCGATAAGGATATCCTAAAACTAGCTGTACCAAACCTAGGCTGTGGCCTTGATGAATTGAACTGGAGAATTGTAAGAAAGATGCTGGAAACTGTTTTCCAATATACCGGAATTGAGATCCTGGTGTGCAGCTATAATCCCTGTGGCTCAACAGTAGTGAAAAGAACTGTGGACTGTTATTTCCACCAAACGTTACACTGCTCACGGAGATCAAAGTGCAGATATCGGCATGGCTCAGAAAAGTTTCGGGACGAAACATCCTTAAGGAAGAGAAGTGTAACGAGTACGGTCCAGGGCTCTCTGGAACAGTCGATATGACGTAGTTTGCCGCGCATTTAGCGCTGTCTTACGTATACGAGTACAATCCTGTAAACATCGATATATGACGGGTTTTAGAGTTGCGTCATTGTGTTGAAATACGTCTACAATGATCTAGAATACTCTGGAATAGTGTAGAAGTAACATGATTTGGTATAAAATGGAGAGTTTAGGCTGACAAGAGCCAGTCTGTATTGAAGTGTGAACAGTGCAAGTCGTTGCTTAGTATTTTAATGTGAATATAAATAAGTAGTGTAAATAAATAAATGTCTTAGTAGATGTACTACATTATTTTCGTTTTAAATAAATATATTGTTAGTGTTTTCGTTGTTCATGTTTCATTTAATAATAAACTTCACCGAACCCGAAATTGTAATAAACGTTACAATATCTATCTTTTTGAATGTGGCACTAGAACGTTGTTACAATCATTGATATTATTGTTCTTTTAAAAGTGTAATATAATTTACGCATTTATCATGATTAAATTTTAGTTTTGAATTATTTCATATATTACGGTATTTATTTTTACAAATTAAAATGTTCAAATTTATAAGATTTATATAGTTCTTCATTTTTGATAGAAACATTTCTATAAAGTTAGTTAAAGAGTATATGTGTCATTGTTCTTCAAACATGTGTTCAAATGTCATTTCTTAATTTAGATTTGATATTAATTTACTTTTTGAAAATAATTGTTTTTTAATTTAGATTATAATCTACAGATTCTCTGTACTCTAATTGGAATTATGTTCAAGAAGCAAATAAACAAATAATACATTGCTACTTAAGTTTGTAATTGTTCTTATAGTGAATAGTATATCATATGTACAATGATTTTATTTTATTTTTTCAGCAAGGAGTCGGCACCATGTATTATCCAAAAACATCTACGGATGAAGATGATGAGTAAGTATGAACAATAAATTAAAGCGCTTTTAACGGAGAAGAAATAAAATAAATGCCAATCGGTCATTTGCTTATATTATTCATACGAATTCATTTTAAAATACTAACGTTATGGAAGAAATAGTATATACATTTTGTAAGAGAATATATTGCCTACAACTATTGCAAACAGTGTGGTTGAGACGAGAAGAGATGAGAAATTACATGTGTGGTCTTGTTTCATGTCGAATAGACTAAATAATGTCTAGATTTTTCTCATTCCAAATATGGTCGTCTCGAATGAGAATCTTGGCGAGATTTCTAAAATTTTTTCTAAGTATATTTTTTATAGTTTCTATTTGATTAAATATTGCGCAACTCTAAAATATTGTAATCATTTAAAAAATATGTATTCTTTTATTTGATTGTTATTCAACGAAAGTTATACAATAAAATGAAATACTTTTAATTTGCTCAAATAAAATTGTCTGCTTCAAACCATTTACAGTATGTATATGTTGCTTAAATAATGAGTGTAAGATTACGAGGACAACCTATAAAAAAATAAATGATAGTTATTAAAGGTTCTTTACGTCATTCCTAGTATGAAGAATAAACTATCTTGGATGAACGAAATTATGAACAGCAGTGATTATAAGATCCATTGGGTATTAACCATCTAAAATGACTAACAGAGGCGCAATATTTTTTTTAGTAAGAAATCGTACTTTCTTAAATTTTATGTAACTGCGCCGTGCTAAATTTTATAGGGCCGTGCTGCGTACACCAAATATAAGTCTAAACAGCATATAACTAAATGCTAGAAACCCCCGATAAAATTAACCATCTAGCGTTAAACGGAGAACAACTCCTATATGAAACAATACACAAGTGTAAATAAATAAGACATAATGGCACGGTAGGCGGACCAGGCATAAAATATTCTTCCGTACAGAAGTACACAAGTAATGTCCTACTGTAATTCAAACTGTGTTACATTTGCAGTTAGTATTAATTCGTTTTGCTGTTTATTATAAAATACTTAAGTTAGGAATTGTATTGTTTTGTTTATTTTATTTTATTAAATTTGGATTTAGGCCTGTTGGCCACTAATCAGTATATAGATGATTGTACATTATGTGTTGATTACATTTAATTTATTAGATCTATGTCTGTCAGAAATTTAACATGGGTATTCAAGGCTTTTAGGTTGTTGGCTAACGTGTTACCTTCGTCATGTTCGCTATTTTGTGTTTCTATCTTTGGGTTGCATATTTTGTGCATTCCTGTATGAAATGCTAGACAATAGTTTCGGAAGAGCATTTTTCACAGGTTGTTGGTTCTTTTTTTACTTCCTTGTACGAAGTAAAGGAAGTATTGTAATCGCGAAAATTTTCGGTTCTCAGATTTCAACGGAAATAGGTGTTTTGGCCCTCCCTGAATCCATTTTGACTAATTTCGTCATGCCGTCTGTACGTACGTATCTCGCATAACTCAAAAACGGTAAGCCGTAGAAAATTGAAACTTTATATTTAGGACTGTTATAACATCTAGTTGTGCACCTCCCTTTTTGGTCATTATACAACTACCGGAAGTGGTACTTTACTTGAAGCCTATAATAGATTTTCATGAAAAACTATATTCAAATATAATTTAAAACTTTCCAAATTTGGTATATAAGACTACTATATCAATGGAAATAACATAATAGATTTTGATTAAAATAGACTAACCGGAAGTGGCACATTACATGAAGCTGCTAACAGTTTTCCTTGAAAAAAATGGTATTATTTTAATTTTAGAAATGAATGCTGCAAATAAAAGTTTTAGAGAATTAAATTCTGCGTCTAGCACATTAAGAATTTTTAAATTAGCTTTTTGCATAAACGAGATATCTAAATTTAAATATTATATATTTTTTGATTTTTAAAAAAATTAAGTTTGCTATGGATTAGAACAAAAAATAAAAGATTTAATGTCAAATATGTGCAATAAAAAATATCTATAGTTTAATACGTGTACAAGGAAGTCATGTGGTGTCCACATCAGATTTTTTTGAGGATGTGTTCGTATGCATATTTATTGTGGAATTTTGAGCCTCTCTATACTCGTAACTTCTTATAGATTCATATTCATAAAATGTTATTTTGAGCAAATCTATAGCTTATAGTTCTCTATAAAGTCTTACAATTCCTATAAACTTATAGTCAGTTATATGCTCACCATAAGTCCTTATAAAATTTTAAGATCATCACATCATGTGTGTTAAATTCCAATAATGAATAGTAATTTGCAAATTTTACAATTTAAGAGACCATATGAATCCTTTCGGCATGAATGATGAGCATTTCAAGCGAAATTTTGGGTTATACAAAGTTACACTATAAAATTATTAGAGATTAATAAGTTTTCCATAACTGGAATTCAAACATTACGATTTACATAAAGAAAAATATTATTAATAACATTGTAAATATGTAAAAGTGTGCATTTTTGTGCGGGACGTAGAAATTCGAGTATTATGCGTGCCAAAAATGCATGGATTTAGCTAAACCGATCTGGATTAAATATGTCATTTAGTTACTACCCATTTTTTAACACAATATTTTTGTCGTTTTTACGAGCGGCCGATTTTTGTTCTTGTCAAGTTAATTTTATAAAATTTATTGAAGTATTTTTTACTTTACTTATGTGTCTAAAGTATTTTAATCATTTAAAATAGTTATTTGTGTATTAAGAGCGTAAAGTGATTCTTTGTTACTCGAACACGGCAATAGTGTAAGAGGAACAAAGACTCTTTACGCTCGTGATACACACATAATTTTTTCTACAATTGCATCTTAAAATTATTCAAAAACATATACGTACTGAAAATAAATGCGCTCTGTTAACTGTCAATATGACAAGTTTCTGTTTAGTTTGTATCCCGGGTAACTATTGAAATAAGCGCACATTTAATATCTTTTTCGCGCGTTACCATTTGAAACGCGCGCATTTAAGATCTTTTTCGCGAGTTGCCATTGGAGACGCGCAAAAAAGATATTTTTCGATTGTTCTACAGAAAACTTCAACATTACGATGACAAATGGGAGCGTAATTGTCAACTTTCCATAGCAATCGTAGAAAAAATATTTTTTATCACAATATTTTTGTCGTTCTTACGAGCGGCCGCTTTTTGTTCTTGTCAAGTTAATTTAATAAAATTCGTTGAAGTATTTTTTACTTTACTTATGTGTCTTGTATCATTTTGTGCGTATTCTCATCCAGTATCTAGTGGTGTTTTTTGTTGTCTCGCACCATACTTGAGTTTTTGTTACTTTTATTTCATATTTGTGACTTATTTTAAACAGTTGACGTAAACAAACATGTGTTTTCGTGTTTTTGTCGCGCATATACGGCTAACCTTGATAAGTTTAATTAAACTAATCCGAATATTTAAATATTAAAAAAAAAATCGTATTTTAACCTATAGTGTATTTTATTTTAAAATAATGTCTGAAGGGAGTACTAAGTGTTCTGTAACTAAGCGAGACAATTTAGTAGGTTGTGAAGGATCTTGTATTCAATGGTTTCATATCTCTTGTGTGAACATAAGGGAAGCTTAGTTCAAAGTCCAAAAATGTAATCTTTTGATGCAATTCGTGCAAAATAAACTGTACAATTATTTGAGACCTGCATAAATAAAGTTGATACAAATATCACTCAATTATACTCAGAGGTTAATCTGAATCTACATTACTTATTATGTTTTGAAAACTTAAAAATTTAAATCAATGATCTTTTTAATACAAATTTTACATTTAAAAATGACATTAATTATATAGTGGATTATAAAATAACAAAGTTCTTAAAAAATAGAGCCGAGATCCTACGCACTATTTACCCTGTTTCATTAAATATCACCCTGGATAACGTCAAAGGAGGTAATAATGGTGCTGTTATAATTACATGAAATAATTCTGAAGATCTTAATAAATTTGAAAAGTTTGTTAATGAAAATCTTAGTACTAAATATGAAGTTAAACAACTGACGTATCAGAATTGTGGGTATGTCGGAGATTCTTTCTAAAAATCAATTCAAACACTATTTTTTTAATCAAAATAAATCTTGATTAAAACATTTATGCTGGACTTGTATTGTCTATTAATTTGAACAAATTGAACAAAAATATTTCACAACGTTTCGAGTAATGTAATCTACACTCGTCTTTAGGTGATAATGACTAAATACTATGCTTCATCTTCTTCTTCTGATGGCACTACAGCCCAAATCGGGCCTGGGCCTACTGGGCACACCGAGCCGCAGTTTTTACCCTATCGTACTGCCGGTCTTCGTAGTCGAATGCTACATTATTTAAGACGTATAAGTGACTAGCTTATAGCGCCCGACTGTGATAAATACATACATGTAACTGTATTTTTATATTTTACGACAAATCATACATTGTCGACAGGCGGATTCGAACTTAACACGCTCGGCCACCGCGCCTGTAAAAACTACTATATAAAAAATACTATGCTACAAGACTAAATATAGAAGAGGAGTTCACAGTTCGTGACGAAATCACTCGACCGTTGTAGTTTGGTTTCTAGGTAGCCTGATCTCTTCCAGTCGGCCAATGAGTGGTTTCCACATATTCCTGATCTCGACGCTTGGTTGGCTGACGATACCTAAGTTTTAGGTAATGTAGATGGCTTCCTTGAATTTCCGTTTCCGCCAATGTTCTTCTTTATGTATAATTTCTGTTTCTGTCCACTTCATGTGATGCCCTTCCTCCCATGTATGGCAGGCTGTGTCTTTTATGATTTTACAAATATTAATACACTATTTGAAATGCACATCTCTTAACATACTCTGATGTCACGTGAACCTAGGTTCCTCAGTTACAATCTTCCAGCTGACTGTGTCATTTGTCATTATATATTTAAAAATACAGTTTCATGTACTTATCACACTCGGGCGCTATAAGTTAGTCACTTATACGCCTTAAATAATATAGCATTTAATTAAGAAAACCGGCAGTAAAATCTGCGGCTCGGTGTGTTTGTTAGGCCCAGTTCTTCATGGATTATAGTGCCACAGAAAGAAGAAAATGTTTTCTATAACATGTAAATTTAACTTGTCTAATATTGAAGGTGTCAGGCTTGGCTAAATAAAACGTTATCCATTAATCACGTTTTAAATACGCGAAAAAGTTGAATTAGAATAAAAACGCATCTAATAACTGTCAACTATTTAACAGTTCAATATTTTGGTAAAACCTGAAGTTGGCTGCGAGTTGCTAGTGACTTTTGGTGAAATCGGCACATTCGGCCGGCACAAGTCGGACATAGAAAAACCCGGCAAATTTGAATGTCAAGATAATTGGTTGTAAATCTAGTGACTTTTGGAGACTAACCATGCCTGACCTAGTACAGAACGTATTTTTATGGTAAAAAATAACAAACCGCTTGCGTCTTATGTCGAACTTGTACTGTTCGAACTGCCGTTTTTCCCAGAAGTTACTAGCCAACTTCAGGTTTAGCCGTCAAGTACGGTTTAGCCAATATTTTAATATATTATAATTTCTATTATGTACATTAAACTAATGATTATTTTACCATTGTTATTTAAATATCAATAAGCATTTTAATGCTGATATTAATTATTATAACATAAAAATCAGAAAATATGTGAAATGTGGCGTCAGCCATATTAACAATTCTTAACTTTTAACATGCTGTTAGCTGACAACATAGTTAACATCATTTTATGCAACCGGGCCTCAGTGTTAAAGTAGGTATTTTATTTATGTACTATTACTTTAGTTATCCTGGAAATATGGAGAGCAGAAGAAATGCCAAAAGAGTGGGAAACAGGAAAAATAATTACAATACACAAAAAAGGAGATCAGCAATCATGCCAAAACTACAGGGGTATATCACTGTTGAACACAACTTAAAAAATACTATCAACATTAATACTATTACTTTAGTTATCCTGGTAATATGGAGAGCAGAAGAAATGCCAAAAGAGTGGGAAACAGGAAAAATAATTACAATACACAAAAAAGGAGATCCGCAATCATGCCAAAACAACAGGGGTATATCACTGTTGAACACAACTTACAAAATACTATCAGCATTAATACAAAGAAGAATTGTGGATGCAACAAGGGATAGAGTAGGGGCAATATCAATGTAGTTGTGTGAAAGGGAAATCGACCACGGACGCCATTCACACAATAAAGCAGATAATAGAGAAAGCAATGGAACACAAAATATACATTGAGATACTATTCATTGATTTCAGACAAGCTTTTGACTCAATTAAAAGAGGAAAGCTAATGACAGCATTAGAAAAGTTAGAGGTACCAAGAAAACTTAGAAGAATGATAGATATAACTATGAGAAACACAAAGATAAGTATTAAAACTCAAAAAGGGGAAACAGAAGAAATAAGAGTAAATAAAAGAGTACGGCAAGGTGACGCCCTATCAACAATCCTATTCAATCTAGCTTTAGAGTACGTAATGAGAAAACTAATAAAAAGAACAATTAGAACAAGGGGAGGGCAAGTGGTGGCATACGCGGATGACTTTGCGATTATAGCAAAGAACAGGAGTGTAATGAAAAAGATGGTAGAGGAAATAATAAAGAAAGGAAGAGATATAGGACTGGAAATAAATCAGAATAATACCAAAATAATGATACTAAATAAGGAAGTACAGATGAAAACAAATAAAATAAATAAAGAAAGCTACGAACAGGTGGATAGGTTTAAATATCTGGGAGTAATGCTGGCAAACAAAGGCGAGAGAGAGATAGAAACAAGAGAAAAAATAATAGCAACAAACAAAGCCTTCTATGGAAACAAAAAGCTACTAGAAAGAAAATTTATAACAAAGACAACAAAACTAAGAACATACAAGAAAATAGTAAGGCCAAAAACATTATACGCTGCCGAAACAATGTCAATGACAAAGAAAGATGAAGAGAAACTGAGAATAGCTGAAAGAAAGATAATAAGGAAAATACTAGGGCCAATAAAGGTAACAGAGACAGAATATAGGATAAGGACAAACCAGGCGATAGAAATAGAACTACAGGGAGTAGATGTAGTAAAGAAAATAAAGCAGCAAAGAATAAAACGGCTAGGGCATGTTTAGAGGGCTAGTGAGCAAGATCCAATTAAGGAAATGTTAACGTGGTCCTCCAGCGGTAAAAGAAAAAGAGAAAAACCAAGATTAACGTGGTTACAAGAGGTAGAAGATGATTTGAAGGAAGCAGGTATTGGAAATTGGAGAAGAAGGACAGAAGACAGGACACAATGGAACAACATAGTCAAGAACATCTAAGACAGAAATGGAGAGTGATCCTCTCCAAAAAAGGATCTAGAAAGCTTCGATTAAAGCGGTGTAATTCCACTGGAAGTGTTAAACCATTATTATTACTTTAGTAAGTTTAAAAAATTCAAAGTACTGGATGCCCTGCGAACATTTGCTTGAAACCTGAATATATGAACAGATGATCAAGTGCCTATGTTGATGCGTGTTTATGAATGTTGGGTATGGATTAGGAAACATTAACGACGTATAACTGCTAGGGAAATGAAGTATTTATGGGGTGTCTGCGGATATTCTAGAAAAGATCATGTACGCAATACATTGGTACATAATGAATGTGAGATTGAGAAGTATGTTGTTAGAAGATTGGGTATAAGTCAGTTGAGATGATTTAGGCATGTGAAACGTATTAATAAATGGATAAATATGATTGACGGATTATAGCGTGAACGCAAGGTTCCGAGGGTGAGAAACAAACGAGCTTTAAAGAAAGGAATTATACATTTGGCTAACCCGAATGTAGTGTGTGATTGTTTAAATTATTTCAATTTGCAATAAAATATTATAATAATTGCCTTCAGTGCAGCTTTCGTGCAACTCACAGTTATATTTATTATAAATGTTGTTAATTATAAACTAAATGTACCTGAAATTCTATGTGATATAAATTTTGTTGTACCAAATATAAAACTTCGTGCTAGAGAGAGAACATTTAATATTGATAAACGTTCAAGTTCTCCTCTAATAAATTGTTTAGATATTGTTAACAAGTTTAGTAAAAGATGCAATGTTAATATATTTAATGTAAATAACGCAGATCTGCATAACTTAAAAACATGTATTTTAAATTTGTAGTTAATTATCAAACTGGTCAAGATGTAATTGGATTTGTATCTGTATTTTGGTCAGGTTAAATAAACTATTATTATTATTATTATTAGAACGCTTGTGTTGATGTCAACTTTTCTAGATAAAAGCGGAATTCCAGTCCATCGTATATTGATATTGACAATTACGACAGTTTTTCTATTTAATTCTTTCGGCAATTCTGCGTTTTCACTTATTAACATTTCAAATGTGTGTACAATTTTAGTTTGTATGAAATTATTTTATTATTTTTACTCTTAACATAAAAATTGAAAAAGACGACATTCCTCTTATAAAGCTATCAATAATTTTACGGATCAATTTATTACAGGTCCATTGTTTATTTTTAGTTCTGTGATAGTTGGCTCAGTGGTATCCAGTCGACCTGTGGATTTGAAAACCCGGGTTCGAATCACACAGCCGACAATGTTCAACACAATAAAATTACCCCTGTGGCTCCCACACCACTAACATCTTTGGGGCCGTGATTTGATGGTTGGTGACCGCATTTCACGAGGATAAATATATTACTTACCGAGATCTGCTACGGAAGAGTACCACCCAGTAATGGCTTAAAGACGTGATGATATATTTATTTTATTTGTTAAATAAAAACATTTTGAACAAAACTTAATACAATCATTGGAAATTTCATTTCAAAATAGTTAATTATTGTAATAGTGGCCAATGTATGTAGCTGTACAAAAGCCACTAACTAATATTAGAGGGAACACTCCCAATAATAGTTCCAACGTTTTAACGAACAATCTCGAAAATGTCAGACGAAGGGATATCGGATCTTAACAACAAGGGAAATGTACTTTAACTTCAACCAACCTTAACAGGAGTCATCAGCGGCTGGTGGGTCTCGAAGTCATCTGAGTGTCAACGAATGACAAACACACACACCACACTAAGGTAGTTTGGATACACTTTCCTCAAGAATCACAACCAATCTTCTATTACGTTTGACACTATTTATTATAAATATATGATATATAGTTTACACAACACAGGACAAACAAATACAGAATTTGAACACTTGCGCTCGTAATTAAATTATAGCAATATAATTTAATTATTCTTGAACTAATAACAGTAGTTCAAACAAACTATAAAACAAAATAGTTTGAGACGATGAGTTGAACTCAATCACTAAAGCATTTCTAGCTTTCCCGAGTGGTTATCAATCTACTGACCAGGATCTTCCAAAGAGCTGGAGTCAACTGCCTAAGCTCGGAGCAACCAGAAGGGTGCTGAGAAACTTACGGGGAGATGTATTAGGTATCTTTGTCAAGGACTACGCGTCAGTTCCTTTTAGAAGGATATAATTTGCATCATCTTGTCGGCAGAACAAAGATCTACCGCAGACGCTGAATAGGCAAAAGTCAATCTATATTGTTAATAGCTGAGGAAATTATCAATTAAAATAACAATTAATTCCAAGTAATTAAAACTACAAATATGTTCATTCTAAATCAACAATAATAATTTAGTCTACAACTCATCAGCTAAAAACAATTATGAATGTGCATGATGAAATGCATCAACCGCGATACCGCATTGTTACATCACTCCCTTCTATAAAAAAAAAGTCTTATCTTCAAAAATAGATAAACTTTTCATCTACAATAATTCAAAAATTAACCAAAAAGAAAATCAAAGTCTCAAACATAATGTAATAATCTTAAAAACTTAACATAAAAATTATTCTAATTTAAACTTAAAATTACACATAATAAACATTATCAATGTTTAAACTGAACAAACACGTAAGTCGAACAGGGTTAAGTTTCCTTAAAATTAGTTTATACGGCAAAAATGCCGACGAAGTTAACTAGCCTTTTAAACAGGACCTGACGTACGTGTAGGAACAGGGGTAGTAAAGTGATTAACTATTAAAAAATATTAATCTGGATCAATCTCTTAGAGGGCAAGGCATGTAATTTTTTAAAAATCCGTAAAGAGTTGCATGCGGGCTTGACCTTTGGCAAAAATAATAAACTAAAAGAGACGAGCTTAACAAGTTTCAAAAATAAACTTTATAAAATTAATTATTTTTTTACGAATAATAAGGCAATATATTATCCTAATTCTTAAAATGAGAGTAAATCTCATTACAGCTCATTCTGAAAATTATGTTTTCGGCGGTAAATAACGTGAAATCGTTAAATAATATAAGTATGTCAGTACGGTACTAGACACATAGCTTATCTCAAACAAACATAAAAGTCAAGGGTGAACAGATGATTGTCTCATCATATGTATGATAGGATCTTGTGATCTTACTAAATTTTCATTTTGCTAACCTCACTGGTTGGAGTAAAAACTGGGTCACAGGGTTGAACAATTACTTCCTTTAAATAAATGGTTTCGGATTTTTGCTCTAACAACAAATTGTAAAGAAATCTATTAGCTAGGGATTGCCAAAGACTAGCTAGAAAGAAACATTTTGATCTATCAGTGCCTTGAGTGGCACGACGTAATGAAAAATAATTCATAATTACTGAAATTACATAATTAAAAACTCCAAATAAAGTAATAATTAATGCAAAAACCGAAAAATAATTTCCCATTCTGGACATAAATCCCCCAGCTCTTTCAGCTGTGGATTGAGCCATTTCAATAAATTCATTTGGACTAAAAACATTTGGAATTGAGTAGCTTTGGTGATCTGACGGGCTACCAATAATACGTCGAGAAACTAAATTTGTGACGGCACGTTTTTCAGTAGTAAACAAAAGAGCTTTCTGAAAGTTTTTCATCTCCTGCTTTGTATAAATACCATGAGAGCTAATGGGTGAGATACGAGTTATCTTTAGATCTAACTGTTCAGAATTTGGATCTAACTCGTGCGGTTTGAATCTAGCGTGCTGAATTTCACCAGGAATTTCTACCCATTTGCCTTCTAATTTAAACATGGGAGGCAACTTTACATTACAGTCAACTTCTGTACCGTGAGTTTGTATGATATGAGTTACCGGTGTTAAAAATTTAGACTCATTTTTATAACGTATTGGTAATTCTTGAAAACAGTGGTCCGTATTTCTAAACTCTACTAACTTAGGTGAACAACGTGTAATAAACAGGACTTCTCCTACAATTCTACCTTTATAGCCCCGTATTCTTTGTAATAGGGTTGCAATTGAATCGGGTGACTGTGTAACAAGTCTAAGTCAGCACAATTAAGACATACATATTAAGTAATTTCAATAACTGGGTCATGGTGTGACATGTGTAATATATAAACATTATAGTAAAGTGTAATACTTATTTTGCTGACTTAGCATTGTTCCAATATTATATAAGGAATGAATATTATACTCGGGGGGGTAGCAGAGTATAGAGTAAATCCGTTAGAGTCAACACATCAAGGCTGTATCGAGTAGTGCTGTGTAAATGTATGTAAAACTATTTATTAAATATATTTATACTTTTATACTTAAATACTTGCGTCCTTCAATCTGACAAGAACCCGTATATTATTTGCTAACTCTCGTCATAACGAGGAGGGTTACAAATTGGTGGCAGCGGTTTGGGATATCGTGTCAGATCAGGGTGAACAAAAAGGAAAAAATAATAATTTTTTTTTTGTTACATTCGCGGAGGCCAAGTATTATAAGTTTTCGTTGTTTATTTTCTGTGTCTGGTATTTTCCGTCTTTATTACTTATTATAAAATGGGTAAACCCGGGGATATATCGGGAGGTAGCAGCGCGTCGGACCGAACCACAATACAGACGGCGATTAAAACAGAACTAGAGACATTGTTCGCAGCAAACAGGTTTCAGTACAGTGTGGCGGCGAACGTATTAGATAACTTTACAGGGCAAAATCCTTCAGAATATTTCGCTAATCTTAAAATTCGGGTGGAAATTGAAAAATGGACGGAGACGAACCCAGTAGAATTGGTAAGACTAAAACTGACAGACGACGCATTTGACTTTTACATGTTGACTCCAGAATTACACAGTAAAACGATAACATTGAGCAATTTAGTAAAATATTGACTGAGCGATTCTCGAAAAAACGACAACCAGGCCAGATCTATCGCGACTTAACGAATTGCGAACAGAAGATCGGTGAAAACGTCCAAAATTTTGCACAAAGGCTAAGAGAACTAAAGAAAGAACTGATATCGGAAGAAAATATAGAAGAAGAAGCGGTGGCGAAGATATGTTTAGAACAATTCAAAATAGGGCTACGTCAAGAAATCCGTAGATACATTAGAACCATGATGGACTCCCAAGATGACCTCACATTCGAGCAAGCGGTAACAATGGCTGAACGAGAAGAAATGGAAATAGCGCGAGTAAAAATTGAAAATGTAGAAATCGGAGCTGTAGACAGAAGAACAACCAACGGCAAGGAAGTGAAAAAATGCTATAATTGCGGAACTACAGGCCATTTCAAAAGAGACTGCAAACAAATGGAAACGTGTAACTATTGTGGAAAGCCAGGCCACAACATTGCTGAATGTTGGAAAAGAACAAACAAGAACAATTATAACAGGAGCTACAACAATACACATAGATATCGAGATCCACCACCGGAAAGAAGCAATAGATATAACTGGAACAATGGATATCGAGGAGAAGAAAACACAAACAGGTTCACGGAGAGTTCACGCTATCAGTCTAATACGTTACATTTAAACGGGCAATCCCTCTCGCATGCGCCCCGTCGCGGGAGGTATTAGTATATTCGGGTCAAAATTTTAAACAAACAGTAATTACACAAATTAGTCCAAATTCAGATTTCAAATTAAAAGATATTCCAAATTTTGTATTAGCATTGGTAAACAATAAAATTTTAAAACTGTTAGTAGACACAGGGTCAGCTGTTTCATTAATGAAAAGAAAATTCACAAAGGGGCAAATAGAAGCGGAAAATGTGGGAGCGTTAACATCAATATCAGGTTGCGAGATAGTATATTACGAAACAACAAATGTAAATTTCTGTTTTGAAAATTCAAATATTGCATTTAATTGTGTGGTTTGTTCAGACAACATAAAGTTAGAAGCAGACGGTCTTCTGAGGCGAGATTTTTTAAAATGTTTTAAAGCCAGAATAGACTACGGCACGGATGAAATCACGTTAGGTAATATGCGTATAAAACTGTTAGCGGACAACTCGAACCAAAAAGTACATGTCGCAACCAAATGTGCAGTCCACGACTCGGTAACGAAGTGGCATCATTCAAAGGAGGAGGAAGACTCATCCCAAGGAGATGAATCACACACAGAGATGTGCATCTACGTGTAATCTTTAATTGTCTACATCTACACGTAGACAATACGTCGACAATTCTAGCGACGTAGACAATGTAAACAATGTAGATAATGCATCTGACAGTTGTAAAATTCAACATAACCTAAATTTATTCTTTTGTAACTATTACATGTATTCGTATTCGTGAGCTCGGGTCATTATCGGTCTTTATATAATAAAACTAATATAGCAAGTGCTCGTACATTACTAGACGAATGTCTGTCTTGGGTCTTGGACGAACTGTCATATTTTTAAAATCAATCAACGCGCCATCTCACCAGACGGAGTTTTCTTTGGCGCTATTTTTAACAGTATCCAGTTGACAAATTTTGAACGTTTTGTCCTGCACAACTAATTTTTTTTCATGTAATCCCTAGAATAAAAATAAAAATCTCTAACAACATTTAAAATTCCCTAGTTCTAGGGATAAAATTTCTAATCTGACTTAAGTGAACACAGGTGTTTTCATTGTCTACATAGTCTACATTGTTTACATGAAAAATGAAGACGTAGACTACATCATTGTTTACACGTAGAAAATGGCGTAGATTACTTGCAGTAGACTACGCGCACATCCCTGATCACACATCCAAAAAGGCGCAGCTGAGTACAGTGTTCCAAAAAAAAAATTTAGATATACAATCGTGTGAAGTGTAGTTGTCAATAGAGACACTAAGTTTTAGATTTAAGGAAATTGTGCCCCTATACGGAAGCAAATTTCAAAGAAGAGAGGAATGTAACAAGTCTAAGTCAGCACAATTAAGACATACATATTAAGTAACTTGAATAACTGGGTCATGGTGTGACATGTGTAATATATAAACATTATAGTAAAGTGTAATTCTTATTTTGCTGACTTAGCATTGTACCAATATTATATAAGGAATGAATATTATACTCGGGTGGATAGTTAGTGCTAAAGGGCTGACCAGTTGGACCAGCAGAGTATAGTGTAAATCCGTTAGAGTCAACACATCAAGGCTGTATCGAGTAGTGCTGTGTAAATGTATGTAAAACTATTTATTAAATATATTTATACTTTTATACTTAAATACTTGCGTCCTTCAATCTGACAAGAACCCGTATATTATTTGCTAACTCTCGTCATAACGAGGAGGAGCTAATTGATTTTCAAGAATTTTCTGTCTTAATTTGCAACGTTTGAAAATAGACTCATAAATGTCGTCAGTCATTTTTGTTTTAAAAGCTGTTTCCAAGAATAATAATTTAGATTTTGAATTAAAACCAATTTATTTTGAACTTCCATTATCTTTATTAGTGAAAAAATACTTTTTACAATTTATAACAAAACGTTTCGATAGCGCAAATCTCCTATCGTCATCAGGTGAACTGATACTACTGACTAATTCCTTAACATACGGGCCTTATATCTAGTGTCATGAGGGTGGTCAGGTAGAACGGTTAACGGTTGGCCGAGTATGACATGCGGTTGGTCGAGTGTAATTAAAAATAAGTTTAATAATAATTTACTTAAAACTTGTGCCATCAAATCAGTATTCTGAACTAATTTTCTTGATTTTTGATAGTAAAATCCTAGATCATAGATAACAAGTAACCTAGTTTGTTCAGCCCGCCAAGCATATTGATTACATAATATTTCTTTAATAATCGCGTTTTTATCCTGTATATCAAGAATACGGAAAGGTCCTGTCCACTTTTTAGACAATTTGGCGCTTAAACTAATTTTTGTAGCGGGGTCGAAAAGTAAAACTTTATCTCCGACATTAAAATTGTGTGGAACAGTTTTCTGATTAAAAACGTTATGCACTCTATCAGTACTTTTACTAAGATGTTCTAAAGCCTTATTATGAGCAACTTTCATTCTCTGCATAAACTCGGATATGTCATTTTCGTCAGTATCATATTTAGTCTTAAAAGGTCTGAATATTTCGTCAAACGGTAGTTATATATCTCGACCATACAGCAAAAAGTATGGGCTTTCTCCGAGAGAGGCATGCGTTGTCGAACAGTACGCTGAGATTGCGTAAGGTAACCACGAATCCCAATCGCGATGTTGTTTATTTACGTATTGCGATAACATATCTTTCAACGTGCGATGTGTTCGCTCGAGAGCGCCGTTTGTCTGGGGACGATAGGCGGTGGTTTTTAAATGTTTAATCTGCAGCATAGAGCAGACTTCGCGCATGATTTTAGATAGGAAATTCGTTCCTAAATCAGTAAGTAACTGACGGGGACATCCGTGACGTAATACAATACCGAGAACGAAATGTTTAGCGATTGTAGCGGCTGTTTGATCTGGCATCGGAAATGCTTCAACATAACGAGTGAAAGAATCCTGTACAGTTAGTATGTAACGATTTCCATCATAAGTGGGAACTAAAGGTCCTACAACATCCATTGCTATACGCTCAAAGGGTTTGCTATCTGGAATAAATTTCATAAGTGGAGTTCGTTTTAAATGAGGTGAGGTTTTTTCGTTGCGAACACGAGAGACAGGTGTTCACGTAGTGTTTAACGTCGCGAAACATTCCTAACCAATAAAAACGTTTTTTAACTCTATCGTAAGTTTTGTCAACGCCGCCGTCTCCACACAGGGGCGTATCGTGACACATTTTTATGATTTCGCGGCGCAACTGTTTTGGCACTGCGAACCGGGGTTCGAAAGCATCATTAGCTTTAAAAAACAATACTCCGTCATCATCTTCAAAATAATCTGTATATTCCTCCTTATGAATTTTATCTTTAATTTCCATTAAAACAGGATCCAATCTTTGTGCGTCATACATAGACGTACGGTCCCAAATAGTAGGTTCACAGTCAGCAACGTTAAGTAATCTAATTGGTTTTATGCGTGACAACGCATCAGCGTTAGCATGTTTTGTACCCGGGCAATAAGTTACTGAGAAATCATACTTTGAAAGAAAAACTGACCAACGCGTAAGTCGATTTAAAGGATCTTTAGTAGTAGCTTGCCACTTTAGCGGTTGGTGATCTACAATAACTTGAAAGTGTCGTCCGTACAAGTAACAGTGGTAATGTCTTACACCCCATACCAAGGCTAAACCTCTTCGATCAGTGGTACTGTAACGTTGTTCTGTCTCTGTAAGTTGTCTACTCGCATAGGCAACAGGAAATTCTTTTCCGTCATAATTTTGACTTAAAATAGCACTTATGGCAAAGTTTGATGCATCCGTGCTAAGTACAAATTCACGTTTGAAATCAGGGAGCTTTAAGACAGGTTCCTGACACAACGCGTCGCGTAATTTTTCAAAAGACGTTTGTGTTTCCTCTGTCCAGGAAAAACGAGAGTTTTTCTTGGTGAGCAAAGTGGGAGGTTTTGCAAGAGTTGCAAAGTAATCTATAAAAGTCTGTAAAACCCTACTAGTCCTAAAAATGATTTAATATCAGTAACAGAAAGAGGTACTGGATAATTTGTAATCGTTAAATTTTTCTCAGGATTTGGTTTTACACTATTTTCACTAATTACATGTCCTAAATAATTAGTTTCATTTGTCATGAATTGGCATTTCCTTGAATTTAAAGTTAAATTTGCAGCGCGCAAACGTTCAAAAATTTCTTTTAACTTTTTAACGTGTTCTTCATTACTGAAACAAATGATATCATCCAGGTAAACAAAACAATGTGACTCGGTTAAACCGATTAAAACGGCGTTCATCAATCTTTGCCATGTGTTGGGACTGTTGGCCATTCCAAAAGGCATACGTTTACATTCGTAATGTCCCCATGGTAAAAAGCTGATTTTTCCCGATCCTCTGGTCTTAACTCTACTTGCCAATAACCCTTAGTCATGTCTAGCGTAGTGAAACGCGATGACTTGCCTAGCTGGTCAATTGTTTCTTGCAAATTAGGAATTGCAAACAAATCCCGTTTAGTCACTAAGTTTAAACCTCGATAATCAATAATACGGATTTTTGATTCTCCCTCAGCAGCTTTCTTTTCAACTAAAAGAACATGTGCTGACCAAGGCGAAACCGAAGGAGCTATTATGTCATCCTTTAACATATCATCTATTTGATCCTTCATGATTTGCCCGCGAGAAAAAGGAACGCGATATGGAGCTAAAGCGACTGGAGACGCGTCTCCCGTGTCTATCTTATGCTGCACCAAGTTAGTGAATCCTAACTTTTTACTTTTTACTGCGAAAATATCAGAATATGATCTCAAGAATTCACGAAATTTACTTCTTTCATCTACATTCATATGATTCAAGTCTACAGCGTTAATTAGATCCACAGACTCGGATGTTAGTTTAGCGATAACGGCAGTGGTGCTTTCCAAAGCAATGTTTGTTTGTTTAGCACTCACAACAGTTGCCAGCGGCGTACAATATTTTATTTCAACCTCTTCAGGGCTCACATTTACTAAACTAATCGGAATAGGTTCTTCACCCCTTTTTTCGATCAAAACCCGTGCGATCTCTTGGTTCGATAATAAATAACCGTCGGGGAATCGAGAATTTAAATTCGCTGGGCAAATGACTCGTATGATCAAGGATTCATTTAAGGTAACTATGGTTTCTCTGTATTTAATGAATCTAACCGGTTGAGTAACAGTTTGTACTTTTTGTTCAGAATTATCAATTGCTGCAACTTTTACGTTATCAACTGAGGACATAGGTACGGACAAATAATATAAACAACATTTATCTTTCGTGAAATTTAAAACAGCTCCATGTTTGACCAGAAAATCCGCGCCAATGAGTCCATCTGTCTCAACGCACAGATCGTCCGAACAAACGACAAAATCGTGTGTAATAATACACTTTTCAACTGATAGGTGTACTCTAATGAGACCTAGATTTGACAACACATTTCCGGAGATATCAACGATTGTGTCTACCTTTGGTACTATTTTTAATTCTAGTAACTCAACAACACTTTTCTTTAATAAAGAAATTGCAGCTCTAGAGTCTAACAAAAATGAGCATAATTTTTCACGAATGTTTACATTAATTTTCCTAACACTATTTTCCTTTGTGCTGGTGACCCGAGGTATAACTAAATCTGAGTTTACTGATTTTTCTGCTTTGCTGCCTCGTTGCGGGTCAAGTTCGAGACAGCTTGGGAGTTTAACGAACAGGTGGACTCAGTAGCGTAGTGGTTTGGTTTTTCACACGCAAAACAAAATGATTTATTTGGGTTTCGGCATTCCGCGGCCCTATGATTGTTCTTACCACATTTAAAACATTTACCGGCCATGTTTGGATAGCGTTCGACTACTGACTCCCGCTTTGTACTTTTTAAATAATAACTCCTATCTTTGAAATTTGATTTATCCAAATATGGTTTTTTATCTTTATTAAAACCCTGCTTTAAGTTATTTGGCATAACACTGGATGTAGAAGGGCTCAAAACCACTTTTTGCTGTCTAAAATTATTTTTCTTAAACGTATTGAATTTAACATTATTTCTTTTAACAACAAGCTCGTTATTATTATGACTGTCTCTATTATCGCAAGTCACCGTCTAATAGAATGTTTCTGAGCATCTGCACGAGTTTCTTTAACTAAGCGAGCCAGAATAGATTCACAATGTTCCGCGTACGGCACTGCTTCCTCGATTGATTCAAAACGTGTCTGTCTAAGTATTTCGTTTGCCAAACGAGTGTCAATTCCTTGATAAAATTGACTCATTATTAACATATCTCTTTTAATTTGAACACGTAAATTTGCCATTCCAGGCCCAGAGTAACTTGGATAAATTTTCCCTGCCTCGACTTCGAGTCGAGTCGCAAATGATTTTAAAGATTCGTCTTTCTTTCTGAAAATCCATGGCTGACTTCGGCCGTTTATGAGCGGGTAATGCGTAAAATGTTGTTCTAACATGTCCGCGCAAACTTAATTTAATCGCATTAAATATCTGATTTGCGTTCCATCTTAAACTTTCGGCGATAATTGAAATTGTTTCAAGATATGACTCGAGACCTTCACCGCCCGAATAAGTTTCAATACTTTTTGAAGCATTTAAAAAGTTAGTTTTAAACGTCGGAACCTCTAGCTGAGTTAAACTAGATTCCGTTGCTACCGGTGGAGTAAAATAAGGATTCGCATTAAAATTTGGATTCACCTCCGGATTTGGATTCTCAACTCCTGCAACTTGATATTCGTCCACTGACGGATTTGGGGGAAGAGGATAATTCGGATACATGTTCTGACTCGGGTGCATATTTAGATTCGGAGATCCGTAATAATTTTGATATGGATTCGAGTTAAACGGTACAAAATACTGACTCGACGGAGGAGGTTGTAAATAATATTGTTAACCGTATGTAGGCGAACTTAATGCTGTGCTCATAATTGGTCGAGACATAGTGCTTACACTTGTAGCTGTATTCGTTGTCATTGTGACTGCTGTCACAACCGATGTGATCGTAACTGTTTCAACGTCTGGCATTTTAAAACGTTATTTCTAACATCTTTAAAAACTTTACTTTTTAACTACTCAAAGCAATTAAAACCAATGTGACTGCGCCAAGGTGTTATCTAAATACTGACACCTAAATACTAAAAACAAAACGAGCGAGAACGTAAGTTGTTTTTATACGGCAGAAATTAAATTTACCAGAATTTACTTTTCTGTTCAACGGCCGTATCCTACCCGACTGTGCCAATTGTAATAGTGGCCAATGTATGTGTATTATATCGTTCGAAATGGAGGAAGATCAACTCAAAACTCATACGAGTAACTGTGTATAAGAATCGTCCAGTTTTATTTTAACACTTGCACTGATCGACATGAATAAAACGCTGATCGCAAAAACGCTGACCGACGTTAAAAATTGCTGAAACTATCCACTGACTTATACTAAATAATATTAAATAGAGCGATACAAGTAAAATTTTATCCAGGAGTCGCAATGCTGGCCGACGCTGACCGCCATTAATACCGCTGAAACTAGTTAACCCACAGTAAATATCCACTGACTAATATTAAATCATTTCAAATAGAGCAATATAAATAATATATAGTATATTTTATCCCGGTATCGTAACGCCGACCAGAGCTGATCGGCATCAATACCCGCTGAAATCTGCTGAACCATGGTAAATATTCGCTGATCAGTACTATTTAAATAATATAAAATAGAGGTATACATGTAATATTTACATAATTTTACGCCAGCACCGTGACGCTGACCGGCACTGATTAGTATTAACACACACTGAAACCCGCTGTGCCATGGTAAATATTAGCTGACTAATACTAAATAATATCAAATAGAGCCATGCAAGTAATATTCAGTATATATTATCTCGGCATCCTGTCGCTGGCCGACATTAATATATGCTAGTTACATTTATATAAATGGTGATATCCATCACATTGACTGCATGCACGTTTTGTGTATTATTAAATGTAAACTGCACTTCGCGCTTATACTTGCGGAAAAGTTTCCATATTATTTTAGACACAAATTTATCATGTAAATGTTGTATATAATTACATTTTGCATCTATGTTAGGTTAGGTTAGGTTACCATTTATTTAAATTACGTTATTTTTGTCTAAGATAAATTTTTGTGCAATGAAATGCTTATTTATCTTGTTTAACGTATATGGCCACAGTATTTTAACTCTATATATCAAATGGCCTTTAGCACAAAAGAGGTTCTACATCCTAGAGTTTAAGAGATTTATCTCAAAATTCATTTTACATTTAAAAATATACAAAATAAAGAAAATAATATGTTATACAAGTCAGAGTTCATCATTTATACTACTGTAACGTGCATCACCACAATACTCATTGTACCATATAAATCAGCGGCTATCAACCACGGATCAGCGGGTTTTAGTGTGTAGCAATGTCCCTCACCGGGCTCACCGTGTTAGCGGATATTTACTTTGGATTAGCATATTTTAATATGTATTAATGTCGGTCAGCGTCAGTTGACGGTGTGATGGCAGGATATAATATACTAAATATTAATTGTATGGCTCTATTTGATAGTATTTAGTATTAGTCAGCGGATATTTACTATGTGTCAGCGGGTTTCACCGTTCTTTAACGTCAGTCAGCGTATTTGCGATCAACGCTGATCGGCGTTTTGTTCTTAACCCTAAACGACATATATTAAGGAAGTGAGCGGGTAATGGGGTAGGTGGCTCGGTGGTATCGAGTCGGCCTGTGGATCTTGAGAACCCTGATTCGATCCCCACAGCCGACAAACAATTTTCACCAATTTAAATCTATCCCTGTGGCTTTCCCTACACTAATATCTTTGGAGGCCGTGATTTGACGGCTGGTAACCGCACTTTACGCGAAAAATATATCACTTACCGAGATCTGCTCCGGCAGAGTGCCACACCCAGTAATGGGTAAAAGGCGTGATGATATATTTATTTTATTTATTTGTGAGCGGAGCAAAATTAAATGAGTCATTAAAATTTAACGAATAAATTCATCACAATGAAATAGTTAAAAAATTACCTCTTATATGAAGTTTGCCTTAAAATTAATTTATATATTTTCCTGCATTTAGTTTTGGTATAGTGTAAGTTAACTATATTATTGAAAGTAGAATCATCTCATAATTCTGAATTATCTATTTGATCCTAGATAAAATAAAATGTCCCGATTTGTTTCAGACCACTCAGACCTACTAACATCACAATCGCATATTTCTTGTCGGCAGCCTTCGCTTCCAGCATTGGTGGTATTGGCACCATTGTTGGTACGGCTACCAACTTAACGTACAAGGGTATATATGAAACGTAAGTTTTTAAAGTGCTATTAACCGACGTTGATTTATATTTGATTTTGTTTTTAGTCGTTTTCCAAATGGCGGCAAGATCGAGTTTGTTTCGTGGCTGTTGTTCAATTTTCCCCCAATGATACTGATGTGTTTATTTTGCTGGCTCATTTTAGAGGTTACTCAATTTTTAATTTTTAATTGACAGAAAATAAGACAATATTTAGTAAAAATCGGCTAATACTTATATCTAGTACAACCTATCTCTTTCTTAGTTATCTTTTTGATTTATTTTCGGTTCTTACAATAGAATGTCTAAACTACAATTGTGTGCAATTCACTTTAAAACATGATCCGCATCGAATAATCGCGGAAATGTGACAAGTAAACAACATTTTTACGTGCATAAGAATTGTTTATCGTCGTTGATACATGACAGTAAAATAGATTAACGCGTACTTCAGCTTCCATTAACTTAGATTTTTTTAATGACGGCGCTTAATTTTCTTTCCATTATTAAACTTTCAACTATATTATTATTATTATTATTATTATTATTATTATTATTATTGTTATTATTATTATTATTATTATATATATATATATATATATATATATATATATATATATATATATATATATATTATATTTAATATATGATTCGTGTTATTTCAGCACAAGTACAAAGTAAAAACTAAATTATTATTATTGCTTCTGACATACATAGGCAATATAATAAATGGTAGTAATAGAATACAAAATTTATTAAATTTTTCTGCTCTACATGTGGATTATATATTACACCAAGACAAACATTTTTTTCATTTATTGAACAACTAATCCATAGTTGTTTCAAACTGTTACAATTTACGAAATTAGTATCTAGTATTGCAAATTTAATACTATCACGAACATAAAGAGCAACCCCCGGCCCCCCCCACCGTTTATTAAGTCTGTGTACACTTATTATTTCATACCCATCGATATTGTACAAATGTGAAGGTGATGTATCGCTAATCCACGCTTCGGTGACAGCGATAATATCAAAATTATATTCGACAATGAAATCTTTAAAATCTAAAAAAACACGAATTTAGCGATCTAATTTTAATCTGGCTGAATGTAAACATACAATTATAAAATTATTAATTTTACAGCTAATACAGAAGAATACCACTGAATCAAGTTATTACTATTTTGATAAATTTAAACATACGAGTATAACAATTCGGATAAAAAACGTATTAAACAGAAAAAATATATATCATAATGATAAATTTGTCATTACTTTTATGATTAAGCATAATTCTACCATCGGAAGTCCATACGTTATAAACTGTAAACTTATCTGTGGCAGCTTTGAGAAGAGAGAGTCGGGATTTGGCGAGATCTTCCGGGATTGTAACTCCGGAATCTTTCAAATTCCTTTTCGCCATGAAAACCTGGTTACGTGCACGGTAGCTCACAAATTTGACAATGATTGGACGGTTGGAGTTATTTGTAGGAACACCGACACGGTGACATCGGTCAATATCATTCACAGAAATGTTCACATTTAGTTTATCGCGGCACAATGCAACTACCACATTATCAACATTTTCGTGCTTCTCCTCGGGTAGAACAAATATGCGCACATTGTAACGGCGCGTATATTGTTCCAGTTTGTCTTCCATATTTATGTGTACTTTTTTCATGTCACTCGATTCACACTTCAGTTTCTTTATCTCATCTTCTAAAGTTGCGATTTTGTTTAGAAATACTTGTTCCACAGCACAACTATCTTCCTTCACAATTAACGCGATGAAATCTTTATTTACGAGTATAAGTTGTTTCATAGAATTACTAATCATATTAGTAATTGTATCAGTGCCGCTACGGGTTAGAATTTTGAAAGAAACGAGAGAGGCAACAGTAACTATTTTCAATTTTATTATTAAATATATAATTGCAGATAAATCTTGTCAGAACAAGCAGCACGTCTAGCTTGGTTAACAGTCAAACATCGCATATATATATATATAAGTTAGCGAACCACTATTTCCATATAAGACGCTGAATTCGCAAGAATCCCCACTAGTAGCTGTAGTCATATTTCATTTTTTATGTTAGATTCTCATAATGTAGTTAGTTAAGAATTGACCTCTGTTTTGTAAAGATCTACTTTTGAATGTTATAATAAATCTTTGTGTGAAATAAATTTTTTTTAAAACTCGAATCTCAATTCGAGTTTCGTAATTGGCGCAGTCGGTAGGATACTCAAACGAATAATTATCGCAATTTTCGTTTCGTATTTACGATTAATTGAGTATCAAGAAAAACCTATGGAAGAACCACGTCCAAGACCGTCGACGGAGCACCCAAGCTTATCCAGACCCTGCTGCACACAGAGTCCCGTCTACACCCACACGTTTCTATCGCAGAGACCAATGGACCAACGAATATTCTTTCTGTAAGTACTTATGTCACTTAGAGTTATTATAGAAACAGATTCTGAGTCAGATTCAAGTACAGATTCAGACAGTTCCTCTAACTCACTTATTTTATCCCAATCAGTGGTATCGAGTCGGCCTGTGGATCTTGAGAACCCTGGTTCGATCCCCACAGCCGACAAACAATTTTCACCAATTTAAAAAAATCTACCCCTGTGGCTCCTCCACCACTAATATCTTTGGAGGCCGTGATTTGACGGCTGGTAACCGCACTTCACGCGAAAAAAAATATATCACTTACCGAGATCTGCGTAGGCAGAGTGCCACACCCAATGATGGGTAAAAGGCGTGATGATATATTTATTTTATTTATTTTATCAAGTAATATCCTTGATCAATATTTAATTAATCAAATTAATAATTTAAATTTAAAAAAAATGGCAACCCCAATTTTAAAAAGGGAATACATTGATATGATTCCTGAATTTTTCGAAGATAATAAACTTCTCCCGCGTTTCGTTGAAATATGCGAAAAGTTAGTTAACAAATTTTACAATAATAACGATGTAAATGACTTTCAAAATGAGTATCTCATGTCGAGTATTCTCGCTAAGATCAAAGGCGACGCTGCAGTCAATATTGCTAGTTGTACTATTACCACATGGGCAGACGTAAAAACTGTTCTAGTAAATACTTACTCAGATAAGAGAGATTATTACACCCTAAACATCGAACTTTGTGAAATTAAACAAACGAACGAATCGCCGTTCGAATTTTACAATAGAGTTTTAGAACTATTAAACTTACAAATTTCGTACCTAACAAATCACGTCCATGTAGACAAAGCAAGAATTCTAATAGCTTATTTTCGTGGTTTGGCATTAAGAATTTTATTAAGAGGGCTAAAAGAACCCTTGGGCACTCTCATGAGAACCAAAAATCCAAAAGATCTAAACGAAGCATTAAACATGCTGACAAATGATTTTCTACTAGAAACAGCACAAAGACAAAATCATAATTTTGCAACAAAAAAACCTCCAACACAAAACGTGAAAACAAATGTTTTCAGACCACAATTTAATTCACAGCAGAAATTTCTCAAGCAGACGCCTATGAGTGTTAGCACGACACACACATTTACACCAAAATCAAACACAAACTTTAATCGTCCTCAAGAACTATATAACACAGAAATAAACGAAATAACAACTGACGAACACGAATACGATGACATTACCTATGAGCAAGATCCTGATCCAAATCCAGATAATTTGGAACCAGAATTTTACCCAGATCCTTTTTTAGAACTAGTAGTCTCGGAAACCGCATAGAATTAATGAATTTGTCACAAAATCAAAGTGAATTACCCTTCATCATCTTTCCAGAATTTAATATTAAAGCGTTAATTGATACAGGCAGTACGCGTTCGTTTATAAATCCAGAAACTGCAGAAAAATATTTTAAGTCAAAAATTAAAAACGATCCGTTTCAAATAACAACAGCTCATGGAACTTCTACTGAAAAATTTAGCGTTTTGTTACCATGTTCAAAATTATTTAATAAAACCGACATTATATTAAAATATCATTTATTCAACTTTCATAATAATTTTGATATCTTATCGGATTAGATAATTTAAAACTGTTGGAAGCAAATATTGATTTAGCACGCGACAAAATTATAACACCCACACAAGAAATTCAAATTCAGTATCACAAAATAGTACCACATCCTCATTACATAAGAATGCCATCAAATTCAGAAAAAGTAAAAAATTGTACGTAGATAACATTGCAAATGGAGATGCGCTTATCTCTGAGACACATGTGAATAACTTGATAATACCAGAAGGCATTGCAAAAGTGCAAGATCATCAAATTCTGTACCCGCTTATCAACACCAGTGACAATGACCTGATTATAAAATCTTTTAATCGCATTCAAGCTCAGCCTTTAGGAAATTTTGAAATAAATAATTTAAATTTTAATAAACAATATTCAAAAAAATCTATTGATCTTAACAAAATTCGAACAGAACACATGAATAGCGAAGAAAAATTAGCCATCTCAAAATTATTAAAAGAATTTTCAGAAATTCTTCATGATGAAAATAACGCTCTAACTTTTACGAACGAAGTAAAACATAAAATCCGTACCAAAGACGAAATCCCGACATACACTAAGACATACCGATACCCGGAAATTCATAGAACGGAAGTACAATCACAAATTAAAAAAATGCTCGATCAAAAAATCATTAGGCCATCCCATTCACCCTGGTCATCCCCAGTGTGGATCGTACCTAAAAAACTTGACGCGTCCGGGAAAAAGAAATGGAGAATTGTTATCGACTATAGGAAGTTGAACGATAAGACTATAGACGATAAGTACCCCATTCCCAACATAACCACTCTACTAGACAAACTCGGCAAATGTCAATATTTTTCAACACTCGATCTAGCATCCGGATTTAATCAAATTGAAATGAGTAAAGAAGACATTCAAAAGACCGCATTCAATACAGAAAACGGACACTATGAATTCTTAAGAATGCCATTAGGTTTGAAAAACGCACCCGCGACATTCCAACGAGTCATGGATAACGTTTTAAGAAATTTAGTGAATGAAATTTGCCTAGTTTATCTGGATGATGTTATCATATTCAGCACCAGCCTCCAAGAACATGTTGAGAGCTTAAGATCAGTATTCGATAGATTAAAGAAAGCCAATCTCAAAATTCAACTAGACAAGTCTGAATTCTTTCGAAAAGAAGTGGCTTATTTAGGGCATGTTGTTACACCCTCTGGCGTAAAACCGAACCCCGACAAAATTATAGCTATCAAAAACTACCCTATTCCGAAAACTACCAAACAAATAAAAGGATTTTTAGGCCTCCTAGGATACTACCGGAAGTTTATAAAAGATTTCGCTAAATTGACAAAACCACTAACCAAATGTTTAAAAAAGGGTGCTGAAATCAAAATTAACGACCCTGATTACGTAAATTGTTTTAATATCTGCAAAAATCTTTTAATTAATGAACCGATACTTCAATATCCCGACTTCACTAAACCTTTCAATTTAACTACCGATGCGAGCAATTTTGCTATAGGTGCAGTCCTTTCACAAGGACCTATAGGTTCAGATCTCCCTGTTGCATATGCAAGTAGAACATTAAACGAATCGGAGCAAAATTATTCTACAATTGAGAAAGAACTACTCGCGATTGTCTGGTCAACAAAATATTTCAGACCGTATCTTTTTGGCCGGAAATTCCAAATTATCACCGACCATAAACCACTACAATGGTTATTTTTGCTTAAAGAACCAAATTCTAAATTAGTACGTTGGCGGCTTAAATTAGAAGAATTCGATTTCGAAATATGTTATAAAAAAGGCTCGTTAAATAAAAATGCTGACGCTCTTTCTCGTATAGAATTAAATGTTAAAACAGTAGAACCCGGTACCGAAAATCTTTTCGATTGGTATATCGAAAATTTTGACGAAACATTCAATACCAATAATGATTCGCAATCTATGATTGTAGAACCAGACGATACCCCAGACTCAGACTCAAACTCCGACACAAACAACACTGTTCACTCAAATTTAGAAAATCCCATTATTGGAATTCCAATAAGTGAATCAGCTGTTAATGCAGGTAAAAACCAAATAATTATATCGGAAGTATTACATTCACCCTCAAAACCTAAATTAACCAAATTGCACTCGGATAAAATGCGAATTAATATACAATTATCTAAAACTAATTTCGAAGCAGATTCAATAAAATTTATTAAAGAATTCGTAGTCCCAAAAGTAAAATATTATTTATATTTTGAACATCCTGTTTATGAACAATTCACTAAAGTCTTACAAAAACATTTCAAAAATGCGGAAATCAACTTTGTAAAATGTAACACAAAATTATTAGATGTAGAGAATGAAGACGACATACAAGAAACAATACAAAATTATCACACGGGCAAGACCAATCACCGTGGAATTCACGAAGTTTACAACCAATTAAAGAAAAAATATTACTGGCCAAATCAAGTAAAGACTATAACAGATTACATTAATCAATGCGAAGTTTGTTTAGCCTCAAAATATGAACGAAACCCAGTTAAGCCGAAACTAAACATAACACCAACACCGAACAAACCTTTTGACACTATTCATATCGATACACTCAGTTTAGAAAATTGTAAATTTCTTACAATAATTGATGCTTTTTCAAGATATGCACAAGCATACAAAATTAGCTCAACAAATGCAATTGAAGTGACAAGTAAACTAACAAAATTCTTTTCTCATCATGGCATTCCAAAATTAATTATCTCAGATAACGGAGTAGAATTTAAAAATTGTTTATTGAAAGAATTGCTAACTTTACACCAAATCGATATACACTTCACTAGTTCTCAACATCCAAATTCAAACGGTCTCGTGGAAAGATTCCACTCTACTCTTATTGAGCATATTAGATTATTTAATTTACAACAAAATTTCAAAAACGAAACAATCGAAGACAAAGTTCACTATGCTATCCTAGCTTATAACAACACAAGTCACACCGCGACCGGATTAAAACCAATAGAAATAACAAATGGTCACTTAGAAACAAACTCACCCCTTGACGTAGAGCTAGAAAAACAAGTAACACAAGATTACGTGCAAAAACACAAAGAAAAGACCAAATTAGTCTACCAGAACATTAACGAAAAAATGCATAACACAAAATCAGATTTGATAAATAAATTAAACGAAAATCTCGAAAATTTACCTAACATTCCTCAAACCGTTTTTGTACACAATAAACAAAAAGTCAATAAAACAAAACAACCAAAATTTAAGAAAGAAAAAATTAGGACAATAAACCAAAATTTAAAAACTGCCGAAATTGAGACAAATCCTAATGACAAAAAACAACAAAAAATACACCTGTCAAATATAAAAAGACCAAGGAAAATAATTCATAAAAATTACGCTATTCCAGGTCCTTCCTGTTCACGTACTCCTACGGATTAAACATCAAGAATATTACACAAAACACAGGACTACTGACAATAAACCTAGGACTAGCAAAACTACAAAAAACCACACATACGTTCATTCACTACTACGACCTACAACCACTCTTTAAACAATATGACAGTTTGAATACACAATACAACAATCTCAAACAAACAATTACAAACAATAAAATAATTTTGAAAGAATTCGAAAACGATGACAAGATTATCCAATTTATTTAAAATTCTATAGACGCAAAAATTAGTCACTTATCAGTACACTTTCAAAAATCTAGATCAAAGAGAGGATTAATAAATGGACTCGGATCCGTAATTAAATCCATAACGGGTAATTTAGACGCTGATGATGAAAAACGATACACAAATATTCTAAACCATTTACAAAACAATCAACACAAAATAGACAATCAATTAAAACATCAATACTCTGTCAATAGCCAATTAATCGATTATTTCAATCACACGATCGACACTATCAAACAAAATGAGATAATACTCAAAAAGAAAATTGAACAATTGGCACATATTGTTATCGGTGAAACCCAAGATCAAGAGAGATATTTTTTAAAAGAAATTTTTAGTCAACTATATACTTTACTAACGTTAACTCTTAATACTTTGCAAGATATAGAAAATTCTCTAACTTTTTGCAAACTTCACGTTATGCACCCAAGTATAATAAAAACTAATGATCTGTATGTAGAATTGAATAAAATTTCAAAATACTATAATCATGAATTACCTCTCGAACCATTACCGGAAAATATACCAGAATTAGAAAAATTAATTACTGTAAATTGTAAACTCCAATCAGATAAAATAATTTATTTTATCGAAATTCCTATTAATTATGAAACAGATTTCCAATTACTTCATCTCATTCCAATACCTACCCGATATCAGTCTGAATTTGTAACAATTATACCAAGTAATGAATATTATTTAAAATCAATCGATGGTCATATTAAAGCTCTAAATGGCGTATGTACTAAAGGAAATAATAATTACCAATGTCCAAACAAAATGTCAGAAGTAGATGACAACTCCTGCGAGAAGAATATCATCTCAAGAAACAAGAACGAAAATTGCGAGTACTTAAGAATAAACATTAAACGAAATCATATAGAAACTTTAGAAGAAGCGAATCAATTTTTAGCCGTATTTCCTAAACCTGATGTTATTCAAGCTTACTGCAAGCACGGCGACGAAATAAAGAATTTACAAGGCATATTCTTAATTAAAGAAGACGATTGCCAAATAAAATTTCAGAAGCAGAAGTTGAACTTCAAAGAAGGTACCTTTGGCAAACCAACAATAATAGAAAACTTCAATATCAAGCTTAATACTTCGCAAATACCAAAAATGACAGTTGACCTGAACTCCATCCAAGAATTAAAAATACCAATAAACAAGTACGAAGAAATAGAACAAGATCAAGACAACAATAACCTCATAAACTACCCCACGATAATATTATACGTAATTATTATCATTGCTGGCATCATCGTGACGATAATTTACGGAAGAAAATGGCTTTTAAAATCCAAATCAACCGAACGTCCAGATCTTCAATCGAGAATATCAGCCAATAAATCGAACCTGATTCTTCCCGATGAAGCTCAATTTTAAGGAGGGAGGAGTTAGCGAACCACTATTTCCATAGAAGACGCTGAATCCGCAAGAATCCCCACTAGTAGCTGTAGTCATATTTCATTTTTTATGTTAGATTCTCATAATGTAGTTAGTTAAGAATTGACCTCTGTTTTGTAAAGATCTACTTTTGAATATTATAATAAATCTTTGTGTGAAATATTTTTTTTTTAAAACTCGAATCTCAATTCAAGTTTCGTAATTTATATATATACATATATATATATATATATATATATATATATATATATATATATATATATATATATATATATATATATATATATATATATATATATATATATGTGGGAAAATCCTCTTGCCCCGGCTGGGCGTCGTAAATAAAACTCACGTGTTGGAACAAAATAACAGAACCTTTATTCACTTTTAGTATACACTCAAAGAAACTGAACCTGATTTTTTATTGCGTTCTCTAAAAAATACTCTGTTTGACATTGTTTATTCAGTTACTGTTTTTTTTACCCCGTCTCCCTTGAGAAACTTTTCGAATGTTTTTCTTAGACGCTCCCGCGCGTCATCTGCTTCCTCACGCGCGAAGCCTTTAAATGCGAAGTCGGGTCCCCACATTCGGCCATCCTGCGGCTCATCTGCCCCAGATGAGAAATCCCTGTCACCCCATGGCTTCATGAATTCAGCGCACGTGGATGTTCGATTTGGTCCTTCGTGGATTCCCTCGCGGATGACGTCGTATGTGTCGTTTGACTTCATCTTAATGACGCGGTATGGACCAATGTACTTCTTCCGAAGCTTGACTCCTGGACCCAGTTGCGTCCACTTGATGGCGACGATGTCTCCCATAGCGTAGCGGCGTGCGGGTCGGCGACGTCTGTCGAAGCTTCTCTTGTTCTCCTCCTGGAGTCTAGAAATCTGCTGCTTGGCCGCTTCCCGTATCTCGTCCCTCTTGGCATCGAACTCGGCGACGGTTTCTTCAGTGATGAGCTCCTCAGGTCCGTTGGGTTGCGCATCCTGACGCCCATCAGGAGTTCAAACGGCGTGCGCCCGATGCTGCGGTTGAACGTTGAGTTCATGGCCCTCTGGACGGCGTCGACGTACTTGTACCAGCGACTGGGGTCGTCGAACGACAGCTTGGCAAAGGTGGCCTTCTAGACTTCCAGCTTCATGATGACCTCACTGGACGTCGTCGACTTCACCGGGTACAGCCATATGAATTTCGTGAAGCTGTCTACCACGGCCAGAATATGTTTATAACCTTTGTGCGACGATTCTAAGGGCCCGATGTGGTCCACGTGATACGTGTGCAATGGCGAACTCTCCTTGAACAGCGGATGAAGTAGTCCCTCCTGCTTTCCCGTCTTCCAATTGAGCAGCATGCACTTGACGCAGTTACGGATGACCCTCTCGACGACCTCCTTTATCTCCGGGATGTAGAAATCTTGTTTTACCTTTTCCTCTGTGCGCAGAGCAGCGTAGTGTCCTTCCTCATGAGCACTCCGGACAACTTCGTGCTGCATCGATCGAGGAACGACGAATGTCTCGCGACCATCGCTGAACTTGAACAGGATCCCATCCTTCATGGTGCTGCGCCCGCTTGATCCGAACGACGACGCCGTCTTCGACAGCGTACAGGACCTGCGAGTGGCGGCTGAGGGCGTCAGCGTGGGGAATTCTCGACCCACTGCGGTGCTCGATGCTATAATCGAACTCCTCCATCAGCATCGCCCATCTCGCCACTCTGGGGGGTCAGGACCTTCTTGTCCATAGTCTTTTGCAGCGCCGAGCAATCTGTAACTAGCTTGAATTTAGTACCAAGCAAATAGACGCGGAACTTTTTCAACGCGGTGGCTACAGCCAGGACTTCGAGTTCATAGCTGCAGTACTTTTCTTCTTGCGGAGTCGTCTTTTTGCTCATGTAATGAACTGGGTGAAACTGGCCGTCTGATGTTGAACGTTGCAACAGTACTGCACCGTAGCCCAGGGCGCTGGCATCCGTGTGCAACTCGGTTTCGCACTCCGGATTGAAGATGACCAAAACTGGTTCTCTCGACAGCAAACTCTTCAGTTGGATGAATGCAGCTCTCTGACCCGATCCGAACTGGAACTCTCGTTTTCCTTTCGGCATCTCACTGAGAGGCTTTGCGACTGCGGCGTAATTCGGGATGTACTTCCTGAAATAGTCGGTTAACCCCAAGAAGCTGTGTACTTCGGCGAGGTTTTTTGGCTCTGGGTAGTTCTGGACCGCGGATATCTTCGTGGGTGAGGGTGAAATCTTTCCATCCTCGACGATGTGGCCCAAAAACTCGATCCTCGTCTTCAAGAACTGACACTTGCTCCATTTTATGTCTAAGCCGTAGTCTTGAGCTGTTTGCAGCACTCGTTCCAGTCGCTGGAGGGCTTCCAGCTCGTCTCGTCCTGGAATGACTAGGTCGTCCATATAGATGAAGACCACCCCTTCAACTACGAGCTCTCGGAAGACACAGTTGATATGCCTTTGGAAGACTGCCGGGGAGTTACATAACCCGAATGGCACTCTCAGGAACTGGTAGTGTCCGCTGTGGGTAACGAATGCTGTGTACTTACGGCTGGGTTCAGCTACACGTACATGGAAGAATCCATTTTTCAAGTCAAGGGTGCTGAATACACGGGCATGACAAAGCTTAACCAACACATCCTCCATCAGTGGCATCGGATAGCGGTCTCTGACGACGTTTTTGTTGACTCGTCGATAGTCGATGCAAAGACGTCGCGACCCGTCTTTCTTCGACGTAACGACCACCGGGCTGGCATAATCGGAGCTACTGGGTTCAACGATACCGTCGTCGATCCACTCTCGTACCTGCTTCTCCACGACGTCCTTCTCAGCCGGTGCCAGTCGTCTCGGTCTGCAGTACACGGGTTCCTCTTTCTTCAGAATGATGTTCATTTGCACGTCGGTCGTCTTCTCTGCAATCGGATGGTAGCTGGTGATCATCCCCTGGATCTTCGACACCAGCTCAGGCGTCGACGTGCCAACATCCAGGTCGTCCCCTCGTACAACGTCTATCTTCATCAGAGCGGCGGCTTCATGTACCTTTCTCACCTGGATTCTGTTCCTGCTCATCACGACTTCGGCCTGGTCCAGTAAATCGTTTCCGATAATGGCTGGCAGCTTCAGGGTATCCTCGGAGACGACGTAGATGTCCACCTCGAAGCTGTCGTCGTCCATGTCGACTATAGTCGTGAAGTACTCTCTTGGTGAAACTTTGCTCTTGCCGAAACCGGTCAAGATGATGTCGGTGCTCTTCAGTGTTGGCCTTCCCGCGTTTACATAAATGTCATCGCGCACCAGATTCAAATGGCATCCGGTGTCGAGAAGAGCCATAACTTTGAAGCCGTTGATCGACACCTCCTTCATCTTCGAATTGCTCATCGTTTTCGCTGCAACTTTTACTCTGGCCTCGTTCACCGTATCGTTCTTGGCAGGCTTAGCTGTCCACTTCGAAGCGATGTGCCCAAAGCAATTGCATTTGAAGCATTTGGGCCCCTTATCCTTGAATTTGCATTCGCTGGATTTGTGCCCATCTCTGCTTCCACAGTTGTAGCACCTGGTTACTGATGAGGTCTTCACCGGTGCCGCATCCTCCGGCTTGGCTTCTTTGGGATGCTGGTGGCCCTCAGTCTTGGCAGACTTGGAGTATCTCTCGTGCCTGATCGACTTGTGACTGCCCTTGTCGTTAGCCATCTCGTAATAACGCAGCTTCTCCTTAAACTCTTGGAAGTTTTTCGCGCCGTAGAGCGTGATTTTGACGCTTGCGTGGTCGTCAATTCCGTCAATAACATATCGCATCAACGACTTGTCATCGAGGTCCGCCCTGCTGGCGATCTCCCGCATGGCCAGAAGATACTCTTGGCAGCTTTCGTCCCTCTTCTTGTAGCGCTTTGCCAGGAGTCAGTGGATCTCGGCTGCGGTCGTCTCGGCGTTGAATTCCTCCTTCAGGGATTTCTTCAGTTTCCTCCACGTCGTGATTCCTCGTTCCCCTCGGATGAACATCTTTGCCGGACCCGTCAGTGACTTCTTCGCGTAGATAAACATCTGCATCGGGT
This sequence comes from Pterostichus niger, assembly GCA_947425015.1. Taxonomy (NCBI): domain Eukaryota; kingdom Metazoa; phylum Arthropoda; class Insecta; order Coleoptera; family Carabidae; genus Pterostichus; species Pterostichus niger. The sequence goes on from OX380348.1 coordinate 14,245,455, forward strand.
CCCATTCCATCAGCTTGGCAGTCTCCTCGAAGTCATCTATCCACTTCTCGATCGAGTATTCGCCCTTGGCACTGAAGGTGCGGATAGAATCCTCAATATCGCGGAAAGTCAGGGCAAACTTATGAGACTGCTCTCGTCGACGTCGGTGGGATCTTCTGAGTCGGTCGTGGTCGCTCTCCTCGGTCGAACTGTCGTCCTCAGAAGCGTTGGCCTCGGAGCTGTCCTCTTCGGAGGTGTCCTCGCTGAATGAGTCGTCCTTGTAGCGGTGGCGCCTGAACGAAGCCCGCGCAGCGTCGTCTCGATGGGACTTGCCTCCGATTTTCTTCTTGGCGTCGTGGTCCAGCTTCTTCTTGACGTCGCGGTCCGACTTCACCTTCGTCTTGGCGTCGTGGTCCGGCTCCTTGTCGGAATCGTTATCGTCATCGTCGTCGTCTATTATGCTGCACATCTTTTTCAGCAGATCTATATCGCATAAGTTTTGATAAATGCGTTCCGCAAGTGCCTTTTTCGGACCCGTATAATCAAGCGACAAGATTTTAGCGACGGAAATAAGGTCGGCTTCGCTAAATTCTTGCACTATGAATATTTGCTTCACAGCGCTGTCGTCGGAATCAGGTTGATTGTAAATCCGGAAAACTCGCGTAATCTCTTACGATTCTTCCTGTCTACAATGTCGTACTCAAAGATTAGCTTGTGGAGCGTCTGTATTGCCTTCACCGACGCTGCCCCAATGTTGTGCTGAATCTTTGGAATGTCACCTAGAGTCGTCATTTTTGCGCCTAGGTTATTTTCCGACTTGCCTAACCTTGCAGTTGGAGATTATGCTCCGCGTTATGCGTCTTTCTTCTCTCGCGGTGCTCCGTCGTTTTGCAAGAGGAAGTGCGTCGTGGTGCGTCGTCCGTCTTTCGGAAGGTCCAGACGTGTTTTTATCCCGGACGAGCCCCCAATTTGTGGGAAAATCCTCTTTCCCCGGCTGGGCGTCGTAAATAAAACTCACGTGTTGGAACAAAATAACAGAACCTTTATTCACTGTTAGTATACACTCAAAGAAACTGAACCTGATTTTTAATTGCATTCTCTAAAAAATACTCTGTTTGACATTGTTTATTCAGTTAATGTTTTTTTACCCCGTCTCCCGGGAGAAACTTTTCGAATGTTTTTCTTAGACGCTCCCGCGCGTCATCTGCTTCCTCACGCGCGAAGCCTTTAAATGCGAAGTCGGGTCCCCACATATATATATATTTATATATATGCAAATAATAGACATCAAACCTTCACGGATATTTGTCAGTCAACTAACAAAATTATCAAACGATTTAATTTATATATATATATATATATATATATATATATATATAATAATAATAATAATAATAATAATAATATATATATATATATATATATATATATATATATATATATATATATATATATATATATATATATATATAAAAACATAAATTAAATCGTTTGATAATTTTGTTAGTTGACTGACAAACATCCGTGAAGGTTTAATGTCTATTATTTGCATTCCAAAGTACTCTAGACTTATTGACGAGGATAAAGGATTTTGTTCATCTGGTTTTATAAAGGTTTGTCTTCAGAAACTCAGGATGTGGGCATACTCGTTTTCTCTGATTATGCCTTGTTTTAGGAACGTTATCGGCGAGACTATGTTTATAATGTTATTTTTTAGCAAATCTAGTAGTATTTCATTTGGTACTGTAGGACATACATTTGAGATTGTCAGTTTCTGTGCAGGGGTAATTAGACGTCGTATATTTATTTGCTGGTTATTAATTTGTATAACTGAGTGATTTTCCATTATTTCGTCAACGATTTGTTTTGATGAGAAGTATATGCACATTCGATTGTTGGACATTCTCGAAGCGAATATTATTTTGCTTGGTCCTGTAATGTTACCCACGGCTTTGATGTAATCAGCTAGTTGAATATTATCTACGATGTGCATTACGATTGCTTGATCTTTTTTTGGATATATATGAGCTATTTTGGATGCATACGTTTGAGTCCTGGAATTAACTTCACAACTATTCTGTGGTTGGGTGAGTGGTAAATCGTCACTCTGGGAGAGAGAATCCATTTTTCGCGTTTCTAGTCGTTTGTGTGGTTTTTATCATTTTTGGTTTGTTTCTGCACTATTCGTGCAAAATCGTGCCTACAGATGGCACTGTTGTACGGTAGAGATCTTCTATATCGCGTACTGCTATTGATCGACAGGTGGCGCTTAGGGATTATCGATTTATTTATTGATTGGTGTGAATTTTAGTTTGGGGTTAAATTTTATTTGGAGGGATTTTGTTTAGGGAAGGTACGGGATATATGTAAATAAAGGTTGCACTAACCTTATATTACAACTGGATAACTTCAGAGGTAATAAATTTCACTTTTGCATGTGATAAATGTGGAACTGTCAGATGCACCTAACTGTGCACAAAATATTAATCTATTCTCGCGTAAGTGATTTTAAAGTGTTAATTTCTATAGATCTTGCCGGATACCGTACAGCATGTAATCTAACATTTTACCACGAAAACATTACTTGGTGAAACACACATCATGTGTTACAGAAGTATAATAAACATGTAATGATTATATTTCTAAATATAATGAATTATATTATAGTATGTTATGCATAGAGCTGACACTTTTATGCAAATGCATATTATGTTTACTAATACATATTTCGATTTTAGCTTGTTTTCTGTGCGAATCGTAAAAAATATAGCTTATATTTAAATTTAAAAATGCATATTTTGCATATTTTATTATTTTTAGCATATTTTGCAGTTTCAGACCATATCTTTGCATATTTCAATATATATATATATTTCTTTTTGATATTCCGCATAATTCATATAAATGTGAACAAAACCTTATAATTTCTTAATAAAAACTTCTATGCATGTGAATAAGCCATATTCGTTTTGTTGGTTTTTCGAGTACATGTGTAGACTCTAGAGCAATATAAACAAACGAACCTAGAGAGAACTTGACAGCTACCAGTAGCTTCTACATAACCTAATATTTTTTAAGCAACTGTGCAATACGAATGTTAATAGTTAAGTAAACACCTATAGTTTTGAATTAAATATGGGTAAAATAAAGAACAAACTAATTGAACAATGAATAAGAATAGACTCTGCATTGAAAATACATGAAAATATAGTTTATTGTCAAGCATGTTCCAAAATGGTAAAAAATAAGATATATAGCATACACACATAATAAATATTAATTTGTTTTACACCAATCTTTGATTTTAGATTACATGTGAAAGAAAAAGTCAAATTGAGCAGCATGTACGGGGACAGAAGCATACTATCAACAAATCTAAGCATTCTGAACTTACGCAAACATTTTTAACTAGAGATAATATTAATAATAATTTAACTCTAGCTAACTCTTTTAAAAAGGATTTATGTGAAGCTCTAATTTGTGCCAATATACCTATTTATAAATTAGAAAATGAAGTTTTCCGAAATTTTTTGCAAAAATATACAAATCAGCATATTCCATCACAAACAATTTTAAGAAATACTTACGTAAACGAAGTTTACGACGAAATTATGGAGAAAATTTGAGAGATCGGTATTTATGGTTTTCAGTTGATGAAACAACAAATAGTAGGGGGGAATATGTTGCTAATTTATTTGTTGGGGAATTAAGTGCTGATTGCTACAAGAATCCTTATTTAGTACAATGAAAAGTTTTTGAAAAAACCAATTTTGCAACTGTATCACGTTTTGTTAATGAAGGACTCTTATTTTTGTTTAATGGTGAATCATTTTCAAAGAATAAAGTTGTACTAATGGTTACGGATGGAGCATCATATATGCTTAAAGCTGGACAAACACTAAAAGTTTTTTATCCTATCTTAATTCATTTAACATGTTCTGCTCATGGCCTAAATTTGGTTGCTGAGTATATCATATCCTGTTATCCCAAATTAAATATGTTGATTTGTAATGGTAAAAAAATATTTCTTAAAGCTCCTTTGAAAACTGAAGCATTTCGAAATATGTACCCTAGTTTTCCGTTACCTCCAGAACCAATATTAACTCGATGGGGAACGTGGTTACAAGCTGTTAAATACTATGCCGATAATTATACAGCCTTTAAGACAGTTGTTGAATTATTTAACTCAGATTCTGCAGCAATAATGGAATGTAAAGAACTTTTGAAAGATGTAGAAATAGAAGCTCAATTACAGTATATCAAAGCTCATTTTATTTCCATATCAAATGTTATTAAATCGTTAGAAGAAAAAAATTGGAATTAACTACTAGTATAAATCTCATAGAAAATCTTAAACATAATTTGGAAAATGTACCAGGAGCATGTGGATTAAAGATCAAAGAAAAATTAAATACAACTTTATATAAAAATCCGGGATATGTAATTATCAAAAATATTTCATTAGTATTAGAGGGGGAAGAAAAATATATTTCCGAATTAGATCCTAACATAAGGCAATTACTGGCATATTTCAAATATGCTCCTATTACATCATGTGATGTTGAGCGTTCATTTTCACAATATAAAATAATTTTAACTGATCGCGTCATTCCTTGACAAATATAAATTTAGAAAAATATTTAGTTGCTTACTGCAACAGAGGAGTACTTTAAATAAATATTTATTGGTACATTAATTGTTCAGAGTAATTTTTTCATTCCATTCTCATTTAGTTTACATTCCAAAATATGTATAGGTATATTTAAGTTATTTAAAACCTAATTTTACTCGGTTGTTAATTTAATGATAAAAATATTCTATAACTATAAATATAATGGCAGTTGGTCCGCCCAGAAGCCACAAATTATAATGTACATGATTTTTTTATGTAATTTTATAATAAAAATGTGATAATTATTTGCTATTAAATAAAACACAAAAATGCATATATTGACTTTTTTTTGCATAAAATGACTTCTTGGATGCATAATTAGATAAAAAAATTAAACATATTATGCACATAATTTTCTTATTTGTATGCATAAAAGTGTTAGCTCTAGTTATGCATCAAGGGAGAAAACGAGCGATTATTCCCGCGTGTGAAGTTGGAAAACATATTATACTTTTCATAACAAGTGCACAAAAATTACTGTCTTAACAGGAAAAATGTCAAATATGAGTTGCGTAACTAGTTACCTAGGAAACAGCTAATAATCGTAGTCTCTAGGGAGAGAAACATATCTCTAGAGAGAGAAACATGCTACCTAGGGAGAGAAACATGCTACCTAGAGAGAGAAACAATCTAAATAGGGAGAGAAACACTATGTTTCTATCCCTAGGGGAGAAAAGCAGTGTTTTTTTCTCTAAATTAGGGAATAAGAACGTATTTCTTCTGCATGTGTTACGAAAAAGATTTTAAATATCTAGAAACAATAAAAAAATAAAATACCCTTAAATAAAACAAAATTTCCCTAAAAGATGACGTGAATTCCGGATTAATAATTAAATCTCAATTGAAAAATAAGAACTAATTTGATGAATTTCTATATTCGAGAGGAATTCGAACAAATAATTTCCGCAATAATCCTTGTGATTGCATTGTTAGTTTTATATCCAAACCTTGAAATAATTATAACTAAATATCAATAGCTATCACTTCATTAAGAAATTAAACGATATCATAAGGACATTAATAATACGAAATAATTTTGTCGCAGTCCGAAAGCACGTAGCTTGAAAACTGCCTATTGTGGAGGTCTGATATCTACAAGCAATGTCTTTGAGAAAATTGTGATAAAATTGTATTGTTTTATATAAGAACTAATAACGACTGAAAATAAATTATATAAATCAAAGATATTTGCAAACTGAATATTGACGATATATAAATCAAGCTAACACTACGAGTAAATTTACAATTAATTCAATATTCAAAATTACCTACTGCAAACATATGCAATCAATAATACTTATTATTCTTCTTCTTCTTCAGCTCTCTAACCCCAGTTGGGTTTTGGCTTCCGGGCACACCGAGCCGCAGTTTTTACACTGCCGTACTGCCGGTTTCTTAGTCAGATTATTTAAGGCGTATAAGTGACTAGCTTATAGCGCCCGAGTGTGATAAATACATGTAACTGTATTTTTATAATTTACGACAAATCACACATTGTCGGCAGGCGGATTCGAACTGACGAACCTTGGCTCGGGTGACGTCACAGTATGCTAAGAGATGTGCCTTAACACGCTCGGCCACCGCGCCTGCTCAATAATACTTATTACATAATTAAAATTAATAATTTACTTATACAATAAATATATTTTTGGAAAAAATAAAATTTGGATGATAGATGAGGGTGCCATGAATGTTTATGAAACTAAACAAATAAAAGACTCAAATAATTCATTTAAAAAAATAAGTTTGCGGCGGTGTGAAGCTTTATTTAAAAAAAAAACTTTTGAGAAGCCGCAAATGTTGCCTGTGCATCGCTTCTACCCAAAAAATTGAGAAAGAGGTACGAAATCACTTATAATGTTTTTCAAGATTGGTGCAACGCTAAAGAATATACATTCATACCAGTGAGGCAGTTTTGCTTGTATATTTTCTAGAAAGATATAAAAAATACTTTCCCTCTGACTTTATGGCGTGAATATTTGATGCTCTGGTCAACAATCCTTTTAAATGATAATGTTGATACTTGCAATTTAACGGCATTTCTGAAGAAAAAAATGTAGGGTACTGTCTTAAAAAAGTGAAGTATTTATGGATTATAAAATTTTTGAACGAAGCGCGGGATAAAACATTTCTAATTAAAAGATTGTTGCTATAATAGGTATTGCGGAAACAAAGACGAAAAATGTAAGATGATATTTCAAATAAAGGTAGCTGGTAGCAGTTATCAAAATACCTGAATTAGAAAAACATGAATCAAGAAGTTTCACTATCATAGACAGAGATAACGAAAATTTACAGTCTCTGGAATTATTTAGATAATATATAAGCTTGCGACCGAAGAATGCAGACACTGAAATATTTTTTCTGAGATATATAAATGGGACATGTGTTAACCAACTAGTTGTGAGAATCATATTTGCTAAAATTCAATCTGAATTTACAAAGGTTTTAAATTTGGAAAGTTCGAAAAATTATACAGGGAACTGATTTCTCAAAATTTCGGCCACACTTTTGGTTAACAGTAGAGTCGACATTATTGGGCTGAAAAGTCATGGCAGCTGGAAGTCGTCGAGAGTAGCCGAAAGTTACGTGGCAGAATTGTTGTCAGTACAAATTTAAGTTACTAAGAAGATATTTCACAGTGCAGTAGCTGGTCCATCTTAATAAGATAATCCCAACATGGTGAATGCTCTACTTACATATGACATATCCAATAACGTGATGAATGACCCTCTCGATAATCCTGAATTAACTAAGGAAATAAATACAAATTTAATCTCAATTCTTGATTAATAATATGATTTATTGTCATTTTCACATTTCCATAAATAAAAAAGATGCATCAAATATTTAATTCTATTCTGTATGTAAAATAATAAAAAAAAACATGCTTGATATGAACATTGAGATGTGTTCGGGATAGCTGATCAGTGGAGAATGTAAATTTCCAGGGATTCGTTGAAGAAAAGATTGACGTGTAAATAATTATTTTATTTTCACAACACAAAAATACAAAATAAAAAGATATGTATTTGAATATTGAGAGCTGCGCCTCGGCGGGTCCGGTGATTTCTGTACCTATAGAGAAAGCACAGTCGGGGAGCATCTATGTCTGGTATAGCTCAGTCACAGATAGAAAGAACAGAACCGTATCAGGTAAAGCGCAACTACGGTTAGCGGAAGCGGAGCGATATTGCGTCAGGTAAATCACAGTCGCAGGTAGGACAGGATATGCAAAATAAAACGCTCGGTATTAGGTTAAACTCTATCACCGTCCGTAAATAACCAGTGTTAGGTAAAACGCTACCACTAAACAAATAAACAATCAGTGTTAGGTAAAACGCTTCCACTGAACAATTAAACAATCGAAAATTGCTTTTGTTTGTCAATTAGTGCTATGCACGTATGAACCACGTTATTGAATAGTAACGATAAAATAAAAATATAAAAAATAAAGTCGCTACTAGGTAGATTCGAACCGATAATCACTCGCACTGAATGATAAGATAAGATAAAGAAACGTTTATTATTAAATTAGATCATACACCACATATACGCATTTTCCCTGCTCATGTGTGAAATTCACCAAATCGGCTGTCGAACACGCTGTATGCTAAGACATATCGCGATTGCCTTAGCATTAGCAGCGTTACGAACAGCCGACTGGCTTCACACATGGCTAGGGGAACAAGTGCGCTTAAAAATTATATATTTTTAAGCGCACTTGTTCCCCTAGCCTGTACCTTACTTGCTAATATTATTATAACACGTAACAAAACTTAAACTAATGATAAATGTAATGGATATGAGTGGAATGAGGTGAGATGATTATAAATACAAATTAAGGGAAAAAATACAAAAAACCCTTTTAAAATATTCTTAGCCTAACTTAGAACTAAATGAGAGACAGTATGGTTATTTACATCGAGGTTATGATATATTTACATTATGTGGGGTGATGTAATGTTTGTGTTAGGATGTACATGCTACTTCACCGGAATAGGTTGAAGGGAAAATATAGGCAGGGTTTGGTAAGGAAGTTTGTGTTTGAGAGGAAATGTTGCATTGTGCTCTCTTATGTTTGTTATTGTACGTGTGAGTGGATTGTTGTGTATTTGTGGAAAAATGGTATGTTTGCGCGTTCGTGTAAATCTACGATGCGTGAATATCTATCTGCGTTATTAATTAAGCGCAGACATTTATTCTGCAGTTGTTGTAACGGTTTCAGTGCTGTTTTCGACGCCGAACACCATACAGGGTTTGCGTATGATAAAATGGGGCGAATGACAGACGTATACAGTAGTTTTTTGTTTGAGTGGGACATGGGACTATTTTTGTTGAGGAGTGGATAAAGGGATTTAATTACGGAATATGATTTTCTTATAAAATTTTTGATATGTGGATTGGAGGACAGTTTGGAGTCGAGAGTGACGCCGAGGTATTTGACATATTGTTTTATGTCCGTGTAGAGTGATTGGTGTATAAACAGTGTTGTTTGTGAATTTTCGTGTGAAAACGATGGTTTCGGTCTTAGCGTGGTTAATGGATATTTTCCATAGGCGCCAGTAGGGTTGAAGCAGGTTAAGGTGGATTTGTAGCTGTTTGTTAGCTACCTCTGCGTTAAACGAGTGGGCATAGAGGGCCGTATCGTCTGCATAGAGGGCGGTTTGGGTTTGAGGGAACGTAGGGAAATCACGAAGGTAAAGGATGAACAATTTAGGGCCAAGGACACTTCCTTGTGGCACGCCTGCTACTACAGGACGCAGAGTGGAAAAGGTATTGTTGATTTTCACCCTAAATTGTCTTTGGATCAGGTAGGAGTTAATTAATTTAATTAGGATGGGTGGGAAATTCTAAAGAATTAATTTGTAAATGAGCCTTTCTAGCCATACTTTGTCGAAAGCTCTTTCGACGTCAAGAAGGGCCATTGCCGTGACTTTGTTTTTGTTGTAGTTCGTTGTTATGTCAGTCACAATTCTTGCTACTTGTTGGACGGTACTGTGCTTGTGTTTAAATCCAAACTGGAAGGGTGGGGTAATTTTAGATTTGGAGTCAATGGATTGAATACGGGATGCTATCACCTTCTCAGTCACCTTTGAGAGGGTGTTTAGAAGGCTGATTGGGCGATAGCTTGCGGGAAGTTTGGAGTCTTTGTTTGGTTTGGGGATGGGAGTAACGGTGGCGTTTTTTCAGGATAGGGGAAAGTAATAGAGTTTCAGGATTGCGTTGACGAGGTATGTCAACTAAACAAGAGCTTTTCGGGATATATTTTTCAGGATTATGTTTGGGATTGAGTCCGGGCCTGGCGCTTTCTGGTTAGGTAGGTATTTTATTATGTTAGCTAACTCAGAGGGAGAAGTGAGGAGTTTAGCTAGTGTTCGTTTGTCTGTGTGATGTGTTGTGTTAATAAACTCGTGTACTGTGTGTGTTATTTCTGTTTGGTTGGGAGATGAGTCGGGATCGATGTGGTGAGCAGCCTCGAAGGTGTCGGCTATCGCTTCTGCCTTCTGCTCATCTGTGAAGAGGATGCTATTATTGTGTGATGGCGTAGGGATGGGTTTTTGAGGGTTTTCGGAGGTTTTCGGATAATTTCCACAACAAGTGTGTTTACTTGTGCGCGTAGGATAGGATCGCCAGACCTTTGCCAGCGCTTTCTTGTGTTGTTTCTTTGTGTGATGAGGGTGGTTATGTGTCCAGGTAGTTTGTCTTTCTGTGCTGTTAGTTTTATGACGCGTGTATGCTTTCGCATTGCGTCTGTGAGTGTTTTAGTGTAATTGTGTACTACCTTATCTATGTCGGCAGAGGTGTTTATGTTTGAATTTATTAGAATATTTTTGTCAAGTGTGTGTCTGAATTTGTTCCAATCTGTATGTAGATATGTGCGAGTGTAGCGTGTGTCGTCAGAGTGTGGCGTGTTTGAGTGTAGCGTGCTCAGAACCGGAGAATGATCTGAACTTAACTCATTAAGAGCAACCGGGTTTGTAATGTGTGTAATGTTTTTGTATATGTAGAGGTTAATTGTTGTCGGCGTCGTATTGTTGGTAGGATAATGGGTAGGGGAAGGAGGAAACATAATAATGAGGTTATGATTTTGTGAGTATAAATGTAAAATGTTACCATTAGCATTTACTCTATTGAAATTCCATGCTGTGTGTTTCGCATTAAGATCGCCTACTAATAGCACTTTACCGCTGATGTGTAACAGTGTGTGTATTTCTTGTTGTGTAAAGTGATTGCGTGGGTTGTTGTATGCGACTATAATGTGCGTGTTATCAGAGAGCTTTATGCAGACGGATTCTAGGGAGGTGGGAGGTAGGTAAACTTGTGTGTGTGCAATAGTGTTTCTCACCAACAGGGCCACGCCCCCCGCTGGTACGTGTCTCTGTATGGCTCTGTCAACTCTGTATAATGTGTATCCGCTTATTTGTAATTTGTCTATGTATATGAGTCTTGTTTCGTTGAGAGCCATAACGTGTATGTCGTGTGTGTGGAGAAAGTGTATTAATTTACCTACCTTGGAGCACTGAATGCGCGCTTGCTACCACTGAGCTAGGCTTTGAATTTACACGTACACTTGTGCGAGGGTAATTAATATGATTTCATCACAACATAAAATTTTTTCTTAAAATTTACTGTAACTTAACGACCTTGATCTATAAATATTTACTTACTGTTTACGATTGGTAATGCAATGTAATCATGGATACCAACTGTGCAATAAAAGTTCCACTTACTGTGTTTAATTTTTTTTATTAATAGGTAATTTGCAGTTACAAGTCAATACCTTCCTTTCTATAAGAAACATATTTTATTAATTGGCTGACAAGATATCCAAATTATTCGATATTGATAAAATATCTATATGTAAGAAAAGTTTGTAATAATACTCTAAAGTAAGTTTTCAAATATCAAAGCAGGCGTTAAAAATATTATATTTTCCAAATTAAAAAAATTACTTAAAAGACGAAATTTTTTTTAAAAAATTACAAAACAACTAGGTATAAATATTTTATAACATTTGAATGTGATCACTTTTTTGCAATATACTTCTTGCAGATTGTATCTAATAACTTTTGGGCTGAAAAATTACCAAAATTCATGGATTTTGTTTGGGGATATTTAGAAAATTGGGTTGATTTTAATCGACCAAGGGCACAACAAGAGTTTATCGTCTGAATTCATGAAGAATAGAATAATAAACAATATGTCATAACAATTTAAAAATATGACAAGTCGTATGCAGAAGTTTATGGAAGAAGGCGGGCACGTAGAACTGTTATAAAATAATTTAAGTTGTTTTGTAAAATTAAATACCCTTTTTCCAGTCTCGTTTCAGAATTTTTATTTTCTGTTTTAATTTAAATTTGTGAAATACAAAATATTTGACGATCACTTTTATATTTAAAAAATTAATGTATAGGATTATTCTAAATATTTATCTCTTCAAAATATATATTTTGTCAATCTCTAATAATTTTACTCTTGTCAGTAATTACTACTTCCAGGATGTGATAAATATGATTTCATGATTGATATATAGGTTTAAAGTGAAGGAAAACTTTCTCTTTTAATCATTTTTTCAGATCAATAATAAATTATTTTCCCATGTTATCCCTTTTTCAAACACTCTGTATAGCAATATGAATAACGTGTTCAATATTGCCTAAACTTAAAAGTTTTCTGAACTAAGCTGCAAGGTAAAAATATTGAAAATTCATATACTAGATTCAAGTGGCATTTTTATGCTGTCGGTTTTTTTTTGTAATAGTTTTACATCAACATTATTAGTTTACAATAAGTTTTTAAAATATACAATATTGTAGCGAGCAACAGGCAAGAAAAGTATACTCCAAGAGCGACTTCGTCAATTTTTGGTTGAAGCTGGTGAAATAGCGGATACTTATGAATTCGAAATTCCGGGCGATTTGGACTCCATCTCCAAAAATCTGAAAAAACTTATGGAAAATTCTAAAACTCTGAAGGAGGAACTGCAGGATAATTCCAGAAGTTTGGAAAATAAATTTGAAGAAAATTCCAGAAGTTTGGAAGCTAAATTAGAAGAAAATTCTAGAAGCTTGGAAACAAGCTTGGAAAATAAATTTGAAGAAGATTCTAGAAGCTTGGAAACAAGCTTGGAAAATAAATTTGAAGAAAATTCTAGAAGCTTGGAAGCCAAATTAGAAGAAAATTCCAGAAGCTTGGAAACAAGCTTGGAAGCTAAATTAGAAGAAAATTCTAGAAGCTTGGAAAATAAATTTGAGCAAAAATTTGAAAAGTTTGAGGAACATTCAAGAAATTTTGAAGAAAAATTTTGAAAATTTGAAGAAAAATTGAAGGAAAAAATTTAAGAAATCGAAGCTAGATTGGCAACATTGAATCACGAACAGCCAAATGTCCAACAAATTCACGACTTGATTCAGAAAACTCCATCTAATGACCAGCCATTAAGTAACGAGAAAGTTGAAGATTTAGTGACAGAAGGGAAAGAATCACTGCGTAGATTCCACATGAAACCACCACAGTTTGATGGCAAGGTATCTTGGCCTAATTATTACGCCCAATTCAAAGCTGCGGCAGTATCCAATGGGTGGTCTCCATCTGAGAAGGCAACTGCCTTGATAATTGCGCTGCGTGGTGACGCAGTGGATATATTGCAAACAATTCCTCCAGAAGAGCGGCAAAACTATCAACAACTAGTTAAGCGCTTGGAAATGCGTTATGGCCACGCACATCTGCAGCAAGTGTATCATTTGCAGCTGAGAAACAGATGTCAGAGATCAAATGAAAGTCTACAAGAATTTGAATCTGATATCGCTCGTCTAGTTCGCCTAGCATATCCTGACACCCCAGATAGTGTGTTGGAACGACTGGCTGTGCAAGGATTCATTGATGGTCTCCGAGATAAAGAAACCAAGCTCGTTCGAGTAACCTGTCCGTTGCCTTGGCCAGCGCATTGGAATTCGAGGCGGCAGAACACGCTTCAAGACGACAAGGAAATATTCGCACAATAGAGAGCGTGGAGGTGAATCATAATGAGTCTATGGAGGAAACAGCACGGAGTGTCATGACTGAGATGTTGCCAAAGAGGAGACAATTTCGATGCTGGAACTGCGGCGAGCTAGGGCATGTGCGAAGCCGCTGCGGGGAACAAATAAAGAGCAAGGCAGCGGAAAATCTAAAGCGAGTCGTTGCAAGAGGGCGAACGTCGGTCCATTATCAAGATATCCTGATGCTAACTGGACATGTCGCATTCCTACAACCAAGAATAAATAGCATCTTTGTGGATGGATTGATCGACGGGAATCCACATGCCATGCTGATCGATACAGGTGCTACAAAAACCATCATCAGACCTAATACTCTCAAGAAACAGATAACGATTGAATCAACAAAATGGCGATTGCGCACAGCAACAGGGTCCGCGGCTACCATCCATGGCGAAGCAGACATTACCATCTCCTTCGGAAATACACGAATTAAACACCGAGCTCTGGTAGCTGACATTGAAGACGAATTCATTCTCGGGATGGACATTATGAACGCAAATGGTGTGCAACTAAATTTAAAACGCGGCACACTTAAGATCAATGGTGAAGAGATCGTTTTACATCCCCGAGGAGAAGACACAGTACGTGTAACCTTAACTGAAGATACTGTCGTGTTAAATCGAAGTGAAATGATTGTGGATGCCCACGTGGAACGTGAACTTCCAACCGGATGTACCATGTTATTAGAAGTTGGTAATCATAATGAAACCACTACTCGAGGAATACTGGTGGGAAAATCTCTCGTGCATACTGGAAATGTAGTACCAGTTCGAGTAATGAATGTGAATTATTATCCAGTTACACTAAAGAAGGGTACTATCTTAGGACATTGTGCATCAGTAACTTCGATTATTAGACGATCATCCGTTACACAAAATCCATCAAAGAAGCTTCCCGCAGAACTGGCCAATCTACTGTCAACATCTTGCCGGGAATTAAACCAGGACCAGAATAACAGAATGAGAAATTTAATATCGGAATATCAAGACATTTTCGACACCAGCTGTGGGACCAAGGATAGAACCAACATAGTCCAGCATCAAATAAACACCGGCGATGCACGCCACCATCCACCAAGTACCAAGACGATTACCATTGGCCAAGAGAGAGGAAACCGAGAATATTATTCAAGACATGGAAAAAGCAGGTGTCATTGAATCCTCAAGCAGTCCGTGGGCCTCACCAGTGGTGTTGGTAAAGAAGAAAGATGGGTCAACACGATTCTGCGTGGACTATCGTCAACTCAACAATGTGAAGAAGAAGGATAGCTACCCGTTGCCCCGAATAGATGACACATTGGATACGCTGGCCGGGTCGAAAATATTCTCAACATTGGACTTGAAAAGTGGGTACTGGCAGGTTGGAATGGCACCAACGGATAAAGAGAAAACTGCGTTTTCTGTTGGTGCAGGACTGTGGCAATTTACAGTAATGCCGTTCGGACTCTGCAATGCCCCTGCCACGTTTGAACGACTCATGGAAACGGTACTGCAAGGACTATCTTGGAAATCCTGTTTGGTGTACCTTGACGATATTATTGTGGTCGGAAGAACATTCGATGATCACATGAGGAATTTGGAGGAGGTATTCCTGAGACTACGAAGTTCTGGTTTGAAGCTTAGTCCAAAGAAATGTCATCTCTTCCGCAAAGAAGTACAGTACCTAGGACATATTGTGTCCGGAAACGGAATAGGACAATCAAAGATCCAATCAGTAGAAGAATGGCCAGTACCGACTGACAAACATCAATTGCGAAGCTTTCTAGGGCTTTACAGGTACTACCGACGATACGTCTCTGGATTCGCCAACATTGCTAAGCCACTGACACGACTCACGGAGGAAGAACGGAAATTTGTGTGGGAAGAAGGCTGTCAAGACGCTATCGACAACCTCAAGCGAGCTTTAACAACAGCACCAGTCCTGAGTTATCCTCTACCCAACGGGGACTTCATATTGGATACAGATGCCAGCAATGTCGGAATCGGCGCCGTCCTATCGCAAATTCAAGATGGACAAGAGAAGGTCATCGGCTACTTCAGCAAAACTCTGTCAAGCCGGAGCGTAACTACTGCGTCACCAGGCGAGAATTATTGGCGGTAGTTAAAGCCGTTGAACACTTCTACAAATACCTGTATGGAAGGAAATTCCTGGTGAGGACTGATCATGCTGCGTTGAAGTGGCTGTTACAATTCAAGAATCCGGAAGGGCAGGTAGCAAGACGGATCGAACGGCTACAGGAATATGATTTCGTCATCGAGCATAGGGCCGGAATTAGTCATTGTAACGCCGACGCATTATCAAGACGACCATGCTCAGAAGATTGCAAACACAGTACCCGTGTGGAGGAGAAGTCCGTCCCAATCTTACGGACCACAGTGATAGACGATCATTGGCTGACGGAAGAAGTTGTGAAAGATCAAGAAAGCGATCCAGAATTGAAATACCTACTGGAATGGAAGAAAGGAGGCCGCAAACCAACCTGGCAAGAAGTTGCACGACACTCGAAAACCGTAAAATCATACTGGGCACAGTGGGACTCCATTGTTATAGAGAATGGACTACTGAAACGTATCCTGGACGGTCCTGAGGCTACAGAGCAAAAGATGCAGATCATAATCCCTAGGAAAAGAGTACCGGAGGTACTGAAGGAGATTCATGATGGAACTGCTGGAGGACACTTACGAGTAACGAGGACAGTTCAGAAGCTGTGTGAGCGATTTTACTGGGTTAATTGTCGAGAGGACGTAAAGGAGTGGTGCAAGAAGTGCGTAGTTTGCGCCGCAAGCAACGGACCGCAGAGACGTCGAAGAGCCCCAATGCGCCAATACAATGTTTGAAACAATAGCAATTGACGTGGCCGGTCCATTTCCAGAATCCGACAAGGGAAATAAATACATCATAGTGGTCATGGACTACTTCAGCAAGTGGGTTGAAGCTTATGCCTTGCCAAATCAAGAAGCCGCTACGGTAGCAGAAGAACTTGTCAACCAGTGGATCTGCCGATTCGGGGTACCGTTGGAACTACACTCCGACCTAGGTAGAAATTTCGAGTCGTCTCTGTTCCAAGCAATCTGCGAGCTATTGAACATTCGCAAAACAAGAACAACTGCTCTACACCCACAGTCAGATGGTATGGTCGAACGCATGAACAGAACCATCAATAGACACCTCTCCAAGGTTGTCTCCGGCCACCAAAGGGACTGGGATAGTCATCTACCAATGTTCCTGTTAGCTTATCGATCATCCGTCCATGAAACAACAGGACAGACTCCGGTTAGCATTGTCTTTGGTCATGAACTGCAATTGCCCTGCGACTTGAAGTTCGGCAGCAAGCCAGGTGAAAATGTGGCTGGCGAAGATTTCGTCACCAAACTTCGGAAGAAAATGAACGACATCCATGAGCAAGTACGCTTCAACATCCAGAGCGCTAGTGACAGGATGAAAGACCAATATGATGTCAAGGCTGAGAATGGTGGATATCAAGCTGGGGATCTGGTTTGGCTATACAACCCACAGCGTCGCCGTGGAATGTCCCCAAAGCTACAGAACTCCTGGGAAGGTCCCTATGAGGTACTGAAGCGAATAAATGACGTCATCTATCGAATCCGGAAAAGGACTGGAGGAAAACCAAGAGTGATTCATTTCAATCGGTTGGCTCCTTTCACCGGTGACAACAACGATGGCAACGCCAATGAATCTCGAGCTCGACGAATTAATGTACAAGATCCGGAAACCACCTTTGACGAGTTCATGGCTTCCTATTCTACGGACCTTAAAGTACGAAATGGTGTGACCAAAGAATATCAGGGTGACCTATTCAAAGTGCGTACAGAATACTCATTGGCGCATTGTGTGGCCCAAGAACTACAGATGTCTCGAGGAATCGCCGTGGTTTTTAAGAAGAAGTTCGGCCAACTTGAAAAATTACGGCAACAACACCCATGTGTCGGCACAGTGCTACATAAAGCCGACAAACAGTTAAGTCGAAGCATTTTTTACCTGGTGACTAAACATCTGTCCCACGAGAAACCAACTTATCGCGCCGTCTGAGACGCCCTATGTGATCTACGAGGTGTGCTGCTCGATCAGGATATTTTAGAACTAGCTGTACCAAAGCTAGGCTGTGGCCTTGATGAATTGAGCTGGAGAATTATAAGAAACATGCTGGAAACTATTTTCCAATATACCGGAATTGAGATCCTGGTGTGCAGCTATAATCCCTGTGGTTCAACAGTAGTGAAAAGAACTGTGGACTGTTATTTCCACCAAACGTCACAGTGCTCGCGGGGATCAACGTGCAGATATCGACATGGCGCAGAAAAGTTTTGGGACGAAACATCCTTAAGGAGGGGGCAGTGTAGCGAGTACGGCCCTGTTCCGTCTGGAACAGTCGACATGTCTGCTGCACGTTCACCGCTGTCTCAGACGCAATAGACAAGTCCGAACCTGTTCACTCTGCGTCATGCTTCTACCGTGTGCCAGAAACTCTCGAATATTCTCGAATACATTGTTCCAGCATATAAAGGAGAGTTTCGGCCGGGAAGAGGCATTCTGTATTCGAAGTGTGAACAGTGCAAGTCGTTGCTAAATACTTTGTGGTGAATATAAATACGTGTTGAATATATCTTAGTAGTTGTACTACATTAGTTTCGTTTTAAATAAATATTTTGTTAGTGTTTTCATTACTCGTGTTTTATTTAATAAACGTTACAATATATTTAATCAATTCTGGACCTTCTTACTTATTTTACAACTAACTAAATACGAGAATTAAATTTTCCGTAAAATACCAAGTCGTCGGGCACAAGTTCCCTTGATCAGGCTCTGCAATAAATAAATATGCAATATCGAAACTATTTTATTTCACACACAATTAAGAGAAAAAGAATAGAGATATATTTTAATTCCGACAAGTCGAGTTTCTGGCAATAAGTTTTGAGTTTTGGCTACTGATATTTGATAGATTAAAAGGCAGTCGAATAATTTACTTCTTATTGCGTACAGTGGATATTCATGGGGTTGTGGCGACCGAATTCAGTAGAAGCACAAATTATCCAGGCAGGTACCGCAAACCACGAAATGGCAAATAGATTCATGCAAAGTAAGATGAAGGAGCTAGGCAAGATAACGTGCGACGAAATCTGCGTGTTGGTACTCTTCATCATCTGCATCCTTCTGTGGATCTTCCGCAAACCGCAGTTCCTACCTGGATGGAGTGGATTTTACGAAGTGTAAGTTGTTTTTTTACGATTCACAACTTATTAATTCATTTTGGGCATAGTCTTGTAAACATAAAAATAATCTTCATTTAACTGGTTTATAAGGCAATATCCATTAAATGAATTAAATATCAATTGTGTATCTAATTAATGAATTAAATTACTAACTTAAAAATATATCTTGTGGCTTTACTTTTAGAGGCGTATTCATTGTTTTGAACGAATCTAACTTAAAGTCAAAATTAAGTAAAAAGGTTATAATATTGGTATATATTTATATAAATACGAAAAACAGAAAATGAGAAAGTGGTAAAAATTATACAGAAACTAAAGGAATATTATTCGTTTATGTATATTTTCAAAAAATAAATAGTATTTCTTGTTCTTATGACATATTATTGTCTATTTATCGTTAATAATAATCATTATAATTTGGAAAAACCACTAATGTTAAAAACTCGTTAGAAATTGTATTTTTTTTTTAATCAAATCCGGCATTTAAGTATACCTATCTGCTAAAATAGCTATGTAATAAGTAGCATGATGGATAATTTTGCTTGCGTAACATTAAAAATAAAATGATCAATAATCACAATTTTAAGTGAGGCCTTTTAAAAATTTTAACAATATAATATTTAGTTTTTGGGTATTTTAAGAGCACGGTTTTCACATAGAGATAGCTAAAATACTCATATATACTGCCCCTTGAAACAGGCAAAACAGAACTTGTGGTACCAGACATTGTATTTAAATCTTCAGAAAATCTAAATCTTATTTGCAGTCTCTTATTCGAATGGTTTGATACTGTCACTGAATATTTTTGATAGTATTCATATTTGTAATTCATCCTGAAATTCGTCGTCATAAATGCATCATATATAGATACTGAAATTGATGATAAAGACGATACTAATGACACAGAGTTTATTTTACAATTCTTAATTTGTACAGTTAACAACTAGCATACACATGGTTGAAATTGTTTACAGTATTGTTTTTCGGTTGTTGGATAGTTATATGTCTTAAATAACTTTAATAACATGAATTTCAATAGTCAGTTTGATAAATTTAAATGATTAATTAATTTTTAAACTTGTATGAGTTAAATATCCAGTTAAATTAACTTAGTAAAATATATTGTAGATTATATTACCTCATAAGATTGGTCTTAATTGATTTTTGTTTATGTGTAATTTTATTCCCGATTGTATTTACAAAAGAAAAAAAATAGATTTTACGTAAAAATGCCAAAAGAAGAAAAATTTTTGCTTGATTTAAAACACTAAATCCGGGTTTAAATCTTTCAAATAATGCAATGTTTCTTATTTTATATATCTATAAAATATTATCAAATTATTAAATGTCAGAAGTATGATTCAAAATGTATGTCAATAAAATATTAATGTTAAAACAATAGTTATTTGTTGACCTAAGCATAAAAGTAGCAGATTCACTGCTGCACCTCGGATATGAAACTAGTAAAGATAGTAAATTTGCTTTTTTACATAGTTACTTAATATTGAGAGATTTATTTTCTATTAAGTTTATGGACCGACCGATTCCAAGTGCCAACCACAATTGCTAAATTAGTGGCAAAATTTGAGAAGACGGCAGATGTATCTACGAAAATTACACGTGAACGCGGAATTCGCAATTTGGCAAGAGCAGAAGAACGTGCAATTCATTTCGGGCTTGTTTAGTTGTCGGCTAGAAAAAGCTATCGATTTTTCATACCCTCCAATTTTCTGACTTAGAATAGCGCTGATCGTGTTTCCGCTGGAATCTGTTGATAGTATTAATTCTTTAGAAAAGTCTAGATGAGTTAGTACTGAATCTGAGCACAGGGCATTTCTCAAACCTTCGAATGCTTTTTCACAACCATCTGACCAGTTGCATGCTATGTCTGTCTGTGGTAATTTTGTAAGTGGTTTTGCTATTGTTGCAAAATTTAAAATAAAACGTCTATAAAATCCTACAAGACCAGTAAAAGTCCTGATATCTTTTTCATGTTTCGGTCTTGGATACTTTTGAATAATTGAAATTATGTCGGGATCTGGTCTTACACCTTCGCCATTAATAACGTGACCTAAATATTTGGTTTCTAGTTTCAAAAATTTACATTTACTCGGTTGTAGTTTCAAGTTTGCTTGTCAAACACTTCCTTTACTCCTTTCAAATGATCGTTAATTCCGGCATTATTAAAAACAACTACATCATCCAGATATACTAAGCATCTTTCAGCTGTTAGTCCTGCTACAACGCTATTCATAATTCTCTGGAATGAATTTTTGAGAATTGATAATGTCCACCATCACCTCCACTTGCTAGTATCCAGTGTTGTAAACAGTTTTGTATCCCCTGACCCAAGGTCTCTTGCATATTAGCAAGAGGAAAATAGTCCCTTTGTTACTTTATTTAGACCGCTAAAGTCTATGCAGACCCTGATTCTGCTTTCGCCATTTTCTGATTTTTTGGTACCATAACCACTGGCGCTGCTAACCACGGTGAGCTCAATAACCCCTGCTTCAAGTATCTTATCCAGCTCTGTTTTCAATTTTTCTTTTTTACTAAACGGTACTCTGTATGTTGCTTTTCCTATAGGCTGTGCATCTCCCGTGCTTATCTTGTGTTTTATATTAAGTGTGCATCCTAGTTTGCTGTCTTCCCATAGAAATACATCCTCGTATTCTCTCAATAACACCAGTAACTCTTGTTTTATATCTTCTGACAGATACTCTAACTGTAATTGTTTCTCAATATCGCGCGTACCCTTATTTTTGTGTATTCCGTATACATCCATTTTCCTTAACTTGCATTCTGCATCTCTATATTCTTCTTTTATCTTCTTTTCATTGAATAATTCTGCTTTTCCCACAATCGTATTTTTCTGAATAACCATTTCCTTGTTGGTTATATTCACAAGCTTGATAAGTATTTCTTTTTGTGCTTTAGCTAGCTCCCTTGCTGCCATAACGCCATATATTTGGATCTCTACTAGTTCCACCAAAATATCGTGTTCCGTATTGCCCAGATTCTGAACGACTGTACACATTATTTTGCAATTTTGTCGAATCGTAACTGAGTCTTTTAACCTAACCAATTCACTGGTTTTGGTGTCAGTTTTTACTTGTTTTAGGATACTGATCTCCGACTTCTGAATTTTTTTGTTTATCGTCGGTATTTTAAAATCAATTTCTTGCATTTTTAAAGGTATCGGAATGTTACTAGCTTGCAATTCCTGACCTTTCTCCACTACTTGACTCCGTGACGTTATCGTGCATTGTTTCCACTTTTGCTGCTGTCAGCACTTCTTAAGTTTGAGTTGTCCGCCAACAGTTTTATACGCGTATTACCTAACGTGATTTCATCCGTGTCGTAATCTATGCAGGCTTTAAAACATTTTAAAAAATCACGACCCAAAAGACCGTCTGCTTCTAACTTTATGTTTTTTTAACAAACCACACAATTAGATGCAATAATTGAATTTTCAAAACAGAAATATACATTTGTTGTTCCGCTTCTATTTACCCCTTGTGAATTTTCTTTTAATTAATGAAACAGCTGAATCTGTGTCTACTAACAGTTTTAAAATGTAATTGTTTACTAATTTTCGTTATTACTGTTTGTTTATTATATTGACCTTTTTTTTTTATTAAATGGGTAGGAGAGAATGCTCATGCACACCCAGCATCATGCCGAAGCAGCGGATGTCCCACGTAGGGAAAGGTAGTGTGGGACTCTAGACATCCGCTTTCGCTTCATCTGCCTAGCCTACCCACTAAACTCTCCCGTCCCCTAGCCCGAAACCGGAAGTGGAACTGCTTTAGCATTACGTCGCCCTCCAGCCGTTGTCTTTTGCTCACTGTACTCTATGTTCCTTTTTATTGGAGCATTGCTCTCTCCGCTTTCCTTTCGCCTTCTTCCTTCTCTCTCATAATTTCGTTTAGAACCTTGTCGACCTTTTCCCACATGACTTCGCTGGTAACCATAGTCGCTATTGCATTTTCTTTGGTCAGCTCTACGTTTGTTTCTTCGCGTATATGTTCCCACTTTGTACATTGGAACATCGTATGTTCCGCACTATCTACCTGGCCGCAGTACTTGCAGGTGTCGCTTGTGGATTTGCCAATACGCTTGAGGTAGGTCTGAAAGACCCCGTGCCCTGTCATGCATTGGGTTAGGTGGAAGTTTATTTCACCGTGTTGTCTTTCCAGCCATGGGATGATGTTTGGCATCAGTTCATGTAACCATTTGTTTTTTTGGTCCATTCGCCACCTCTCCTGCCATGTCGGGAAGCGCGCCTCTCTGATGGCTTTTTTTTCTGTTTTCGTTACTCCGTTTCCTAGCATTCTTTCCTCTGCTAGTATGGTGAGTGGAGTTAGTCTTCCTATCGGCTTTCGCCATTACCTGCCTAACGTGCGGTAAGTAGGTTAGGTTTTTATCAAAAGTCATACCCAGGTATTTGATGGTGGTCTTTGGATTGATGTCTACCCCGCCTACCTCTAATGTAATAATGCCCCTCTTCTTTCTTCCGGACAGAATAATTGCCTCTGTCTTGCTAGGGACAATTTCTAGCCCTTTATCGTCTACCCATTGTTCTATAACTACGAGGACGTAGTTTGTTTTTGCCATTAGTGTTTCTTCCGTTTTGTCCACCACTACCACCGCCAGATCGTCCGCGAATGCCAGCAACTGAACGTTCCTTGGAGTCTGTATATTCAGAATTTCGTCATAAAACAAGTTCCACAAAAGGGGGCCTAAGATAGAACCCTGTGGAACCCCACATGTAATCTGATAGCTCTTTCTGTTATATATTATGCTTCTGTTGTCCAGGTACGCGCCTATGATATTTATTAGATAGGTCGGTATACCTTTCTTCCTCAGGGCCTCTATAATCCGCGGACATGGCACCGAATTAAAGGCATTTTTAATATCAATTGTAACTAAGGCGCAGAAGCCTCTAGTTTTCTTCTTGTCCATTTCCCTACGTGCAATTTCATGTACTATTCTCATGGCTTGTATGGTTGACCTGCCAGCTCTGAATCCGTATTGGCTCTCGGATAACTTGGTGTTCGCCTCCATATATGCATTTATTCTTGTGCTGATGATTTGCTCAAACAGTTTATTTATACTGTTAAGAAGGCATATGGGCCTGTAGGCCGCCGGTTCTTTCATATCAGTTTTTCCAGGTTTGGGAATCAGGATTAGTTCTGCCGTTTTCCATTCTGTTGGATACACTCACGTGGTCAGTATTTTGTTTAGAGCCGGGACTAGCCAGTCGGGCGTACTCAGCGCAATTAATTTGACCACCTCGGGGGGGGGGACTCTATCCGGGCCCGGGGCCTTCTGACAACGTATCTTAGATCCCGCTGCTGCTACCTCCTCACCCGTAATCAGGTGTGGAGGCTCCACAGGTCTCGGTACCCACTTCCTTGTGCCGTGGGTTGGGAATAGAGTATCTACTATATTGTCTACTGTGGATTGTTCGGGGCTTATTGGTACCGTCATCCTCGTTCTCTTGACAATAATCTGGTATGGTTTCCCCCATACATCCTCTTCTACGGATTCTACTAGTTCCGTCCAACTTAATTTTTTTGGTTATTTTCATTTCCAGGCTTAGCAGTTTTCTAGCCTCTTGGGATCTGTTTTTGGCCTCTGCTACGGAAGGGTTATCTATACTGGGCGCCCTATATTTTGTCCTTTGGTAGCATCTTCTTCTATGGATGCATTTCTTTCTAAGGTCTGCAATTTCCGGCGTCCACCAATACACTGGCTTCCTGTTGCTCCCTCCTATATTTATCCTCTTCATGGCTTTATTACATATATGTGCAATTTCTTTTTAAGCTCCTCGCTATTAGTTGCTGGTGGTAGTGCCGCAATCTCTTCCTTCGCCTTCGATTTATCTAGGGTCTTAGTATTCCATCTTGTTCTACTTTGTGCCCCTGGGTTTGGGGCGCTTGATCCCACCTCGAAGATAATATGTCTGTGGGGGCTAAAGGACCCTTCCTCTACCTCGACCCTCCATTTTTTGACCTTATCCGCTAGTTGATCCGTGCAGGCTGTTACATCAATGAAAGAGCATCCATTGGCATTCGCAAACGTGGGGATGTTCCCTGTATTGCAGATACACAAATCATGACGGTAGAGCGTCTCGTTCAGCTGAATTCCTCTCCTATCGCTTGTTGGTGATCCCCAGATCTCATGTTTGGCGTTGAAGTCTCCCGTAAGTATTGTCTTCTTTTGGCTTTGGCTTAATATAGTCTCTAGGTCTTGTAGAAATGACTCGTATACTTGCATTGTAATATTGGGGCTTATGTAGCAGACTATTATTCTAAGCTCATGCGTTTCTATTGCGGTTATGCTTCTGGTCTCAATGAAGTCGCAGATTTTTACCCTGTTCTTCTGAACTATGTAAATACCTGTATCTATTTATTTATTGCTCTTATTATAAAACCAGCCTGCCTGGCTTCTTACTACATTTGCATTTGGCTCCGAAGCTACCACGAGATCGATTCCGTGGTCATTTACTGCCCAAGCTACTGCGTTGTGGGCGTCTCTGCTACGGTTTAAGTTTGTTTGTAATATTTGAACTCTCATTTGTGAGTGCTTCCTTCGAGGTCCTCCTACCTCGTTGCTTATTTTCTCTTTTTTCTCTAACTATGGCTCGGAACACTGGGCAAGCCATTGTTCCTGTTTTGTGTTCTTTATTCTCCTTGCACAAGAAGCATTTGCTTTTATCTTTACAGTCCCCACCTGTATGCTCTTCAGAACCACAGTTGCTGCACCTGTTGGATCTATTGTCTGCAGTGCAATTGGCCATGACGTGGTCTAGGCCGTAGCACCTGTGGCATCTTACAATGCTTACCCTCTCCCGTATAGTGCATCTATTGAAAGCTATCTGCACCTCTGCTATTTCTAATAGTTTGTTTGCAATTTCAGCAGTTGTTTTAATGGTGGTCGTTTTCGTCCCGCCATATGCTTCTCTAGGCTCCTCTATGTCCAAACCGTCCTCTGGTGCCCAGTGTATTCCCTAGTTCCTCTCGAATCTCTTCCTTGGTAGCAAGTGCGTCCAGCCCTGACAGAAACAGTATCTTATGTTTCCCTCGTGTCGGTCTGAGTTCGCTCTTCCCTATGTCCCTAACCATTCCCTGTAGCTCCTTCAATTTGCTGCAGCCTTTCTGGAGCACTATGAGCATGTCCCCTTTTTTAGCCGTTTCCCTTACGACTTTTATCTTAATATTCTGGTCCTTCACCTGAGTTTTTATATTCCTTAGTTTTTTGAGGATATCTTCATAGCTCCCACCTTCTGGCTTTGCAATTACTATCGCATCGGACTTAGGGATTCTGTATCTTTCCGTATTGTGTGGTTCTTTATCCCTTTTTTCCCCGGTGGGGTTATTGTATTGACCTGAATTAACTAAAACCTCCCGCGACGGGGCGCATGCGAGAGGGATTGCCCGTTTAAATGTGACTTATTAGACTGATAGCGTGAACTCTCTGTATACTTGTTCTGATTTTCTTCTCGTCGATATCCATTGTTTCAGTTATATCTGTTGCTTCTTTCTGGTGGTGGATCTCGATATATATGCGTATTGTTGTAGTTTCTGTTGTAATTGTTCCTGTTTGTTTTTTGCCAACATTCAGCAATGTTGTGGCCTTGCTTCCCACAATAGATACACGTGTCTATTTGTTTGCAGTCTCTTTTAAAATGGTATATAGCTCCGCAATTATAGCATTTTTTCGCTTTCGTGACTTTAGTTGTTCTTCTGTCTACAGCTCCGATTTCTACATTTTACATTTTTACTCGTGCGATTTCCATTTCTTCTCATTCAGCCATCGTTACCGCTCGCTCGAATGTGAGGTCAGCTTGGGAATCTATGATGGTTCTAATGTACCTACGGATTTCGTGACGTAGCCCAATTTTGAATTGTTCCAAACATAGCTTCGCCACCGATTCTTCTTTCTATATTTTCTTCCGATATCAGTTCTTTCTTGAGTTTTCTTAGCCTTTTGCAAAATGTTGGACGTTTTCGTCGATCTTCTGTTCGCAATTCGTTAAGTCGCGATAGATCTGGCCTGGTTGTCGCTTTTTCAAAAATGGCTCCGTCAATATTTTACTGAATCGTTTTAATGTTATCGTTTTACTGTGTAATTCTAGAGTCAACATGTAAAATTAAATGCGTTGTCTGTCAGGTTTAGTCTTACCAAGGCTACTGTGTTCGTGTCCGACCATGTTTCAATTTCCGCCCGGATTTAAAGTTTGGCGAAATATTCTGAAGGATTTTTCCCTGTAATGTTATCTAATACGTTCGCCGCCATACTGTACTGAAACCTGATTGCAGCGAATAATGTCTCTAGTTTTGTTTTCATCGCCGTCCGTATTGTGGGTCGGTCCGACGCGCTGCTATCTCCCGGTATATCCCCGGGTTTACCCATGTTATAATATTAAGACGGACAATACCAGAGACAGAAAATGAACAACGAAAACTTATAATACTTGGTCTCCGCGAATGTAGCAAAAAAAAAATTTATATATTATTATTTTTTCTCTTTGTTCACCGTGACCTGATACAAGATCCCACCGCTGCCAGTAATACACCCTCCTCGTTATGAGGAGAGTTAGCAAATAATATACGGGTTCTTGTCAGATTGAAGGACGCAAGTATTAAAGTATAAAAATATAAATATAATTAAATTTATAACACAGCACTACTCGATACACTCTTGATGTGTTGACTCTATTCTATTTACACTCTTTTCTGCTGCCCCAATCGATTAGCCTTTTCAGTAACTATCCTCGATTATAATATTCACTCCTTATATATGTATATTGGAACAATGCTAAGTCAGAAAAATAAGTATTACATTTGACTATAATATTTAGATATTACATGTCACACAAAGACTCAGTTATTGAAGTTACTTAATATGTATGTCTTAATTGTGCTGACCTTGTTACACTAATGCTGCATTCACTAAGAATAAGGAAACATCAGAAACATCAATTTCTACTACAAATTGATGTTGTTACTGCGGAAATGGTCGACATGTTCGTTCAATATGCCCAGCACGTGATAAAATTTTTCAAAAATTTTATAAATATGGGACATTTTGGAAAAGTATGTTTGAAAGCTCAAGTCGAAAAGAATAAATTAAATGCAGCTTAAACATTTATTCCCGCAACTGCTTCATACTATTACCCACCCTCCTTGTCAAAAGCAATGATAAAAGCAAAGGTTAACGATGCCATTGTGAATATTTTGATGGATACTGGAAGTTCAGATAGTTATATTTATTGTAGTTTTGCCCAGAATACAACTACAAATTCTTTTTCTTCACAATTACAGGGATACTGATTGGTGAATCTTGAACTGTTTCAAAACGTAGGTATATCAGAATATAAAACTATCAGTTTTGACAAACTTATGCACTGATATCATTGTTTGTCAAGATATAATGAAACAACATTATGCTATACAATTACTTTGAATGGGTTAAAACTACCAGTGTCAATTTGCTACTTGACAGCTGTCGATATTGATCCTCCAATCTTGT
The DNA here is from genome assembly GCA_947425015.1 of Pterostichus niger. Lineage (NCBI taxonomy): Eukaryota > Metazoa > Arthropoda > Insecta > Coleoptera > Carabidae > Pterostichus > Pterostichus niger. The sequence goes on from OX380348.1 coordinate 14,273,927, forward strand.
TTGGTAACTTAACTACAAATTGTAAACCTATAGCTATGAAATGAAGAAATCATTCCGAAGAGAATGAAGACTTTATTAGAGCAGAAATAAAAAACTTGCTGGAAGAAAATATAATTGAAGAAATTAATTCACCATGTCGAGCACTAGTTCTAGTAACAAGGAATGAAAATCATAAGAAACGAATTATCATTTACTATTCGCAAACAATAAATAAGTTCACGCTACTTTAGTCTTATCCAGTGTCAAATATTGAAAAACTAGTTTCTAAAGTAGCGAAATAGGAGGTATTTAGTACAATAGATCTTAAAAGTGCTTATCATCAGATACCAATACAAGAAAACGAAAAACTTTATACAGCATTTGAAGCCGACGGACGACTATCAATGTCGTCGTACCCCTTTTGGAGTTACGAATGGTGTATGCTTTCAAAGAAGTATAGATAGAATCATCTCGAGAGATTTTGAAAGGTGTATTTGCTTATTTAGATGACGTAATTATTTGTAGCGAGACCAAGGAAGTTCATAATAAACATTTATATCAATTCATCAATACTATGAAGAAATATGGTTTAACAATTAATTAAAGTAAATGTACATTTTTGAAAAGATCAATCAATTTATTATCTATTTAATTGAAAAAAAAAGTTAAAGACAGATCCGGAAAGATTTAAACCTTTATTAAATCTACAAATACTTAGTAATGCGCCTGCTTTAAAACGAACCATAGAAGTGTTTGCACATGAATTCCCAAATTCTCAGTAAAAAATTGAAATTTGATAAATTCAAAGCGATTTTCTTTGTCAACTGAAACTGTAAGAGATGTTGAATAACTCAAGAATGATATTTCTAAATCTTTTCTTTGGACAATCAGCAACAATGAAACACTAACTGTGAAGACTGATGCATCTAAATATGCTATTGCAGCAATACTTAGCCAAGTTGGCCGACCAGCGTCTTTCTACTCAAAAACTATCAATATCTGAACGAAAACATTCATCAATAGAAAAAGAAGCATACGCAATCGTGGAAACTCTGAAAAAGTAGCGACATTTCTTGATAGGCCGTCATTTTAAACTAGTAACAGATCAGGAAGCAGTATTATTTATGTTTCATACTAAACACTCAAGTAACATCTTACTTACTTACTTAATCCCGAGCCTTTTCTACCTTTACAGGTGTAAGGCTGTTGTTGGAGTTGAGTGAAACTTAGTGTGTTGGGTTCTTCTTCCAGCATTCTCTCCATGCCTTCCTATCTTTGTTTCAGTTTCTCACATGGTTCCATTGTATTTCTCTCTGTTCTGCTGCTTCTTTGACTTCCTCGGTCCAGCTTTTATCCGGACGACCTCTTCTTCTTTTTCCTGTTGGTCTCGCTTCGTATACCCTCTTTGGTAATCTATTTTCTCCCATTCTATATACATGCCCTAGCCATCTGAGTTGTCCTTTCTGTATCAATTGTTCCACGGGTTTTGTTTTGAGATTTTCCCTGAAAATTTCATTTCTTATTCGATATTTTCTTGTCTTGCCCTCTATCTTTCTTAGGAATCTCATTTCTAAACTTCTTATTTTGCTTCTGGATTTTTCTGTGGTTGTCCAGGATTCACTCGCATATGTTAGTATAGGTAATGCTACCTTTTTCACAACTTCTACTTTTACTTCTTTTGGTATTTCTTTCTTTCCTAAAAACGTTGTTCTTATTGCGTTAAATAACCTTCCTGTTTTCCCTGTTCTTTCTAGTATTTCATCTTCTAGTTTTCCTTTATTGCTTATCATTACTCCTAAGTATTTGTATGTATCCACTTGCTCTAGCTGTGTGTTGTTTATTTTAATCTCGTGTTTTTCGTCTTTGCCATGGATAATCATGGTTTTAGTTTTTTCTCGGTTTATTGTTAGATTTTTCTTTTCCATTTCTTCGTTGTATATATTTATGTTATATTGGAGATCCCCTTCGGTCTCTGCTGCAATAAACATATCGTCAGCATAGCAGAGTTCGCTGATGTATACTTTCTTCAGCTTCCAGTATTCCACGTTATATGGTTTTATTTTCTCTTTACATCTCTTTATTACATCGTCTAGTACTAATGTGAACAGTAGTGGGCTTAGAACGCAGCCTTGTCTACGGCCTTGTTTTACTTCAAACATTTTTGTTGCCTGGTTTTTTATCCTCACGTAGCTTTTTGTTTTTTTATAGAGACTATTTATTTGTAGAACTGTTTCTTTATCTACACCTCTATTCTCTAAGCTTTTCCAGGCGTCTTCCCTCTTTATTTTATCAAACGCCTTCTCTAAATCTACGAAACATGCATGTATTGATCTTCCTGAATGTTTGGCTTTTTCGCATATCTGTCTTAGTACGAATATGTGATCTTGTACACCTCTGTTTGCCCGAAAGCCACACTGGGTTTCTTCTATTGTATGCTCTATTTTTTCCCGTACCCTTGTTTCCAGAATTCTTGCAAACAATTTTCCTGCTACACTCAGTAGTGTAATTCCTCGGTAGTTTTTGCACTCCTTGCTGTCACCCTTTTTGAAGAACGGTATTATTATTCCAATTTGCCAATCCTCCGGTACTTCTTTTGATGCCATAGCGTCTCCCATAATTTCTCTTAATCTTTCGTGACTAAGTTCTCCTGAATATTTTAACATTTCTGGTGTTATGCTGTCGTGCCCCGCTGCTTTTCCGATCTTCATTCTTCTTATCGCTTGTTCCAGTTCTTTTTCGCTTACTGTGTTGATTTGTGTTGCGCATTTTGCCACCTGATTCTTTTTCTCGTTGTGATGTGGGTCTTTCTTACTGTCTTCATGTGCTGCGTCTGTGTCTTCGTTTAATAATTCCTCAAAATATTGCCTCCACCTGGTTAATATATTTTCTTCACGATATAAAACTTGGTTTTCTTTATTTTTAATGTTTGGTAAAGTGTCTTGTTGTTTATTTCTCATTTGCTTCAGGGCTCCATAGAATAGTTTTTGGTTCTCGGTGAATGTTGTTTTTAGTTTGTTTCCAAATTGCGTCCAATATTCTTTTTTAGCTTCATTTATCAGGTTTTTTGTGTTTTTTCTTGCTTCTTTGTATTCTTCGTAGGTTTCGATGTTTTTTGTTTCCAAATATTTTTTCCATTTTTCTTTCTTATGTCTCACTGCCTTTTATATCTCTTCTGTCCACCACGGTGTTCTCTTGATACTTCTATTACCTATTTTTGCTACGCCACATGCCTCTTTTGCTGCGTTTAATATCACGCTCTTGTAATGCTCCCACTTGTCGCTAGCAGATCTCCAGTTTTCTTCTGTTAATTGTTCTTCTAATATTTTTTTTATATTTTCTGGCTATTTCTTCGTTTTTTAGAAGGTGGCTTTTTATTTTTTCATGTATTACCACTTTTCGTTGTTTTTCTTTATGTTGTTTCACCCCTGTCATTGTCATTTTCACAAGGTAGTGGTCGCTACCTATTTCTGGTCCTCTGTTAACTTTTACGTTTGTTACTAATCTTTCTATGTTTTTGCTAACTATGAAATAATCTATTATTGACTTTTGTATTTTACTTGGTTCCTCTCTTGTGTATTTGTGAATATCCTTGTGACTGAACTTAGAGTTCATTATCACTAGGTCATTTTCCACACTTAGTTCAATTATTTTCCTGCTTTTTGAATTTTTTGTTTTTTCTCCTTCTTGTTCTAGGTGCCTTTCTATTCCTTTATTCCCTTTCCCCACTCTTCCGTTTAGGTCGGCCATCAATATTATTTCATTATTCGTATTATCTATTTGTTTCTGTAATTCTTCGAAGAATTCTTCTTTTATTTTATCAAGTAACATCAAGAATGTAAAGATTATGGATGGCGCATGAAACTTACGTCTTACAGCTATGATATAATATTTTGACCAGGAATAGCTAATACGGTAGCTGACACTTTATCTCGTATTACTGCAACAAGTCATCGAAATGAATTATTTGATTTACATCAAACTTTGTCATCCAGGAGTAACAAGAATTTATCATCTAGTGAAATGTAAAAATTTATCATTTTCACTACAAGACGTTCGGGATATGATATCAAGTTGCCCAATTTGTGCAGAGAAAACGCCGAAATTTTATATAAACAAGATCTCACACTTAATAAAAGCGAAATTTCCATTTGAGCCCTTAAATATTGATTTTAAATGGCCTTCACCCAGCTCTTCAAAGAACATATATCTTTTAGTTATTATTGATTGATTTTCTCGTTTTTCTTTCGCATTTGCATGTCCAAATATTATTTCTATCACAATTATTCAATGCCTAAACCAACTATTTGCAATTTTTTTTAATTAACATTCAGATTGTGAATCATTCTTCGTGTCACTAGAATAATTAATTACCTCCACTCACGGGGAATAGCTTCAAGTAGAACAACGCCTTATAATCTGGAAGGAAATGGTCAAGTGGAAAGATATAATGGTATCATTTGGAGAACCTTACATTTGACATTAAAAACTCGAAAATTAAAACTAGATCAATGGGAAGCTGTTCTACCAAATGCATTGCATTTATTACGTTCTCTACTCTCATCAGCCATTAACTGTACCCCACACGAACGAATGTTTAAACATCTAGGATGATCAACATATAGTACATCTATTCCTACGTGGTTATTCCCAAATAATACAGAACGCCTTAAAAAGCATGTTCGTTCAGGTAAATATGAACCACTTGTTGAAGAAGTTGAATTGATTCATGTAAACCTGGAATACGCAACTGTAAGACACTCTAAAGGGAGAGAGGCTACAGTTTCCTTGAAACATTTAACACCAACAGGAAATTTAGCTTTAAACTCTCACTCCGAAACAATGACTAAAGAAGATGTAGAAGAAAACAGCATCTGCGATACAGACCATGCAGATCAATAACAAGGACACGATATTGATCAAATACAAGAGCAAGAAGAAAAACCAGAAATTCAAGAATCTCCTGAACCAGAATCTCGTCGATCTACGAGTATACGCCGACAACCAACGTATTACTCAAATTACACGGGTAAATAAATAAGCAAGGAAAAATGTAATATCAAGTAATCTCGAATTGTTTATATATATAGTTTTGTTTCAACTGTCATAATTCAATCAATCACTGTATGTCAAAGCTTACTGAATTAAAGCATAATATCTGACTAGGCTTATTCATTACTAGTATTCACAAAAAATTTCTCTCATTGGTGGGAGCTCTTACAATATACGAAATGTGGAGCTAACATATATATTTAAACTAGTAGCATGCGGGGATTTTCCGAATTGCGAATCATTTTATATTTTAATGAAGAAAATACATTCTCGGCAAAAGCTGTTAAAAAGAAAAATTTGTTAATTATATAATGAATAAAAAGCAATGTATTTATATTTTAGAAATATTCTAAGCGATTAAAACATTGCACATATTCTTGCTAAAATCTGAACAAGAGAACAATTCACAGTGCACGCGAGGGCAGTTACGAGTGATACGTTTCACTAATATATAATATTATCTTTTTGGCCAGGCAGACTGTTATGGGCTGTATGAATGATGTCGACGCGAGACGCGCTCGTATTTATAGTTGCACAAATACGTGTTTCTATATTTTTAACTAAATTATCATAAAAATAAAGATATATTCTTATTAACTTTAATATTCTTATTCTTATTAAATTTAATCATGTTCACCTTTCACATTGGACTGCGCGCTATACGATTTTACTCGAAATAACTTAAATTTTTTCTGTTTTCCAAATCACTATAACTGCGGTGTATAGCGTTCGTAATACATTTTTTGCCATGAAGCAAGATATATGAACAACACAAAATATAATGCTAGTGTTGAATATGAATATAAATGAGCGTTTTGTATAATTTCAGGGAAATTGGTGACGCGACACCCGCTGTTTTAGTGGTATTCTTTTACGTAGCGTTTCCAGCCTCGTTTGCATTCCTCGATTTCTGCACCAAGAACAGTAAGTTGGTTTCACAGATTTCTTATAAAGAGTAGGATGGGAATCATCCTACTATCTCACTACTTGATCTGTAAATATATCAAATAAAGGGATCAAAGAGAAAATAAACATTCAAAATAGCAAATCCTTATTTTACGTTCAGTAAACAATTGTTACCAAATTGCACAATATGACAATGCTAGACTTGTTCTTACTTATTTAAATAGATTGCCTTATATTAGTGCCACAAGTTGGTGACAACTGGTACTGGGATTAATTATCGATAAACTCTAGAAACGCTGCGTGTAAATTCCATTTATAACATTAATTAAACATTTCATATTAATTTTTACACTAAAATAATAAAAGTACATTAATGATTATTTTATACTTCTGATGATCAATTTGAAGTTTGTAGCGCCAATGTGTTATTTCGTAGAACAAACAATGATGTCATTTAAAAATGTCGTACATTAGATATATATTTATAACTTTAATATATATTTATTTGAAAATAATAGGAATATTAGCATTACGTTAGGAGTAAAGTGGAAATCAGCAATAATATTAGTTACAACAGCCAAAAATACGTAAGAAAATTGATAAACATACATGAATGTCAAATTTATATTTCAGAACAGAAACAAAAATAAAATTAAAATATCTCGTATATTTTAAATTTTTAAACGCCAATAATAAAAACAATGAATTTCTTTAGAAATTATTGTTTATTAGAAACCGCATGTGTAGATTAAAACATTTTTTGTTTGTTATAAATTTATAAAATATTCGATATTACAAACAAAAATTAATAAATTTTTATTTATTTGCTCACAGTTATATTGAAAATCAAGAATATGAACAAATGGATATAAATGTGCATAAAAGTTGTGTAAAAATAATCATTATCCTTAAATGCACAGAACAAATCTTCATAAATGTTGATATCTGTTGCCCAATTTTAAATTTAATTATTCAGATTTGTAATTTAACTAGTCTTTCAATTACTTAAATCTTACATTTTAGTTTAATTACCATCCCATCTCATTTTTTAAAAGTAGGTATGTATAGTAATATCTCTAATTTTGTTTATAAATAATTACAACCACGTACAAAAAGTACACAATACTCATCTTTATGGCGCATTAAAAGCGGATATTTAAATTTCAATGAATAATATCTAGACAAAAATCATTTCAGTAATTTCGATTCGGTATTTTCTTTTTAACGATCCTTCAAAATTAAGTGAACACTGTGCAAGTGGTCATTAACGTACTGAAAATATATTGAAATATATATCAAATATGACAATAACCTGTAATACAAAATTATCAAAAAAAAACACAAATGCACATTACGTAAATTTAATTTTTTGCCACCTGATAATGTACCGCTTAGCATAGGTCTCCAATAGCGAGCAATATTACTTCACACAGTATAATAGTTCTTAAATTCTAAAGAGAGAAAATTTCCATACATTTTATTTTCAGCTGTGAAAATCTAATCCGCGTATACATCCCGCAGTTCGACTTGATCCCAATGAGTGCAGTATTTCTTGAATAGAATAATACATAACGAGGTAGTATAATATTAGCAATCAGGTCGGCTTCGCCGACACACACGCTATTGATAGAATATAAACTTGACTAAAATAATTGATGATGGAAAAGTAAATAATTTTGCACGCGACTCTTTGAAAGACCTTTAATTTGATACCAAACACGGCTTTTGGAGAATATTTACTAAAACAATTGCTGATCGATAAAATTTAAATTGCACAATATGACAATACCAGACTTGTGCATTCGATGTTATTTGCTGTGCTATACAGTGTTATTGTATTGTGTAAAATTCTAAACCTAAATGATTTTGCCTCTTGGTAGACCACACTTTATTTGAAAATGTTACATAAAATATTATCCAACCTTCATAATCTAAAAAAAATTACGAAAAAAATGCTGTTATTCTGTGCATTTTTTTACACTATAGGGCTTCAAAACAACGTGTATTATTTTCGAAAATTCTTTGCAAAACAATTGAAAATCGCTTAAACTTAATTTCTGATAATACTGTTCGCCATCTTTTATTCGCGTTACCTTTTTACAATGAGATTTGTCGTTGATAAATTTTGCTTAGTTTTACTGTATATTTAAAAATACTTTTATAAAATTGCCCTTTTAGTCTTAAATTTTTTTATAAACATGAAATGTTCAAAACATTATATCCCATTATATCTCTAATACCTAAATCATTTTATAAAATCCGTAATGTTTACCAAAAAATTATTGGTATAATTTGTTAGGAAATTAATTAATATAACAAGTTTTTAATTAATTTCACGCGAAATATCTGAAATACCTAAAAGGCAATAATTTCAAATATTCTTAAATCTCGCAACATGGTTGTTAGATTGCTTAACATATACTCGTAGATCCCAACTTAAGCTAATTAGTATCTAGGACTAGTACCGATCCTCACCGTTAGGCTCCACGGACTCTGAATATAGGTTATTTTTCTGTTAAGACTTAACATTTGAAACAACAAATATTCAAGAATTCATTAAAATAAATGTATTTACTATTTATTCTAGATATATTGCTTTTATACCTTTCATATGCTCTCAGACTTCATAGGGCTCCATTGATTTTTGTGAAAATAATTGATAATCACTCATTCTACTCGACATCTCTCTTAAAACATTTAATTAGATACCAAACGTAATGGCTGCTAGTACAAGCTCGGTTTTATTTGGTTTTAGCTAAATCCGTGCAGAGCTGTAAATAAATCTCCTTGGTTACGAACAAAATACAAATCATTTGACATTAGCTATCAATAGTCATGTGTATAAAATAAACTTATTAAAAAGACTTAATTAACACTAATGTGGTAAAAAAAATATTTTGAATGTTTCTCGTGGAAGATAAGTCATGATTAATGTCAAGATATTTTAATTTATCTCATTATGAACAGTGTTGTAACAACAATATTTCCGTTGTTCGGTTTTAGATAAAATCAAGTTAGAGCCTAACTTTTACCACAAGCCAAAATATTTGTAATGGGTTATAGGAAAAAAATTATCATGATAACCATTTTTAATTATTTTGCGTGAAATATCATTTCAAAACATTTAATTTGATACCAAGAACGCTATTTTGATGTTGATCTTTAATTGCTTGTCTTTTGATTAGCAATGTTAAAAAAATGTTATTATAAACAACCGATTAAGCCAGATTATCTTTAGTCAAACTTTATTATACTTAATTATTATCAGTTGATCATCATTTGATTCAAATGAATGCCGTATTTCAAATATGTGATATTCGAACTCACCGTGAAATGCTTGAAAGAAGAAAACATATATACGTGTGTAGAAAAAGAATAAACCCATAAACATAATTACTGAAGCGACATTTAAAATAGATATAGGATTACAATACATTACACTCAGCCAAGCTTCGTAGACCCTGAAAAAAAGTATTTTGTACGCCTGTTACTTTATACACCGCCTACTTAAGTATTGATATTGTAAAAAAATACTGTTTATTAATTTTTAGAATAATTCGTTGTTCATTATTATTTTTTATTTCTCGGACCTTTAATTAGAACTGAAAAAGTAAAGTTTCAATAAAATTTGGGTCAAAACAATTGACAATCAGCCGATAATTTTAGCTCATTGTACTAGACATCTCTTTTTAAAACATTTAATGTTTTAATTAGTTTTTAAATTTTTTGTAAAACTAAGTCTGCTATTGGATTACTTAAACTTGATCCCATGTGGGTCCCAGCGTTGATCTTCGCAATTCTTAAAATTGATTGAGCAAAAATATTAAGATTAGGTAATTACGAAGGGTCAACCAATTAGGAGTGGATACGACCAGGGGGTCGACCGACCGACCAGTTGCTGAAATATATTTACAAAAGAACTAAGAACAAAGAACTAAAATATATTTACCAAATTTCGATATTTATCTATTATCTTATATAGCTTAAAAATCCAATAGTTATCTTTATCTTCATCTGGATTAAATATATTATTAAATATTACAACACTGTCTACAAGCATTATAACTTAAAACAGATTCGACATGGTATTATGTCTACTGTTTCCATATGAAAACAGCTGTTTGCATAAAATTCAATGAAACTCAGAAATATATACCGAAGTAACAAGTTTTCAAAAGTTGTTAGGTATTAGAACAAGTCGTCATACTGAAAAACTAGCTTGTTGGAAACCATTGAAAGTTTTAGTTTTACCCCCAGGGATTAAGTTGTAAATTTTATGATTTATGACATGACCCTTTTCAGAAGAACTCAAATACAGCGTGCTATGCTGGGCTGGTTGTATAAGTGCAAGGCGAAAGTTTCAAAATCAAGAAACGAAATTTTATTTTAGAGTCGGACAGCCTTAAGTGCGAAAAATGAGTGTTTTTTTTTTGTTTCGCGGGAGAATATTATTTTTAGTCGAGACCGCAGGTTGAGACATAAAAAGTCATTCGAACGCGCCAAAAACACAAGACTTTTGCCCACGATATACAAACAATATTTTATCTACAACTGTAAATGAACAATAATACAATAATTATTGATTTATTTAAGTAAATTGGAGGAAAATAATCAACAATAATATGAATTTGATACTTATGATGTAACTAATGGAACCTGACATATTATAATTTGGGAGTGTGCGCGAAATACTAATTTTGCGCACTGCGAAATAGTGCGCTCTACGGTGCAAAATAATGCGCAAAATACGCGATGGCATGGTAATGTAAATAATGAAGAAATCAAGTACTTCGCGTAGTGATATTAGCAAAAAAAAAATTATCCTTTTACTAAGATAAGTGTTATCTTTGATTTTCACAATAGTTTAATTTTTTCTTCATATCGTTATTTGTCTATATTAGTTACGTGCTTAGATACGCTGAGTTATATTTTGTTTATAGGTGTGATTGACACTTGACAGGTCTGTGAATTGGGAATGTAGTTTATTTCTTCGTTCTTTTGGAGTTAAGGATAAGTCTGATAAGATTTTATAGGAGTGTATTAGAGTGGAGTAATAAAATAACCAGTGACATTTTGAAGATTTATATTTATTTTCTACTAACGTCAACCACTAACCAAAAAAACAACCATCATAATAATAATAATTTTTTTCTCCTAGCAACTCCCAACCTCGCCAGACTAGATACAAATTACATAAAAAATTAACAATAAAAATAAAAGTGTCATGGACTATATAATGATGTACGTGGAGTTGATCCCCACAGTACTCCCCTGCCAGTGATCTTGATCACGATAAACCAACTTGAAGGCGGTCTGGGAAATGAACTCGCCGACCAGACCGTGTGGTGGTTGGCGCGTGTTGTTCGTCCGTCACGGGCCTTGGGATAGTGACGACGTCATCGTCATGATCCTCGTCGTGGTGGTAGCTCTTGTGGCTCTCGTTCAATAAATAGGCTGGTTTCAGTCGGTCAATTGATATTTTGATATCGCGACCTCCGACTTGTACAACAAACCACTTCTCTGCTCGCTGGAGGACTTTGTATGGACCTTCGTAGGGTTGTTGCATTGAAGACGTTTTCGGGCCGTCACGACGAACGAACACATGGTTGGTGGTGTCTATGTCTTTAAAAACAAACGTAGTTTTAACCCCATGTCGAACACCGTTGCTCGGGCGCAGCGTTTGAAGTTGTTGCTGCAGATTGACAACAAATTCTGCAGCGTTGTTGTTCTCGTCTGTTGTACGTGACACCAGAAATTCACCAGGTAAGCGGAGCGGTTCACCGTAAAGCATTTCGGCAGCTGTGGCTTGCAGATCTTCTCTCCATGCAGCGCGAATTCCCAACAGGACTGTGGGAAACACTTCCGTCAACCGGTTGTGCTGGTGGAATTTGATGGCTGCTTTTAGTTGAAGATGTAGCCGCTCAACCATTCCATTCGCAGCTGGGTGGCACGCCGTCGTTTTGAGGTGAGTTGTACCTGTTAGATGATGTAATTGCCTGAACAGATACGACTCGAACTGCCTTCCTTGATCGGTTGTGATTCGTAGGGATGTACCAAAACGGGAGATGCAGGTGTTGTAGAAAGCAAAAGCGACGGTAGCGGCTTCTTGGTTTTCAAGTGGAATAGCTTCTGGCCAACGTGAGAATCGGTCGATACAAGTAAGACAGTATCTGTAGCCTTCCGAACTTGGCTTGACCACGACGTCAAGATGCACGTGCTCAAACCGCGTAGACGGAAGTGTGAATGTTCCAGGCGTAGTACTGATATGCCGCGTAATCTTTGAACGTTGGCATTCCAAGGCAACTGCGCGCCCATTTTCGGCAATTTGTTTTCATATTCGGCCAAATATAGCGTTGCGTCACAAGTTTGACTGTCGCGTTTGCACCTGGATGCGAGAGGCGGTGCACGGTATGAAAGGCGGCTCTCCGGAATGATGCTGTAATGTACGGACGTGCAGTCAGCGTTGAGACGTCGCAGTACAGAGATACGTCAGTTTCTGGCAGCGTAATTTGTTTAAATTTCAACGAGATGTCTTTTTTTCGCAGCAGCTGAAATTCGGCATCTGATTTTTGTGACGCTGCAAGCGCCTTATAGTTTAGCGGAAATTCTACCTTTTCAATTCGGGACAGTGTGTCCGCGACTACGTTATCTTCTCCCGACACATGGCGGATGTCAGTGGTGAATTGGCTGACAAAATCCAGGTATCTGAATTGACGTGGAGTTACTTGGTGATCTTTTTTACAAAACGCAAAAATTATTGGTTTATGGTCCGTGTAGACCGTGAAGTGTCGTGCTTCTACCATATGTCGGAAGTGCTGAACGGCTAAATAGATAGCAAGATGCTCTCTGTCGTAGGTTGAATATTTCTTTTGAGCAGAATTGAGCTTGTGCGAGAAAAATGCTAGCGGCTGCCAGGTGTCGCTCACTAGTTGTTGGAGCACGGCGCCAACGGTATGGTCAGATGCGTCGGTAAATATTGCAAGCGATGCTTCATTCAGCGGATACGCAAGAAGAGTGGCTTGTGCAAGGCTCTCCTTCGATTCCTCGAATGCTTTCACAGCTTCCGGTGTCCAGTTGATGACCATGTTGCGCTTGAAATTACCATGCAATAACTCGTTCAGCGGAGCTTGAGTCTGCGCAGCCTTGGGTATAAATCTTCGACAAAAATTTAACATACCCAAGAACTGCCGAAGTTTCTTCGCTGTGGTTAGTTTTTCGATTGTTCTGATGGCTTGAACTTTAACAGAAAATGGACGGATACCGTCAGCTGCTCGGATGTCACTAAAGTGTCATCTATGTAAACGTACACGAAATTTAACCCGCGAAGCACTTCATCCATAAAACGTTTAAATGTTTTTGCAGCGTTTCGTAGTCCAAAAGTCATAAACGGGAACTCAAACAATCCAAATGGTGTTGTAATTGCCGTTTTCCACCCAACCCGTAGGTTCAGCAGTCGTCGGAACATCATTTCGGAATGCCTTGTGGCGGGTTCTTTTATGTTTCCACGCTTGGAATTGTGAGTTGAGGATTACGAGATTTCACCTGAAAAATCGGAATTCGTCGTGAGAAAGGAACAAAACGGTCTATTTTGTCGGGTAAAGTGCGGGAGATCGGTTGCGTTACCTTGGAGAGTAAAACTTGGTTTTGGAAATATATATATATATATATATATATATATATATATATATATATATATATATATATATATATATATATATATAGTAATCCGGATAAAGTCGATCCACACAATATTTTACACACTTGAAGCCGATCAACATCTTAAGGTAAATTGAATACTATTTTCTCTCTTCGAAACGTCAATGTAGTTTATTTGGTTCAGTCACAATTCCAAGTCTGGTAAATTAAAGTACTTGTAATAATTTTCATATAAGAGGGTATTATCCGGTACGAAAAATATTTTTCTGGAACAAATCCTGACTGTATAACAGCACATATTTTATTAATTTTTACACTATTATGTAAATAAAGGATGGAAATAGTGCGCTAACTCTGATTTTTTAATTTTTCATTCCTGGAAAATTTTTGTATTTGCGTTGGAAAAACACCTATTTTTGATAGTAAATTAACCACAAAATAAAGGAATATTTTGATATAATAGTGAGATAGCGGCCTGTAGGCAACCTTTATTTATAACTATAGCAAATTTCAAGCATGTAGGTTCATTCTTGTGGCTGCAGTTTGTTCCAGAAAATGATCGCTTTTCGAAAACACCTTGCCTACTTTACAGGCGCAAAAGTTGAGATTTTTCACAGTGGGAGGAGTTAACTTGCGGTTATCGTTGCCTGAGTTGATGTTGGGAACGAACCTGCTGCATTTGTTGTCAGAATTGTGAATTCGATTACTTCCTTATTTCTCTTTGCTCATACGCTCGTGCTTTATTGTTAAATTTGTTTATTTTGGATTTTTCATGTTTTGTTGAAGTTTATATTTATTATTGTTTCGTTTTTGTTATTTTTGCTGTTGATATTCTACACACTATTTATAAGTATATATATATATATATATACCGGGTGTAACACGAAAAGTGAAACATAGGCGTTTAACATGGCAAATTAGTTTTTCCTTGCGCATTGCTTCCCTAATTATTATAGGAAAAAATGTTTCAAATAAATGTTGTAAAGCATAAAATTCTACATCCGAATCAGTAAACAAAATTCATTTTGACTACTTCATAACTGCAGAAATTAAATTTGAAAATTCACGTAATTTCAATTTAATAGTAATAGCCATGGAATTAAAAACAAGAGATGAACAAATGCGTAACGTTTTATACACCCGGTATATATATATATATATATATATATATATATATATATATATATATATATATATATATATATATATATATATATATATATATATATATATATACAGGGTGTTATATTTTAATAGACCCAGCAAATATCTCGCTTATTTATCAACTTAGCAATTTCTTTCATATAACATGAATTATACAGCAACATGTAAGCCAGTTGATGACGTATATAGATTCATGATATAATTTCCGGTTTATTAGTAATTTATATCAACTTTGAAATTTCAAATGGAACATACTTTATTTTTTTACAAATTTGAAAAGTGCATCATATTTGCTTTACAATCATGTAAAATAATCCATATGTTACATTATTAAAAAGTAAAATGGCGAGCACTTTAATATACACCAAATCGGAAAGCGAATAGTGAGCCATGACTGTGGCGTGAAATAAAACAATTAACTAAAACAATTGTAACTATTATTATTAAATGAAATCATATTTTAAGGAACACTTAATAACAACAAAATGATTTTATAACAAATATTCAAAATGACTTCCAGCCTCTTCAATGCATTTTCTTTTTTTATCTCGATATGACCACTTGATTTTTGTATGGAGCTACGTGAAATATTTTGTTTGTAATGAACCAGTAAGCACATTAAACGGACTGAAGAATAAAAATGAAGCAGCAATTGAATCTTTATCTGCTAACTAATTATAAAGGGCTACTTCTTCTGTTTCAAAAAATATCATCAAAACAGATATAACGTCCCAACAATCAAAGTATAGTATTTTTATTTTGTATTGTTGTAATCTAGCATGGGTCTGAAAATATTGGTAATAAATTTAAGCCACTTATTCATAATTTTTTTATATAATTTTATAATTAAATATTCTACATATTTCTAATTTAACCAATAATTACTATATGGTTTATTTAGTTGTTTTTTTTTTATCTGTATCGACAATGCGAGTTGATGATTTATAACTATTAGGAATAAGATAGATTACTGGAACAAAGAATCGATAACCTCTATATATAAAAATATAGATAAATATCATGTTTTTATTGTAGCAATTATATACATCCCTACAATGGGAAAACATTGCACTAAGATATCTTTAAAACTTTCGGCTGGAAGAAAAAGTAAAAAACTTCTCGCCAAACATTTATTCAAAAAAGATGAAACAGAAGGTAACTCTAACAATGTAAATGCGCGATCAACAGAATATAAACGCGAACTATTTCCTATTGTTATATATATATATATATATATATATATATATATATATATATATATATATATATATATATATATATATATATATATATTATGTGTATGTTAGTGATATTATGTCTATCTAAGAATAAAAAGACAAGAAAATTAATTATAATTTTTGTTCCAATAAAAATAAATTTACTATTTATATTTTTTACAATGTAATGTAAATATCGGAAAAGAAATATTCGAATACATACAGTTTGTATTTCGTACGGTAACTTTAACATTCAATATTTAGTAGTGGGGTAACCAATCACTGTCATTCTAGTTACTAACGTAGTGGGGGTTGCGTCAGCCCACTGGCTACCGGCCACCGCACGCTGGCACCCCTGTGAAACACGAAAGTCGAAATAGTAGCCTCTTAACTGTTTCCGCCAGTCAGTGGCGTACCTGCCCACTCGTGCATTCCCTAACGATGGTTCTTTGTTTTAGGCTTCTACTTACGTTTTACGTTTATTTTACGTTCATTCTACTTACATTCTACTTACCTTCTATTCTTATTATTTATATTCTACTCCTATTCGGGGTTATTTCTGTTCTACGATTACGTGGAACCGTATTTTATTGTACCGTCCACTTGGTACACTTGGAGGTGGTTTATGGCCACGGGAAGTGACAACATTATCCTGGGAGATAGACAGTGGCCAAATTCAATACCGCCGCCACTGGTATCTATCAGCAGCGTGGTTTCATTCCACTGCGCAGGCGCCGGGTTCGCTATCACCGGACGCCATCTGACAGCGATCGAGAAGCCATCACAAGATAAGCATTTATTTTGGTTATTTTTGATTCCGTGCCTCCAGTTCCAAACGAGGTTACGTTTATGTTCTGTAATATTTAGTCATATGTTAGTACAGTTAATACTTACCGTTGTTAAGTGGATCACCGGCGTCTTAATCTTGGTTCTAATTAGACTGTCATTGACAGCGTCGCGTCTGGTGTTGTGCCATAACGTGGTCCGCGAATCGTTTAGTACTCACACAGCGTACGCAAACGACGTACAGTTACCTCTACGAACTCTGCGATATTCACGCTCAGATTTCAGCGAGACAATTGTTGTCACCGACGATTCACGACCCCCAATACCCTCGCGCTACATTCAGTCCCTACGCTCGCGGTGAGAGCCGAAACACTAAATTAATTTATTACTGTATGTACATTTATTGAGCTTCACTCTACAAATTCCTTGTAATTACTGTTTCTTGTCAATAACCGTAATTAGCTATTATGAGCCCTTGCTCCACCTTTCTTTGCGTAAACCACCCTCACTCGTAGGTAAGTTGGCCGACCTTTCGGTTGGACTGGCCCTGAAGGCTAACTGGCGCCCACACATTTGGAACATCGTAGGACTATGCCCTAGGGAATTGCTACAGGTAATTAGGTGCTTAAACCCCCCCCCCCTTCCCTACTGCATAGCTGGCCGAGGTCCGACCGTCTCTAACGGGGAAAATTAGAGATAGGTGGTAGCAAGAAAGATTGGCACCCGAACGTGGGGCCCGACTTGTGAAAAGTTATTGGTCACCTGGACGTGGACTTGTGGAAGGTTTTGAATTGTCTTCGAACCTAGGACAAGAGCTCGATTAGGTTAAGTTAGTTAAGTTAAATCAGAGTAATAGACGAAACTACTACTGCACTCGTCATGAAACAGTCTTTTCGAGCACTGCGTAAGTTAGAGAAAAATGCTAGTTTTGTTTATCCAGCGTAACCATACACATTTGCAGAGGATTCGACAGCACTGACAGCGCAAATTAAACAAATTTCGGAATCAATCACTGCGTTTCATGACATCAAAAATTCCAGCAGCTATAAACTCATCGAAACTAGGATCGCACACGCAGCAGGCCGAGCAAATCGCTGTGTAGCTGCAAGTAACGATAAAATTAAGTTACGCACTCAGTTACAGATTAGTATAGCTAGCTTAGAAACCAACCTGGCAGCGAAAGTAAAGGTGAAACATTCATCTACGTTGATAGGTCCGGCATTAGAAGCATCATTCGGTGCAGTAGGTTTATCAGGGTCAGATTCAAAATCAGGAGAAGAAGCAGGGGCTGAGGAAAGGAATCGATCGGATTTAGGAATAAAATCGATACCTGCAATCAAATGGAAGTTCAGCGGTGATCGTAGGCACACATCGGTCAACGCTTTCTTAGAGTTAGCAGAAGAGCGTCGTGTGACTCGTAATGTCTCAAAACCAAAACTATTTGCGTTCGCCATCGATTTATTTGAAGGGAATGCATAAAACTTTATTTAGGACATGGGATGATCTTGTTGAAGGTTTAAGGGAGGAATACTTACCGGTAAACTATGAGGAAAAGTTATTCGAGGAGATTAAGCGACGAACACAAGAGCCGAATGAGACGATAGGAGAGTATGTTGCCAACATGACATTGTTGATAGCTCGTCTTAAATCAAAAATTTCAGAGAAGCATAAACTCAGTATTTTAATGCGAAATATCCTACCGTTTTATCAGAACCAGCTAGCTCTTGTCGATGTTAAATCGGTAGCTTAATTGCAACGCTATTGCAAGAAACTAGATCAGCACAAGGAAGCCATCGAAAATTTTGCTCCGCCTCCAAGGAAGAACGTTGCTCTTGAACCATATTTGGCATACGTAGGGCTCTCATCAACATCTCGAGATTTCCCCGCGTCAATACAGGTCAACACAGTCAGCAGGGATACCAGTAGTGCATCCAACTGTTGGAACTGCGGTAAAGTAGGTCATATGGCAATACGCTGTCGCGCACCCAAAAAACGTCATTGTTATAAATGCGGTCAGGCCGACGTTACTACCTATAACTGTTCTAGATGCTCGGGAAACGGGAAACGGATGCCGTAGACGGTCAAGATCGGCATTCGAACAAATTCATTGCGGCCACCATCCATAACCCAAAATTAGATTTTATTTTAGCGCACGCAGAAGGTGACGAACGTCCATACCTGGAAGTTTTAATTTTTGAAAAGTAGGGAAGTTAGGTTGGGACATGCTCAAAGATTTAAAGTTACCTTTGCAGAAATCATTTTTGCACTGTGCCATCGCGAATGGACAACGATGTGCCAGCATCGGGAGTATTTCGGTTCCGATTAGAGTGAGAGATCGAGTCTGAGTGATAGATATTCTGGTAGTTCCAGAGCTGTCACATTTATTAATTCTAGGCGCAAACTTTTGGAAGATTATGGGAATTGTGCCAGATTTACGACGCGGAGAATGGACATTTTCAGAGGTTCCTGCAATCTCGGTTGATGCAATCAATCCCCGCAGTCATTTAGCAACGGAGCAGGAACATAGGTTAGCTAAGGTCGTTGGGAAAATATTTTCAGGATCGGCGAAGGATAGGATAGGATGTACGGATAGGACGGAACTTAAAATTTTATCGATAGCAAGCCCATACAACAGCGGTACTATCCACTGTCACCGGCAATGCAGAAGCACGTGGACAAAGAACTGGACCAGATGTTAGCCGACGGTATCGTGGAACCGTGTCAGAGTGCATGGTCATATCCCATCTTACTAGTGCCTAAAAAAGACGGTAGCTATAGGTTTTGTGTCGACTATAGGAAGCTGAATCAGGTTAGTCGTAGGGACGCTTACCCTATTCCTTACGTTTCGGATACACTAGACAAGCTGAGGGATGCCAAATATCTAACGTCGCTAGACATCAAATCGGCATATTGGCAGATTCCGGTAGCGGACGACTCGAAACAGCACACGGCGTTTACTGTACCCAACCGTGGACTTTTTCAGTTCCGACTCATGCCTTTTGGGCTGCATAGCGCTCCTGCCACTTGGCAACGCTTCATAAACTCTGTGATAGGCACGGATTTAACCCCACATGTCTTCGTGTATCTGGATGACATCATCATAGTCACGCCCACCTTCGAAAAACATTTAGAAATTTTAGAGACAGTAACCACTAGATTAAAAGATGCAGGCTTAACGTTAGGTCGGGATAAATATTATTTTTGTAGGGAGGAACTAAAATACCTTGGTTATGTTGTGAATAAACGCGGTCTTCACGTTGACCCATATAAGATACGCGCTATTTTAGATATACCGGTACCTAGGTCAGTTTCGGAGGTACGTAGGTTGGTCGGTATGGCATCATGGTACCGTAGGTTCGTACCACACTTCTCTTCGGTCATTGCGCCACTCACCGGATTGCTGAAGAAGAACGCTAGGTTCAGATGGGACGCAGAATGTGAGCACGCGTGGAGTGAGATCAAGACTCATCTTATTTCCGCTCCAATTTTAACGTGCCCTGATTTCCGGCAAGAATTTGTTCTGCAGACAGATGCATCAGATTTCGGACTCGGTGCGGTTCTCAGCCAGCAACACGAGGACGGTGAAAAGGTAATCTGTTACCTCTCTCGTTCCTTGACACGTGCGTAAAGGAACTACTCTACAACCGAGAAGGAACTATTAGCTTTATTGTGGGCAATCGAGAAATCAAGGCCCTACTTGGAGGGATCCGAATTCGCGGCAATAACGGATCATTATTCTTTATTGTGGCTGCATAAACTCGAGAATCCGTCGGGTCGTTTAGCTAGATGGTCAGTACGGTTGCAACAGTACAAGTTCAAGATTTTGCATCGGAAGGGGAAAGAACACGTTGTTCCCGATGCATTGTCAAGGGCTGTACCGGTGTTGGATTGTGTGAATGAGAGTGAGACTGGAGGGACGACAGATATATGATTTCAGAAAATGATGCACTCGGTGGAGAACGATCCGTGTCATTATCCCGATTTTTGTGTGAAAGCAGGGAAGTTATTCATTAATTAGGATGTGTCACGATATACCAACCAGCGGACACTTAGGCGCGTTCAAAACATATCACTGCTTGGCAGAACGATACTACTGGCCCAAAATGAAGACCGATGTCAGTAGGTACGTTCGTTGTTGGGTAGTGTGTGTCAGGTCGAAGCCAGTGCAACAAGCACCACCAGGACACATGGGAGGCCACTCTACCATCACCAGGCCATGGGAGGTTCTTAGCGTCGACTTGGTTGGGCCGCTGCCACCGTCAAAACAGGGATACGCGTACATTCTGTCCGTGTACGACGTCTTCAGCAAATTTGCCATGTTTTTCCCTCTGCGGAAGGCGAATGTCCAGTCGATTGTAAAGGCACTGGAGGAACAAGTCTTTTTGGTTTTCGGAGTTCCTCGAGCCGTCATTTCGGACAATGGGAGGCAATATCGGGCACTCGAGTACCGGCGGCTTCTGGGGAAGTACCAGGTGCAAAAGCGTCTCACATCGCTGTACTATCCGCAGGGCAACCCTGTTCAGCGGGTCAATCGCGTACTGAAGACGATGCTGATCTCGTATATTTCAGAGAACCTCCGCTCATGGAACGAGTTCTTGCCACAGATCGGTTGTGCGGTCAGAACGGCAGTTTATGAAGCCACGGGAGTGAGTCCATACTTCATGAATTTCGGGAGGCACATGAAATTGTCCGGCGATCACCACCCAGCAGCTGATGAGGAGACCACGGAACCTGTAAATCCGGAAAAACAGCTGGAACGAGCTTGTCATTTCCATCGACTGTATAAGGATATAAGGAAACAAAGGTGCGGGTATGTGGTTGAAAGCCTATGCAGGCTAGATGTCGGTAACGGCATCGACGGGTGAGCAGCGTACTGCTCGGGTACTGGCCCGCATAGTCAGTAGGGATTTAGATAGGTCCCCTCTCACCAGAGAGGCCGAGGGGCTTGCCCCCCAAAGCATTCTGGTAGACATCGGTCGTATACTTGGTGTACGCTCAGATGTCGCGCTGATTGGGCGTATCCCAATCCCGAGCCCATGGGGGCCGTGGCGGATAGAGCCGCAAGGCAGGTGCCGCCACGTTAAACTATAAGACACACTCACTCCTTGAGGGTGGGGTGCTTCTTATGTATAAGGATATAAGTACCAGGCTACAGGCATCCTACGTCAAATCCAAGGCACGCTACGATCTACGACATCGAGATGTAAGCTTGTATGTAAACCAGCTCGTGTGGAGGAAAAATTACGTGCTCTCGGATAAATCCAAATATTACACCGCTAAGTTGGCAGCGAAGTATCTAGGGCTGTTTATGATCCACAAACGCATCGCATCCGATACTTATGTGCTCAAGGATCTACAAGGAACAGTACTACCCGGTAGTTGGAATGTCAAGGACCTGAAGGCACATCCGGAAACAAATCAGGATTTGACATAAGGTCTACATCAGAACTCATCTTGAATTTTCTTGGTTGACGATATAGCTACTCTCTTGGTTGTTGATTTATTTATTCTCGGCTAGTGTTTATAAATTTCCTTGTTGATGTTGTTTTGTGTTATCTGTTTAGTGTAGGACTGCTTATCGCAAATTTGCTGGCAAATAGGTAGGGGGAGGGTTTGTTACGTTCTTCGGCAGCTCACTGCTTTTATGCGGCAAACCACCCAACCCCTAGGTTCAGCAGTTGTCGGAACATCATTTCGGAATGCCTTGTGGCGGGTTCTTTTATGTTTTCACGGTCTATTTTGTCGAGTAAAGTGCGTGGATCGGTTGCGTTACCTTGGAGAGTAAAACTTGGTTTTGGAAATATATATATATATATATATATAAATATGATGTTAGTTTTCCATTGTTACTTTTGAGGAATGGCAAAGCTCCTTGTTTGGATGGTATATCAACTGAGATGATGAAGTATGGCGGTGAGAGATTTATTTTATTGGTTAGTTTATTTGTTTAGATTTTGTTTGAAACGGTGAGTGGCTCCTGATGTTTGGAACCGTGCCATCATTTGTCCTTTATTACGGGGCAAAGGTAGTTCTAGTAATTGTTGTAATATCCGTGCGATCAATACGTTACATAACTCAAATTAAATAATTTATGTTATCCTTGTCTGTTTCGTTCATAGTAAGATATGTTTGTTTCACTTAAAATATAAATAGATTTATTCTGGATATGCTCGTATATATTTAACTTCACCGCGGATATAATTTAAAGATAATGTTATTTTATAGATAGGTAACTATAATTTACCGCATAGTTGAAAATGCCAGGCCTTAATAGAATAAGAGTTAGATTTAAAACACAATGTACATAAATTAGATTCATACGACGTTATAGATACAACACGTACACAACTACAGCTATTACGGAAATATGTATCACATATAAATTTTTGATTTAAAGCCATTATCCCATATCCTAACCTTCTTACTGGAGAATCTATAATTTAGCGAACCTAACAACAAATTTTTGCTCTTCTCTACAACCTAAATCGCTTGTTTGAATGTTGTGAAAGGATGGTATGTCTTACAATCCCTTTGTGTTTTATTAAATGTTAAATCCTAAATAATAAGCCTTTACCTAAATCCGCGGAGCCAAGTGTGCAAGTCGGGGAAGTATATTTGATATTAAATAGCTTGAGTGTCAATTTATATTTTTAATATAAATAGTAATAAATATTTTCGCACCATTGTATCTTAAACGATTTCCAAGAATGTTTGACACTAGTGTTTTTTAGGTCGTACTAAAACGTTTAAGAATTTTTGTGATCAAAGATTGTTCGTGCTATTATGTATTTGTCACTTTGAAATTACTTTTTCATATTTTTATAATGAATTCTAATTTTTAGGCAATATTTTTTAAATTGAATAAAATATTGGAGGATTGAGGATATATATTTGAATTTGTTTTGAGTGTTTTTAGGTCTATTTAAAAGTATTCAAACAAAACGTCAATTTCACAAAAGATTTTTAAAGCTTAAAATAAACCAAGCAAAATTTATCAGACTGCTCTCATGAACTTTTCGTTGTTGTTAACTTTGATTGATTTCAAGAAAGATATCAAACAGAACTATCAGATATTATGTCTGAAAGATTCTCAATTGTTTTTCAAAGTTAAATTTTAAAGAACTTTCGTCAGAGTCGGATCGGGAACCTGGAGGCAAATTAATCACCTCCCTCTACTTTTAAACTCAACTTTGTTTTTAAGAAAAAGTCCGCTTGAAATATAAATATATTTATTTCAATAATAAAATTAAATAAAAATAATAATACTTATAATAATCGTAATTAAAATTAATATAAAATTGAGAATAGCGTCCGAAAAAAATTTAGTCAATGTGGAAAGGAATAAATCAAAATCAGTGTTGATATGTTAACGTTTCTGTTTATTTAAGATCACCATCAGAACTATTCTTAAAAGTTGCTAGTTTCTTGTTGATCTTGGCCCAGTTCTTTAGCAGATTATAGGCCTTGAAGCGGATCAACTTGATCTTATGGTTGTTGAAATTAAACAATTTAACGTACGTACGTTGGCTGTAGGTAAATGTGGCAGAAAAGGTATGCGACATTATGAGATCCAAAATATCTTTTGACTATACGTATGAGTTTTGCGAAGTGCAGTACGTCAATGTAAGCCACAGAACTAGACACAATGTTGCCACAGCCACATTGTTCGCGACTCCGTTGTCCTTCCTATGTTCCATGTATAGCACAGTGGAAAATAAATCTCAGTAGAGCACGGAATTTTGTTTCTACTATAAGTTGAAGGATATCAAAATTTAAAAATTTTTGAAGTATAATATGAATATAATTGGTATAATAAATATTAAAAATAGTGATGTAAATTTGATAAATATATATTCGCTGGACGGGGCCCCTAAAAGTCGCGGGCCCAAGAGCATGAGTCCATGGCTCCTTGGTTTATTCGGTCCTGACTGGTGTGCAGAATTAAGGGGTAAGGCCATTCTAGACAAGGAAAAAAAGGGTCATTTTCAAGATTTTTTTTTAACGAAATCTAAACGTGCTGGTTAAGAACAGTTTTTGGATCTTAATTTAGCGCTCTTTAAACTTTATTTAAAATTTTTTTTAAGAAAATATTCTAAATTGTCGTCAGAAATTAACAAAAATGGCGCGTAAGCACAATCGGGCGAAAACATTCCGGAAACAGCAATAGACCTGGATCAAAAAGGGATATGTTTTCTTAATCTCTGATGTACTAAAAAACTACGGGCTGGATTTAGAAAATTTGGATTTTAACAAAATGGCGCATGTTTGAAAAAAAAGTTTATTATTCGGGACTAAATTTCTGTATAAAAACGACCATAAAAAACGAATGAAGCACTTTAAAAAAAGCCCCCGTAGCTTTTGAGTATTTTATATCTAGATTCAAGCACGATCCATCAATTAGTATTTCAGATTTCTTTTCGCCCGATTTTGAAAATATGATTTCGAGAAAAACGCGTTTAAAGTTACGAGTCATATATATATATATATATATATATATATATATATATATATATATATATATATATATATATATATATATATATATATATATATATATATATATATATATATATATATATATATATATATATATATATATATATATATATATATATATATATATATATATATATATATATATATATATATATATATATATATATATATATATATATATATATATATATATATATATATATATATATATATATATATATATATATATATATATATATATATATATATATATATATATATATATATATATATATATATATATATATATATATATATATATATATATATATATATATATATATATATATATATATATATATATATATATATATATATATATATATATATATATATATATATATTAGAGATGAAAAACTATCGGTAATTTCAACTATCGATTGTTCGATAGTGCTATCAGTAAACTATCGCTATATCGATACTAATTAAATTACTAAACGATAGTTTTAGTTACTAAACGATATTTTAGTTACTAAACGATAGTTTTAATTACTAAACGATAGTTACTAAACGATAGTTACTAAACGATAGTTACTAAATGATAGTTACTAAACGATAGTTACTAAATGATAGTTACTAAACGATAATTACTAAACGATACTAGCGATAGTTTTTTTCTTTTAATTACTTATCGATAGTATTTTTTTTTACAAAAGTATAAATAATTTTTTTTTCAAAATTAACAAATCTTTGCCTATACAGAGATTAAAATCATTTATTAAATTTGTTCCATTTTTGAGAGAGAGGTAAAATAAAATTTATAATTTTTTAAATGTTAGCCTCATCCCCTAAAATTTTAAACTGTTGATATTGCTCTATATTAAGGGATATGTGCTAAATAATTTCTGTGAATATGGTTTTGTTACAGTTAATATTACCTGCTCTAAGGTGTGTAAAATGGGAGAAATAGAAAATAAGGAAATATACAATAAATGTGAAGTTACAAATGTGAAAAATAAAAATCCAATGCAAATATGTACTTCTATCCCTAGGTATATATCATTTCTTACATTAATTTATATATTTGTCGAGATCGAGATATTAGAAAAACTAATTGCAATTCTAAACACCTTTTATATTAATTTAGATCAAATAAAAAAGAAATGTGGTGTTGTGTTAGTATTTTTGGAGTTGTGATACATACTGGATGAGTGGTAAGCGGAGACTGTCCTGGTTAGAAGGAAAAAATGGTAGATTTTGGGGTGAACAAAGAAGTTTGGAATGTAGGTACTTGAAATACAGATGTTGTTAGGTTCGGAGAAAGCGGGCGAGAGTACAATAGCAGGTAGTGGAGAAACATGAAAATTGTACAGAATGTTGTTTAGAAACTACAGAAAATGAACGAATATATACAGAGTGTTTTGCTAAGACTATTACAGAATATATACAAGGTGTGTGATTATTTGTGTATGTGTGGTGATGTATTGGCCGCCACATGACCCAATAATATTCCCTAACACACGTATTCGAATTGCTCCGGGAACATAAGGTAATTTGCTTGTCATTACTCACAGTCCAGCCCGTGTTATTTATTATTTATTTATTTTTATTTTTAAATTATTTTATTTGAAAGATAGTTACTAAACGATAATTACTAAACGATAGTTACTATATGATAATTACTAAACGATAGTTACTAAACGATAATTACTAAACGATAGTTACTAAACGATAGTTACTAAACGATAGTTACTAAACGATAATTACTAAACGATAGTTACTAAACGATAGTTACTAAACGATAGTTACTAAACGATAGTTACTAAACGATAGTTACTAAACGATAATTACTAAACGATACTATCGATAGTGTTTTTCTAGTAATTACTTATCGATAGTACTTTATTTTTTAAAACTATCGATGTATCGATAGTACTATCGATAGTTTTTTCATCTCTAATATATATATATATATATATATATATAATTTTTTAGAGTGGCCTTACCCCTTAAAAGAAAAGCGAATTGCAATTATTTTTCGATAAGTTTTTGAAACCTTATTATGATTTATGTCATATAATAAGATTACTTGATGGGCAGATTTGAAAATATTATGAGCGGCAATTGTTTTAGTTAAAATCCGCCTAAAACTGTTGTGTATCAAATAATTTTTATAAAGAGTGAATAGAGATTTCGAGCAGAATAATTAAAATTTTGAACTGATGGTTAGTCAAAAGATTATCTCATATGTATATAGGATCCTACAGGATATCAAATGAAATGTTTAATAAGAATTGTCGTACAGAACAATTAAAAATAGTGACCGACAAAATGTCAATTATTTTGTAAAGGTCATTAGAAACTTATCTTGTTTAGTACCAAATTAATTCTTTGGAAGAGAAATTTTTAACAGAATTAATAAAAATTGTAATTAATCTATCTCGTTTGATGTCGCATTAAATCTTTTGAAGAGAAATGTCAAAAAGAATAATTAGAATAAGAGAGCGACTGATTGTCAATTGATAGTTCCAAAGTCATTACAGACATATAGTATTTAGTATCAAAATGAGGAGAGATTAAGAACACAATAATTAAAAGTTGAGACCCAGTGATTATCAATAGTTTTTTCCAAATATCTTTTAAAACAAATAATAAAGGTTTCAAGAGTGATTTCAAATAGAATTAATAAAATTAGTGAGCGACTGGTTGTTAGTAGTTTTTCCCAAAAGCTATTAGACACCTATCGTGTTTAATATCAAATTAAGAGTTTTGAAAAAGATTCTAAATA
The DNA here is from genome assembly GCA_947425015.1 of Pterostichus niger. NCBI lineage: Eukaryota > Metazoa > Arthropoda > Insecta > Coleoptera > Carabidae > Pterostichus > Pterostichus niger. The sequence continues at coordinate 14,301,947 of OX380348.1, forward strand.
GAATAATTTAAAATGTAACCGACTTTTGTTTTTCCTTGAAGCCATTAGAGATCTATCTTTCTTGGTATCAAATTGAATGTTGTTGTGAAGGGCTATTTCGAACAGAAAAATTAATATTATTTAGCGACTGGTTTTTAATTTTTTGTTCTCAAACATCGTTAGAGACTTACCTTTTATTTAAGATTGATTTTAATCAATTGATTAAGAGCTACTGACGTTTGGTAGTATTATGACGAGTTATTGCGGATTCATTGACAAATCTGTTGAAGTTTACTCGGGCGCCAACGGTCTAATACCGTCGTCGGAGATCACAGGATTTGACACAATAAATCATAAACGGTGGTAAAATGATGAGTGAAGTTTTTTTTTATACTCCAAAATCACTACTAAGATGTAGTTATTCTTGCGATGGTGTAGGATAGATAAGGTGGATGCCGTGGAATAAAGAAATTAGAGAAATTAGGAATTAGAGCCTACGGCGGAGGCCGTAGAGTACGTATAAGGCGAACCCGCGATTTCTAAAAAAAAATGATGCCAAAGTGACCGGAGCGACGGTTGGGACCTGCGGCGGGTATGGAGGAGGCGATATCACGACTTTGCGAAAAAACGACGCCGAGCGACGTGACATGTCCTCGTAATAGCGACTGGTGGACAATTATCGATTGCGAGGAGTGGTTTTTCATCTTTTTCGGAAAGCGATGGCGCGGTCTGCAGAATGGCAGCTGGTGTTCTACAAACGATTCCGTGGTGTGTTTGCGGATTTCGGCGTGTTGGTTCGGGCTATGCATGTAAACGTATTACTGCAAACGCCTCAGAAAACGAGGATCTCGAGGAAACACGGTACTATAATTACTGAAGTACTTTGCTTACCTGGAGATTGATGGTGGAGACTTACTAGAAAATGCTGTTGTAGGAGGTTTGTCACTGGGACGGTGCACTTTTGACTGTGTTTAAATCGCCTGGAAACGCGGTTTTTATACTGTAATATTAATTAAACGTATCCTGGGTTGTTGTATTAAGTTCTTCCCTGTTGACTTATGGGGTGTTTTAGTAAAAATTATAAACTGGGTTACCCTGTTCACGATCTGGTTCATTTTGCTATTGTGAGATGGGTTCGATATTACCGCGTCTGGGTTTGAGTTTTCGTATGTATCGGAATCAGAGTTCCAAAGATAATTATGTATGAAGTTCCGCGATCTAATTATGGTGGAAGGTTTATTATTGTGGCGAGCACATTTCGATACAGTAGGAGTATGATCACTTGATTAACTGATGAACGTGATAAAGTAAAAATAACAGCAACAAGCGCATTATGTAGGTTTACTAACATAGAACATAACTGAATGATAACTACAATTATGAACTTCATTAAGTGGTTCTAATAGTGTTATTTAAGTTTAATTTATTATATAATATTGGTAACAGAGTTTTGAATAATTAAATCATTATAATCAAAGTTATTAAAATGGAAAAGCAAAAGAGAAAAATTCAGAAAATTGGCTTCCAGAAGAAACAGAATTATTGTGTGTGCTAACGAGTGATAGCCAAATATATAAGAAAAAGGAAAGAGCCTATGCCATAGTAAAATAAAAAGAGCATAATAAGACATTTTTGGAGCTTACAGATGTGATAGGTACCTGGAATGAAAAAAAGTCAACCGTAAACTTTGTTTTTGAGTTTCTCCATATAAATCTTTGCCAAATGAATACAATAATTATTAATTAATAATATTTTCTTGTTTTTTTAAAAAATTGTATGTTAGGTACTGCCACGCATATTTCGAAATGAAGTTTTTACGATGCATAATCAGTGTGAATAAGGTGACCGTTTAAATTTATATAAACAAACCAAGAAAAACCTACAATAACTTTCAAACCAGCTTCAAGCTAAGCCCACCAAGAGTTAATTACGACCTATCTTTAATAGAAGACAACACCTGAATTGCATCTTACTTTTCAGCAACTGATCCACGTGGCCTAAAAAACATCTGCTGTCCTTCTGAATAATCACAACAAGAGAAGTCCACAAGAACCCAGTGCCGTCCATAAAGCATCCAACTATTTACAATAACTTTATAAATTTAAATTAAAAAAATAACTTTTTCTATCACCTCTATCACACGAGTACTAGCAAAGCTATCGAAGGACCGGCACAGGTCCAAAAACACAAACTATAACTTATGTACTACAGTGATAATAGCTCAGAATATAAAAATTCTGACATCGAATTTGAAAATAATCTCGCCTTAAATAATACAATTAATATATATCTAAAGTCGAGTAGGTTAAACGGGTCAAATAATTCAATCACGAAAAATCATTCTGAAATGATTCCTCGATACAATAGACATTAAAATACTAAATAATATAATCAGTGACTTAAACGACGTACAGCCTACACTAACCAACATTGCATTAACTCCCATTCAGAAAATATAAATTTTTGGAGTTGTAAAAACTAAACTTACACATATAGATACTGATCTATTTGCAGTAAATTAATTTGAAGACTGGAATAATTTTAAAATTTACCTAACAACAAATTTCTGTAATAAAAATACTGCCTAGAATCTTTTATTCAAAATTTTATAAATATAATATAAAAGTAGTAAAGACAAAACTCTAGAAATCATTTCTCAAGAGATATAAACCAAAAATCTTATTAAAAGAATACAATCAATTGCAGAAAAACGCGATAATAAAAAAAAATCTAAAAACTAGTAGTTTCACTCTCCTACCTGTATCAGTAAGAGGATCATTTATTGTTCAACAACCTAACACCTTAGAAGAGTGTGAATTTATTTTGTACAATGAATTTCATTACTCAAATCAGGGCTAACACCAATCACCCATGTTAAAAGAAAAGCAAAACTTTAGCTTTAATGTATCACCAAGAAAATTCCCATTTAAATCAAATCAAATTAAAAATAATCAAACACAACCAAAACCTTTTGCACTTCGTTAAAATTTCAAAAAATATTATGAAACAAAACGAACATTCCAGCCTAAACAGATAACACAGCAAACAATACTTACTCGTACAACATCTATGATAGCTCAAACAATTAGACAATTAGATAATATTAATGAGAATTCAGATGAATAACTAGAACTAATTGTGGGCGAATACGAATACGTAGAGCAAGAGGATGAAATTGAAAAAAATTCTTTAAAAAAAATTAGAGACAGAAATACATGAATAAAACATGAAATGCCTTGTTTAACATACAATTTACTGTAAATATAAGATTATATCATTCTATTAGACACGGGGCAAGTATAAATTCAATCCAGATTTATTTAAATACAAAAATTGTAGGAAAAATGTGATGAATAAGGACAAGCGGATGATTCTAGAATTTAGATTCATTGGTTAGTTTTCTCGAAAATTTACCTACAATTGACATTCAAATAAGTGCTCATTGACCCTCTGTTCCTTTCTTATTTTTGATTCATTTACTGTTCTTATATAAAGTGTTTCACTGCAATTGTGTGGAATTCACTTTCAAAAACAAGCGCAAGGAGATGCTCCCTTCCTTATCTTTTTAATTCAATTTCAGTTTACTATAAAGTGTCTAACTGAAATTGTGTAAAATTTAGTTTCACATAAGCGCAGGCGATGCTTCCTTGAGTTCTTTATTGATTCGTAGTTAAGAAAGTAGGCGTAAGTAACAGATTTGTGAAACAGGCGTACAGAAATGAATGGATGTGATTGAACGTTTGTTACAATGTGACGCCTTTTCGGTTAAAAACTTACCGTTCGAGAACGCCCACAAAAGTGACCGACGGATGTTAGTTGCACGAGCGGGTCGGGGTAAAGAGAGCGCCACCAAGTCTGAAATAATGGCTGAAAAAGAATCTAGTGACTTGGAACTAGATGGGAAGAAAGAGGAATACACACTAAATAAAAATGTACAATTTAATGAGAGCTGAATGGTGAATACAAAACTCAATGAGCTAAAGCGTAACATACAATCTTAGGAATGATGCAAAAAAAATAGTAGAGCAAACAAAAAATGAACTTACAGTTTGTGCAGCAAATTGTGTGTGTAAAATAAAGCTAGCTAATAATCTTCTTGCTGGAGATTCAAGAGCTTCTAGGTGGTAAGCGGGGCTTCCTGGCTAAGGTAGGTATACGGTCAGCACGGAGATTTCCTCGAGAAGACGTATTCGTGAAGGCAGGCGGTGTTGTAGTTGTCCGTAAGATTCAGCGTAATTCAGGCGTGAATTTCTACCAGTGAGATAGTATTCAGCAGCTGATGAGAACGATCGACAGTCAGTGGCAGTCGACAGGATTGGTTTTCTCTGGTGAATTCGAGGTAAACGTGGTCGTGCTATTGCAGGATCCAAGCCGCACGCAAATCACACCCAGAATCAGCTATCGTCTCAGCCTATGATCCCTTCTGGCTGGTATCAACGCTAAAACAGTACAACACAGTGCCAGTAACTAGTTCAAACAATATTGTGTAAATGATTTTAATACTAAACACAAAATGAAGCACAAATCCTTCTAAACAGCTAAACTATTTATAACTATGAGCTCTCAAAAGAAAAATTACTTACAAAGAAAACAAGTAGGATTATAGACAAAGTTACAAATATATTACAAATCTACTGTCAATAAATACAGGGCAAAATTTGAGAACTAACAAAATCTTTGATTGTGTTTACGCAAAGCAGGGAGGAAGAGAGGGAACAAAAGGGGTGATAAGATGAAGGTGATTTGCAGAAAACGGACTTTCGCGACGAATGATGCGAGAGCATCAAGAACACCAGATCCCCAGAGTTTCAGTAACTAGTGTTGGCTGTGAATTATCCCAAAACTAATTAACTATACTAAAAATTCAAGCCAACCAAACAAACTTATTACTAAAACACTTAAACTACAACGCTACTGAAACTCTACGTCTCACCAAGTTGTAAACTAACCTGCAAAAAGTGCTACGGCACAAGACTTACTCCGGGGTCGTCCAAAAAGTCTAAGTCCAGTCGTCTGTCACAGGCACACTCACATCCACTCGATGAATGATGACATTGAGATGAACAGAGCCGCCGTTAAGAAATGAAATCGCTGTCGATTACGGTGCTCACAACACAAATGATTTATAACCCAAATTTACAGAATTAATATAAAAAATTAACCCTCCCAAAATTTTAATCGGTGTACAAAATAATTATTTGCCGTGATAGGTGAGAATCCAAACAAAAAGAAATACATTTAGAAACCGAAATACTAAAACGAAACTCACGCTACCAGTAACAAAAATTAGGCTATTGCTCCCAGACCGCGATGCCGGATCCACGTGGGAAACGGACATCTGTTTTCACAGGCACGGTAATTAGATTGAGCATAAACAACCAGAAACGTTGTAATACGATAAAATATGCTAGAATACTAGTTACTTCGGATGTTAGTTCAACGCAGAATAAATAATCAACGATTATAAAACTTAAATGTCGTTCAAGTAAAGCAAATTCCACAGCGGTAACAGAAAACACATGTCGCCTCATTCACGGTCTGCCAGCAAGAGCGCGATCACCGCTTCCGCTGCGCAACGCCACACAGCGCGGAACGGCTGTCAGCACAAGTTGCACAAAAATGCGCGCGAAGAAGAATTGAACAACGTTACAACAAGATGATGGATTTCGAGTTTGAGAAATGGGAGAGCTTGTATGAAGAGAGTGTTAGTGTGGCTAAAGCGTATATCGTGTGTCAGAATGCAAATTTTGATGTGAACTGATTAATTTTTTTATGAATCTAATTTGTGAATAAAAATGGACGTTAACAATCGTAAATGGTAAATCCACTATTTCACATTTTGTGATACTGCAAACAAAAAACCGCTTGAGAAAGTAGAGATACTTCATCCGCCAATTACGAATTTTTGCGCATGTCTTTCGGTCTCAAGAACGCCCCCGTAACATTTCAAAGAATGATGAATATTTCACTTAGAGAACTAGTTAACAAAATTTGTCTAGTCTACCTGGAGGATGTAATCATTTTTGGGAAAACTTTTGAAAAACATTTTAAAAATATGAAATTAGTTTTCGAAAAATTAAGGAAATCAAATCTAAAATCTAGCTTGACAATTCAGAATTTTTACAAACAAACAAGATATTTAGGATATATAACAACGCCAAACGGAATCAAAACAGATCCTTTTAAAATACAAAAAATCTAAAACCTTTAAAAATGATATATTAACCACGGATGCCTCTAATTATGGCATAGGACCAGGTCTATTACAAAATGACGAACACGGTAAACAAATTTCAATAGCTTATTTTTCAGAAACATTAGATAATGCCAAACAAAATTATAATACGATCAAAAAAGAACTACTAGCAATAAAAGAATCTGTCAGATATTTCAAATAGAATTGAATATAATTTCGACATAAAATGTATACAAGGGAAAATGACTGTACATGCAGATAATCTCTCTAGAAAACGTGACAAAAGAAAAATTCACAATAAAATCGGTGACGTAACAAAAAGAAAAATATTTGCTCATTTTATTTCCAAAGAGTCAAGGTTTAGCAGATTAAGTCAATAAAAATTTGGATAGTAAGAATTTTTGCAAAGATAAAATATGTATTTTGTAACTAATAAAGATAATTGAAAAAAAGGATAATTGCATCCTAATAATAAGATATATTATTGTAAAACAGTGTATATAGTTCTAAATATATCTGTAGTTAATATGTTAAAATTCCAAACGAATGATGTTTGTAGTTATACTCTCGAATTAGGAAAAACGTAGGATAAAATTCAAACCGTAAATGAATTACTTATAATTAGACTCAACACGCAACTAATTCAAATTAATTGCGAAACGAACACAATAATAAATGTAATATTTAATTAGTATTTAACATAAATCAATTTAAATTATAAAAGGAAGAATTAGATTACTGCCAAGATTTGCATCTAAGACTTTATGAACTCCGGTCCTATGCTTTAACCCATTAAAGCCACGGTCGTCTGTTATTCAAATTTAATTTTATTCCGATATTATTTAAGGAAATATTTGATTTGTATTTCTAAATTCTTAATTACTGTTAAAGCATATTGACCGCAGTTATAAGGTCCCAGGTTCAAAACCTGATGGTATCCCAATTTGCCTCTATAATTTAATTTAAAAAAATTAGAGGTATATTTAAATTAAAACTTATTAATAAATATGTAATAAACAATCAAATCCAATAAATCTAGTAAAGTAATAACAATTAAAGAATTACAGCAAATAATAGAATTCAATTTGCACTATTCATAACGATAATCATTTCTATATTATATCATTTCTATATTATTTATACTTTTTATGGTATATCTTGTCTTATTATATAAGTTTAGAATGAACTTTTTAACAAATTGTAAAAGATATAACAAATCCAATGGTAATAAAGAATCAATGGTAAATAATCGATCTTAAAAAGGAAAAATTATATATGGATGTACTTCTATTCCACAATAATTATGTAATGTTAACACTTTTTGCAGTACTTTTCCATTATACTAGGAGATAAGATAAGTTGTTTATTAATCCTGCATTCTTGTATCTCAAGACATGTGACCACGATGATAATTGTATTTATTTCATATTTTTTTTAAATTGAACTTTTAGTGGATGCTATCTGAGACAGGAACGTATTTAAAAAAAATTAGTAGTGCTGTTTGATTCGTATTGTAACAAGTCTAGGTCAGCACAATTAAGATATACATATTAAGTAACTTCAATAACTGGGTCATTGTGTGACATGCAATATCTAAATATTATAGTAAAGTGTAATACTTATTTTGCTGACTTAGCATTGTATCGATATACATATACAGGGTGAGTCTGGGATGACGCCCCCCCCCCCTTTAACTTTTTTATTATGAGTAATAGAAAAAAATGGTTCATATGAACGTTTTATTATTTTAAATATACTATTTGATGGCAGATGTAGATATTTTTTATAAAGTTAGGTTTACAAGATACGACTATCAACTTTTATTTTTTAAATAGCAACCTATAATTATTTTACTAAAATAAAAACCGCCATTTTTTTCTCTTTTCAACGGTTTATTAGTTTTTATTAATGTATCTGAAAAAATTCGAGAAAAATAAGAAAATTGAGAAATACTAGAAATAATTTTTATACAAATATTATAGGTGGCTATGTGAAAATAAACAAAATGTAACAGTGTTATACAACTTAACAAACTAAAGCAACAAATTCAGTAACAAAAACAACTTAAAACAAATTATTTTCACATAGCCACCTATAATATTTGTATAAAAATTATTTCTAGTATTTCTCAATTTTCTTATTTTTCTCGAATTTTTTCAGATACATTAATAAAAACTAATACACCGTTGAAAAGAGAAAAAAATGGCGGTTTTTATTTTAGTAAAATAATTATAAGTTGCTATCTAAAAAATAAAAGTTGATAGTCGTATCTTGTAAACCTGACTTTATAAAAAATATCTACATCTGCCATCAAATAGTATATTTAAAATAATAAAACTTTCATATGAACCATTTTTTTATATTACTCATAATAAAAAAGTTAAAGGGGGGGGCGTCTTCCCAGACTCACCCTGTATAAGGAGTGAATATTATAAACGAGGATAGTTAGTGAGAGGGCTGACCGATTGGGACAGCAGAAAAGATTGTAAATAGAATAGAGTCAACACATCAAGAGTATGTCTAGTAGTGCTGTGGGATAACGTATGTAACAACCTATTTATTTAAATACATTTATATTTTTTACTTTAATACTTGCGTCCTTTAATCTGACAAGAACCCGTATATTATTTGCTAACTCTCGTCATAACGAGGAGGATTACAAATTGGTGGCAGCGGTAGGATATCGTGTCAGATCAGGGTGAACAAAAAAAAATATATTTTTTACATTCGCGGAGGCCAAGTATTATTTCTTTCTGTCTCTGGTATTTTCCGTCTCAATATTATAACATGGGTAAACCCGGGGATATACCGGGAGGTAGCAGTGTGTCGGATCGACCTACAATACAGACGGCGATTAAAACAGAACTAGAGATATTATTCGCTGCAAACAGGTTTCAGTACAGTGTGGCGGCGAACGTAATAAATAACTTTACAGGACAAAATCCTTCAGAATATTTCGCCAAACTACAAATCCGGGCGGAAATTGAAAAATGGACGGAGACGAACACAGTAGAATTGGTAAGACTAAAACTGACAGACGACGCATTTGACTTTTATATGTTGACTCCAGCATTACACAGTAGAACAATACCATTGAAATGATTCAGTAAAATATTGACGGAGCGATTTTCGAAAAAGCGACAACCAGGCCAGATCTATCACGACTTAACGAATTTCGAACAGAAGATCGGTGAAAACGTTCAAAATTTTGCACAAAGGCTAAGAAAACTAAAGGAAAAACTGGTATCGAAAGAAAATATAGAAGAAGAATCGGTGGTGAAACTATGTTTGGAACAATTATAAATAGGGCTACGGCAAGAAATCTGTAGGTACATCAGAACCATCATGGACTCACAAGATGACCTCACACTCGAGCGAGCGGTAACGATGGCTGAACGAGAAGAAATGGAAATCGCACGAGTAAAAATGGAAAATGTAGAAATCGGAGCTGTAGACAGAAGAACAACTAAAGTCAAGGAAGCAAAAAAATGCTATAATTGCGGAGCTACAGATCATTTTAAAAAAGACTGCAAACAAATAGAAACTTGTAAATATTATGGAAAGCCAGGCCTCAACATTGCTGAATGTTGGAAAAGAACAAACAGGAACAAATACAACAGAAGCTACAACAATTCGCATAGATATCGAGATCCAACACCGGAAAGAAGCAATAGATATAACTGGATCAATGGATATCGAGGAGTAGAAAACCAAAACAGATATAGTATTTTCATTTTAAACCGGAGGGATCGGCATAAAACATTTAAACGTTCCTGTCCCATATAACTACAATAAAATCTATTAGTGCGGCTACCCCAAATCGCTTAACGAAGGTCACAACAGGGTCGTATTCAGTTTAAAATTATTCTTGTTTTTTCCTAGATTCAAAATTTAAAAATTACTTATTCGGATTAAATTATCCAATTAGCAGTTATGGTACTCAATAAAATAAATAAATAAATATATCATCACGCCTTTTACCCATCACTGGGTGTGGCACTCTGCCTAAACAGATCTCGGTAAGTGATATATTTTTTCGCGTGAAGTGCGGTTACCAGCCGTCAAATCACGGCCTCCAAAGATATTAGTGGAGGAGGAGCCACAGGGGTAGATTTTTTAAATTGGTGAAAATTGTTTGTCGGCTGTGGGGATCGAACCAGGGTTCTCAAGATCCACAGGCCGACTCGATATGGTACTCAATAGGAAGATTAAATATCCTGTACTGAATCTGACTGAGTAAGTAAATGTTTAGATTATGTTTATATATAATATTTATAATATATTATACTTGTATCGTATGAATAAGGAAATATACTTATTTAAAGATTGTAATTTTTTGTTTTTATTATACACGTACCGGCGAATGGGGCTCTACAACCCTGCACTAAACGGCAATCCCTCTCGCATGCGCCCCGTCGCGGGAGGTATTAGTAAATTCAGGTCAAAATGATAAACAAACTGTAATTACGAAAATTAATCCAAATTCAGATTTCAAAATAAAAGATATTCCAAATTTTGTGTTAGCATTAGTAAACAATAAAATTTTAAAACTGTTAGTAGATACAGGTTCAGCTGTTTCATTAATTAAAAGAAAATTCACAAAGGGGTAAATAGAAGTGGAGAATGTGGGAGCGTTAACATCAATATCAGATTGCAAGTTAATGTATTACAAATGTATATTTCTGTTTTAAAAATTTAAATATTGCATTTAATTGTGTGGTTTGTTCAAACAACATAAAGTTAGAAGCAGACGGTCTTTTGGGTCGTGATTTTTAAAAAAAGAATATGAGGATGTATTTCTATGGGTACACAGCAAACTAGGATGCACACATAATATAAAACACAAGATAAGCACGGGAGATGCACAGCCTATAGCAAAAGTACAATACAGAGTACCGTTTAGTCAAAAAGAAAAATTGAAAACAGAGCTGGATAAGATGCTTGAAGCAACGGTTATTGAGCTCACCGTGGTTAGCGCCAGTGGTTATGGTACCAAAAAAATCAGAAAATGGCGAAAGCAAAATCAGGGTCTGCATAGACTTTAGAGGTCTAAATAAAGTAACAAAAAGGGACTATTTTCCTGTTGCTAATATGCAAGAGACCTTGGACCTGTTAGGGGATACAACACTGGATTTGGCATCAGTATACTGGCAAGTTGAGGTAGAGGACCAAGATAAAGAGAAAACGGCGTTCACAACTGATGGTGGACGTTATCAATTTACAAAAATTCATTCCAGAGAATTATGAATAGCGTTTTAGCAGGACTAACAGGTGAAAGATGCTTAGTATATCTGGATGATGTAGTTGTTTTTAATAATGGCAGAATTAAGGATCATTTGAAACGACTAAAGGAAGTGTTTTACAGGTTGAGACAAGCAAACTTGAAACTACAACCGAGTAAATGTAAATTTTTGAAACTAGAAACCAAATATTTAGGTCACGTTATTAATGGCGAAGGTGTAAGACCAGATCCCGACATAATTTCAATTATTCAAAAGTATCCAAGACCGAAAAATGTAAAAGATATCAGGACTTTTACTGGTCTTGTAAAATTTTATAGACGTTTTATTTTCAATTTTGCAACAATAGCAAAACCACTTACAGAATTAACACAGACAGACTGGTCAGATGGTTGTGAAAAAGCATTCGAAGGATTGAGAAATGCCCTGTGCTCAGATTCAGTACTAACTTATCTAGACTTTTCTAAAGAATTAATACTATCAACAGATTCCAGCGGAAAAGCGATCAGCGCTATTCTAAGTCAGAAAATTGGAGGGTATGAAAAACCGATAGCTTTCGCTAGCCGACAACTAAAGAAGGCCGAAATGAATTATACCACATCAGAATGGGAATGTTTAGCTGTATGTTGGGGTGTGAAATACTATCGCTGTTCTTTATTTGGCCGCAAGTTCACAGTCATCACGGTTTATGAACCACTGATATGGTTGATGAAGTTCAAGGACAACAATTCAAGATTGTCCAGGTGGGCACTAACATTGAGTGAACACGACTTCGAAATAATTCACAGACCAGAGGGAACCAACAGCTAACAGCCAAACAAGAGATGACGTCGCCGAGAACCAAGGACAGCAGAAGGGCATGCAGGGCGGGATATATATATATATATATATATATATACAGGGTGTAACATGAAAACCTGGCCATACGCGTTTAACATGGGAAATCAGTTTTTCCTTGCGCAAAAGTGGCCAATTGATTTTAGGCAAAAATGCTTCAAATTTTATTTTACACGTTTTGTAAGCGAAATAATCGCATTAATATTTTTTAAGAATTTCTACTTTATAGTGATAGCCATGGACTTGAGACAAAATGATAACCAAATGTATAACGTTTTAACTGTCAGAAAAGTTTAGTTTTAAATAGATTTGTGATTTATTTAAGTGTTGTTATATCATTATTGAAAATGGATAACTATTCACATGAAGAAAAGTTACAAATTATTAAGTGGAATTATTCTGGTGAAAGTTTTCGAAGAATACGTGATTTAATCAATATTATTTGGCCGCATCATAACATTCCAAGTAAAACAACAATTCAGAACTTTATTATCAAATTTGAGAAGACCGGTACATTTAATAATCAAGTGGAACAGGAACAGGGACGTGTGCATGGAGATAGAAATAATAATAATGAAGAAAATGTACTAGCATTAATAGAAATGGAACCAAATCTCAGTATCCGAGAAATTTCAAAAAAACTAAATATTAGTTTCATGACGGTTTATAGAATATTAAAAAAATACAAATACTATTCTTATAAAATACAAAACCATCAAGAAATTTTTGGACACGATTGCGAAAGACGCGCAACATTTTGCGAAATAATTATGGAAAAGGCCAACAATGATAGGATTTAAAAAAAAAATATTATTTACATATGAGTGTACATTTACGCTGAATGTTGCACCAAATAAAAATAATTTTCGACACTGGTCTCAGAGAAATCCGCACATTGTTATTGAATCCAGAACACAATATCGACAATCAGTAAATGTATGGGTAGAAATTTTAGGCAACAAAATTATTGGTCCTTTTTTTATTAAACGATTAAATAGAAACACTTATTTAGAATTGTTACGAGAAATAGTGGGACCGGAAATAGCCCACGCAAATAATGAGTATGTGTGGTTCTAGCACGACGGCTGTCCTGCACATAATACAAGAGAAGTTGTAAATTATCTGAATGATACGTTTCCAGAAAGATGGATAGGGCGTGGAGGGCCAGTAAACTGGCCAGCACGGTCTCCAGATTTAAATCCCTGTGACTTTTTTTTATGGGGACACTTAAAGTCTTGCGTTTATAAAAAAAGATACAATGCCATCCAAGAACTTAAAAACGCTGTTGTAGGCGAATGCAACAATATAAATATTAGACAGTTGTGCAATGTTAGAAATAGTTTCTACAATAGATTAGGCTACTGCTTAGCACAAAACAGAGGACTTTTCGAACATTTTTTGTAATTTAATGTTATTTCTAAATAAATAAAATAATTATTTGCGTAAAAATTCTATTATTTATTATAATAAATATTAAAAAAATATAAAATAAAATTATCCATTTTCAATAATGATATTACAACAATCACCTTTATTGTCACTTAAATAAATCACAAATCTATTTATAACTAAACTTTTCTGACAGTTCAAACTTTATACATTTGTTTATCATTTTGTCTCAATTCCATGGCTATCACTATAAAGTAGAAATTCTTAAAAAATATTAATGCAATTATTTCGCTTACTAAACTTGCAAAATAAAATCTGAAAACTGATTTAGATCCATAATTTCAAGCTCTACAACTTTTATTTGAAGCATTTTTGTCTAAAATCAATTGGCCACTTTTGCGCAAAGAAAAACTGATTTCCCATGTTAAACGCCTATGGCCAGGTTTTCATGTTACACCCGGTATATATATATATATATATAGTATAGTGGTCAACAGAGACACTAAGTTTTAGATTTAAGGAAATTGTGCCCCTATATGGAAGCAAATTTCAAAGAAGGGAGGAATCTAACAAGTCTAAGTCAGTACAATTATGACATACATATTAAGTAACTTCAATAGCTGGGTCATAGTGTGACATGTAATATATAAACATTATAGTAGCGTGTAATACTAATTTTGCTGACTTAGCATTGTTATATTATACATATATAAGGATTGAATATTATACTCGGAATAGTAAATGTGAGAGGGCTGCCCGACTGGGCCAGCAGAAAAGAGTGTAAATCCAATAGAGTCAACACATCAAGAGTGTATCGAGTAGTGCTGAGTATAACGTATGTAAAACCTATTTATTAAATATATTTATACTTTAATACTTACGTCCTTCAATCTGACAAAAACCCGTATATTATTTGCTAACTCTCGTCATAACGAGGAGGGTTACAGAATCGTCAAAATCAAAACAGTTAACGATTGAAAATATTTTTTCTACAACTGTCAAAAATGTTTAATTTTTTTCACTAATATAAATACGGGAAGTACGTGATTTTTTCATCATTTTTCGAATTATTTTGCGCACTGTTTTGTATTCTAGTGCGCAAAATAAGTATCTCGTGCACGCTCCCAAATTATTTTTTGTCAGGTTTCATTAGTTGTTTGCATTTCGTTGGCAAAATTATTGTTTTTTTTTTGTCGCGTTCAAAGACTTTTATTTTTTCGACCTGCTGTCTCGACTAATAGTAACATTCTCACGCGCAAAAAAAACACTCATTTTACGCACTTAATATAAAAATAACTATTTTCTTATAAAACAACACTTCCATAGATTTTTCATTTGATACTTAATTGTATATTTTTTTATTTATGTTACTCTAAATAACAGGAACTCAATTCTAATTACAGTACAGAGTACGGAATCACCGATCCGCCGTATGGTAGTTCATATATTTCTACTTTTAGTAGAATTGGAACTCGAGATCTCCGAATTAGAATGCCGTAACATTATCCACACCACCGTACTGCAGGACATGTTGTTAGTAACACGTCAACACTTGCAATTATCTTTTATATGGTACCAAATACAGTATGATTTGAAATATTTTTAAATAAAACAACCGACCTGATACTCGCGCGTCAATATAGAAGTTCCAGTTAAAAAATTGCCTGTTCTCGAAACTAGTAAAAGCTAATATTTTTTTGGTATTTCAATAAAGTGAATCAATTCTGTGTTCGGCTGTGTTACAATTAGATTTTTGGACTATCAATTCAGGTTAGAAAGATAGACAAAATTAAATAATATATTTTTATGCCATATTTTTAAAAGTTTTCAGCATTCATTAGATCATTATATTGAACTTATGGTTTCTCTGAACTGTCGCGCATTGTTTAGACGGTATGTTTTCATATAGGTATATGGGTAAATTAGTATCTGAGTATTGGTCTGGGTTGGATTTGACCTTTGGATATCATTCCTTGCAAGCGTCTGAGTTTATTATGCTGGAAATCTCTGAACCAACGTAGCGATACCACTCTCTCACCCTTTGTGAATAACAATAACAAATAGATAAAGATTAGCTTAGCAATGACCGAGACAAGTCTTCTCTTTCAGCGTGCAAGTGTAGTCTTGCCATGACCAATTTGTAATTATGTAAAGTAATAATATATTTATTCATGCTTTCTTGTTTGCAATTTTTAATCAATCTACTCAATAATTTTAATATCAATTTGTAAATACTTATAAATTTTATTATTTCTTTTTAATGTTCTAATATATGTATTATATTTTTACACGTACATCGTCTATCTTTCATTTATTCGCTCTTATTTGACTATTTCGATAACGTTGTTATATTCGGCTTGTCAACATATATATATTTTTAATTTACAGTATTAAGTATTAGCTCCAGCTATGTTTAGTATTTTAAATTATGAAAATTTACTGACCTCAAGCGAATCGGTATTTTTTTTAAAGGGCGTTATACCGAGTCGGTCCTGTAAATCATCGGCGTTTATATTAGAATAATGGAGCAAATTGAGTATTTATATTACAGAGTCAGCGCGGCCGATAAGGGCTTCCAGCCCGCTAGTGCCCTGGTCAGTGCTGCAGCAAAAGATACCGTGGGGACTACTATTCCTGTTGGGTGGCGGCTTCGCTTTGGCCAACGCAGGCAAGGTTTCCGGCATGTCGACCTATCTGGGCCAGAAGCTCATCGTCTTAAATCACATGCCGTCTCTCGTGGTTCTCTGCATCACCAGCTTCATTGCTTCCATGGCTACGGAACTTACGTCTAACGTCGCGATTTGTAATATTGTGTCACCGGTACTAATCGAAATGGTGAGAGTCTAAAATAAATAAAATATTAGTCGAGATAAGATTCTAATTATATTACATAGTTTTTTCTATACTGTATGGTGACCGCGGCACCGGGTAAAGGACTTTAACATGTATTATCTTATTTTTATAATTTCCAGCTTCGATTATTATTTTAAAGAAAACAGTTTCAAATAAATATTGTAGAGCATAATATTCTACATTTTTGTTTTAATCAATAACATTAAAAGTTGTATTTTAAATTTAATACTTCTGTAGTATATAAACTCAGAATTATCTTAAATTAAGTACTCAAATATATCTCCATTCTTTGACAAAATCCAAATCTGTGATAAAAATTGCGTTCCATATTTTTAATTGTCGTTTTATTATTTTTAGCACTCCTCCACAATTTTTCGTTTCAAGAAGTTTAAATTTGCATGTTTAGTTTTGTAGTTATTATTTTTTAAATGCCCCCATAAAAAGAATTTTGGGCACACATCTGAGGATCGCGCTGGCCAGTTTACTGAACCACCAAGTTCTATCTAGCAATTTGGAAAAAATTGATTTAAAAAGACCTAATTTTATTTGTGAAATGAACAGGACAACCATCCTGCTGAAATTAAATCATATTTTCCCCTGCAACATTACCAATAGCAAGTTCAGTCTCAGTCTAGAGTAATTTTAATAATTTTTAGAAATTTAGTGTGCCATCGATAAAAAAAAGTCCTATAATATTGGAATGTAACATTCCAACCCAAACGCTAACACTTTCACGATATTGAAAATGGTTATTTAAAACTAAATGTTGATTTGCTTTATACCAATTAAAAAAAATTTGAACATTTGGTCCTCCATTAACACTATATGTGGATTTATAAGAAAAGAAAATATTCTTAAAAATGTCTGTCCGCATTCGTCATTTCCATTATCGTTTCGCAAAATATCATGTGGTTTCCTTTATCGTGTTCAATATTTTCTTAAATGTGAGAAAATTTTATAGACTTGTATTTATATTTTCGAAGCCGTGGTGTGATGAATTCCTAATCCTGATGCGATTTCTCTTAAACTCACATTTAGAATTATTAGATACCGAAGCTAGAACTTTTATTACATTAACGTTATCTTTTCTTTTTGTGATGTAACATGTAATTGTTTTATAATGAAACTGTGGCATGGATGAAATACTAATCCATTTTTTATTTGATTATTAATAACTCTTTGAATTGTATGTATTGAAGGAATTGGCCTGTGATGGTACGAACCCGCAAATAAATCCCTCACTTGTCTTCAATTATTACCACTTTAATAGAATGTAAAAAATTCATTTCTTTCTCTAATTAAGTAATTATCCACCATTATTTTTTCATATTCATTTAAATAAAAGAGTAATAAATAACTACTGGCAATTAATTTATGCAACAAGAATTATGTTTCTGCTGACAACGTGAATCATTTATTTAATTATGTTTTATTACTAATTACTAATTACTATTTTTAAGCTAATTTTCAATTTATTTTCTGCCGTCATTTTAATTATGCTCTACAACATTTATTTGAAGTTTTTTTCTTTAAAATAAAGCAACAAGAAAATGATCTAAATATGATTTTCCATGTTAAAGTCCTATGTTCCGGTGTCGCGGTCATCACACTGTATATGTATACATACATAATATGACGCTATATCCTATAAAATAGGGAAGCATAAATCTCTGAATATTCACAGAACATCCACTCATCGAATTAATCAAGGAATCTGTCTTTGTCCAACATTTTCATCCTGCCACACCATACTTACTTCATACCTCTGTACAAGCTCATTTAGTCCTCCCAATTGGAATCTTTCATCACGCAATAAACCTTCAATTACATTCATACATTCGCTCCTATAAACCTGTGACATAAATCTTTCACATGTTCCCACTCCTCTTACAGCGACTCGATACAGAAGGATGCATTCTCCTGTACTTGTTTTGAAAGTAAATTTCGCACAAATACAGTTAGTCACTGTATGTAGAAGCAGTAAACGAATTTTACACAATTGTAAGTAAACAATCTAATAAAAAAACTAAATAACGAATCTAAAATCAAAAATCTTGCGCTTGTTTGTTAGATTCAACCCGCAATTTATCTTCATTAAACGTTCCTATCCTGACATACTACCTTTTATGTAACCACATTCATAACTCCTATCATACAAGCTCGTTTGGTTCTCATACTCAAATTCTTTCGTTTACGCAACAATCCTTAATTATATTTATCCATTTATTAATAGGTCGTGCACGCAATCTTTTATCTTCAATTTCTCCAACATACATTTGTTTCTCCAATCTTTCATCCGACATACGTTCCACATGTCCACACCATTTTAACTGAGTTTTCTTTTCAATCTTATAGTTATCATAAATGATCTCTTGTGGAATATACACTGCAAATAGCAGTTATACGCCATTCAAGTTTCCTCATCCGTAACCCATATTCACTACCATACATCAACATACGCCTAACATACTATTATAAATAGAGCTAATAATTATATGCACACAATTCTATGAAAATATGAGCATATATATATATATATATATATATATATATATATATATATATATATATATATATATATATATATATATAAAATTCATTTTGACGTAATCTCTTGTTTTTAATTCCATGGCATTACTATTAAATTGAAATTACGTGAATTTTCAAATTTACTTTCTGCAGTTATGAAGTACTCAAAATGAATTTTGTTATTGATTCGGATGTAGAATTTTATGCTTTACAACATTTATTTGAAACATTTTTTCCTAATATAATTAGGGAAGCAATGCGCACGGAAAAACTGATTTGCCATGTTAAACGCCTTTGTTTCACTTTTCGTGTTACACCCGGTATATATATATATACAGGGTGTAGAATTGAAATGTGGCGTATAGGGATTCAATGTTATTTTTTATATATTGCTGTATCTCTTTACCTATTCACTTTAGAGCAAAAGCGTAAATACAAAAATTGTTCAGAAATTAAAAACGCTTCCTATAAAGAACTAAACATACATTTTTCAACAGTTCTTAAAATATTAAAATCAGACAAATACAAGTCTTCAGGGATGTGCGTGTAGTCTACTGCAAGTAATCTACGCAATTCTCTACGTGTAAACAATCATGTAGTCTACGTCTTCATTTTTCATGCATACAATGTAGACTATGTAGACAATGAAAACACCTGTGTTCACTTAAGTCATATTAAAATTTTATCCCTAGAACTAGGGAATTTTAAATGTTGGTAGAGATTTTTATTTTTATTCTAGGTATTACATGAAAAAAAATTAGTTGTGCAGGGCAAAACGTTCAAAATTTGTCAACTGGTTACTGTTAAAAATAGCGCCAAAGAAAACTCCGTCTGGTGAGATGGCGCGTTGATCGATTTTAAAAATATGACAGTTCGCCCAAGACCCAAGACAGACATTCGTCTAGTAATGTACGAGCACTTGCTTTATTAGTTTTATTATATAAAGACCGATAATGACCCGAGATTACGAATACGAATACATGCAATAGTTACAAAGGAATAAATTTAGGTTATATAAAATTTTACAACTGTCAGATGCATGATCTACATTGTTTACATTGTCTACGCCGCTAGAATTGTCGACGTTTTGTCTACGTGTAGATGTAGACAATTAAAGATTACACGTAGATGCACATCTCTGCAAGTCTTATAAATACGCTACACATCAAGAAATCTTTGAAGCTGATGAAATGGCAAGAACTGATTTTTGTGAAACAATAATGAACACATCGAATTTAGATAGACAATTCTTAAATAACATTTGTTTCTCGGATGAAACGTCTTTTACGTTGAACGGCGAGCCTAATGTGCAAAACCATCGATATTGGAGTAAAGATAATCCTCGTTTGGTCCTTCAAACTCATACGCAGTATCGCCAAAAAGTTAATATGAGGGCAGGTATTTTTGGATCGCACATTATTGGACCGTTTTTTATTGATGGAGCTTTAGATGGAGTAAAGTATTTGAATCTTCTTCAAAACGATATTGGACCTGAATTGGAAGTAAGATCCAGGGAAAATCAAATTATTTGGTACCAGCATGACGGCTGCCCAGCACATTTTGCAAGAGATGTAAATGCATACTTAGATGAATGCTTTCCAGATTCGTGGATTGGTCGTGGGGGCCAGCCCGTTCTCCGGATTTGGCGCCAAATGACTTTTTCTAAATGGCCATATTTAAAAGAAAATATTTATAAAACCAATATTGCAAACATTGATATTTAAAAAAATACAATTATAAGAGAATGTGAAGCAATCACACAAAGACAATTAAGTAATGTGCGCCAAGCATTTTATGATGGGTTAGGGCATTGCTTAGCAGTAAATGGAAACTTATTCGAACATTTCTTGTAAATTTATAAATAAATAATTTGTCAAAATTATAGTAGCAATATAATGTATTTTTCTTATTTTATAATAAATACGTCAAACATTTTGTGCACTTGAAATTTATTCACTATTTCCTTACAATTATATAAATATACAATATATATTTGTATATATATATAGGTATATATATATATATATATATATATATATATATATATATATATATATATATATATATATATATATGTATATATATATACACTGCGTATGAGTTTGAAGAACCAAACGAGGATTATCTTTACTCCAATATCGATGGTTTTGCACATTAGGCTCGCCGTTCAACGTAAAAGACGTTTCATCCCAGAAACAAATGTTATTTAAGAATTGTCTATCTAAATTCGATTTGTTCATTATTGTTTCACAAAAATCAGTTCTTGCCATTTCATCAGCTTCAAAGATTTTATGATGTGTAGCGTATTTATAAGACTTGTATTTGTCTGATTTTAATATTTTAAGAACTGTTGAAAAATGTATGTTTAGTTCAGAAAATATTTCACGCACGCTACAATTTGGGTTTTCGGTTACGGCTAACATTACATTAAGTTTATTATCATTGTAATCGTCATTATTCACAAGTTGTTGATTTCGCCCTTCACATTTCCTACATAATGGTAAAATACTTCCAGTCGTTCTAAATTTATGAATTATTCTACGGATTGTAGTAAGGGATGGAATTGGCCGATCCACATATAAAGCGCTAAAAAGATCTCGCACTTGCGCAGCAGAATTTCCCGCAAAATACCACTCAATACATTGAATTTTTTCTTACGTGCTAAGATTATTCATTATTTCTTTACAATATTCTTCAAAAACTTGTTCAACAAATATTACAACACTGTAACAAACAAATGTCAAACTCTTTTACAATATGTCAAATATTCAGTTCATTTGTTTAATTTGCCAACGCAATCTACAAAAAATTTGAATAAATTTGGAATTTCATTTAATTAATATCTCGTGAACTATTCACATTTATGTAATGAAATTTACTTTATAGGAAGCGTTTTTAATTTCTGAACAATTTTTGTATTTACGCTTTTGCTCTAAAGTGAATAGGTATAGAGATACAGCAATATATAAAAAATAACATTGAATCCCTATACGCCACATTTCAATTCTACACCCTGTATATGTATATATATATATATATATATATATATATATATATATATATATATATATATATATATATATATATATATACCGGGTGTAAATGTGTGTATATATATATATATATATAGAGATACAGCAATATATAAAAAATAACATTGAATCCCTATACGCCACATTTCAATTCTACACCCTGTATATGTATATATATATATATATATATATATATATATATATATATACCGGGTGTAAATGTGTGTATATATATATATATATATATATATTAGGGTGGGTCGAAAAAAATAGATTTCGTTCTCTAGTGTCTCAAATGAAAGAGTTCCATCCAAAAAGTTGTGGAGATGTGCTGAAACATTTTTCTGGTGAATACCCAGGCAGCACCGAGCACCTCAAAACACCGTTTTTGCACTTTTTTAGATTCTGGCCAATAACTTTTTTCAACTTGCTTCAAATTGGATGAATTTTTTTTCTGGTATTCCCAGATCAATACCGAATAAGTCAATATAACCGACATTAGGGTTTACCCTTTCCTAAAGCCGAAGAAAAAATCCTCAAAGTACCCAAAAATCGGGTTTTCCAGGTATTTTGTTATTCCGTCCGTTGTTTCTGTGTACATCCAAAACATCAGATTCATCAATTGTACGATCTAAAGAATAGTTTCAGATCATATAAATGTGAAGATAGATGGCAGCACCTAATTACATCCAATATTTATCAACATTAAATAGACGATAAATATTGGATTTAATTAGGTGCTGCCGCCTATCTTCATATTTATATGATCTAAAACTGTTCTGTAGATCATACAATTGATGAATCTAATGTTCTGGATGTAACACAGAAACAAAATACAACGAATCCAATCGACGGAATAACAAAATACCTGAAAAACCAGATTTTTTGGTACTTTGAAGATTTTTTCTTCGCCTTTAGGAAAGGGTAAACCCCAATGTTGGTTATATTGACTTATTCGGTATTGATCTAGGAATACCAGAAAAAAATTCAGCCAATTTGAAGCAAATTGAAAAAAGTTAAGGCCAGAATCTAAAAAAAAGTGCAAAATCGGTGTTTTGAGGTGCTTGGTGCTGCCTGGGTATTCATCAGAAAAATGTTTCGGCACATCTCCACAACTTTTTGTATGGAACTCTTTCATTTGAGACCCTAGAGAATGAAATCTATTTTTTTCGACCCACCCTAATATATATATATATATATATATATATATATATATATATATATATATATATATATATATATATATATAAATATGTATATAATTTTAATTGTTATATTTTTTTTGCTGGTTTGAATAAACAACGTGGCCGAGGGGTGACTGCATTTACAATATCCAAGCTATCTAATTCAGGAGCAGTTTATGGTATTTGTTGCAATTGTGAAAAAAAATTGTTAAAATACGCCGTAAAATTAGTCCTCCTTTCAAAGTCCATTTGATTCCATTCAAAATTAACGAGCCGCCAGGATGCATTCATTTTGTTTGGGGAATTATCTATTTAACAATTTTTAATTTTTTTTTATTTGCCAAATAAGTACATTTACAACTGACCTGTTATAGGCCAACCAGCAAATTTGATGTAATTTAGTATAATATGCGTGAGGTTATGTCCCAGCGGAGTTTCCTCTTTTAATTTACATTTACAGTGTTTTTATCACAGGAATTTTAAGTCTAACGGTTTTGGCCTTTTCAAGCGTCTGGCGTCGTCCTCGTTGTTTAGGAGGTTCAGTGCAAGTTCAAATTGGGTAGTCGTCTATGTAACAATTGAAAGCTTGTTTTTTTTTTCTATTTAAATAGCGCGCCAGTAAACTTTATTTAAAACTTTGCGCGCAGCTAACATACAATGAAAAATGATTTGTGAGCATTGTAATTTATCACGTAATAAGTAGAAAAATTCGTCAAACCAGCATATTGTAGGTTTGGATAAAAACCTACGACATCTGGTTGGTCAAGCATCATTGGCGGGAGATATCATGTTGATGAAAATTTCCGCATATTCAATAACATAAAAATTGGGGCCACATGAAGAATCTCAATCAATCAATGGAACTGCAAGACAACCATGGCATGTTGAGTATAACCGTACTCATTTTTTTCAAATCGCTTGACTTGTTCGATGAATTGTTCTGAATAATCAGAGAGGCATGGATCTATCACAAATATCAGAATAGAACTTTCACTAATATCTGGAAGGATATTATCGATGCAACCCGAAGAAGTAGCAGTGATTCAAGTGTAATCCGTTATAATAACATATAATCCAGATGAGGAATAAGTCTAAAAAATTTGGATAAATTAAAATTATTGACTTTTTTAATATAACATTATATTTATTTTAACGTGCAATTCATACAACTGTCAAAATGCCCCTTTTTATAAAAACATTAAAAATTGAACAATTAGTTTCGGGGGAAAAACACAAGTACATACAAGATCTATTTTAAATAATTATTGATTTCCAACACTTCCCCTCAATTTTATAATAAAATAGAACTAGAATCTAATTGCGTAGTCCTATGCCTTGGATACAATTTTGAAGTTTTGTACCTGTGAGTGGCTTCGTTAATACATCTGCAGTCATTTCTTCAGTAGGAAAGTATTTGATCTTCAGCGGAAGATCCTGTATAATTTTATGAATGAAATGAAATTTCACATCAATGTGTTTCGTTCTCGCATGAAACTCGAGGTTGTGTGCCAACTTTCCTGCTGATTGGTTGTCGTTATAGATTTTTAGATTCGAAAGCTCGGCGACACCAAGTGCCTTCATAAAGGTAGAAAGATGTACGGCCTCCTTGGCAACCTCTGCAAGGCTAACATATTCTGATTCCGTGGAGGATAACGCCACAGTCCTCAGCTTACACGAGCGTCATGATACAGATGCAACCGATAGAATGAAGGTATATCCTGAGTAGGATTTTCTATCGGTGATATAATTTCCCCAATCCGCATCTGCATATACGACGATTCCTCTCTTGTTTCCTGAGTAAATTAGCTTGATCTCGATCGTTCCTCGGAGGTAGCGTAGAACCCGTTTGGCGGCCAGCCAATGGATGTGATCCGGGTTGGAGTTGAATTGGCCGAAAATATTAATCGAATAAGCGATATCGGGACGAGACCCGACTGCGATGTACATTAGGGCTCCAATCAGTTCCCTAAATGAATATTTGGGGTTTGCGCCCTCTGTTGTTGTTGTGGGCTCAAGTTTAGTGCCGACATCCATCGGTGACTTGGCTGGTTTGCATTCGGACATTCCGTATTTCTGGAGCACCTCGTGGATGTATCCAGATTGACATAATGATATCAATTCCTTGGTTTGCCTTACTTCGATGCCAAGAAAATAATCCACGACACCAAGGTTTCTAATTCGAAATTCCGATGAAAGTCTGGATTGGATCTCTTCAGTCCTCTTCAAATAGCCCGAGACAATCAATATGTCATCGACATATAGAAGTACATATGTCGGCTTTTCTCTTCGATTATTTACATAGACGCAAGGGTCCGATTTCGTTGGCGAGAGATCAATGGCTGTCAAAGTCTCGTTTAATTTAGTATTCCATTGTCGGCCAGCTTGGCGAAGGCCATATATGAATTTTTGTAATTTGAATACCTTGTCACCTTGCTTCAATTCACGAAGCATGATTTTGGCTTTCTCGACCGTGGCTCCCTTGGATTTTTCTTGTACCATCCTCAGCAAGGCTTTTTTTATGAATTCTGGTTGCTCCATCAGTACAGGCGTGTCAATTTCGCCATTCAAATACGCTGTTGTAACGTCTAACTGCGTGATTTGTAGGTTGAGTTTAGCTGCAATTGCCATCGAAAGACGAAATGATTCCATCCTTGCGACAGGAGCGAAAGTCAACGCCTGGTCGTTGGGCGAATCCACGTGCAACCACCATGGCCTTTCGTTTCAAAAGCTTTTCGTCAGGACTGCGTTTGTTTCTAAGAACAGTTCTGCAGTCAATCACTTTGGCTTTCGGAGGTCTATTAATTAACGTCCATGTGTTGTTTATAATTAGACTTTCAAGCTCTGATTCATTGGCATGAAACCACTCTTCTCTGTCAGGTTCATTCAGGGCGTCGTTGATTCCAATTTCCACTGCTGTCATGGCCATGTCTGCGTCGTGGAATACTTCTTCGTAGGTTTCCGCGGTTTCTTCCACGGCATGTGAATATGGTTTGTCAACTGTGGATGTTGAAGGAACTTCAGCGACGTTCTCAACGGTTCTAACGTTGAAGTACAACTTCGCAGGATTATCACGTTAACCTGTTACTTTCCTTGGTCGCCCAGGACCTCGCTTCGTCGAATTAGGATCCGTGTGATCTTTGACCTGATTTTCTGGGGGCGCGACGATTTTGACACGGTTTTCTTGTTGCGTGACGTTTTCATCCTGTTTTCCCGGCGGCACGGCGGTTACGATCATCTCGACTGGCTCGAATCCGTGGAATGATTCCTCGTCCTCGTCATCTAGCCGAAGTCCTGCGGGAATGTCATCTGGATTCTGGCCCGCTGCAACATTTCGAAGAATGGGTGACGGCCAGCACCTTCGTCGATAGGTCGGTGTCGAGGGTGTTAAGAAACTCGGTCGTTTTGGTCGCAGTCTCAATCTTTGGTTGAAATTCCGATGTAGACGCGTCTTCGTTTTTGCCTTTTTGGAAGAAAACGGGTTGACTTACGTTCGACGCGTATTCGTCGAGAATTTTCACGTCGCGGGAGGTGCGAATTTTTCTTTCATCAGGAATCCATATTCTATAAGCTTTCGATTGTTCGGAATATCCGACGAAAACTCCAGAAATGCCTCTAGGGTAGAATTTCTCCTTGCCAGGCGTTGTCGAGCTCGAATATCTTTTCGCCGAAAGACCGGAAGTGTGAGATGTCTGACGACGTACCTCTCCATTCCTCATACACGTAACTCCTCCTGGAACTGATTTGGTCGGGCATCTGTTGCGAAAATGGTTCGCTGCTGCAATTGCTTCTGCCCAGAATGACGGCGGCAATCCGGTATCCGCCAACATGCAACGTGCTGACTCAACAAGCGTCCGATTGCGGCGCTCAGCGATGCCGTTCTGTTGAGGCGTCTATGGCGTAGTCAGTATCCAGCTTTCCAGAAAATTATATCTATGGATTTATTACAGAATTCCTTACCATTGTCTGATTGAACGGCCTTTATCCTGTGGCCCGTATTTTTGTATTCGACGAATTTTTCGACAGCTTCCCCTTTGTTGCGTAACGGATACACGTAACACCATCCACTATAATCGTTCATGAATGTTATAAAATAGCGCGCTCCACCAAGAGATGATATTCTCATTGGTCCACTAATATCAGTGTGCACTATTTCCAGCAATCCGTTTGACGGATTTTCTCGATGGGGGAAGGGAGTCTGCGTCATTTTTCCGGAGAAGCAGGAAGTACAGTTGAATTCAGCGACCTTGGTGTGCAGCTTGACTCTGGTCACGTTTCCACTGTAACGTATCGCGTGAATTCAGATGTCCAAGTCGAGTGTGCCATACCACGATTTCACTTCTAGCTGGTTTCGCTTCAGCGACAACTTGAGCTTCCTGGCCTTTCTCGCGAAGAATGAATAAATCGCCCTTTCTCTCGGCGACGCCCCGCACACTACCGTTTTTGTCCTGAATTCTCGCACGATCTTTTTCGAAAATTACTTCGTTTCCGCGATCCACAATTTTTGCGACTGACATTAAATTTTTTCTCAGTTCCGGTACGAACAAAGTATTTTCAAGCGACACCACATTTTCGGGATTGTTCGCGAATTCGTCTTTGACTTTACCTCTGCCTTCCACGCGCGCGGCAGTTTTATTAGCGAGTTTTAGTTTTCCGACCGGTTTGTTTCCATTTATAAACGCGGCTTCATCGTGGCACATGTGAGACGTGCACCCACTGTCAATGCAACAAGTACCGTCCGATTCACTCGCGTCTCGTTCACAAAGAAAACCACGATGCGATTCGTTCGATTTGTTGCTATTATTTGTCAATTTCTTTTCAAAGAAACAATCCGATTCTTTGTGTTCTTTTCGATTGCAAAATCCGCACTTGTAATTCGGTTTTGATTGTTTATATCCATCACCCGAACTACTACTCGCGACACTTGTGCTTGCTTTTTCGGACTTGCTGGCGACATTTAGTTTTCGTCCATGCGCGCAGTCCGATCTAGCGTACATGGCGGCGCTTCCGTCGTCGATGCATTTTTGTTTCCTGGCATTGTATTCGTCTACAATTTTCACTTTGAGCGACTCCGCGTCCCTAGATTCAATCGTGCATCGGAAATTGTCGAAGCTCTTTAGCAAGCTATATAACAGCATAATTGTCAAAAGCTCGCCGTTAATCTCGATTTTCATCGCTTGTAGTTTATCCACAGTATTTAAAAATCTGGCGAGATGTTTCGTCAGATCGTCACCTTCCTGCATTTTGTGCTGCGTTTGTCTTTTTAATAAGACTGTTTTCCGGGCGGGCCCCTTTGACGCGTAGATGGATTCAAGTTTTTCCCAAACGTCGCGCGATGTTATGACGGGATCTGTTTTCGCTTTGCGATCGACTTTGAGTCATGCTTTTTCGGCGGCTTTCGCGGCGACGAGATCAGCGCCGACTCCCGCAACTTTCGGTTTCTTGATTTCTCCTGACACGTACCTCCACGTGTCTTTTTTTATGAGGATCGCTTCAGCTTGGATTTTGCATGTATCGTAATTTTTGCGTGATAGTGGTTCGAGTCGTGTTATCGCGTTCGCGTGCGCCATTTTTCGGCTGGCTAGTCGACACATGGTTCGGTATGCACGTTTTACAAAAAATACTTGTCGCGACTTATTTTACTCGGTACTCGCGGTCCCTGGGCCTATAACCTGTTGCAGGGGTCAAATAATACACCATCGATTTGATAATATAACAATATATTTATTTTAACGTGCAATTCATACAACTGTCAAAATGTAACTTTTTATAAAAACATTAACAATTAAACAATTCGTTTCGGGGGAAAACACAAGTACATACATAATCTATTTTAAATAACTATTGATTTCCAACATATAGTTTATACCAAAGTCGCCCCTATATATTATCCGCTAATTGCAACCGCGTGAGATTGCCCCATATTTTATTGTATTGCACTTAATCAAACGCTTTTTAGAAATCAATAAAATTTACATAGATTCCTTCTTTAAGTGCGAGTAAACGCGACTATCATTAAATTAAATATAAATATGTTGTCACACGATTTCTTTTCCAAAAACCAGATAGGGTTTCTGGGAGTATTTGATGAGTTTCTACCATAATTGAAGGGTGCTGCTGATTATGAAAGTAGGATATTTTTAATAGTATTTGCCGGCGATCAATTCGAGTTTTACATTTTTTATGTGTGTTTTGGTATATCTTCTTTTTCAGCAGGTTAAAACATATTTTCAGTTTTAAACATGATTAATAATTGTTAGTCAAAATGCAGTAATATCAGGAATCGTGTTTACAATCATTTCAAAAAACTAAAATGCCTTCATATAATTTTTTAATACACACTTGTCATTTAGTTTTATATAGTCTAACAATATTTCCTCTTAAATTTTAGAAATTTGTAATATTAAATTTTCTCTGATTATTGCAACTTGTATCGTTTTCTAAGAATAAATTATAATTTATATATTTATTTCTGCAAATCGTTTGTAAAGATATTATTTATTTTTTGTGTAAATACAATACTTTCGGTTTAATCGATAGTTTATTTTATTATATATATATATATATATATATATATATATATTGTGACGAGTTATGGCGGACTCGTCGACAAAATGTTGGCGTGAGGTTGCTCGGGCGCCAACGGTCGGATAGCGGTTTCGGAGACAATAGGGTTTTCAAAAAGAAACACAAAGTTGGTAAAAAAATGACGAATTGAGTCTTTATTGAGCACTGGTGTCACTACAGAAATGTCGTTGATTAACGGCAGGTGTAGGATATACTGAGGCGGGATCGGGGAATATAGAGGTGACGTTTTTGGGAAAACGACGCCGGGCGTCGGGACGCCGGTATGTCCGGAGCGACGGTCGGGGCCCGCGGTGTAGGCCTGCGGGTTCGGAAACGGCGAAATCGCGGGTTGGTCACAAATCGACGCCGGGCGTCGCGGGGGTGGGGTTCCCGTAATAGCGGCTGGTCGACTCGTAACGATCGCGATGAGTGGTTTTTCACTTTTCCGGAAAATCGACGCCGGGCGTCGCGACGATGGGGTTCTCTGGACGACGGCTGGTGTGTCGGAAACGATTCCGCGACGCGTCTCGCGAAATTCGACGTGGTGAACTCCGGCCGTACACGCAAAACTCCTCACCGTAACGTCTCGGATTCGCTCACGACAGACGCCAAAGTGATTTGTCCGGTAGTCGCACAAAAGTTCCTAAAACGGAAGGTGGCACGCGACGAAGTCGCGAAGTTACGGTGTGAACTCCGGCCGTACACGCAAGACTCCTCACTGTAACGTCTCGGATTCGCTCACGACAGACGCCAAAGTGATTTGTCCGGTAGTCGCACAAGAGTTCCTAACGGAAGGTGGCACGAGACCTCGAGGAAGCACAGTACGGTACGGTAAATAAACAGGAGTGCTTTTCTTACCTAGAAGTCTGAGTGGCCTGGTGACTGGAAGACGGTAGCAGAGATGTCGAATAATTCACAAATGAAATCTGACTGTCTTGGCTGTCTCGGCAGCGCGGTTTATATACTGTTTTGTTAATTAAACGAGTCCTAGGGTGTCAAAGTTAGTCCGTCCTATGTTAACATATAGGGCGGATTGGTTATAAACGGAAACTGGACTACCCGGTCCGTGATCTAGTTTAAATAGCAATTTTCTGATGCGCGTCTTACTTGTGAACCCGGTGTTGTTTTTTCGCGTCTCTCAGGTGTTGCGTTCGCGAGATACAGACGTTTTCGCGATCGTGATCTACATAACACTATTTGTGACGAGCACACTTCGTCACATCCCCGGGATACTTCGGGATGAAGAAAGAGGGAATGCTACAGGGTCTTTTATTGTTAAATTACCACTCTACCTTCTTAAATTTTTATCAACTAGCCTAATTAACTTAAAAAAAACTTTAACTTACAAACTAAAAAAAATTTACAACCCAACTTAACAAAGAAACTTAACTAACTTAACTAAACTTACTCAACAAAAAACTTAACTAACTTAATATAACAAGCCCACTTAACTAAAAAGACTTAACTAACTTAACCCAACTAGACTTATGAACTAAAACTTAACAACTTGTCCGTAAGCGGCACGAATGTCAAACTTAGGCAACAGGGGGGGGGGGGCACTGCACTAGTGGGCGGGGGGTCTACGGGGGATAGAGACCCGTTGCCCGTTGGGGAGTCGTACCCTCAGCCGTCTGGTCCGGGAGGACCGCGGGGGACGAAGGGACTGGAGCCAGCTTCCGTAGTCGGCTCCGGGTGGGGCGGCGACGCTCTGGGTCCTGTTGTCCTCGGGTGGGGGGCTGCGGTCCGGGCTGAGGGAGGCGAGAAGGTCCACCAGCTCCTGCTGGGCATCCACCACGCTGTTCCGGGTCGGGATGGGGTCCGTCGGCGCTGGACATGGGAGTCGGCCTGGACTCCGCGCCGGGGTTGGGGCCCGCCGCGCCAGGGTGCCTCCGGGCCTGGACGGGACCTGACTCACGCCGTCCTCGGTGTCGGACGGTATGGGCGACGTGGTCAGGTCAATGGTGTCGCCTTCCGGAGAAGGCGACCGGTAGGGCCGGATTACTGGCGGGGCGCTTACCCTTGCCGGGAAGGATCCAAACCTGGCGACCAGGGCCACTCGCAGGGCCTCGTCGCCGTCGCCAGGTTTCCAGGACGGTGCGGGTGGTGACTCGGGTGCTGGAGCCGGTGGTGGTGCAGTGCGGGCGGGACGTACTAGCTGGCTAGCTAGTACGTGGATGACTGGGCGAATCCGGGATCCGCGGCGGTGGTGGCCGACCCGCCGGATACCTGGCAGCGGCAACGGTCCGCTGCCAGCCCAACCTGCCACCCTTACAGGGGCTCCTGCCCTCGGGGCGTAAGGGTGACTTCCCGCCCTAGTCGGCGAATCCGGGATACTCGGCTGTCGCGGCCGACCCGCCGGATACCTGGCAGCGGCAACTGTCCGCTGCCAGCCCAACCTGCCACCCTTACAGGGGCTCCTGCCCTCGGGGCGTAAGGGTGACTTCCCGCCCTAACTGGTCGGGTCGGCTGCCGGATCCATGGAGCGGCTGTTGTCGGCTTTTCCATGGTCTAGAATCACAGGTTTTAGATCTTTAACATGGATCTTTCGTAGGAGTTGGCCACGGGTTCCCTTGAGGTCATATACGTTTCCCGAGCGCCGTTTTTGGACGGTCCACGGGCCGGAATACCGTGGAGCCAATTTCGCCGCGAAACCCCGCACGGCCGAGGACAGGTGATGTTCCCGACGCATCACCAGGTCCCCGGGTTGAGGTTGCCACTCCCTCCGCCTCATGTTGTAGTAGTGGCACTGCTGCTGGGCAGCTCTGGCGAGGTGGAGTCTAGCCAGCTTCCGCAGATCGGCCAGACGGATGAGGCGAGTTTTCAGGTCGTCAGGGACATGGTTACTGGCGGGGAGAGGGTCATTGGACTCGCGGTTCTGGGTGGTCTCGTAGTAAAGACCGGGGAGTACGGGTTCCCGAGCATAATTCAGGAAGGCGGCCGAGTAGCCGGTTGAGTCATGACGACTGGTGTTGATGGCCATGGTGAGTTCCGGCAGGTGCTCGTCCCAAGTGCGCTGGTTCTCCTGGCAGTATTGGGCGATCATTGTTTTCAACACCCGGTTTACTCGCTCCACCGGGTTACACTGCGGCGTGTACGGAGGTGTTTGGTGATGCCGGATCCCCAATGCGGCCAGGGTCTCACGGAGCACCCGGTTTGAGAATTCCGTCCCGTTGTCAGTGATGATGGCGCGGGGACAGCCGTACCGAAAGATGACCAACTCCTGAATCGCGCGAGTGATGGTAGCGGCGGTGGCGCGTCGAAGAGCCCGGCACTCGACCCATTTCGTCATCCTATCCTGGAGGACCAACAGGTAGCTATGCCCTTTCTTCGATGGGGGTAGAGGGCCCATGATATCTGCGGCGACGGTGTCCCAGGGTTCGTAGATGTGCGGGGGGTACATCTTGCCCGCTGTCCCTTGTTGGCAGGTTTTGAACTGCTGGCACGGTTTGCATCGACGGACGTAGGCCGTGATGTCGCGGAACATCCCGGGCCAGTAGTATCGGGTGGCGACCCGGGCGGTGGTTTTGGCGATGCCCCCATGTCCTCCGGTGGGGTGGTCGTGACTCTCCTGCAGCACGCGGTGGCGTTCACTCCGGGGTAGTCTGGCCATGTGCGTGGATGGGTTCGTACTGCTTCGACCCGCTTTTGATACCAGGGACAGACGGCCGCGAGTGTGTGAACCGGGGTGATGGTGGCGGAGGGCTGGTCGGTCGTCAGTGGTTGACGGGAGAGAGCGTCTGCGACGCGGTTCAGATTGCCCTTCCGATACTGTACTTGGAAGTCAAACTGCTGTAGGAACATGGCCCAACGGGCCAGTCGACCGGGGGGATTTTCCAGCCGGTTGAGCCATCTCAGCGCCTGGTGGTCGGTGACGACGGTGAAGGCGTACCCCTCGAGGTAGTGTCGCATCTTCTGGATTCCCCAGACTATCGCCAGGCATTCCTTCTC
This sequence comes from Pterostichus niger, assembly GCA_947425015.1. NCBI lineage: Eukaryota > Metazoa > Arthropoda > Insecta > Coleoptera > Carabidae > Pterostichus > Pterostichus niger. The sequence goes on from OX380348.1 coordinate 14,335,698, forward strand.
CGTCACGGAGTATTTAGGCTCGGTTCCTCGGAGCGTTCGGCTGGCGTAGGCGACCACTTGTTCCCCCTGATCGCCGTGTTGCACAAGGACCGCTCCTAGTCCGTCGTCGGAAGCGTCGGTTTGGAGGAAGAAACGCCGGGTAAAATCCGGGCAACCCAGCGTTGGGGCGGTGGTGAGCGCTTGTTTTAGCGTGTTGAAGGCGTCGGTCTGTTCCTGCCCCCATCTCCATTTCATGTCCTTGTGGAGGAGACGTGTCAGTGGCCGAGCTATCTGGGAGAAGCCTTTGATGAAACGGCGGTACCAGGATGCGGCTCCCAGAAACTGGCGTACCTGTTTCAGATTGCTTGGGGCGGTCATGGACTGGATGGCCTCTACTTTCTCGGGGTCGGTTTCGATGCCATTTTGGCTAATGACGTGCCCCAAGTACCGGATGCTGGTCTTCCCGAACTCGCATTTGTCGGGGTTGAGCCGTAGGTTGGCGGCACGCAGTCGGTGGAAGACTTCCCGCAGATGGATCACGTGTTCCTCGATGGTGCGACTGGCGACGATGATATCGTCCAGGTAAGGGATGGCGTACGGATCCATCTCAGGACCGATGACGGTGTCCAAAAGCCGTTGGAAGGTTGCGGGGGCGGCATGGAGGCCAAACGGCATCACCCGAAATTGGAAGAGCCCCCTACCCGGCACCGTAAATGCCGTTAATGGTTTGCTGGCCTCGGACAAAGGTATCTGCCAGTACCCCTGTTTTAGGTCCAGGGTGCTGAACACCGTCGCCTGACGTAACTTCTCCAGGATGTTGTTGATGTACGGGAGGGGGTACGCGTCTTTTTCGCTGACCTCGTTAAGTCGCCTGAAGTCAATGCAGAACCGTGGTTTCCCATCTTTCTTCCGCACGATCACGGCGGGTGAGCTCCATGCGCTACGGGAGGGCTCCACTACCCCGGCTCGGAGCATCTCATCTACCTCCTCATTTATCACCGCCTGAATCTTGGGGTTTCGCGGTTGATATCGTTGTTTTAGAGGTGTAGTTTTCTTCAGACGGATGTGATGCGTTACGAGGGAGGTGCAGCCCTGTAGCTCCTCGAACCGGGGGAGCTCCTCTTGGAGCAAGGCGTCGAGTATTGGAGACCCCGTGCGGGGCGTGTTGATGGTTCCCAGCTGAGTGGGCACGTGGCAGTGCACCCGGTCTGGCCCGGCTTGGAGGGTCATGCGGAACGCGCGCAGTGCGTCCATCCCCAGGATCATTGGAAGTGCCAGGGTCGGCAGGCACAGTACGGAGATTGTGGTTTTTGTCCCCTGAATGTTGGCGGACACGTGGTACTGACCCGTGATCCTGGTGGTTTCTCCGTTGGCCATCTGTGCTTGACGGACGGGTGGCGGCCGGTGTGCCACCCCTCGTAGTGTAAGTTGGTGGGCGGTTTCTGCATCGACGTATGACAAGGAAGATCCGGTGTCGAGGAGCGCGTTGATCGTTAGGTTACGGACAACGACCGGGAGGTAGAGTCGGCCGTCGTCGCCTTGGTGGACGGCGGGTATTACTGGGTGTGCTGGTAGGGCCGACTGGGGTGGCCGTCGTGTGTTCCAGCCGGTCTGGCGTTTCCCGGACAGGTACAGTCGCGGGACAGGATACCGTTCTTCCCACAGCGAGAGCAGAACCGTTTGGGAGGGTTTCGGCAGTCTCGTCGGAAGTGGTTTACTTCCCCACATCGCCAGCACACTTTGTGCGCCTCGTACGTGACCACGTGATTGGCGGGGGTCCGGCCACGAGGGGAGAATTCGGGGATTGGTCGTGTGGTCGTCTTAAGCTCCTTCTGTAGTTCTTCGAAGTCCCGCATTTCATCCAGTAGGGCGATGACGGTCGGGCAATTCTGGCGGCGGATGTGTTGCCGGTACTCCGGCCGTAGATTCTTGTATAGCCGGCGGAGTTGTTGTTCGGGGCTGAAGCCTCCGTGGCGTCGCATCAGGGTTTGTAGCGCGGTGACATAATCCTGGCCAGTTTCCCCAGTTCGGTGCGTCCGTCGAGATATTTGTTCCATCAGCTGGTCGTTCATGTCGGGGATATAGTACTCGCGAAACTGCATGAGGAAATCGCCCCAGGTGGTAAGCGTGTCCTGGTGGTTGCGGTACCACAGGATTGCGTTACCTCGGAGGAGTTCGGGCAGGGCGGAGCGCAATTCTTCCCCGGTGAGGGCGTAGCTGGCCTGGAGTTCTGCCAGCCGTTCGAGGAACATAATGGGGTCGGTCTTCCCGTCGAACTGCACGTTCCATTTGCGTACTGTCTCACAGACCTGCGCGTTAGTACGGACGCTTTCTTTGGAGTCGAGAGCTGGTGGGACGGGTGGATTAGTGGCCAGTTTCTCGGCCGTAGCGGTTCTGACAAAAGCTGCCATTCGTTCCCGGAGTTCGGCAACTGTGCCTTCGGAGCTGAGGCCAAAACGTCGTAACTCTTCCTGTAGTGGTTCCTTGGTCAGCTCGTAGACCCAACTCGTCTTCGCCGTGGTAGACTCCGTCATGTTGTGTTCTTCTGTGTCCCTGTTCGGGCGCCAAATTTTGTGACGAGTTATGGCGGACTCGTCGACAAAATGTTGGCGTCCCTGCTCGGGCGCCAAATTTTGTGACGAGTTATGGCGGACTCGTCGACAAAATGTTGGCGTGAGGTTGCTCGGGCGCCAACGGTCGGATAGCGGTTTCGGAGACAATAGGGTTTTCAAAAAGAAACACAAAGTTGGTAAAAAAATGACGAATTGAGTCTTTATTGAGCACTGGTGTCACTACAGAAATGTCGTTGATTAACGGCAGGTGTAGGATATACTGAGGCGGGATCGGGGAATATAGAGGTGACGTTTTTGGGAAAACGACGCCGGGCGTCGGGACGCCGGTATGTCCGGAGCGACGGTCGGGGCCCGCGGTGTAGGCCTGCGGGTTCGGAAACGGCGAAATCGCGGGTTGGTCACAAATCGACGCCGGGCGTCGCGGGGGTGGGGTTCCCGTAATAGCGGCTGGTCGACTCGTAACGATCGCGATGAGTGGTTTTTCACTTTTCCGGAAAATCGACGCCGGGCGTCGCGACGATGGGGTTCTCTGGACGACGGCTGGTGTGTCGGAAACGATTCCGCGACGCGTCTCGCGAAATTCGACGTGGTGAACTCCGGCCGTACACGCAAAACTCCTCACCGTAACGTCTCGGATTCGCTCACGACAGACGCCAAAGTGATTTGTCCGGTAGTCGCACAAAAGTTCCTAAAACGGAAGGTGGCACGCGACGAAGTCGCGAAGTTACGGTGTGAACTCCGGCCGTACACGCAAGACTCCTCACTGTAACGTCTCGGATTCGCTCACGACAGACGCCAAAGTGATTTGTCCGGTAGTCGCACAAGAGTTCCTAACGGAAGGTGGCACGAGACCTCGAGGAAGCACAGTACGGTACGGTAAATAAACAGGAGTGCTTTTCTTACCTAGAAGTCTGAGTGGCCTGGTGACTGGAAGACGGTAGCAGAGATGTCGAATAATTCACAAATGAAATCTGACTGTCTTGGCTGTCTCGGCAGCGCGGTTTATATACTGTTTTGTTAATTAAACGAGTCCTAGGGTGTCAAAGTTAGTCCGTCCTATGTTAACATATAGGGCGGATTGGTTATAAACGGAAACTGGACTACCCGGTCCGTGATCTAGTTTAAATAGCAATTTTCTGATGCGCGTCTTACTTGTGAACCCGGTGTTGTTTTTTCGCGTCTCTCAGGTGTTGCGTTCGCGAGATACAGACGTTTTCGCGATCGTGATCTACATAACACTATTTGTGACGAGCACACTTCGTCACAATATATATATATATATATATATATATATATATATATATATATATATATATATATATATATATATATATATATATGTATATATATATATATATAGTGGCTTAAGGAGTTGCGCCGCTTCTAACGAAGCTAACGAAGCTTTCTAGATCCTATTTTTGGAGTGGATCGATCTCCATTTATATTTTTAAATATTCTTGGCTATGTTTCTCCATTGTTCTCTGTCTCCTGTTTTATTTTTCCATTTTCTAATTCCCGCTGATTTTAAATCTTCTTCTACTTCTCTTATCCACGTTGATCTTGGTCTTCCCCTTCTTCGTTTGCTACTAGGGCTCCATTGTAGTACTGACTTAATTGGGTCTTGTTCAATCGTTCTCCATACGTGCCCGAGCCATTTTATTCTTTGTTGCTTAATTTTCTTTACTATGTCTTCTCCATTTAGTTCCTGCTCAATCTCGTGATTCATCCATATTCTATATTCTGTATCAGATAGTTTCTTAGGTCCTAATATTTTTCTTATTATTTTCCTTTCGGTTATTCTCAGTTGCTCTTCATCTTTCTTGGTCATTGTCATTGTTTCCGCTGCATATAATGTTACTGGTCTTATTATGGTTCTATATATTCTCATTTTTGTTGCTTTGGATAATATTTTGCTTTCTAGTAATTTTCTGTTAGCGTAAAAGACTCTATTTGTTGCAGCTATTTTGTTGTTTATTTCTATTTCTCTCTCCCCTTTGTTTGTTAACATTACACCTAGATATTTAAATTTATCTACTTGTTCATATTCGAATTCCCCTACTTTAATTACTTTGTCTTTTATGTTTTCCCCAAGTATCATTATTTTGGTCTTCTTTTGGTTTATTTCTAGTCCTATTTGCCTTCCTTGCTTTATTATTTCCTCTAGCATTTCTTTCATTACCTTTCTGTTTTTTGCTGCGATCGCTATGTCATCTGCATATGCTATTATTTGTCCTCCTCTTGTTCTAAGTGTTTTCTTTATTAAATTTCTCATTGAGTATTCTAATGCTAAATTAAATAGGGTGGCTGACAGAGCGTCACCTTGTCTTACACCTTTGTTTATTTCTATGTCATCAGTTTCTCCTTTCTGAGTTTTAATACTTATTTTTGTTCTTCTCATAGTCATTGCTATTAATCTTCTCAATTTTCCTGGTATTTGCATGTCTTTTAAAGCTGTCGTTAATTTTCCTCTTTTAATTGAGTCAAACGCTTGTCTAAAGTCAATAAATAGTATCTCTGTGTTTAGATTATACTCCAATGTTTTTTCAATTATCTGTTTTATAGTGTGTATAGCGTCCGTAGTTGATTTTCCTTTTACGAATCCACATTGATATTGACCGATGGTATCTCTTGTTACGTTTGTTAATCTTCTCTGAATTAATGTCGACATTATTTTGTAGGCTGTGTTCAACAGTGTGATTCCTCTATAATTTCCACAGACTTGTTGGTCGCCTTTCTTGTGTACCGTTATTATTTGACCTATTTCCTAGTCTTTTGGCATTTCCTCTTGTCTCCATATTTCTAGTATAAGTTCATGTACGTGTTGCTGTATTAATTCGCCTCCATATTTTGTTAATTCTATGTTCATTTCGTCTTTACCCGGTGTTCTTCCGTTTTGACAGTTTTTTATTATTTCTCTTACTTCTTCTAAGGTAGGTTCTTCTAATTCTATTTCGTTTACTTCTGGCATTTCATTTTTTAATTCTTGTCCTGGTTCTGTTAGCAGATCTTTAAAGTATTCAATCCACACTTGCCTGTATTGTTGATCACATTCTGCTGAAATACCATTCTTGTCCTTTATTCCGTATGTTTTGGCTTTATATGTCTTATTTTGTTCGTTTATTTCTTTATAAAATCTCTTTGTGTTTCTATTTAATCTTTCTTCTTCAATGACTGCTATTTTATTCTCTATCCATATTCTTTTATTTTTTCTGATATTTTTATTACATTTGTTTCTGAGTCTTTCATATTCATCTTTATCTTCTCCTTTATTTGTTGCTATAAATTTCAACCTTGCATGTTTCTTTTCTTCTACTGACTTTTTTATCTCTTCATCGAACCATGTTTTTTTATATTTCGCATTTTTGTTTTCTTTCCCTATCCACATTTGGGCCGCGTCATTTATGCATGTTTTTATCCGGTTCCATTTTTCCTCTATTCTCTCCTCTTTTGTGGCTTTCTTATTTAGATTTTTTTCTAATTCTTTGTTGTATTTCTCTTTTGTTTCTTCATTGTTCATGTTCTCTATATTCCATTTATTTGTTGATGTTTCTTTTCTTTTATTTCTTTTCATCTTGTTTCTTATTGACACTGCTACCATCTGATGATCTGAGTCGGCGCATGCACCTCTGTATGTTCTTACGTCTAATATAGTTGATTGTTTCCTCCTTGTTACTAATACATGGTCTATTTGCGTATGCGTTTTATTATCTGGTGATGTCCATGTTATTTTATGTGTTTTCCGATGTTTATACTTCGTGCTGCTTATTACCATGTTTGTTCTTGCCGCTAGTTCGCATAGCCTTTGTCCGTTGTCATTTGTTACTTCATGTATTGTTTGCGTTCCTACGACTTGTTGTATATAGTCTTCTTTTCCTATCTGCGCGTTAAAGTCCCCCATTGTGATGATTAAGTCTTCTTTTGGTATTTTTTCTATTTTTTCTTCTAATCTATCATAAAAAATGTCTTTTTCTTCATCGTTAGCATTTTGTGTCGGTGCATAACCATTTATTATTGATAGATTGAAGGGAGAGTTTTCTAATCTTATATAAGCCAGACGTTCGTTTATTGCTCTAAATTCTAGTATTTTGTCTCTAAACTCTTGTAGGATTATAAAGGCTACACCATATTGTCCCTGTTTTCTACCTCCTGAGTGTAACACCGTATAATATTTGTTATTAATTGATCCTTCTCCGCTCCATCTCGTTTCTTGTATCGCAGCAAGTTTGATTTTATATCTTTGTAGTTCTAATGCTATTTCTTGCATTTTTCCTGCTTTCAACATCGTTCTTACATTCCAAGTACACATTTTAAGTTTTCTATTCTTTTTCTTGTTTATAGTTTTCGATTTATTTCCTTTATCGCTATTTCCATTTTTTCGCTTTCCGTCATCTATGTTGCCATCTTTTTTATTTGTATTTATGAGTTTTTTGGAGTTTGTTGCTCCTTTTTTTCTAACCTTTCATTTTCTTTATCCCATATGTACCATGATCCATTTATTTGTAATTTTTGGTACCCTATTTTTACTCTGTTATCCTTGTTTTTTTCTTCTTTCGCTCGTTTTGAGATGACTGCTTGTATTTGCATTTCTTTCCTAGTTAGTTCACTTTCAATGTATGTTCTTGTACCTATAAGTTTATTTTTATTCATTATTATTTTCATTTTATCTTCCCAATTCTCTATCTTAGCTATGGTTACTTGTTTGTCTTCTTTCCCTTTCTTATAGGTTTCTTTAACTTTGATCTGTATTCCTAACTTCTCCTTTGCGAAATTTTCAACGTCCTGATTGGTGTTTATATCCTGTTTTCCTTTAATTACAATATTGTTACTCTTTTCATTTTTTTCTCTCTTTTCCTCTAGTTTTTCTAGGACTGTTACTTTTTCTTTTAATATTTGTATTTCCTCATCCATTTGTTTTTCCTTTATTCTTAAGTTATTAACTTCTTCCTTTAGTATATTGATTACCTCCTCATAATCTTTACGCATTTCTTGTATTTCCTCGCATATTTCTTTACGTGAGTCTTGTGTCTCTTTTCTGTGTTGTTTATTCTCCTCCTTCATAGATCTCATTTCTTCCATTATTTCCTGGAACATATACATCACTTCGTTTCCATCTTCTGTGACTTTTCTTTTTGGAATTGGTGATCTCGTTGTCTTCCTGCTTTTATTAAAATTGCCTGCTTCACCTACGCTGCCTACATTTGAAGTTCGACTTCTGCTTTCTTCCTTGTCCCCCCATCTTGGCGATCTGACTTTCGCAGCTTGGTACTCTTGAGTGTTAATATGGTTGCGTACTCACTAATCGTTCGTATTTCTCCCTTATTGACAGTAGATGTCACTAGTTGTCCGTGACACGATGTAAAATTTGTTAAGGCTTAGGTGTTTGTTTATTTTAGGTTATCCTAGATCTCAATAAATTTATGGATACTTTTCAAAGGATACGGCTTCTTTTTTCTGTTTCAAGTTACTGAGATACTCAGGAACATTGACTTCTGTATAAGTTTCTTCTAAGCTGGATATCAAAATCAACTTGTTTTATGAGGTTATGCTTTCACACATTGACACAAATTCTAAAAACATAGAATGTATATAAAATACACTTTGATACTTGTCACAATTGCAATAAACTGTCTATATTCTTGATTATATACACTACTCAATTATTTTGCCAAAATTGTTTATATAAAACTGATCTTTTCGTAGACACGATGGACACGATCTTCTCAGATAAGATAAGATAAATAAATAAGATATATTATAATTATATACACAGTTTTATTTTTATTTGCCTCTTTATTTCAACTAACAGGATCATTTATATTACATTTTTAAAGTCCTACAAAATTTTGTTTCAATTTCTGGTTGTTATATAACTAAAATTTGTATTATTTAAAAATAGTTTTAGTGATCGCAGCAACCATATATAACTCGGATTATAAACTGCATACGTCATTTGATAGAATTAAAAAAATATATTCCAACTTAGGAACATGTTATACGTTGATCATCAAAAATATATTGTTGATATCAGGATAATATTATTTATTATGCGCAGATAACGAAACTACCCGGCGAGAATACAATATTCCGCAAAAATTTTTGTCAAAATTTATTAATAATAGGAATCATACTTCTATTTATAGATTACTATTAAAAATACTGAACTTAGTTCATTATAAAAATATTACAAAAAAATAAATAATATGTCCGTAGACAGTAATCTACAAATAAAGAGCTCTAAAGTAACTGTTGTCGATAATAGTGTGTTGTTAGATATACTTGGACAATACAACTTCTTTTTCCCCGGTACAGACCGACTGGAGTCAATATGAAAAGTCGAAACGCGTCGTATAAAAATAAAACTGTATGTAAAATTTACCAAGTGTTTAAATTTTATAATTTAAAATATTTCACCAAGTGCCAACCACACAAACAATTAATATAATGAGTAAAGTTTTAATTAAATTAGAATAGTTTGGGAATGTGAAATGTGTGTCTAATGAAAGATTGGTGAAACAGATGTATGTTGGTGAAATTGATGGTGAAAGGTTGCGTACACGTTCTATCAATAGATGGATAATTATGAAAAAAAGATTGCGAATATGAGGATCTCGTATGAAAGGAATTATTAATGTGGTTTAAGCGTAAGTGGTGTGTCAGGATAGAAACTTTTGGCGAAGATTAATTAAAGGATGAATCTGATGAACAAGCGCAAGATACTTGATTTTAGATTCGTTATTTACTTTTTGTTAGAGAGTTTACTTATAATTGTGTAAAATGTGCTTTTAGAAACAAGCGCAGAGCGACACTCTCTACCTTTTTCATCTATTGATTTATTTACTTGTCTTACATTGAGTGTATAAATAAGTACAAAAGCGTGGTATTTAGTTTAAACAACAAGCGCAGAGTGACACTTCCTTCCTCCCTATTGCAATTTACTCTTATTAATAAGTAGGCCAACAGTTTTTCTCTTTCTTATCTTTTTTATTCGAAGTGGACGTATGTAAAAGGTTCATGCTACTAGTGTATAGGAGCAAACGTATAGTTGTAATTTGTGGTTTGTTGCATGATGAAAGATTCTAAGTGTGAGGAATAAATGAACTTGTACGAAGGGAACGTGAAAGCGGTTAGAATATGGTGTCAGGATGAGAATATTGGACGAAAACTGATTCTTGATATATCTGATGAGTGGCTGTTCTGTGAATGTTTTCAGGGTTCTCTCTCTTTTGTTCCATAAATATGATACTTCAAAATAACACTGCTTATTTATCAAATTTTTAGCCTACGCCCGAAAAATCACATTTTGTCCAAACCACGTAAACACTAAATCAATACCTTAGGGATAAACTATTTTATTGTAAAATGAATTAAGATATACTCGTACATTTAGACACTTATTGTTCAGTTGATTCGGAAATGTTATAAACAAATACACAAAACCACTATGATATGAAACAACTCAATGATACAAGAGAATTGGAACACAGTCACATGTATGTGTATTCTGTAACTAACAGCAATAATGAAAACATAAATTCATGAACAGCCGTTTGAATTGTATATATCCCAGGAGCATATATATATATATATCATCTGTGGCGCTACAGCCCAAGTCGGGCCCGGGCCTACCGGACACACCTAGCCGCAGTTTTTACACTGCCGTACTGCCGGTTTTCGTAGTCGAATGCTACATTATTTAAGACGTATAAGTGACTAGCTTATAGCGCCCGAGTGTGATAAATACATGTAACTGTATTTTATATTTTACGACAAATCACACATTGTCGACAGGCGGATTCGAACTGACGAACCTTGGCTCGGGTGACGTCACAGTATGTTAAGAGATGTGCCTTAACACGCTCGGCCACCGCGCCTGTATATATATATATATATATATATATATATATATATATATATATATATATATATATATATATATATGTTTAAATCTCTAAATAGAGGCAAATACGAGCTTATAAATAATCAAAGAAGTACGTATGTGTGGATAACATCGAGGTGTAATAGCCGAGTTATTAAAAGAGAACTGCTGATCACTGTAAGTGAATATCTTATGAGATTCTTCCAGCAAACTCAGCCTAGCACACGCTACATTGTTGGTACACTCGGTGAAATATTTCCGACACATGGTTGAAGGTCGTCAGTTCGCCATTTTTACAGATCACAAGCCGCTGACATTTGCATTCCAGCAAAATCCAGACAAGTGCTCACCAAGACAATTCCGTTATCTGGACTTCATAGGCCAGTTCACGACCGATATAAAGTATATCTGTGGACAGGAAAACATTGTTGCTGATGCCCTCTCCAGAGTTGATGAATTGGCAGCCGCTATCGATTACAAATCTCTCGCACGCGCACAAGAGAGCGACACCGAATTAAATCGTTGGCTACAATCAGATACAACGAGTCTACTCTTACGGAAGGTTCGTATTCCAGGCGCATCAGAAGTTGAAATATTGAAGGCCGAGGTTGAGTTGTAGCGTCACAAGGCCGTATATAGAAATCAGCGAGCCATTAGCCGCTGGAAGTTCATACGACGATTTTGCTGATTTGTTCCCTATTGCATTTCTTGGGAAAACGCAAACGTCAGCGCCGGTGTCAATTAAAAATCGTCGTTTTGACAAACGATCGGTTACAAGGAGGCGGCGCGAGGTTGATGGGCTGTTGTCATCTGCCGCGTTCAATGACTGCCCACAGCGTTTCCCGTCGAATATTCGCATGGTCGCGTGCACTTCTGAGCTTTGTCACCAAATGTGCGATGGTACCAGCAAAACTTCGAGTTGACTGACGAGTCACGGGATTTGGAGCGCGGCCGTGATGACCTAGTGCTATTTGGATGAAAATTACCTCGTGAAGAACGTTGCAGTACTGATATTTGTTGTTGTAATTCATCCATCCTTCGAAGTAGCTCACTGGTTAGGTCTGGTTGATTTGAGGCCGTTGTAGCCGCAATGTGTGATTGCGGTGAGATCTCCAAAACTTTGTCAGCTAGTTGCGCGATGCCATCAATGCTGGATTCAGCCTGTGTTGCTAGTATTGCCTGTACATGGTTGGGAAGGCGACTAGCCCACAATGTACGTAGCAGCGTCTCCGATAAAGTGTCTCCTCCGAGATCTCTGAGACACCGGAGAAACTGAGAAGGTTTCCTATCTCCAAGTTCTTCATGCTCTAACAGTTGCCGCGTCTTTTGCTCTTGTGTTGCTGACAAGCGCGCTACCAGTTCTTCTTTAATCTTGTTATACTTCCCGGTTTCAGGTGGCGCGATGATTATGTCTTTTACTTCACTCGCGTATTTAGCATCGAGATTGCCAATCACGTACCCGTACTTAGTGTCGTCACTTTTAATGCCATTAATTAAAAATTGTCCCTCTAACTGACCGAACCAGAGTGCTGGGTCGGAAGGCCAAAATGCAGGCACGCGAATAGTGATTCGACCTACGTTGCCTTGCTCTACCGGATCCATTATAATTATGTTTGAGATCACGTCGGGGTCACCAAATTGTGGATGAAAGGTTAAATTACAATAAAATAATAGACACTGAATATATAATTTAGTTTTAATTAAAGAAGGATAAATTAGCATGTACAAAATATAACTGTTTTTCGAAAACTGACATGTCATAATAATAAAATACGTAACCATAATAAATAGTTGAAATATTGAAAGTTGCTCATAGATCACTGCGTCGCTACAGAACTATTAAAGGAAATGAAGGAAATCAGAACGGAAAATCAAGAATTTAGAGAAAGCATTATGGAAATGAAGAAGGAAAATGAACACCTGAAGGAGGTGGTAAACGTATTAGAGAGTAAACTATGCAAAATGGATATTTTGGAACTAAAAATGGAGAAATTAGAAAAAGGAAAAAGAAGGAATAATATAATTGTTAACGGACTGCCTTTAAACGATAAAAGTAATACAGAAGTAGCACAAACCATCGAAAACTTTCTATTACGGCAACTCCAAATAAGCGCAAACATAAAGAAAGCGGTCAAATTCAATAATAAAGTTTGCATGACAGAACTAGAATCTTTTGAAAAGAAAATTGAAATTATGAGAAGTAAAGCTAAACTGAAGAGTACCACATTTAGTAATGTCTATATTGATAATGATTATATTGAAAATGAGAAGAGGATACAAAAGCAGATCAGATTAAGAGCAGAAACAGAAACAAAAATGAAGAAATCAGTGAAGGTAAAGTACCAGAAATTAGAAATAGATAATGTAATGTGGGAATGGAATCATAAGACAGGCAAACTCATGGAACAGTCAAAAAACGATTAACGGAAAAGCGTAATACAAGGACGGATCTAAAGGTTATAACTTTTAAGATAAAGACTCGAAGAATGATAAGAAAAAAGAGATATGGATATTATCAACGTGGAATATTAGAAGTATTAATGATAAAGAATATGAGTTAGTTGATGAATTTAGTAAACTAGATTTAGATATATTGTGCATAACAGAAACAAAGAAGAAAGGTAAAGGAGAAAAAATAGTTGAAAATGGACACCTGCTGATATATAGAGGAGTTCCAAAAGAAAAGAGAGCAGCAGCAGGAGTCGCATGTCTAATTAATAAAAGATTAATAGATTATGTAAAGATCTGGGAAGGATGCACTGAGAGTATTATGAAAGTCGAGCTAAGAGATCAGACAGCACAAGTAAAGACAATTAAATTAAAGTAAAGGTGATATATTTTTAGCCGGAGATTTTAATGGAAGAGTAGGGATAAAAGATGCGAGTACTGCAAATACAATAGGGATACATGGGGAAAATAGAAGTAATAACAATGGAATAAGACTGATAGATTATTGTACACTAAATAATTTAATAATAACTAAATCATTTTATGAACACAAGGTTATACACAAGTTTACAAGGCAAGGGCCGAAAAAAGAGGAGAGGTCAATAATAGACTATGTTCTTGTTGAAAAGAAAAACAGAAACTTAGTAAAAGATTGTAGGGCTAGACGTGGGACAGAAATTTTTAGCGATCATTTCCTTGTCGAAGCAAAAATAAAGAAAAATAACATAAAACACGAGGTCACTTCAAATGTGCCAAAGAAAGCAGAAGGCGAGAAAATAAAAACGTACAAGCTGAAAAATGTACAAATAACTATAGAATATGAGCAAAAAGTAACAAGAATAATTGAAACAGGAAAAATAACGGGGAATAACATGGAAGAAGCATGGAATATATTTAAGGAAATAATCACACAAGCAACAAAAAAACCATGTGGAACAACTAGAGGAAATAACAACAAAAAGCAAACATCTTGGTGGAATAAGGATCTAAGGGAAGAAATACAGAAAAAGAAGAAGATATGGATGTATTATCTTAGTAACAAAAATGAAGAAAACTATAATAGGTATAAAATACAGCGATAGAAAGGAATTGGTGTTGCATGCGAAAGAAAATAGCTGGAAGGAGTTTGTAGAGTTAATGGAGACTAATAGCAGTGAGAACCAAAAATTATTCTATAAAACTTTAAAAACACTCAGAAATGGGAAGACATATACAACAAGTAAAATAAAGAATAAAGAAGGGTTATTATTAAGCAAAGAAACAGAAATAATGAACAGATGGAAAGAGTATTTTAAAGAGCTTTTATGTACACCTGAAGAAGAAGAACCGGAAGGAATACTTAATTATAGCGAGATAATAATTGCCAATGTGCACACCAATGATACGGAAGCAGAAGAGATACAAATGAAGGAAATAAAACAAGCACTACGACTAATGAAAAATGGTAAAGCTGCGGGACACGACAAAATCACAACAGAAATGTTAAAATACATGGGAGAAACAGGCGCAGAGTTGTTGTTGGAGATATACAAGAAAGTTTGGAACGAAGGGCAGGTGCCTAAAGACTGGGAAATAGCTGTCATGGTACCAATACACAAAAAAGGAGATACACAAGATTGTAACAATTATAAAGGTATATCGCTACTGTGTTCGGCACTAAAAGTGTATGAAAGAATATTAGAAAAAAGATTGCGAAACACAACAGAAGCAACGATGTCCGAAGTACAAAGTGGTTTTAGAAAAGGACGTAGTACGCAAGATAATGTATTTACCATTAAAAACATCATCCAGAAGACATTAGCTACAAAAACGAGAGCAATCATGACATTTATAGATTTAGAGAAAGCGTACGACAAAGTGAACAGAGAAAAACTATGGAATGTCCTATTCTTAGGAAGAGGAGTACACCCTAAGTTAGTTAATGCTATCAAAGGATTATATAACAAGAACATAAACTACGTCATAAACCAAAACAGTAGATCAGGAATATTTGAGATGAAAAACGGTCTTAGACAAGGAGGTGTGTTGAGCCCAGTTCTCTTTACTATCTTTATGGATGAAATTATGCAAGAATGTGACGGAAAGATAAGCAAGTTACACATAGGATACAGAAACTTAAGACCAATGTATCAGTATGCGCTTTTGCAGACGATTTAGTGGTTTTAGCAGGGAATAAAACAAAAATGCAACAAAATTTGAATATATGGAATGAGGTTATCGAGAAATATGATATGAAAATTAATTCCAGAAAAACAAAAGTTATGGTAGTGGAAAATGATCAAGTAATTGCGAATTTAACGATTAAAAATGAAAAAATAGAGCAAGTGAATAAATTTCAATACGATAATAGAAAATAATGGCAAACAGGATGTGGATATAAATGAAAGGATAGACAAAACAGCAAGAATGTTTCATGGAATGAAACATAGCTTCATAGGGAAAAAAGAAATTTCTACGAAAACAAAAATGACAGTTTATAAAACAATATATAGATCTATATTGACATATGGTTGCGAGTCATGGGTATTATCTTAAAGAATGAAAAGTAAAATTCAGGCGCTTGAAATGAAATATTTAAGAAGAGTACAGGGAGTAACAGTGTTGGACAGAATTAAAAACGAAACAATTAGAGAACAGTTGAAGTGCATACCAATATTAGACTTCATAGAATCACGACAATTAGCGTGGTGGGGCCACATGATCAGGATGAACGAATCGAGACCAGTACGACAAATTTGGATGACAAATGTGCAAGAAAAGAGGGATCGGGGTAGGCCAAAGGACACCTGGGACACTATCATTAAAAAGATCCTGAACGAAGAGGGACGTTACACCACACGATGCTCGGAGGATGGCGAGGAATAAGAAACAATGGGCGAAATTTGTGCACGGTTAAGAGACTTTACACCCTACACCTAACGGGAGAAGGGTTCATTATATATATATATATATATATATATATATATATATATATCCCTCCACTAACATCTTTGGGGCCTGTGATTTGACGGCCGATAACCGCACTTCACGCGAAAAAATATATAACTTACAGAGATCTTCTTAGGCAGAGTGCCACACCCATTAATGGGTAAAAGGCGTGATGATATATTTATTTATTATATATATATATATATATATATATATATATATATATATATATATATAGGGTGTAAGAGCGACCACCGCCTATATTTTCTTTATTATTATAGTTACAAAATATTATAAAGTAACGTTGTAGAAGACCAAAGGGGGATATCTGATTAAAGAATATTTTTTTTTTAAACCAGTGGTTCTCAAGTATTCTGTAACTAACAACAGCAATAATGAAAACATAATTTCAAGAACAGCCATTTGAGTTGTATATATCCCAGGAGCATATTTTTAACACTACCCCTCAAGACAATCGGGATTATATATATATATATATATATATATATATATATATATATATATATATATATATATATATATATATATATATATGTATACCTATATACACTGGGTGTAACAGCGAATCCAACCACCGCCTATATTTTCTTTATTATTATAGTTACAAAAAAATATTATAAAGCAAACTTGTATAAGACCAAGGCGGACATCTGGTTAAAGAATAAAATAATTTTTTAAACCAGTGGTTCTTAAGTTACAAAACAATGTTATATTTTTTCAAATGGAATTATACATGTTTTAGGCCTATTCGATAGAGTATTTTTTCTGAGTTCAATAATGTGACTATTCCACATCCTTACATAATAAAAATATTGAGATAATTTCAATTGAAATTTATATAATTTTTTATTTTTAATATTAATGTGCGGTAAGCTATGGATGAAAAACAAAAACAAAAGAAAAAAAATTAGCTGCTGTTAAGTAATAATAATTGTTGTAAATTGTTATTCTTTTTTAATATTTTGTTTTTTGTTTTTCATTCACAGCTAACTGCACATTAATATTAAAAATAAAAAATTATATAAATTTCAAATGAACTTTTATCAATATTTTTATTATGTAAGGATGTAGAATAGTCACATGGTTGAACTTTAAAAAAAAACCTATCACATATGCCTAAAAAATATGTATAATCCCATTTGAAAAAATATAACTTTGTGTTGTAACTAAAATAAGGTCCTGACTTTGATAATAAAAGTGCGCGAAACGTGGTTCCGAAATCAAACCCTCTTTTGGGCGGTATCGAATTATATTTCCGCACTCGATTTATAACTAAGTGAGAGGCAAAATGACAGTGGTTGTGGTAGAGTAAGTGGTAACTAAATCGGAGCAACCGGTGAGTAGAACAAACCCTTTTTTGAAGTGACATTGAAAATGTGCGAAGTGGCATTGAAGTAAGCAAGAACAGCAACGATAACAAGTACAAACAGCGCACAAACGCGGAGCGGTGATAGTAAACGAAGTGAACAGATCCGTAGTTAAAAATATTAACAGATGAAGGGAAGAGGAGATGAGAGGGAAACCAGGGAGAAACATACGAAGTGTTTAAAAGAAGCAAAAAATTAACATTAACTCCAGAAGGAAAAGGAAGAAAAGGAGGAATACGAAAAAAGAGAAAATAAAAAACAGGGAAAGAGCAATGAAGACAACAAATTAGATCAAATAATGAAAGCACTTTTGAACCTGGCAACAGACGTAAAGGATATTAAAAATGAACAAAGAACATACTCCGAAGAAATAAAGCTACTATGAGAAGAAAATAAGAAGATGGTGGAAGAGAACGCGAAAATCATAAAAGAAAACAAGGAATTTAAAAAAGAATTACAAGAATTAAACGCAAGGCTAGAACAATTAGAAAAGCAAAGCAAAAAAGAGAATGTAGTTGTGACAGGCGTGATAATGGACACTCAAGATAATGACAGAGTTAAGGAAAAAATAAAAAATATGTGTTATCTACAAATAGAAGTAGAAATCAAATCAGCTAAAAGAATAGGAGAAAAAACATGTCTAGTACAGCTAAACAATACCGAGGACAAATTAAATGTCATGAAACGTAAAAGCAAACTTAGGAACTTAAGCACAGACGGGATATACATAAACGATAATCTAACTGCAAACGAAAGGAAAATAAGAAAGGAAATAGAAGAAAAAGCAAAACAGGCTAGAATTGAAGGAAAAAAAGTGAAAGTGGGGTTTCGGAAGGTAGCGATAGAGGGAAAGATCTGGAGATGGAGCAACTCCAAATCAGGATTAGAAGAAACAGAGAACTAAACAAAGGAAACCAACGAAGACAAGATAACAAAAAACGATGGAAAAATGTCAATAAAAAAGGACACGCACAAGGACAAAAATATAAAAAAGACACAAACGGTAAAAAACTGATAACGACATGGAATGTAAAAAGTTTAAAAAATAAGGAAGAAGAAATCACAGAGGAGCTGTAAAATATGAACATAGACTACATAGGCGTAACTGAAACGAAAAGGAAAGGACAAGGAATTAAAAAAATAACAAATGGATATTGGCTGTACTGGTCAGGAGTGAAATGCGACGAAAATGCAAAAGCAGGAGTAGCATGTATAATAAGAAAAGATAAGGTAAAATACATAAAGAATGAACACTTCATAAGTGAAAGATTGCTAGCACTGGACATGACTGGGAAAACAGAGGATGATAGTGCAACCATAATAGTAGCATATGGGCCTAATGAAGATGCAAGCAAAGACGAAAAAGACCTAAGAAATAATGTTGTGGAACAGCAAAAATCACGAATAGAGAGATAAAAAGAACACCATGGTGGGACAATACAATAAAAGATGCCACCAGAAAGGAAAGATAGAAATGGAAAAAGTACTTAAACACTAAAAATAATACCGACTATGAAGCGTTCAAAAAAAGAAAGAAAGCAAGTTAAAAAATTAGTAGATGAAGCCAAAAGGAAATCATGGACAGATTTCGGAGAAATGATGACACACGCGTACAAAGACAATCAAAAGCTGTTATTTGGAGTAATAAGAAATTCGCGAAAAAAAAAACATACAAATGCTCAACAATATTAAATTAAAGCAGGGGAAATTATTACAGAAGAAGACAAAATAATGGAAAGATGGAGGCAGTACTTCAAAGAATTGCTGGAAGGAGAAGATATAGAAAACGAGAAGGCACAAGTAAGAGACAGCAGACAAGGGCATATAGAACTTAGAGATGATGAAGAAATAACAATCGAAGAAATAACAAAAGCACTTAGAAAAGCAAAAATGGGAAAAGCACCGGGACTTGATCAAATATCTATAGAAATGATAAAAGCAGCCCCTGATCAAATTCTAGAAGTACTCAGAAACATATTTTATGAAGTAATGAACACGGGCAACGCACCAGAAGATCGGCAATTAGGAATAATCTGCCCGATTTTTAATAAAGGCAACACAAAAGAATGCCAAAACTATAGAGGCATAACGCTATTAAGTGCAATAGCGAAACTCTTTGCAAGAATAATAGAAAATAGACGGAGGATACACATAGAAGAAAGTATCGAAAATAACCAGTACGGTTTTAAACCATACCGAGGGGTGCAAGATGCCATCTGTATAATAAGACAAGTAAGTGAAAAGGCAATAAAGGAAGCAAGCAAAGTCCATCTATGTTTTTTAGACTTGGAGAAAGTCTTCGATAGAGTCAAAAGAAAAGATTTCTGAAGTGTGCTAAGAAAAGAGGAACAAGAGAAAACTTAATTAGAAGCATACAGAGTTTATATAAAGACACGAAAAATTATGTAAGGACAAAGAATGAAAAATCAAAATTGTTCAAAACCACAACAGGGGTAAGACAAGGATGCATATTAAGCCCCCTACTGTTTACACTAGTACTAGACGAAGCCATAAAAGAAAGCAGAAAAGTTATGAAAAAATTCACTGTAGGACACTGGAAGATGCAAAATGTCCAAATTGCCGAGATATGCTATGCAGACGATATGGCCCTGATAGCAAAAGACAAGACACACTAAACGAAAACCTGGTAATACTGGAAAGACAGCTGAAAAAATTTAACATGAAAATAAGCACAAGCAAATCAAAGACAATGATCATAAGTAGGGAGGAAGAAAGACACACTATAAATCTAAACAAAGAAACCTTCGAACAAGTAGAAAAGTTTAAATACCTAGGAGCCATGATATCACAGAATGGAAGATTAGACGAGGAGGTCAAAGAAAAAACTAGCGCAGCAGGAAGATTTTTTAATAGCATCAGAAATACAATTCTAGACAAAAAAAAATCCCAAAAGAGACAAAAATATAAGTCTATAAAAAAGTTGCTATACCCATTTTAACATACGGAGCAGAATCATTGACAACAACAGAAAGACACCGCAATAAATTAAGCAGTACAGAAATGAGATATCTAATAAAAATAGAGGGAATAACGATTATAGACAAAATAAAAAATAAGGATATAAGGGAAGGCCTACAAATAAAACACATAGATGGTTTGGACACTTATCCAGAAAGAAAGAAGATAGAACAAGAAGAAAAGTATATGAAGCAAGGACATCGAAGAAAAAACGAAGAGGAAGGCCAAGAAAAACGTGGACAGAAGAAGTGAAGAAAGCTCTGGAAAAGAGAGACATCAAGTGGGAAGTAGAAAAACAGCTATCGAAAGAAAGAAGCACGTGGAGAAACATATGGAAAAGAAAGCCCATTGAAGAGGCAGAACGACGATAACCTGCCCATGACCAGCCTTACACCCGAAACGGGTAGAAAGGCCCTTGGATTAAGTAAGTAAGTAAGTTATTCTTTAACCAAATGTTCCCCTTGATCTTCAACAACTTTTTTGTAACTATAATAATAAAGAAAATATAGGCAGTGGTTGGTTTCGTTGTTACACCCTGTATATACACTAAGGTGCAATAAAAACGGTCCATTTTTTTCTCTTTAATTTTTGTTGACAACATTGTTCTAGTAGTACTTTTAACAAAACGTTTGATGTTTTACCATGAAATAGTCTGTTAAGGGGTAAAAGAAAACAATATATGATATTTATCAATTTATGTAATGAACAAGATTAACAAAAATTAAATTATGGATAATTATGCTTTTCTGTAAAAAAGATTATAAAGAAAAAATTCGCCAGAATAGGGTTTAATACTTCGTATTGCCTCCTCTAGCCCGGACTATTGCCTGCATACGCCGACTCATACCACTAATGAACCCACGAATATCATTCTGCGGAATATTCCGCCATTCTTCCTGAAGTGCCGCACGAAATGCAACTGGGCGATTTCTAACACGCCTTCCCAGCATGTCCCAAACATGTTCTATGGGGTTTCCATCTGGGGAACATGCTGGCTAGTTTAGTTTTTCTACCCCGATTTCATTCAGATATTCACTAACGCACCTTGCTGTATGAGGTCTGGCGTTATCCTGCATCAGGATAAAGTCATCACCAATAAAAGTAGCAAATGGTATGACGTAGTTTGCCAGAATCTCCTCAATATATCGCTGTGTCGTCAGCAAGCCTTCAGGAATAACACACAAGTCAGTGCAGGCCTCCATTGAAATCCCTGCTCAAACCATCACTGATCTTCCACCATGGCTAACTCTAGGGGTAAACGTGCACTCCGAAAATTGTTCTCCCGTTCGTCTCCACACTCGTTCCCGTCCATCTGGTGAATGTAGACAGAACCTGGACTCATCCGTAAAAAGAACATTACTCTATTGGGCTAAAGTCCAATTTAAATGTTGCCGAACAAATTGGAGTCTAGCTCCTCGGTGATGTAGGAGCAGTTTGGGCCAGCTGCTTGTCTGTAAGCTTTTAACCATGCTTTTTTAATCTTCGGCGGACTGTCCAAACACTAATATGTGTGCCACGAATCTCACGAAGCTGATTATTGGTTTCAACAGTAGTTAGATGTCGATTTCTTAGGACAAGAAATCGGTCGTTATTGACACTAGTCTGGCGTTTCTTGCCACTTCCAAGCCGTCGCGTATTTGTACCAAGCTCTCTGAATCTTTCCAATAATCTGAATGGTAGAATGACTAACATTTAGGACTCTGGACGCATAACATACCGCTGACTTCTTCCATCTTCTACAAGAGCTACCGCCTTTGAACAATCTTCAGAACTTAAAACTATTATTAAGACACAAAGTTGAAGTGAGAATGACAGTAATTGTGAAAAAAAAACAAATAAAAAACAGTTGAAACAAGTAGGCACCTTGATTCTCGAAGCATAAGATCAGAAGGGCAATTTGCAGAAAATCATGATTATCTTTAATTTAATTTTTATTTATTCTTGTTCATTAAATAAATTGATAAATATCATATGTTGTTTTTTTTTACCCCCTAACAGACTATTTCATCGTAAAACATCAAGTTTTGTTAAAAGTACTAATAGAACAATGTTGTTAACAAAAATTAAAGAAAAAAATGGACCGTTTTTATTGCACCTGGAGCAGTTGCGTGATTAAATTTGCGTTAGTACAATGAATGACGTCACCGATTCTTTCCTGGTGTCGAGCATAGGGAATTCCGTGCTTTACGTTTTCGCGCCAAGTTTAGTGTTGGTAATGGTTTTGAAACTATAACTGTCAGTTGCAATCACATGTCATTGTTTGTAAACATCGTTTTGTAGTTTTTTATACGATTTTATTATGGTAGAAGATAGAAAACAAATTTTAATAAACTTTATGGCAGATAACGTTGAAAACGCAAAATGACAAGAAAGTAAAAGACAAACATAATGTTAGAATGAGACAGGTAGTGTCGCAAGTAAGAAACAGGACCTACGCATCTATATTTGCGTGTCTCGCAAGAAGTGACGTCATACCCATTAGTTGTTTAAATGTCCGATAGATGGTTTACTATATGCATGTGACATATCTGTGTTAGTATGGGTGCCGCAAGTAGTCACGCAAGATACAGAATCAGGCTCCTGATCGATGACCGGATTTGTCACCTAATGACTTCTTTCTGTGGGGGCATTAAAAAAATGAAAATTACTAAAGTAGGCACCCAAATGTGGATTCTCTAAAATTTCAGAAGAATGCAGGAATATTACAGCCCGGCAGCTGTCAAACATGCGCCGTAATTTTTTATTTTAGTTTCATTTTTATTGTGATATTAAAATTAAATAAATAAACTGTTACTACTTAATTATGAATGTTTTATAAAATATAAATATTTATTCCTGCATGTCCAACGTCAAACGTTGACATTTTATCTGTCACAACGGCAAACGTTGATGTTTTGGCTATCAATATTTTTAACGTAATTTTCGACATTTTCATATTTAATTTCTGTCGTTACAAAGCACGTACAGGTAATTCTGTTTATTGATTTAGATGCAGAATTTGGTGCCCTAAAACTTTTATTTGATGCGTTTTTGCTTAAAATAATTACAGAAGCAGGAAATTGCGAAAAACTTATTTCCCATGTTAAAGTCCTATGACCGGCTGGGCGAGTCACCACCCTGTATATATTTATATATATATTGACTCAATCCTAAGGACTACTACAATTCCTAAATATATAAAAAGTAATTAGTAAGAATTTATAATGATTATGCTTGTATATCTTTAAACTTTTAGCTGCAAAGAAAAAAATATAATAATAAAACAAAATAATTATCTTTTAAAATTTTTTTCATTATATTCCGGGACTCTATACTCCTTGTGCTGACTTATAGCTAACTCAGATGATACGGGTTACACAAACATTTAAGTTTTAGATTAATTTGTCCAAGTTATTTTGTATTAATTATCTTTTCTTAAAATATTTATTAGATTAGATACAACAACAATTAAAATAAATAAACTGTACGCAATATAAATAACAAATCATTTTCAAATTATTTATAGTACAGAAATGAAGAATTGCTTTGCTTAAATAAATATTAAAGAATAACATCACGTAGATATTACTTATGTACGATTCACACTGTACGACAGTTCTTCAAGTCTCAATCGGTAACATTATATAATTTTTCTACGATTGCTATGAAAAGTTGACAATTACGCTCTCATTTGTCATCGTAAAGTTGATGTTTTCTGTGGAATAATCGAAAAGATATTAAATGCGAGCTTATTTTAATAGTTACAGGGATATAAACAAAACCGAAACTTGTCATATTGACAGTTAACAAAACGAATTTAATTTCAGTACGTTTTTTAATAATTTTAAGATGAAATCGTAGAAAAAAATATGTGTGTATTACGAGCGTAGAGTGTTTTTATTTCTCTCACACTATTGCAGCTACCGTGCTCGAGTAACAAAGGATCACTTTACGCTCTTAATACATAAGTAACTATTGTATTCATTTATTTTTCTTGTCGGAGAATTTTGTAATAGAAGTAGAATCTTCTAATATGAATGACGATGAAATTTGCGGTAGAAGAATCCTGGATATACAATACTCTTTCAATTATCTAAAATCTATAAAACAGCTTGATTTTGAGTGATTTTTTTTTCGAAAAGTATTTTTAAATTCAAGTGTAATACTTGTGGCATAGAAAATAAAATTCACACTGAAAATTCAGAGATAACATTGAATGTCAATAAATTAGTTGTTGTGATAAGGCTGTTGTTTCCATGAATTCGAAAGAAGATTTCATAAAAATTAATACACAAATAACTATTTTTCAAATGAACGTCGATTTTCTGCTGTCATATCATATCAGTATACCCTTCCCCCTTTCAAAGATATTAGTGAAGGGGTTAAATTAATGAGGTTAGAATGACTAATTACTAATCGACTATAGAAATCTAACTCAGGTTCTCAATTTCAGAGTCCAATGCATCTATCAATGTTATACAAAGTTTTGACGTCATACTGTTAGCATCGCGCATCCAAGTGTCAAACCCAAATAGAACTGGAATTTGATTCTGTATCTTGCGTGAGCAGTTGCGTGATTAAATTTGCGTTAGTACAATGTATGACGTCACCGATTCTTTTCTGGTGTCGAGCATAGGGAATTCCGTGCTTTACGTTTTCGTGCCAAGTTTAGTGTTGGTAATGGTTTTGAAACTATAACTGTCAGTTGCAATCACATGTCATTGTTTGTCAACATCGTTTTGTAGTTTTTTTATACGATTTTATTATGGCAGAAGATAGAAAACGTGATATGAACGCTACAGAGGAGCAAAAACAAATTTTAATAAACTTTATGGCAGATATGGCGTTGATAACGCAAAATGACAAGAAAGTAAAAGACAAACATAATGTTAGACTGAGACAGGTAGTGTCGCAAGTAAGAAACAGGACCTACGGAGGTCATGCATCTATATTTGCGTGTCTCGCAAGAAGTGACGTCATACCCATTAGTTCTTCAAATGTCCGATAGATGGTTTACTATATGTATGTGACATATCTGTGTTAGTATGGGTGCCGCAAGTAGTCACGCAAGATACAGAATCAGGCTCCTGAGTGTATAATTCGAATAAAATTCTTCAAAATCTGCCGTCGGTGATTTGTACTCTTCTCTCTGCAGGTATGCAAATTCTGTAGACCTTTGATTATTCGGAGAAATCTAAAAATACGTCTTGTCGAGATCTTAGCTCGAATTTGTCTCTCTTTTGCAACTTGTCGATACAATACACCTCTTCGCCGAACTTCTTGAACTTCGTTACAAGAGATGCTTTCCCAAAGCGTACCTTATTGTTAAAGCAGGTCGTGCATATTTCTTTTGTTTCTATACGCATGAACGGACTCGCGCGTCATTAGTTTTTTTCTTTTCACGTTTGCCGGCCTGCGTGCTATGCTAGATAGCTAGTAGTGTCGTCGTCAAGCTACCGCTAAGACGCCGCTTTACTTTTCAATTAAAGTCTTTTTGTGTTAAACGACTCTCTTATTCCCTCGACACCTTCCCATCTCACTTTTGCAGGCTGTGACTACGAAAACGAGGATTCATACTCGCCATACTTTAACAGGTTATAGGCCCAGCACGCTTCCACTGTGCGAGATCTCGGTAGTCGCAGCGAGTAAGAAGGTTAGCGCAGTCGAAAAAGACGGAACAGTATCGCGTGGTGTGTGGCGCCGGCCATCTTTGTAAAAACCGAAGCGCGTGGGAAGCGTGTTCTCGCGGGATCGTAAAGCGTGCGAATGATCGCGAGAAAAATGTCGGCTGAAATAACTGTAAAACATGTGAAAAAGTTCGATGGCGCGAATTTCCTCGGGTGGAAGTTCCAACTGTCGCAAACATTCGTAGCGAACGATGGGCTCGACGTAGTGGACGGGACTCTAGCGAAGTAAAGAAGTGGGTGAAAGACAATGCCAAAGCAATGGTCTTTATCTCTTCGTCGCTCGAGTACGCCCAGCTTGAGCCATGGTTGACGTATGTGACAGCAAAAGAGATGTGGGAGAAATTGGCGACGATTCACTCTCTCAAGTCGGCATCGAACAGGTTGATGATAACTCAGCAGGTTTACCGACGAATTTCTCAGTGTTCCAGACAGCGTGGGACAGTGTCGAGCCTGCGAGGCAAACGATCGAGAATCTACAGGAACGACTAATTCGAAAGGAAAGTCGTTTGACTGTCGGCGAGGGGGAGGTAACTGCATTCGCAGCGATGAAAATCACGAATTCGGCGAATTGATCGAAGGGAGCGGTACCAAAAACCAAACCCGGTAAGGAACCAATGAAGGATAAAAAGGACATTGAGTGCTTCGTGTGCAGGCAAAAGGGACATTTCGCGCGCGATTGCCCCTGACGCGCGGGTGGCGTCGCCGGTGGCTTTCGTGGCAGTGAGTTCGAGTGCGCGAGAGAGAGACGGACAATCCGACTACTGTCGGTACGAGAGACTTGTCGGCGCGCAGCGAAGTGCGGTACTCGCGGTCGATCAATATGACATTTGGTTTATAGACAGTGGCTGCTCGAAGCACATTACATTCAGACGAGACTGGCTCACGGAATTTCGTCCGAAGAACGACGGATCTACGATAGTGCTCGGCGACAACGGCGAATGCGCTGTCATGGGCGAAGTTACCGTGATCGTGGATAGACTGATCAATAATGTGTGGAGTGTAGCGCGAATCGAGTACGTGTTATACGTTCCGAGTGTACGGAAAAAATTATTCACGATGGGAATGTGCGCGTTGCGTAATTATCTAACGATATTTCGCGAAGACGATGTGCTCATAGTTCGCGATAACGAAGTTCTCGCGGTCGGACTTATGCAGTCAAACGGGGTATATCGCGATTTCTTCTGCGACGGGTGCGATCTCGGTAAAACCCACAGGTTGCCGTTCGCTGAAATTATCGAAATAGTGAATCGCGAACCGGGCAACTATTTTCACAGTGACGTGTGCGGTCCGATGTCGCGAGAATCTATCGGCGGCGCGAGATTCTTCCTGCTGTATAAAGACGACGCGTCGGGTTTAAGGCAAGTGTTTTTTACAAAAGTCCGATGTTTTTGAAAGTTTTAAAGTTCTCGAGCGTTGCGTGGCGAACAAGTTCGATCGCGCGATGAAAACTCTGAAAACGGACAACGGAGGCGAGTATTGTAATGAGGCGATGAGGCAGTACATGCAATCTCGCGGGATAAAACACGAAACGACGGCGCCGTATACGCCCGAACAGAACGGGAGAGCGAAACGGGACAATAGAATGGTGGTAGAGTGCGCACGTACTATGCTATATTCCAAAGGTCTCGACGTCTCACTTTGGGCGGAAGCAATAAACACAGCGGTGTATTTGCTCAATCGAGTTTCGGTGATCGGAGAAGAACGTGACAAAACATCGTACGAAGTCTGGACTGGCAAGAAACCCGATGTCGGTCACGTGAGAGCTTTCGGTACGGAGGGTTACGAGCACGTGCCGAAACAGTTCACTCGAAAGTTTGATCCGAGAGCTAAGAAGGTAATTCTCGTCGGATATGAAGGAGAGTCGTCGAACTATCGACTTCTTCATCCAGGTACCAAAAAAATTTCGATCTCGAGAAATGTTGTTTTTCACGGGAGCGTGAACAAACAACTCGAGTTGGGTGACGCGGGCGACGAAGAAGAAGAGTGGATCGAGATGGGACAGCAAGCCATCGACGAGCCTTCTGCCGAACCGCCTGCTATCGAAGCCGAATCGCCTGTCGGCAACGAAGAGCTTGTTCAACCGCCCGAGATTGCACAGGCTATTCAGCAAAACAAGGATCCGCCGGAGCAGGAAGCTTCAGTAAATCAAGGTCGCGTATTGCGAAATCGAGAGCTACTGCAAAGACCGAGGTGGATGGTCGACTACTATGCAGTTTATTTTGCGAAATACAGTGCACCGCAAAATTACGACGAGAGCCGTCGAAGAAGAGTTGATGGCAAACGAAGCGAACATTACTTGGGTCATCGTACCAAGGGATCAAGCGAAGAAGGCGATAGACTCCAAGTGGGTGTTTAAATCCATTCAGGACGCGGACGGGACTGTGCGTTGTTATAAAGCTAGGCTCTGCGCCAGAGGCTTTCTGCAAGAGAAAGCGTTGGCGGTTTCCGCCGATCCGATCGTTCGACTCGAATCTGTGAAGTTAGGAGAGGAAAAGCTGTGCGTCGCACCATATCGAGTAGCTGTGAGATCCCTTATGTTTCTCGTCACCGTTACGAGCCCGGATATCTCGTATGCCGTGAACACGGCGAGCAAGTTCCTTAACCAACCGAGCGAGATTCACTGGCGAGCGGTGAAGTGCATTCTCGCATTCCTAGTCGGTACCAAAGAAGTAGGTATAATGTACAGAAGCGGCGGAAGAGAGCCACATCTGACGGGATATTCAGATTTACACTGGCAAACGGTCCAGTAACGTGGAGCTCTCAGAGACAAAAGATGGTCGTTCTGAGTACTACGGAAGCGGAATTCGTCGCTGCATCGGCTGCAGCAAAAGAAACAGTGTGGCTGAGGAGATGTGGATAAGATCGGACGTCAATGTCAAAAAGCAACATCGCTGTGTGTTGACAATCAGAGCACGATACGTCTAGCCAAGAATCGTGAGTTCCATAAGCGAACTAAACATATCGACATCCGATATCATCAGCTACGAGAAATCGCCGAAGCAAAGATTGTGTGCATTAACTATACACCGTCGGAAACACAACGCGCGGACATTTTCACAAAGGAGTTTCCTCAATCTGAGCGAAAGCATTGGACTTTGCGAGTGTTAAATTTAAAGTTTCTATTTCATTTGTTGAAGGCCTGCGTGCCATGCTAGCTAGTTAATAGTGTCGTCGTCAAGCTCCCGCTAAGACGTCGCTTTACTTTTCAATAAAAGTGTCTTTGTGTTAAACGACTCTCTTATTCCCTCGACACCTTCCCATCTCACTTTTTTAGGCTGTGACTACGAAAACGAGGACTCATACTCACCATACTTTAACACTTATAAGGAGTTTTATCAATTTACTTGTGGGACTCCGTTTCCGAATATAGTTCCCAGTGTAAACCGCCTTCGCTCAGAATGAGGGTGATAATTCGGATTCAAGGATTAAACATCGTGCAGTTTCTACGAGAGATCGGTTCTTTTCCTCAGCTACTCCATTTTTCTCTGATTTATTTCCGGCCGTTAATCTTCCCCGGATCCCATGACTTCAGAATATTTAGTTCCTTCTTATTATAGCTTTGGAGACAATTCACCTTTACTCCGTGTTGCTTCTCAATAAGTTCTCTAAAATCAGCGACTTCTTTCGGGACGGCACTCTTGTTCCTGATAAATCTTACCTCGCACCACCGTCACGAGTCGTCGAAAAAAATCTTGGTATACTGAGATTTTCTGTTTGACCACACTCTTATTGACCAGCATCCGTCGAGTGCATGATATCGCTGATGTTAGTGTCTTTTTTCGATTCTTTTGGAATCGTAGGTCATATCATCTTACTTCGGATGCAGATCTCACAATCAAAATCTTCATAGTTGTTGGTAATTTTCAATCCCTGAATCATCCCATACCTGACAACTTCACGCAGATTCCTTAGGTTCAGATATCTCAGTTTGATCATTGTCTTGATTGACATTTCTACAATAATCCGGTTTCACGCATTGAACATAATATAAACTATATATTCGATCCGCTATCTTCATCGCATCGCCGGTTTTGTCGTTCTCTTTGACCGTTTTCGATTAAAACACGGCACGAAAACTATCATCGGTAATTTTTCCAACGGAAATCAGATTAGTACATAAATCTGGTATCTAAAGTGCATCTTTTTTTTGTATATTTCCGTTCCGTATACGTCTAAAACGAATTTTGCAAATCCATTTACTTTTATGATCGTGCGCGCACTGGTCGCCAAGTTGAGGACACCGTTTCACTCACTCTAGTATCGACAGAGATGAGAAGAACAGCCACTGTCAACGCATCCCATTTTGTCACTGTCCTCATACTTTTTCAGAAAAGCTAAGTACTGAAAATTAAACGAGTTCCGGGTTTGGACCGTGTCAAAATTCGAGTGAGGGCTCGACGTTTCGCTCGCCATCGTAGGGAGCTTCTTCAGGAGGAAGGGAAGAAAGATCAAGGTTACCCGACGTGTAAACCACGCTAGAGGCCAAGAGCGATCTTCGAAGATCGGGTGTAACACGATAAGTGAAACATAGACGTTTAACATGGTAAATCAGTTTTTCCGTGCGCATTGCTTCCCTAATTATTTTAGGAAAAAATGTTTCAAATAAATGTTGTAAAGCATAAAATTCTACATCCGAATCAATAAACAAAATTCATTTTGAGTACTTCATAACTGCAGAAATTAAATTTGAAAATTCACGTAAATTCAATTTAATAGTAATAGCCATGGAATTAAAAACAAGAGATGAACAAATGCGTAACGTTTTATACGTCAAATTATTAGTATTTATTTTGACCAACTGTGATATTAAATCAATATTAGGGTTTATTATTATCAAAAATGAATAATTATTCAGATGAAGAAAAGTTGCAAATAATTAAAATGGCATTATTCTGGCCATAGTTTGCGACTAATTCGTGACTATATTAGCGCTATTTGGCAGCATCATGATATTCCTAGTACGGCAACTATTCAGAGGTTTATAGTAAAGTTTGAAAAGACAGGAACACTAAATTTCAAGAAAGAAATAAATGAAAGAATTTATAACAATGAAGAAACTATTCTTGCTTTAATAGAACTGGAGCCAACGATGAGTGTGCGGGAAAGTTCCAGAGAACTAAATATAAATTTTATGAAAGTGCATAGAATTCTCAAAAAACATAAATATATTTTTTTTAAATTTCAAAACCACCAAAATATTTTGGAACGAGATTTTGAACTGCGTGCCTCATTCTGTGAAGTAATGATGGAGAAATCTAATTGTAACAGAGAATTTTTAAGTAGTATTTTATGGGGTAGGTGGCACAGTGGTATCGAGTCGGCCTGTGGATCTTGAGAACCCTGGTTCGATCCCCACAGCCGACCAACAATTTTCACCAATTTAAATCTACCCCTGTGGCTCCCTCCCCACTAATATCTTTGAGGGCCGTGATTTGACGGCTGGTAACCGCACTTCACGCGAAAAAATATATCACTTACCGAGATCTGCTTAGGCAGAGTGCCACACCCAGTAATGGGTAAATGGCGTGATGATATATTTATTTATTTATTTTATTCACAGATGAATGCACATTTACCATGAATGGCGAACCAAACTGTCATAATTATCGATACTGGTCACAAAATAATCCACATAATATTGTAGAATCGAGGACACAATATCGTCATTCTGTCAATGTGTGGGCAGGAATTTTTGGTGATAAAATCATTGGCTCATTCTTCATCCAACGAATAAATTCAGCATCATATTTGAATTTATTAATTAATGCTGTTGGACCACAAATTGATGAAACAAACAAAGAAAATGTGTGGTTCCAGCATGATGGCTGCCCTGCACATAGCACTAGAGAAGTTGTGGAGTATCTAAACCATGTATTTCCTGAAAGCTGGATAGGACGAAATGGACCAGTTAACTGGCCAGCACGGTCGCCAGATTTAAATCCGTGCGATTTTTTTTTACGGGGCCATTTAAAATCTTATGTTTATAAAAAAAGATACCAGAATTTAGAAGAACTTAAAAATGCTATATTACACGAATGCCAGAAAATAAATAATCGACAATTAAGTAATGCTCGAGAAAGCTTCTACAACAGATTAGGTTATTGTTTAGCTCAAAACGGTGGACTATTTGAACATCTAAATTAACAATTTAAGAATATTTAGTTTGTTGATGTTTTTATTGAATTAAATTGATGTTACATTAATTAATTTGTTAAATAACAACCTACCTTAAATATTTTATCAAGTTTATTATTTTATTATTCTTAAATAATAAATCTAAAAAATATTTTGCCTTATTATTATTAAATTTTTATTTAGAAAATAATTATTTAGTACGTAAAAATGATTTTGACAATTTATTCTGACATTGACGTATAAAACGTTACGCATTTGTTCATCTCTTGTTTTTAATTCCATGGCTATTACTATTAAATTGAAATTACGTGAATTTTCTAATTTAATTTCTGCAGTTATGAAGTAGTCAAAATGAATTTTGTTCATTGATTCGGATGTAGAATTTTATGCTTTACAACATTTATTTGAAACATTTTCTCCTAAAATAATTAGGGAAGCAATGCGCACGGAAAAACTGATTTGCCATGTTAAACGCCTGTTTCACTTTTAGTGTTACACCCGGTATATATTTCTCAATGGAACTAAAAATATATTATCAGATTATGCGTGGTATTAAATCTAAAGTAAAAGACATTTATAATGAACTCTCGTTAAATACGACATATTACTTCTCACTGCGACATGGCTTAATGAGGGTATATTTGATGCTGAAATTTGTGATATGAACAAATACTATATTTATCGTAGAGAACGTAATGATCCCAATAAATCTCAAGGTGATGGTGTGATGATATTAATATCTAAAAAATAAAAATGTAGAGTTCAAAGTAAATGGAATTCATCTGCCGAAGACTTGTGGGCGACTGTTTACGTTAATAACAATAAAAAAGTACATTTATGCTGTGTATATATTCCCCTCTCATCGTGCCCAAGTGTATATGAGGATCATTTAAAAAAACTATGCGACGTCAATCTCCAACATCCAGATGACATATTTTTTATTGCGGATGACTACAACTTACCTAACCTAGAATGGTCATTGAATAATAATAACAATTTTGATCCCATTTCATACTCACGAAATATAATTGTATGTAATCTAATAAATACGTTAAACTTATGTAACGTGTATCAATATAATGGTATTTCTAATTGTAATCAATTTTTTTTAGATCTAATATTATGTCCACTATATTGCAAAATAACTACTACTGAATTTCCAATTAGCACAGTTGATGTATACCGTCCACCATTAATTTCAGAATTGTACTTGAGTAAATTTTTATCCCTCAGTAATAATAATAATTGTAAAATTTTTAATTTTTTTAAAACAAATTATGAAGAATTGATATATAAATTATCCTGCATAAATTGAAATATTCGTCTTAAATTTTCAAATGTTAATGATAATATTGATTGTTTTTATAGTATACTTCTATGTTTATTTGACATGTATGTTTCGAGAAAGGATTGCAAAAAGTCTTCCTAACCTATATGGTTTAGCAAACTTCTAATTAAAAGCATAAAAGAAACGAATAAATTCCATTCCAAATGAAAAAAAATATAAAAATATTTCCGATTACAATTCTTTCAATGCTCTTCGTAAAAGAGTTAAATTATTGATTAAAAGTAATAACAAAGAATGTATTTGAAAAATAGAGAACAACATTAAAACAAAATCAAAAGCGTTCTGGAATTATACTAAAACTCTAAATAAAAAAATTCTCTTCATAGTGTAACTACTTACAACAACAAAGAAGCAACAGATGGAAATATTATTTGCAATCTTTTTGCTGAACATTTTGAATCGGTTTATGTAAATAACCAGACTTTTCAGGATGAAACAATATGAGTAACATAAATACCAACATAAACATAGGCACTATATTAATAACCAAGGATGAAATTTTATTCAGGGTACAAAATTTAGATGTTTCTAAAGGATGTAGTCCTGATGGAATTTCTCCTCGATTTATTCGAACATGTGCAATTTATTTAGTAGATCCATTGTTTACAATTTTCAATCATTCTTTAAAATCTGGTGTGTATTCAGGCGAATGGACAATCTCTCATGTAACACCTACATTTAAGTCTGGTAATTTAAATAATGCTTCAAATTATAGACCTATATCTATTATGTCTACATTTGTAAAAATATTAAAAGCTATTGTTACAGACAAATTGAAAAGTGATTTAATTAATTATATTATACCTGAACAAAACGGTTTTTGTGAAAGGAAATCGGTACTTACTAACCAATCTCATACTCTTTACTGAATTTATTTGTTCAAATTTAAATAAACGTATCAACGGCCATGGCTCAACTCGTTGGAACTGATCTATGCGATAACGCAAGTTAAACAACGTTGCGCGCGGGGAGTATTTGGATGGGTGACCGTCCCGAGAAACCCGCGTTGCTGTTGACTCTAAAATCTAAAACGCAGGATCAAGGCGTAATGGCGGCATATGACCTTAGCAGTTGGTCCGCCAGGAAGCCAGAATAAATAAAAAAAAATACGTACTCAAGTTGATGTCATATATACTGAGTTCAGTAAGGCGTTCGATTGTATTAGTCACGATATCTTATTATTTAAATTAGCTTACATTGGTATTCATGGATCTCTTTTGAGATGGATTCAATCCTATATTAAAAATAGGTCACAACTAGTTGTATGTACTGGTTTTAAATCTCGGCCTATAGTGGTAACATCCGGAGTACCACAAGGATCACACTTAGGCCCCTTGCTTTTCAACCTATATATAAATGATATCTCAGTGAGCTTAAAAAATAGAAAATATTTATTGTTTGCCGATGATTTGAGATTTTACAAATCAATTAATAGTATTCATGATTGTGATCTCCTACAAGAAGACCTGGCTAATCTATGTAAATAGTGTGCAGTTAATCAAATGAGTCTTAATTTAAAAAAATGTAATGTTGTAAGTTTCACTAGAAACAAAAAGAAAATACATAGCAATTATGACATAAATGGTATCTACATTGAACGTAAAACATCGACTGGAGATTTCGGGATTATGTATGATTTAAAACTACTTTTTAATGAACATGTTGATTTTATTGTATCAAAAGTTTATAAACTTCTTGGGTTTATACTACGAATAGCTTCCCTCTTTAAAAAACCTGAATCATATATTATATTATATAATGCTATTGTACGATGTCAACTTGAATACCTAACATGTATTTCGAATCCATTTTATTACAAAAATGTAAAAATGATTGAGTCAATTCAAAAGAAATTTGTTTATGTACTATGTAATAAATTTAAATTACCTTAAATTGATTACTGTACCACTTTAAAATGTCTGAATATGATATCTTTAGAAAATGAAGAGTTATTAACGATATGATGCTCCTCTACAAAGCAATTAATTTTATTATTGGTGCTAAACTTTTCATACATTTAATAAATTACAATGTACCAAGCAAAGTCACTAGATCTCACTTTTTATTTAAAATATGTAACTGCAGTACTAACTGTTATAAACATTCTCTTGTTAATAGAGCCATGTTAACTTATAACACAGTTTTTCAACAACTGGACATTTTCTACCTTAATAAAAATATATTTAGAACTCTACTAAAAGAAGAGTTTTGTAACTAAAACGTAACAGTGTTACTATTAATTAATATATAGTTTAACATGTAATTTTTTTAATGTAATTGTGGTAACCCATTATTGGTCTTTTGGACTGTTAGTTTCCTGAATAGGAAATAAAATAAATAAAATATAAACAAACAATAGAAGACAAAATTATTGAAGGACAAATCAATGAAGTTAGAGTTCATTGACCAAGCATGTGCTCTCTGAATAATTAAATTAAGAAAAATAGCAATACGCCGAATCCGCTCAAATTTAACTGTTTCTATCAATTTGCACAGATATAAGGCATTAACTTTTATGTGGAGCTGATTTTGGCAATAGTAGGCGCTGTGGCCGAGCGTGTTAAGGCACATCTCTTAACATACTGTGACGTCACCCGAACCAAGGTTTGTCAGTTCGAATCCGCCTGTCGACAATGTGTGATTTGTCGTAAAATATAAAAATACAGTTACATGTATTTATCAAACTCGGGCGCTATAAGTTAGTCACTTATACGCCTTAAATAATATAGCATATGACTACGAAAACCGACAGTACGGCAGTGTAAAAACTGCGGCTCGGTGTGTCCGGTAGACCCAGGCCCGATTTGGGTTGTAGCGCCACGGATAATGATGATGATCTTCGCAATATCTTCTAGGGAATTAATGTAATGTTTTTTTAATGCACCCTTATTCATGGTACTAACAATTACACGCCCGTCCATTGTCCAAACGTTCTTGTAAGAAAATTTCTCAGTGGCTGCCTTAAGTGTACTAAGCCTAGATTTGATCAGATCTTCAAGTATGGTTATACCAGAGTTTTTAAAGCAGTTTTTTGTTGTTGAAAACTTTTTGGCGAGAACGGTAACTCACAAATTTAACAATTACCGGTCGTGTAGTATTACTTGGAGATGGCTTACCCAGTTTATGGCATCGATTAATTTCATGGAGAGAAATATCTATATATATATATATATATATATATATATATATATATATATATATATATATATATATATATATATATATATATATATATACACGTATTTATTAAGTAGAAGAGGCACGTCATCAAAATTTGTAACTAGAATAATGACGTCAAAAGCGGCTACGTTTATAGGGCACACTAAAAAAAATTAAAAATCAAAATGTAATGTGTGTTGCATAAATGTATAATAAATTTTTAAAACACTTTAAAATTAGAAATGATAATTGTAATTGATATATAAAATTTGTAGTAGGGCCTAGTAGGATTTTAAATAATAAGAACATAAACTTATATTTACATATTGCATAAAATTATTTATTGAAAATACAAAAAACGTAATAACGTGAAAATAAATTTGAGTATCGTTGTCACGAGTCACTGCTATCTTCGTCGCTTTCTTCTTCGGAGCTGTCGTCCTCGGCGTTTATTGAAATTATCAGCGGTGCAATGTCCTCCTGATCGAGGAATACCTCTCGATCGTACCACTTTTTAATTTCTTGGACAGTGTGGTCCACTGTATTTTTCCACACTGTTGGAGTTACGGTGTTCAGCGCTTCTGCCCACATAGCCAAAGTTTGACTGTCACCGTAACCATCGCGGCCTATGTGTTTATTGTAATAAGTTTTGGAAATGCCCCAGATATTTTCAATAGCATTGAAAATGCAGTGGTACGGCGGCAAACGTAGAACCCGGTGACCACATTCCAGTGCATATTCATCAATTATATGTTTCTCTTCAATTTTATGTCTACAATACAAATAAGAAATGTTACATTATTTTTCTGTTCAACATTTGTTAAGAGAAATATAAATTCAACTTACTCTGCTGCTAGATCAAGTAGTTCCCTTTTAAACATACATTGACTAGAATCAATGTTATGTTCTGTAAGCCAATTTTTTATGTTGGGCTTAGTCCAATTTTCACGCGGATTTTTTCTTCTATCTTACTGTGATAGGACGCATTGTCCATAATTATAATGGATGGTCCCTCCAAATTCGGAATGAGTTGTTCCTTGAACCATTTTATAAAATTGTCATGGTTCATTTCCCCATGGTAATCATCAGCCTTTGTCTTAGAAGTAAAAATTAAAGATGCATTAAGAACCCAACCGTCTTCCGTGCCAGCATGAAGAATGATGTACCTATGAATATTAAAAAAAGTTTTAATACTTTGATCGAATAATAGACCAGTTGCATTGACTAACTAACCTTTTTCCTTCAGACGTTGTTTTCCGTTTCACGCTTCTTACGTCCACGTCTTGCAAACTTCGGCGAGCAGATCCTTTTCGAAAAATCCACGTTTCGTCTAAGAAGACAAATTTATGTGGCGTTGAATCATTAAAATTTCTCATAAAATTTGTTAGAAAAAATATTCTTTTCGACACAATATGTGGCAGCTCATATATGGCCCGTCTGTTGTCGTCCTGCTTCCATGAAAATCCAATGTTTCGCAATACCTTGGTTATACTGGAAAGCGATCCGTGAAAAATGTCTCTAGATTTTAATACTGCAAGCAATGTTTTGCCAGTCACGTGTGATTCTAGAAAGAAAACATATTTATTATCATTTTTATTATTATAAAACGTCATTATTAATAAACTTACTGTTTGCGTACATCTCGTAAATCACGTTTCTTATTGCAGTTTCAATAAATGAATTAACTTCAGTCACTGGTCTTGCTCTCTTCTTGGGTTTCTTCGGCGACGATAGCTGTTCGCCTCTTGCAATTTTTCCAGATATTTTATGGACAACTGATTTTGATATTTGCAGGCTATCTGCTGCTCTCTATAAATGCATAATTGATTTAAATTTAGATAACAACAAGTAAAAGTTATAAACATACCTCCTGAACAGCATTTAACGGTAGCAGGGGCCCACCATGTGCCAGCTCTTTTTCAAAATATGCAATTACATTTGCAATAAGCATTTGCGACTGCTTGGATAATGCTTTAGGCATTATTATTAGGTTATGTAAAACCACAATACACCAAAAGACTCAAATAAAACAGTGAAAACGAAAATCACAATTGAACACTCAAAGGAATGAAGTGACGGTTAACCACAGATTATTATGAAATAAATAACTAAAACAACGAAGCACAACTCGAACAACAGTTACTGTTTGTATTGAAAAATACAGATTTGATACGCAACAAGGCAACAGTAATGAAATTCGAAGCAAAAACAACGATTAAAGTAAACTAGTGTTGATCACACGGAACGGACAAAAGCAGATGACAGATGTAATCACGCGGTTTAGACTATAAGTGTAAACGTGACCGTTTACAGTTCCAGTAGTACCAACGTGTGGTGAAAAAATTAACTACAATTATTTTAAATAATTAAAATTTTATTAAAAACATTACGTTCAATTTTTTAATAATTGTAAATTTAATTAAAATGCATTTTTCTTATAGTATGCAAAAAAAGCATTTATTTTGTTCTCTTTTCTAATCATAAACATCACTCGGGCAATACTACAAGTTTTTTTTCGTTTTGTAAGGTTTTGATGACGTGCCTCTTCTGCTTAATAAATACGTGTATATATATATATATATATATATATATATATATATATATATATATATATATATATATATATATATATTTATATATATATATATATATATATATATATATATATATATATATATATTTATATATATATATATATATATATATATATATATATATATATATATATATTCCTCAGGAAGACCGAATATGCGGAAATTGTTGCGTCTCATGTATTGTTCAAGATCGTCGGTATTTTTCTCCGCAATCACACACTTCTTTTTTAAAACACTGTTTTCCTCTTTTAATGATTCTATTTCATTACAGCTACTTTCACTTCCTCCATAATCATCTCCACAAAGTCTTTATTTTGACCTAGTTTAGATAATGATGAACTAATCTATTTTGTTCTCTTTTCTAATCATAAACATCACTCGGGCAATACTACAAGTTTTTTTTCGTTTTGTAAGGTTTTGATGACGTGCCTCTTCTGCTTAATAAATACGTGTATATATATATATATATATATATATATATATATATATATATTCCTCAGGAAGACCGAATATGCGGAAATTGTTGCGTCTCATGTATTGTTCAAGATCGTCGGTATTTTTCTCCGCAATCACACACTTCTTTTTTAAAACACTGTTTTCCTCTTTTAATGATTCTATTTCATTACAGCTACTTTCACTTCCTCCATAATCATCTCCACAAAGTCTTTATTTTGACCTAGTTTAGATAATGATGAACTAATCATAGTAATTGTATCGGAATCTACACGTGTAAGCATTTTGATATATTTTTACGACTATAAATATCACTATAAAAAGTTCAAAATTTATTTAAACAACAGCTCATATCATTGTACATATATGTATACATACATATATATATATATATATATATATATATATATATACATATATATATATATATATATATATATATATATAAAATATAAATATATATATAAAATATAAATAAATATATCTTCCGTCATATCACGGCCTCCAAAGATATTAGTGGAGGAGGAGCCACAGGGGTAGATTTTTTAAATTGGTGAAAATTGTTTGTCGGCTGTGGGGATTGAACCAGGGTTCTCAAGATCCACATGCCGACTCGATACCACTGAGCCATATATATATATATATATATATATATATATATATATATATATATATATATATATATATATATATATATATATATATATATGTACATATATATACATATATATACATATACATATATATTTACATATGTATATATATATATACATATATATATACATATACATATATATTTACATATATATATATATATATATATATATATATGTATATACATATATATACATATATTTATATATATATATATATATATATATATATATATATATGTATATACATATATATACATATATTTATATATATATATATATATATATATATATATATATATATATATATATATATAATTATATATCCTACATTACATAAAATATAAAAAAATGATGAAGTACAAGACAAAAAAGAAAACGAAATGAAAGATATGAATAAATAACTGCAACAAATTTATGTCGAATTAAAACTTCCCTAATGTTTCTATTAGTACTTCGTGACTTACTTCGTCGAAAGTAATAGGTCAGTATAGATTAGTTTGGGCACTGTTTTCAAAAAGTATTTGTTACATCATTAAAAAAAGTAGTTAGGTTATGTTTTTCAGTAAGGAAGCTATGCTGTTCAACGAAAATTATAGATTTTACATGTAGAAAAATCCTGTTATATATTACTATTTTAAAAACTGATACGGATATTGAAATTTTTGTCTTATCATTTAAAGAGTCTATATATTTTCCTAGACTAGAACCTTTGTTTTCATTTTGCAAATATATGTTGCAATACTGTTATCTTAATGATTTTGTTGGATTTTACCAGAGAAAACTACTGTCTTTGACCAGATATTTTTTAATTGGTGATAGGTATTATTAAAATTAATTCATTGATAAAAGTATCAATATTTAATTGTGAAATAACAGACTAAAATATTATATTAGCTATACAAATTATTTCTGGGATGTGTCTACGGAGCCATAAAAAATGTTGTAACAAAGAATTTTTTTTTAAATAACGCTTTATTGATTTTAAACTTGCCGAGAAACATAATATTGTTACTTATTATCTATATTTTGTATGCTTTTATAATGAACGTGTCCTCCTTTTGCTTTGATAATACTTTTAACTCTTATAGGCATTGGGTTAATTAGATTTTGACAATTTTCTTTCTAATGTTGATAATGAAACTAGACTCTCATTATAACACAGATAATATTGGGTTTTGTTGTATAATCCATCTTTGAGATCCGTCTTCTGGTCTTTCCAAAACAAAGATTTCAATTTTGTTGAAAAAATGTTATTACTTTTTTTAGACCTGACAAGGGGCGGGATCTTGTTGAAAAATAGCCCCAATGAGGCAGACATCTTTCTGAGCTCTGTAATTATTCGATCAAAATTTTAATATATTGATGTGAATACATCATGCCTGAGACTGGCACTAAAGGTCCGATGCTATAATAAGTAGAACGTCCCCAGCATATCTTCTTCAATGGATGCTTTATTATCTATTCTAAGTGAGCAGGAGGAACTGGCTTACCAACAGATCGACGCACAAACTATACGTGTTGTCCCTGTACAACCAAAATATGGTTCATTAGTGCAAAGAACTTTTGTCGAGTCATCAGTATACATATTTATTTGTCCAAATTATGTGCTTCTTCAATATGGTGCTGATTAGAACCTGCTTATGAATGGACTTCCTTGCCGGCCTATCAGCATCAAGAAATCGTCTTGGAACTGTAAACATGTCTACATTAATTCCAGACTCATGAAGTTCCCTGTTAAGGTCAACTGCACTCAACCGTGGATAAATTTTACTTTACATACCAAAAGTTGATCATCCTTGGCTGTTGTTTTGTTTTGTACTACATTTCTCTTTTATCTTAACGACCACCCCTCCCGTTTTCGTTTTTGTTTAACAATCCTGCTAATACGGTGAAACCCAAAGTGATCTATATTGACCCCGAGGAGTTTATGACTATCTGCCATGTAAGCGAAAAAATAAAATTGGTGACCTATAAGATGTAATCTCATTTAAGCAATGAATGCAATAATCCACATACACAGATAGATTTGCTGCTTAGTTTTTACGTGACAAACATAACAAACAGACCGACAGTACACGACGATCTTATACAAACTTATTTTCACAAATATAATGTTAGTAGCGAAATAGAGATTTTATAGTGCACTATTTTATTCTATTCAATTATATATTAATTAAATTGAAATTAATTACGTAGTAATTTATTTAGTATATTTCATAAAATTGTGTAAGTATTAGTTAGGCTGTTAGCTTTGTGATCATTTTGAACTTGTAAAAACTTTCACATAATGGTACCAATATCACCAAGTTACTCTCATACTTGCAGTACAAATTATTTTCCATTCTTGTTTTAGAGTTTCACAAAGATAGGGCAGGAAAAATCTGAGTAGTAGATTACATGAATCTCTTCAATTACTTATTTACGTAGTAAACCAAATCCGAAACAATGCGTTGAATACGCGGCTATTTGCGTAGTTGTGTAAAAAATGACTAGAACTTTCATCAATTACTACTTCACACTGAAATACGCTGGCTGTCGAAGGGCTTATATTTGACCAGATTTTTGCACTTTTGAGTCTGCATTAGAGTTTTTGGGTACTAAAGATACAATTTTATAAGAAAATTTTATCAATTGGACACCAGGCATTGCCTATTTAACAGATTTGATTACTAAATTTAATTAAGGGTACTTCCAGTTTGTTACTTCAATAGCTCAGGTTTAAAAAATCAAACCAAAAACTAAATGGAAAATATATTATTCCCAACAACAACAAAATACACAAGAGAGTGAGTAAGTGGCCTGTAACAATTCTAAATGTAATTCAAAACTAAAATCTAAAAATTCAGATAGTAACAACCAAAACCAAATAATAAACAAAACGAAAAAGAAAAACTAAACCCAAATAAGACAATGGAAAACGACCACAACTGCTAGTGAATTCCAAAGTCAACAATAAATCAATAAACATAAATTATACACACGACCAACCAAATATCAACAAATTACGATAAACTCAACCAAACAAACAATACGATGTAGATCTGAAAGGAATCACATATAAAATAATAGACTAACAACCCAGTTTAACTAACGCTTAAATAGCCAACAAAATACAGTTTAATTCACAAAATATTACTATAACCAAGTGTTATAAACAATATGAAACCTAAGTAACAAACAATAAATGTTACTTGGTTTAAACACGGAGCAATACACGAACGATGCTATCTAACAAGCGAACGCAACTCGAATATCGCCCCCTCTCTACTGTTCAGCGCTTACACGCTTTGTATCCAGGAGAAGGGGTACTTTGGAATGCTGTGACGTCGGCGTTGCCATAGTAACGGGTCGAACGGCGCACACGTCAGCAACGCGTGTACAAACAAGTTAGTCTCGCGTCCTCGCGGACTAAAGTTTTGGTAACAATTGGACGCGCTAAACAGAAAGAAGTTTTGACTACCTTTCTATTCTAAACACAGATACAAGGTAACAGCCTAAATTTGATCCATCATTTCAGTGTTTCTTGGCAGAATGAAGTTAATGAATCAAAACATTGGATGGCGTGAATTTTCCCAGTTTCTCAATTTTTCACAAACTGCCAGGAGGATGACGTTACAACCTACGTTGAACATTTAAATGCTCTCTATTCAGCTTTTAAAACTAGGTTTGAGAATGTTTTGACACTGGTAATACCACAGTGAATAATGGAGCAATATGGTGACATTCAAGAAACTGATGTTACATTATAAGAGGAACTGTTCCGAATAAGCACTAACGAAGAACTTAAGGTACAGTTTAGCAATGGACTTCAGCAATTCTGGCTTCAAAAAGACATACCTGTTACTTATCCCGTATTATGGAATATTGCGAGAAAGTTTTTAATTGCTTTTCCATTTTCATATCTAGTGGAAAGGGATTTCAACGCGGTTGCCAATCTCCTAACAAAAAAACAGAAAACAGAATGGACATTACTAACCGAGGAGATTTGAGATGAAACCTAATTAAATTGATTCCAGATTAAACAAATTGATTATTAAAGCATCAGGTTCATCCGTCCTACTAAACGTATTTATTTGTTGCTTAGCCATTTTACGTAATAGATACTAAATTTTAATTTGGTTTGTTTTATTAGAATTTAAGTAATACATGTAGAAATCTTAATGTGTTTTTTTTTAAGTTTTTC
The DNA here is from genome assembly GCA_947425015.1 of Pterostichus niger. Classification (NCBI taxonomy): domain Eukaryota; kingdom Metazoa; phylum Arthropoda; class Insecta; order Coleoptera; family Carabidae; genus Pterostichus; species Pterostichus niger. The sequence continues at coordinate 14,380,063 of OX380348.1, forward strand.
ACTATACACTTCACTATAGTTGGAAATTTAAATCTTTAAATTTGAGTATCACTATACCAACTGTAATAAACATATTTGAACTTGATGAATTTGCAAATATTAAATATTAGGTCAGCAGGGGGTCCCGGAAACCGAAAAACATGGCAAGTGGGCTACGAAACAAAAAAGTTTGGGAACCTTTGTGCTAATAGATACTAGACCGACTCCAACATTCTTTGCCATTTTCCGTTTAATCATGGATATGTTTTTGGCATATTTAATTATCTGTTCGCGCATTCTTAATAATATATCTATGTCTAATATCAATTATGCACTAAACTAGAGCCTTCGATCACTTTGCCTATGTAAGTCTAAATTGTAACAAAAGACTCACCAATATAACCTTAAAATTAGGTCCCGCAATCATATATGATGACTGACAAGTTACAAAAGCATTGCCAGCATAAAAGTGTCCCCAAATAGTTGTCAGAATATTCTACTAGAATAAATTGAAATAAATGTAGCTGCAGCTGATATATTGGTAAATGAAGTGAACAAATCTCCGCGACCATTTATCTTGAAGAACCTTAAGACGAAGAAATAATAAAACGTGATGTTAACGATATTTAACTATTGTCATAATTTACCTAATTTTTCATGCCAGGATATATTTTCAAAGTATCAGTGATTGTTCAAAGTTTGTACAATTTTGAATTAGCATATCAGAAGTGGTGTGTAAGGGTGGACGCAACTCCTCCAAATGTCAACCTCACCTCCTAGTGGTACACCCTGGATAACGCGAACGAGGCTCTGGCGACCGAATCTAGGCGGTATAACCTACAACTATACGAATGACGAACACCCTAGTCAGGCCGGGTCGAAGGCCGGAAGGTAGCAGCCCTATCATCGACCTCGGAAGCAGCGGGCCAATCACCTACTCTTCTTAAATCAACTGATTCCTGAAACCTCCAAGAGAAATAGCCGGACGGATACTATGAGGACGACCTTTGACTTGAAACACCGGACACGAATTGGAACATGGAATGTCAGACCCCTACTTGAATCCTCGAAATTAGCCCAGACAGCGAAAGAAATGAAAAGCTATAACATCCAAATACTTGGACTTAGTGAAGTAAGATGGCCGGAAAGCGGGGAACATACAATACACAACGGCACAACCCTACTGTTCTCCGGAAAGAAACAAGATGAGCCAAAAGAAAGCGGAGTTGGAATACTGCTCACAAGTAATGCCAAAAAGAGCTTAATTAGCTGGCAGCCTATCTCGGATCGCATCATATTAGCACGATTCAAAACTAGAGTTAGAAATGTATCACTGGTACAGTGCTATGCACCTACGGACCCTTCAGATGACGACATAAAAGATACATTTTATAACGAACTGGATCAAGTGCTGAATAACAATATCGCTAGAGGTGATATAAAGATCATGTTAGGTGACCTAAACGCAAAAATTGGCTGCGACAACACTAATTGCGAACAAATTATGGGGAAAAATGGAGTTGGTACGCAAAATAACAATGGAGAACGTTTTGTTGACCTCTGCCAAAGAAATAATTTAGTAATAGGTGGATCCATATTCATACACAAGACAATACACAAAGTCACCTGGGTATCACCAGACGGAGTCACCCAAAATCAAATTGACCACATCACCATCGACAAAAAGTGGCAAAGATCACTCCTTGATGTTAGAAACCGGCGAGGGGCGGATGTAGCCAGCGACCACCACCTACTGATAGGTGAAATTAGACTCAAAATAAGCTCAAACAGACTAAAGAAAAATGGCAATGTTACAAAACGGAAAAAACTCAACACCGAGAAATTACAATACCCGCACGTGGCCAAACAGCTACATAAAAGAATTGATGAAAAGATGAAACTATTCCAAGAAGATTCCTCAACGAATAATGCGAGTAGATGGGAGTATATTAGGGAAAACATAAATGAGGCTGCAGAGGATATCCTAGGCGTCAAGCAAAGATCCCAGAAGGACTGGATATCCGATGATACCTGGAACAAAATAAAGAAAAGGAAGGAAATCAAAGAAGAACTTGTGACAGCTGCAACGCGAAACAAGAAACGTCTCGCGGGGGAAAAATACAAACTCGCAAACCTACAAGTCAAACGAGGGGCTAGAAGGGACAAAAGAAAATGGGCAGACGAACTTGCCACCCAAGCAGAGAATGCGGCACTCTCTCATAATTCTAGAGAACTATACCGTATCACCAAAACTTTATCCAAGAAAAACTACACAAACAACCTACCAATAAAAGATAAAAGTGGAAACTCGTTGACAAATGAAAATGATGAACTCAGCCGATGGAAAGAACACTTTGCAACACTGCTAGAAAACCAAGAAAATCAAGAAGAAATCCAAGGGTCCCCAACGCGTACTATCCGCATGAATACCAACACACCATCAGTAGGTGATATTCAAACAGCGATCCTTAACTTAAATAATCACAAAGCAGCTGATCCTGATAACATACCGGCGGAAATCCTAAAGTGTAACAGCAAATTTTTTGCTGAAATTCTATACCCCACTATAAAAGAAGCTTGGGAAACAGAATGCATACCTAAAGAATGGAAAGAGGGTCTTATTATAAAGTTGCCAAAGAAAGGAAATCTAAGCATATGCGATAATTGGCGTGGTATCACATTGTTAAACACAATAAATAAGATCTTGTCATTTATCATTCTCGACCGAATAGCAGACCACGTGGAACCAAAACTGCGGGCAGAACAAGCAGGCTTCCGTCCAAACCGATCATGCATTGATCATATTAACTCTCTAAGACTAATCATAGAACAATCCGTAGAGTGGCGGGTCCCACTCTACCTATTGTTTATTGATTTTAAGCGTGCTTTCGACAGTCTAAATCAACAAGCAATCTGGAAAATTATGTCATTAAAGGGAATTCCGGAAAAACTCTGTCGACTGACTGCCGAACTATATAATGAAGCTACCTGCCAGGTATCACACAAGGGCAGGGTCACGGAAAAAATAGCTGTTAAAAATGGAGTGAAGCAAGGCTGCCTCCTCTCCCCACTATTATTTAACATGACGCTAGACTGAGTAATGAAGAACGCAAATAAAGAACAACACGGGATACAGTGGGACCTACGAACACGATTGGAAGATATAGACTATGCAGATGATATTTGCCTTCAAGCGCATACACAAAATGATATGCAAACAAAACTGAACAATTTCGTGACAGAGGCAAGAAAAGTAGGACTCAGTATAAATATCGACAAAACCAAAGCAATGCGCATAGGCACAAATAACAATACACCATTTGTTACTGGCAATAAAACAGTACAAGATGTGACAGAATTCTGCTATCTAGGCAGCATAATAACAACATCTGGAGGAACAGACGAAGATATAAACAGCAGAATCAAGAAAGCAAGCCAGGCTTTCGGAATGCTTAACCCAGTCTGGAAATCATCATGCTACTCAAAGCGAACAAAATTGAGAATTTTTAATACAAATGTGAAATCTATATTATTATACGGCTGTCAGACGTGGAAAACCACAAAACAAACCGAGAAAAAACTACAGGTATTTGCGAACAAATGCCTACGGCGCATCATACGAGTCCAGTGGCCAAATTGTATTGCGAACGAAGAGCTCCTAGAAGCAACAAAACAAGAAAAGATACAAACTGAAATAGCGCGAAGGAAATGGAGGTGGATCGGTCATACTCTTAGGCGAGATGGGAACAATATAGCAAAGAGAGCATTAGACTGGAACCCCCAAGGAAGTAGAAGAAAAGGAAGGCCCGTAACGACATGGAAACGCACCATTCTGCAGGAAATTAAAAATTCGGGGAAAACCTGGAATCAAGTCAAGAATATAGCCCAGAATAGAGAAGAATGGCGAAAACTAGCGGAGGCCCTATGCTCCAACTAGGAGTTAAAGGACCATATATATATATATATATATATATATATATATATATATATATATATATATATATATATATATATATATATCAGAAGTAGTCTTGAAGTTTTACCTTCATCTTCGGAATATGTAACATTTAATTTTTAATTAATGGATACGTAAATTTAAAAAAGAGTAATTTAAGAGGAATTAGAAAAATCAAGATCACGTAAAGTCGTGATACATTGAAAATAATTTTGTCACGGTTACGATGAAAAATAAAAATAAATACTAAATAATGTCAATGTCATTGTCATTGTCCAATAATTTCAACAAAAATCTGTATAATCATGTCAGAATTTCACTTACGATATACTCCGTCAGAAATTCTTGAAGCGGCAAGAACGACAATTGGAAATTTGCTGCCAACTAAGTCTAGCGGCCTGTATAAGTATCTTACGAATGATTTTGGAAATGGTGTGTAGACAGAAAAGTAATTCACTATTCTGAAAATGTTCTGTTGGCTTATTTTTCGGAATTGTCCAAAAATATGAAAAGTTCCTCCCTATGGTCCCATTATTCGATGATAAAGTCGTTGCTGAATTTGAAGCAGAATGTTGACATTGGAAAATATTTAAAGCTACGTGCCTTCTTGAATAAACAAGGCGAAGGGTTATAAACCGAAAAAAGCAAAAGTTTTGTCAAATTGTACTATTTCTAAAAATGTTAATAATAATAATCAATAATAATAAAGTTGCTACTTTATGTGCCTAATAATATAAAGAAATACTTTTACATAACAACAAAGACAAAATTAATTGTCATCCAACACTTGGTGAAACAAGGTTTAATAAAAATGTAAAGTAAACACTTGGCTATGTTTCACAAAATTCAGCCTCCAAGTCACCTTATGAGGGCATCGTCAGAGGCTGGCCAGCACAGTTCAGTTAGTAACCATAGACGCGTTTCGCTCTTATTAGAGCTCATCAGTATGGTATAACTCACTTCTTCACCTAGAACAAAGTTCATGTGAAGAAGCTGGTGACGAAGAACTGTGCCAGCAGAGAATAAGATCTCTAACAAACATTTTTATTAAATACTTTTACCTTGGCAATCAAGTCACATAAGTTGTCAATTATGACGTTTGAAAAAAAAGTATTTATCTTCTCCCCTGGTATAAAGATGCAAATAATAATTATCAAATCTTTATCATTTTCATGCATACAAAATAATATTAAATGTTTTGAAACATTTTACTGTTCAGATCTATGTTGCATCACACTGAATTCAATTCAATAAACTGAAATTAGTGTATAACACTATGAACAGCCGACATAATAATAAAGCAATGAATGATAAAACATCTGCACTCTGTCTGTAATATTTCTTCCTGTTAAAAGTAGTGGGGTGAGATAAGGATTGTTCCTTTATCTGAGACGCTGAGTATTCAGCTGTCTACCGACAGCATTTAAAAAATTTCTTAGAAATAGTTGAGCTCATATTTTATCATTTATTTGTATAAATAAATATTAAATTATTCTATTAAATTTTAATTTCAGGAATCACAAATGCTATAATGTGAGCATTAGAATACTAAAAAAAACTGCTTTTATTTAGATGATGAAGTTATAAGTAATCTGTATCTTATATTCTGTAATTTTAAAATAACCTTAGAAATTTAGTTTTGTTTTTTCTATATGGTCGTGTATAAGAAAATAATTGTTTATCTATACTGCCAATTATTTTCTACCTACAAGGGTTTTATATCAACCTTTCGATATTTATGCTAACAAAAAGTCGCGTATGTTGCCTGTGAGCGACTTGTATTAACCTCCCGTAAATTATCTGAAACATTTTGTTTTCAACATTTCTATCTCTAAACGACTTATAAGTAGATATAGCCCCACAAAATTTGATACTTTTACTCTATGTCTACCTCAAAACTTTGCAGTGTACGTAATTACACGAACAAAATGAATAAAACTAAGTGGAGAACAATTTGCCGGAAAGAATTTATACAACCTTACTCAATGTCAATTAGGATAGCCTGATGATAAAAATACAATTTTGCAAAAAAGTCATAAATATCTATCTAGAAAGTACTAAAGTATCTAAAAAGAACTTATATAATTAAAAAGTCCTTATATAATTAAAAAAAAACGTAAATACTGTTTAGATACTGTTCAAGTCTTAAAACACACAAATAGGTACTTTATATACAATATTTGAAATTCGAGTACTTTAGATTGAATTTTTAAAATACTGAAATGTAAGTAGGTATCTACTTAGCAATGTTATTATGTACAACAGTATTTAAGTTAAGTTAAATGATTGTTTCAGTCACTAGCAATGAATGTACATCCGATACAATTTACGCTACCAGCTGCTGTGATGTGTTCCTGTTCCTTTCTGATGCCTGTCGGAACTCCCACTAACGCCATCGTTGTGGAGACTGCTAACATTCGCACAACAGACATGGTGAGTTCGGGTATTTTGCCTATTATCCAATTTTTATTATTTGTAAAATTTTTATATATTTTTACGGATATAGAATTACCGCCCATTTAACAATTCGTTAATCTCGACTGGGTTCACTGATCAACACTAATATGTGAATAAATCCAATTCAACATTAAACTCCATAAATCAAACTTTGTTCACTCGTTATAAGCACCAATTTGACATTTGCAGTTTTGACGGGACATTTTATTTTTATTTTTAAATAATGGATATATTAATGTTTGTTGTATATATATATATATAATGATAATAATAAATGTTTATTTGCATTAAAAAAATTCATACAAAGGAGCAGTAAGTACAATACATTTTGACTAAATTGATTACTTAATCTATAGTTATTTCATTTTACAATATTATTCATTCATAATAAAAGATCTGATTTTGAGAGCAGTATTTACATAATTATAAATATCGTAACTTTTCTTAATTGTGAGGTCAGACAGAAGGGCTTTGTTAATTTTATTATATAGGTAGTTGGTCGTATGTTTTTCCAGGAATTCTTGTCTCGAAGCGTAGAAGATGGGACATTTGAAAAGAAAATGCTGTAGGTCATCCGGTTCGTATCTGTTATATAAAGTACATATAGTTTCTTGAAGGAATTTATGGAGAGATCCTTTGTGGAAAATATGGGTGTTTTTTAAGCTAGCTGTACGTAGTTGGCCTATTAATCTAGTGATTTTATAGGGTAGGTTGAGTGTGAGAAGACTGGAATTGTACAGGTAAGTTTTAAACTCTGGGTTGTATGTGGAATCATTTATTCTTTTTGTGTCTGTGTTGTAGAGGATATTGTTGTAGGATATAAGGATATTTGGCATTTGTTGCTTTAAAAGTATTGGATCTTGCTCATCCCAAACTTGGCGGAAATTAGCAGCATCTAGGGTGTTTAGTAATGCTCTAGTCCAGTTATATCTCAACTGGTTTTCGTCAGAAATTTTTGATTGTTTATTAAGATCGTGTAGCTTGTTGTAACACATCTTTACGTATCTAGTGTCTAGCATTAGCAGAATTTTGTGCCACCAGTTGAGGGTTCCCTTAACAATAAGAACTTCTAGCTTGTCTTTACCAGTTTCTCTTCTGATTATGTAGTTTGGCGTAGTTTTTTGCCAGGTTAAGATATTTTTAAAGAAACTTACTTGCCCTTTTTCAATTCTATCGCAATTAGTGTTTGCCCAAATTTCCGCCGCGTATAGAAGTGAGGGCACTAAAGTCGATTGATATAGGGTGTTGATTGTTTTCCAATTGAAAACTTTTGTCCTGAGAAGAATAGACTTTATACAGCCTGATATCTTGTTGTCTTTCTGTAATGAGCTTTCGACGTGCGCATTAAATAAGCCTGAGGTTTTAAGTGTTAGACCTTTTCCCTGACAGTTATATTTTCTGTTGTTTTTCTTCGGTCTCTGTAAAAGTGCATGATCTGTGTCTTGTTAGGGGTTGATTTTTAGTTATAAATTGTTACAGAATGCAGTACCGACAGTTTTCGATGAATATCTTGCGGAGAGTTTGCGAAAACCACAAGGTCATCAGCGTATTGAAGCGATATAATGTCATTTTGATGGTTTATGCTAATTCCTGACAGGTTGTTGTTTCTGAACGCTGTCTCTAAGTCGGATATATATATTGCGAATGGCAGGGGGCTAGTACACTCTCCTTGGAGTACTCCGTTAGTTATGGCGATTTCCTCAGTTAATGAGTTGTTAACTTTTTCGCTGTACCATTTTATAAAATGATGAGACCATTGTTCTTTTGAAATTTTATTCGGAGAGCTATTTCTCGGAGATAATGATTTTACAATTTTCCAAAATTCAGTTTGATCCTTTATATTGATAAGTTTTTCTTGAGTTTGCTGTTTAAATGTACTTTTATTACGGAATATTTAATTTTTATATTCTTTTTTCGATTTTAGATATTTTTCTAATGCCTGTTCTTCAAAATTGTGCGATTTGGCATCACGCAGATTTTTTTTCATAATTTGTTTGAGTTGTCTGCATGAACTAGTAAACCACGGTTTATTTTTATATGTGTTATTTGTTATATTGATTTTATTTTTTATACCGATCATTTTGGATACTGAGTCAATGGATGTGGTAATGTGATGATAAGCTTCATTTGCGCCGATTGGTGCGGGTTCATCGGATAATTTAATTGCAAGCTCAGATACGTAATCCGACTCCTTATTGGTATTCCAATGTGTCCTTGTAGTTTGTTGCAATGGATTTTTGTGTGTTTTTCCTCTAACTGGATTCTTAAAAATATCTAGCAAAGTTAATTCACATAGGAAGTGATCCGATATTGATATTTCATTTGATACTTTAAAATTGGTGATTAGGTAAAAGGCAGTTATATTTACCCAGATAAAATCGATTGCGCTCTTACCCCGTCCTCCCGCAAAGGTGAAGTTAATAATAATAATAATAATAATAATAATAATAATGCTTTATTCGTTTTAAAGCATGCGCTTTATACAAAAACATTGATAACAGTTTGCAGCAATAGTATACATAGTATAAAAGTAGCAAAATTATAAATATAATACTTATATATAATATACATGAATAACTAATGTTAATAATATTACATGCAAAATTCCATTAGCTGAGCATGCAAGAAGATTTCAACTGGTATTTATTTGAGTCTTTGAGAGTTTGAATATATCAGATTTATTCATTCAAGCAAAAGCTTCTTAAACGCATTGCACTAACCACAAAGTAGAAGATGTTATTTATTTTATTTTTATCTAAATTTGCTAGAATATAATACCATCCGCTAGCAGAAACTTCCTGGAGATAACCTGATATAAATTTTTGTCTATAAGATGAATAGATTGGACATGGAATAAATTTTCCTGTTTCTGTGTATTACAAATTTTACACACATTTTCAGCCTCTATCTGATATTTTATTTGGTTTATAATAATACTAAAGTTATTTTTGCGGGCTAGTCTTAGTTGTGCAATGACTCTCTTTTTGTTAAATGCCATGTTTATATCTAAGTAGTTGTTACCGGAATTATACACAAATGGATAATAGTTGTTATATGTTGAGTTATTTGCTTTGACAATATCTTTGTGTCTAGTTACGGTTTTGTGTTCTTTTATGACTTGATCAACTTCATCTCGAGATATACTTTGTTTTTCCCAGATCTTGGAGAATTTTAGAGCTTCTAGAATTGCTTTTAGTTGAGAAGACCAATTATAGTCAGTTTTGTTATTCGGACTCGTGTCCAATTGTATTAGCCGGTTACAAATACTTTTAGTAACCCGTCTTTCGTCTAATTTAAGGATTTTAGACCACCAATTTAGAGTTCGTTTTAATATTTCCGTGGCTGTGTGGTCCACATTTGCTTCTAGCCTGAGCATATAATTGGGTGTTGTTATAGGACATTGTAATATACGTTTAATGTATCTTGTTTGTGAGCTGTCTATTTTATCCATATATCTCAAAGCCCATATTTCTGATGCATACAGAGTTGTTGCTTTTACTATTGTATTTAAGAGACTAATTTTCTCGTTCTAACAGTTTGATTTACCCCGACCCAAGATATTTTGAACACTGTTTATAGCGAGTTTCGATTTGTTCAATGCATAATGACTTGTTTCTAAAAATTTACCTGAGCCACTGAAGACTACTCCCAGGTAACAAAACGTTTTGACAGTTTCTATGGTCTGCTCATTAAAAGTAAACGGAGTATGTTTTGGTAAACGCCCTCTGTGGAAGGGGACTATTTTTGTTTTATTTATGTTTACAGTTAACTGATTAATTCGACAGTACTCTTGTAGTATATTTAACTTTCTTTGTGTGTCAATCGGGGAGTCGCATAGAACTACCAAATCATCTGCGTATGCTAGCAGCATTAAATCCTGTTCGCCATCTATATTAATACCCTTCATACCGTTTTCGCGCATATGTTCTTCTAAATCATTAATAAAGATAGTAAAAAGAGTTGGAGATAAAGTATCTCCCTGTTGTTCTGCTCATCATTGTCGTTCGAGAAATAGAATTTAGCATTACTATACATATTCTGTAAAATTTTAATCATTTTTGAACTAATGCCATTCGTGTAAAGTTTGTGCCATAGAATGCTGTGGTTAATCGAATCAAAGGCTCTTCTAAAGTCTATAAATATTGCGTACACACGAGCCTTCTTTAAACGCAATTGAATGTTAACAATAGATGACAAACAGAAAATATTATCCAACGTACTACGAGTTTTTCTAAAGCCCATTTGGTTTTCTGCGAGTATGAAGTTATTTTCGAGATAGTTTTGTATCCGAGATTGTAGTATACGAGTGAAAATTTAGCATATACAAATTAATTAGTGCAAGTCCGCGATAGTTTGAGCAGTCGAGTGGATCTCCTTTTTTGTATAGAAAGAATAAGTTAATTTGCGACCAAGACTCAGGAATATCACCATCTTCCATAATTTTGTTGAATAAATTCTGAAGTTAGCAGGCGCGTCACTCTCAGTTCTGCCGTTCAGAAGATATAGATCATTATTTTCCATGGATTCAGCGATATTTTGCCGTTTTTTATTTGTGATGTTGTCTTTAGATGAACGGTGCGCAGTAATTTTAGTGTTTCAAAAATTAAACCTGCTCCTTGGTTTAGGTTCCCCACTCTGGAGTTGAAGTCTCCTCCAATTATAAATACATGTTGAGGGAACGAATCCCTGTAGTAGCCCAGGGTATCTGAGAGTAGTTCTATTAGAGTGGTGTGGTCGTAAGACTGCGAGAAATAAGCCGAACACAGTATTATGTTTTCGCTGTATGTTTTAATTTCAAGAAATATCCAGTGTATTTCTATTACTAGAATTTTGATATTTTCGGGTGTTCATTTATGGAAAATAAGTAGTCCCCCAATAGCTCTGCCCAAGCTAGCTTCTTTGGTTGCTTTTTCTTGAATATGGTCGTAGTTTTGTAAAAAAGATGGAAAATTATTGATTTCGTGGTTTGCCCATATTTCTGCGATACATATTATTTTATATTTTGTTAAGCTAAATTCTTCTCCTTTGGTTAAATTGTATAAGTTTTTCAGTTTTTGTATTTTCTAAAAAATATGCTGACAGAAGTTATCTTCTGCTGAGTTTAATGGTTTTTTGAATTTCATTTATTTGATGTTGATTGAGATCTTGTTCTATTGTTAATGATTTTATCAAGGGGACCAATATCTTAGGTGAACGGTTACCTTTATTTTTAGGTGCTATTTCTCGTTTGTTTGCCTTTGGTTTCTCTTGAGATATGATGTTGTTTCCATGCGAGCTATTTAATTCACGTTCTTCAGTTTCATTGCAATTGTTTATTGTATTAATTTCATGCAATGAAATTGAAAGCCTACGTGGCGGGGGTAAAAATTCAGCCTCTATGGGGTTAGTGATATATAAATCTTTAAAATGAGAAGCGGAGTATATATCTCCATTAATGATGAGTTTGTCCTTGCGTAAGAAAGCTCGGTAACCATATTTTTTGGCTTTAGATAGGTGTGGTTTTAAGGGTTTTCTATCATTTAAGATTGATTTTGTGTAATCTTCATCAATGCGTATACGGCTACCTTTTAAATGCTTTGCTTGGAGGAAAATTTATTTCTTTAGTTTTTTCGAACACAGTTCTATGAGTATGGGTCTGGGGTTCCCATTTTTGTTGACCTGTCCGATTCTTCTTACCTCTTCAAAATTAGATGTTGTTAAATTATTTATTTTTAATACGTTCTTAATGAGATCTGTGATGACCTTTTCCGTGATCTCGTTTTTTGTTTCTTCAACTCCGAAAAATAAAATATTTTTCTCCCTTGATTTCATTTCCAATCTCAAGAAAGAAATAAATGAAAGAATTTATAACAATGAAGAAAATATTCTTGCTTTAATAGAACTGGAGCCAACAATGAGTGTGCGGGAAATTTCCAGAGAACTAAATATAAATTTTATGACAGTGCATAGAATTCTCAAAAAAACATAAATACATTCCTTTTAAATTTCAAAACCACCAAAATATTTTGGAACGAGATTTTGAACTGCGTGCTTCATTCTGTGAAATAATGATGGAGAAATCAAATGGTAATAGAGAATTTTTAAGTAGTATTTTATTCACATATGAATGCACATTTACCATGAATGGCGAACCAAACTGTCATAATTATCGGTACTGGTCACAAAATAATCCACATAATATTGTAGAATCGAGGACACAATATCGTCATTTTGTCAATGTGTGGGCAGGAATTTTTGGTGATAAAATCATTGGCCCATTCTTCATCCAACGAATAAATTCAGCATCATATTTGAATTTATTAATTAATGCTGTTGGACCACAAATTGTTGAAACAAACAAAGAAAATGTGTGGTTCCAGCATGATGGCTGCCCTGCACATAGCACTAGAGAAGTTGTGGAATATCTAAACCATGTATTTCCTGAAAGCTGGATAGGACGAAATGGACCAGTTAACTTTCCAGCACGGTCGCCAGATTTAAATCCGTGCGATTTTTTTTATGGGGCCATTTAAAATCTTATGTTTATAAAAAAAGATACCAGAATTTAGAAGAACTTAAAAATGCTATATTACAAGAATGCCTGAAAATAAATAATCGACAATTAAAGAATACTCGAGAAACCTTCTACAACAGATTAGGTTATTGTTTAGCTCAATACGGTGGACTATTTGAACATCTAATTTAACAATTTAAGAATATTTAGTTTGTTGATGTTTTTATTGAATTAAATTTATGTTACATTAATTAATTTGTTAAATAACAACCTACCTTAAATATTTTATCGAGTTTATTATTTTATTATTCTTAAATAATAAATCTAAAAAATATTTTGCCTTATTATTATTAAATTTTTATTTAGAAAATAAATATTTAGTACGTAAAAATGATTTTGACAATTTATTCTGACATTGACGTATAAAACGTTACGCATTTGTTCATCTCTTGTTTTTAATTCCATGGCTATTAGTATTAAATTGAAATTACGTGAATTTTCAAATTTAATTTCTGCAGTTATGAAGTAGTAAAAATGAATTTTGTTTATTGATTCGGATGTAGAATTTTATGCTTTACAACATTTATTTGAAACATTTTTTCCTAAAATAATTAGGGAAGCAATGCGCACGGAAAAACTGATTTGCCATGTTAAACGCCTATGTTTCACTTTTCGTGTTACACCCGGTATATATATATATATATATATATATATATAGTGACCACCTGTACCCCTCCGCCAATATCTCGCACAAAACAAAACGGATTGAGAAATTATAAAACTCGTCCACAATATTTTTGAAAGTTCTATCGAATGGTACCAAATGTTTCACCAACACTCCCTGTGGTGAGGGGCAGGGCCACTTCGTATATATATATATACATATATATATATATATATATATATACAGGCTGTTTCACAACTTAGAGCAAAAAATTGAAGGGTATATTCCGTACGACGTGCTGATCATGAAACAAAAATATTTTTTTTAAATTCGAAAAATTAAGGGTTGTTAACCTAAAACATTTTTTGTAGTACTGCACTGGATTCGCTTTCCTATTAAACACAAACAATGAAGTAGTTATCAACTACAAAAGAATAATTACACAATTCAATTATTAGCAGTTATTTATAATAGAATTTTATTTAATTAATAACTTTAACATAATCATCTACCCAGTGGCAGTGGCAACGAAAAATTTTGGACTGGGAAACATGGAAAATAGTTTTGCGATTTAAAATAAATGCTTTTTAGTTCATGATCAGCACGTCGTACAGAATATACCCTTTAATTTTTTGCTCTAAGTTGTGAAACACCCTATATATATATATATATATATATATATATATATATATATATATATATATATATATATATATATATATATATATATATATATATATATATATATATATATATATATATATATATATATATATATATATATATATAAATATATACATATATAACATCACGCTATATCCCATTAAATGGGGTAACACGAACCCGTCAACATTCTCATCCTGACACACGATAGTCGTTTCGACCACATTAACACTTCCTCCATACGAACTCTTTCTTTTCTCACAACCAAATCCAAATAGTTTTAATTTCTAAAATTTTATAATCTGTATTAGATTTTATTAATTTATTATTTAGATGATTTTGATCAAGGTGATAAATGTTTTTCAGTGTGTGATATTTCTTGGATGGGATTTTCATTAGTATTTTCAATGCGTCTTAAAGCGTCCTCGTTCATATTCAGTTTGCCTTTCTTGTACATTATGTCGTAGTCGTATTCTTCATTCATTCTTTTATACGCCATCTAATTAACTTTTGACTGCATTATATCAGTGAGTATAGGTATTGTAACGATTTATGGTCTGTGTATAATGTAAATTTACGTCCATAGAGGTACGGTCTAAAATTTTGAGTGGCCCAAATAATCGCTAAGAGTTCCTTTTCAATTGTTACGTAATTCATATCTGTAGTATTTCGAGTTCTGCTAGCGTAAGTGATGGGGCGGTTACTATCTTGGTTACCTTGAGATAATTCGGCTCCTATCGTGACTTAGCTTGCGTCACAGGTCAAGATGAAAGGTTTGGAGAAGTTAATAGTTGCGTCTTTATTAGGCACTTTTTGAGAGGTTTAGTAATTTTGACAAAGTCTTTTATGAAACGTTTATGATATACAAATAATCTAAGAAAACCTATAATTTGCTTGGTCGGTTTTGGAATAGGATAATCTGATACTGCTTTGATTTTATCGCTGTTTAGTTTTACATCCGCTTTAGTCATAACATGGCCCAAATATGTGGCTTCTTTCTGAAGAAATTCCGATTTGTCGATTTGAATTTTAAAATTAGATTTTCATAGCCTACCAAAACAAATTTCAGATTATTAATATGTTCATGTAGACTAGTACTAAAGATAATCTTCTTCTTCGATGGCGCTACAGCCCAAATCGACCCTTGGCCTCCTCAATTTTCTGCCTCCAAACGTCCCGATTTTGTGACGCGTTCTTCTATCTTCTTACTTTTAGTAGTTCCTCGGCATCCTTCTTCACTCCATCTTCCCATCGTAATCTGGGTTTACCAATAGGCCGTTTAACCACGGGTTGCCCTCGGAAGGTTTTTTTTGGGTTCGGTTTTCAGACATTCTTTGGACATGACCTGCCCAGCGAAGTCTTAAGAATTTTAGGTTTATTGAGACCTTTGGTTCTTCATACAGCGCATATACTCGTTGTTCATTCTTGCTCTCTGGAGAAGAGGTCGCCATCTTTTACCGGGCCATACATTTTTCTCAGAATTTTCCTCTCGAATTTGTCTAGTGTATCTGCGTTCTTAGATGACAGGGTCCATGTTTCTTCTCCGTACATTAGAACGGTACGGATAATGGTTTTGTATATTCTGATCTTCGTTTTTCTGTGTACGTCTCTGGATTTTATGATTGGTAGTAGTGAGTAGAATAATTTATTTGCCGCAATTATCCTTTTTCTTATTTCATTTGTTTCATTATTGTCGTGAGATAGGTTCGACCCAAAGTAAGTAAAGTTATCCACGACTTCGAATGTGAACTCCCCTAGAATCGTATTACGTCTCAGTTGATTTTGCTGTTGCCTGCTTTGGAGCATTATTTTTGTTTCTTTTTTCTTTGATTTTGAGGCTAATTGTTTTTGCAGCTGTTTCTAGACTAATGAATGTTTCTTTAATGGCTGTCACTGTTCTACCAAGGATATCGAGGTCGTCTGTATACCCTGTGATTTGGTATGGACTATTTATAAGTGTTGAGTTTACCCTTAATCGAGAGTTTCTTATTATTTGTTAAAGATAATAATATCGTCTAAATAAACTAAGCATTTTTCATTAGTCAGTCCTCTCAGTATGTTATCTCTAACTCTTTGAAATGTAGCTGGCGCATTTTTTAGGCCAAATGACATTCGAAAAAACCGTAATATCCGTCTTCTGTATTAAAAGCTGTCTTTTGTATATGTTATATGTTCATCTCCATCTGATGCAAACCAGCAATATTGAGTGTGGTCAAGTATTGACAGCGTCCTAGTAAGTCAGTTATATTAAGTAGAGGGTATTTGTCGTGAATTGTTTTTTTCGTTACGATTACGGTAATCGACTTCTATCCGCCATTTTCGTTTGCCGGAAGCATCGAGCTTCACAGGAACAATTCAAACCATGAGGGATATGAGGGTTTATTATAATTTTTGTCTAATATTTTCGTGATTTGTGAACGTCTTCTTCTTTATGTACTGCCGGATACCTATATGACTTTGTATATATAGGGAGTTCGTCTTTTGTTAGTATATCGTTTTTGATTTATTTTGTGAATGATAATTTATTTTTATGTAGATGAAAAATATTGGAATATTCGTTTATTAAATGTATCGCTGACTTTTTTTCCGGGTTCATATGATCGGTGTGAATTTGCGAAATGTCAAATTACATTTTTTCTGCACTGATATTTTATCAGCTTTGAGCTAAAGTACGTTATTAATATTTTAGACAATAATTGGAGTCAAATATTTTAATTTAACATATGAGTCTGTTGAGTTTATAATGGTATAAAGAGCTTCATAGTTTTTGGATTTAGTTACGCATTCCGGGATTAATAGGTTCGTAGTTTTTATTTGTGGTATTGGAATTGTTACGTGTTTCTGGTTGATTTATACTTTAACTACTTTTTCTGATTTAGGTTTTAAAATTATTATATGTTTGTTAATTACAAAATTATAATTTATATTTATTCTGTTCTTTAAATTGTGGTGTTGAATTGGTACTTCACAGTTAGGTGCTATGATTAAATTTTGATTTAAATATATGACATTTTAAAATAAATAAAATAAATATCTCATCACGCCTTTTACCCATCACTGGGTGTGGCACTCTTCCTAAGTAGATCTCGGTAAATGATATATTTTTTCGCGTGAAGTGCGATTACCAGCCGTCAAATCATGGCCCCCAAAGATAATAGTGGAGGGGAAGCCACAGGGGTAGATTTAAATTGGTTAAAATTGTTTGTCGGCTGTGGGGATCCAACTAGGATTCTATTTCTACGAGTTCTCTTACTAGCATCATGGATCGGGTAGCGCCCTGGGATCAGTTGTGATATGTAATATGTGCATCTCACTGTATGTGTTATATGTACCGGGTATAGAATTGAAATATGTAACGTAGGAAATACAATGACAATATTTTAATATGGTGATTGTTGCTTCCCTAATTAAAGTAGAAAAAAGTGTAAATACAAAAAATGTTTAGAATTAAAAACTGCATCTAATGAGTATCTATTTGTTGCTCAATTGTTTTTATGCAAGAGTAAGAAGGAAACGTAAAATGGCTTTTATAAAGAAAATTACGAATTAAGAGTGCTGTGGAAAACAATGAAACAAAATAATTTATATAAATTATAAATTTTGACAGTTATTACAATATTTATGTCAAATGATTGTTGAATAATACCGATAACTTTGATTAACGGATTAATTGTTGTAAACTGTTTTAGGTATGGAAATAATTTCTAAGAACGTTAAAATTTTATTCATTAAATGGTATTACGCGGGAAATTAATTGATATATTCGGTACGCTGCATCCCGGTTCACCTATCCTATCTGCTGCTACCATAAGTAGAGTGCTAAAACAATTTAAAAATACTAAAACCATGTAATAATTGTAAAGATCAAAATCATAACCAAGATGTTGAATATAATCAAAATAAATTGAATTTATTGCTGTGCATTGAAGAGAATCCAAATAATAGTGTTCGAAATATAGCTAGACAATTACATCTGCATCACACGACTGTCCATAAAATATTAAAAAGTGAACAATTTGATTCTTTTAAGTTGGAACCAAGCTAAAAGACACCAAAAAACAGAAAAAGTCATAAAATTTAGACAAAAAAAGCATTAAAAAGAAATAAAATTATTAAAAAACGCATAAAATTTTTAAAAATAACACAAAAATTGTTATAATTAATAACAATAATTTAAAAAGATTTATTTACATAAAAATACATTTTCAAACAAAACTTTTATAAAACGAAAAACTACTAAAATAAGATATTATTTTCATCAAAATCACATTTTTAAACAAAATTTTTATAAAAATAAAAACTACTAATCCCGAAAAAAAACTGATTTTAAATGCTGTTGTAAATGTTCCATTGAAAAGTTGTGTCTTCTGTCACTTAACATATTCTTGTAAGCTGAGAAATTTCTTTCCACGTCGAGACTTGTAATTGGTGCAAATTTGAATTTTGTAAATATGCCGGAATCCATAATAAAATTGGGAACATGTTCACCATTTAAAATGAAAGCAATTTTTTGTAACGTGTCGAATCCTTCATTTTTACGCAGAACGTCGTTTAATTTATTTTTAATTATTTGACCAATATGTCCAGGTACACTGTACGTGTTATCTTTAAAATCTTTAATGACCTGCACTGCAGTAACTAAAGGCAAATTCTGCTTCTCAAGTGATTTTATTGATCCACTTACATAATTGTAATTGGTTTTTATAAATGCCAAATTAGTTTGTAATTCTACTTCTTTTAATACGGCCTGACAATCTTGAATTGGTTTACTAACTGTTGCTGGAAATTCTTATACTAATTTTTTTAAATTGTCGAAGGTATTTGTGTAGTAATTAGCGGTATCTAACCATGTTCTGCATCCAGTTAGAACTGGTGCCGGGGGTAATGGGGTATTTGGCAATCTATCTCTAAACATATCTACCGTTAAAGGAGCTTTAACAAATATTTGTTTGCCACATTTTATTCATTTATTTACTAACAAGAACTGCAATCTTATAGTTTCAGCTACACGATTAAGTCCATGCGCTATGTACGTGCAATGAATTAAATTCGGTTAAAAATGTTTGATATTATTTGCAGCTTTTACCATGTATGCCGCTGCATCTGACAGCAGGAATAAAATTTTAACACTTCTGCAAGAAAATCTGGGCCAATTCGTCGTGAATATTACTTGTTATTGTAATATTATTTGTTTTACTTAATTCTTTCTTATATTAGAAAACTTTTTGATTCCGATTATTAAATTTGCCACGTATCGTCCGCATACATCTGTAGTTTCGTTAACACATATCCATAAATAGTTATTTTCAATAATATATCTTATTTCATAAATCACTTCTTTGTACACTGAACTAACATAATTTTTGGGGAGATGGCTTTCATCAGGAATGGGTAATGCGCAATATGTTTCTAAAAACGTTTTGAAATATTAGTTTTCCAATTTATAAATTGGCATCTTTTATCAAAGCTTTGCAAAGATTAAAATTGCCAATAGTTTGTTGTTTCTTAGATTGAGTTTTAATTAATTTAAGTTTTTCCTAGGCAATGACGTTTTCACATGCTGATTCATATAGTATTTCTTGTCACAATTAATTTGTTAAATGAAAGTAACGTCATCACAATAATTCTAATTGAAATTGCAA
This sequence comes from Pterostichus niger, assembly GCA_947425015.1. NCBI lineage: Eukaryota > Metazoa > Arthropoda > Insecta > Coleoptera > Carabidae > Pterostichus > Pterostichus niger. Next base: position 14,399,916 of record OX380348.1, read on the forward strand.
ATAAAACTTACGATTTTTGAACACGCTTGGCAAAATAATTGTTTGCGTTTGTATTTTAAATCCTTGTATTCTTTGATCCATTCCTCTACGGTAGATTTTTGTTTTGGCATTGTACTACGAACACACTTTACACTGTCACACGAACAATTTCAGTAAAACGGAATGAGTGAATATAAGACTCGACACAAATAAAAACAGGACGGGGAATTACACAGTACAAATTCATTACCGTGTGGCGTAGAGAATTTTTTTAATTCTAATTTATTATATAAATTTTGAAAAAATCACGTCAAAAGTAAAAAAAGGCCCTAAATAGGCATAAAAATAATAATAGACTTAAAAATTCAAAAAAATAAAAAAGGCATAAAAAACTTGGTCTTATCTTATTACTTTTTATTTGATACGTACAGATTTTAAAATAGATTTTTCATGCATTAAATATTAGGCATAAGCATATTTTCTATTGTAATGCTTCTTCTACTTTTGGCGCGCTACACAAAATACCAAGGCCTTTCGGCTTACACAAAAATCAAAGGAAGCACCACATATACAATACCTGGCAAACTATGTTCAGCGGTGCTGAGCGTAGGTTCCGGAGGCGCCACCTAGCTCGAAAAAAAGAAGGGATACTCTAGTGAGCTAGGAACTAGTGACACAAAAGGTATGATGCGCATAACATAATAAATCAAAATCACAACTAAAATACAAGTTAAACTTTAATCTAATCTTTGTAACCAAAACAACAAACTAAATAAAAAAACAGAGACTAAGAGGTAACTTAACTGAGCGGTGGAATCTGCTATTCAACTAAGACAGTGTCAAACGTACGCTGCAAAAAATGGTAGGTTGGACTATCTAATCCTCTTCTTCTGAGACTCCTGGAGAGGAGGACGGAGACGAAGAGTTGAAGTAGACCGATCTTCTTGACTGGAGATCAAGTATGGTGAGCTTCCGGACGTAAAAAGATGTGTTGTTGTTGTCTCGACAATCGTCTTCAGAAGGTTAATGTAGGTCACTTCTCCAAGCCTCTCCTCTCTTAGGTAGCTCAGACTAAAATCCCTTACTGGTTGCACCTAAAACAGGGGTTGAACCAGCAGCAAGCCATACCACAAATGTACATACAAAAACCAAAGCGTATAAAGCAAAAATGCCAAAGCAAATGATTCCAACTCTATATCGTTAACAGAGCTCAAGTTACATAACAAGCTACGGTTACAAAGCAAAACTTAATTACAAAATCAAGCAAAGGTATTACAAAAGTATCAGAATCAAAATTTTCAAAAGGTACAAAATGTTTCAGAATTAACTTTACGTTACGCAAGCACATAAGAAAATGACGATGAAAATAATAAGAATGGTGAAGAGATGAATAATGAATGACGGGGTTGTTGAGACAGGGACGTTGGACAGGAAGTAAGTCTCTACTTACACAATAAACAGGCTTCGCGGCTTTGTGGTGGTTGGTTTTGACTCAAAATATCAAAAATCACAAATGTGCTAATCAGCAACCAAAAGGTCAAACCAGACCAAACAAAACTTAAACTAAATATCACCAAAACTTAATATCTAATCAAAAAGCACAAAGCCAGCAAAGTATGTTCCAAAAAAAATATGAGATGACTTCTCTGACCGAGCAGAAAAGTTCTCAACAACAAAAACGCCTGTAAATTCCTAAATTGTCCAAAAGAAACAGTCGGGTCTCAACACATTCTCACACACATGTTCTCAGTGAATGATGATGATCGGACATGATATGAAGGGAGAGGGGATACAAAGATGGTGGCCGGAAATGAAATTCGGAAACAAAAATGCACGAACCAACACGTGGTTCAAATACACGTGAAGCATGTATTTCACAAAAACTAAATTTTAAATCCAAACAAAAGCAAAACCCCCAAAATATTTATACAGAATTACTAAAATGATATGCTCAAAAAATGACAAGTGCATGAAGACAGAACATGACTTCATACACGAACTGGTAATCTAGCTAAGTTAAACAAAAAGGCGATTCTGTCAGAGTTCAATCGATCTAAATACTACAATTGATCATAAGCTTCTGAGTCTAAAATTTTACTAAGATGATTGACGCTACGTTAAATTTAACCTAAAAATGAGACACGAACATGTGCTCCACAAAACAAAATAAATGAAATCAAATATCAAAAATAAACCGTTTTAACTAATAAACTTGAAATTAGTAAAATCTTAGCTTGAACACTTACTCTCAAGATGCAGTGAGCACGGTGATGTTCCTGGATATCGTCGTTATCATCACAAAATCAAAAAACTCAAGCCAACATGACCGACAACAAAATGAGATCTCGGACAGAATCCACAAAATCAACCGATCACGACGAAGTCTGAAGGCAGAACCCCTGATTGACCGTCTTCAATGAAATCTCAAAGCGGAATCTGGATCGACTGTCGTCGCTGAACTCTCGAAGCAGAATCTGTTTGACAGCCAGCCAAAAAAAACTCATCTCTCTCTCGTGACGAAAAAATGAACTACAGAAATAATCCAGCAAAAAAAATTGAATCGTAGATCTGCTACCGGAGTTTCGGGCAAGCATGGCGGGTGGTGGTGAAGAAAATCATTACACTATAAATCCGGTCTCTACTTATAAGTATTCAAGATATTAATAAATTTATGAGCAAGACAAAATGAAAACACTTGATTTCTGTGAAACTATAATCGAATTTAGATACAAATCTTTTAAAACTTATTTGTTTCTCTGATGCATCAACTTTTTCATTAAATGGTGAACCCAACATACAAAATTTCAGGTATTGGAGTAATGAAAATCCACATTTCATGGTCGCAACTCACATACAGTATCGAGAAAAAGTAAATGTATGGGCTGATATTTTTAAATCACGAATAATTGGCCCATTTTTTATTGACGGCTCCCTAAATGCAAATAAATATTTGGATTTACTACAAAATTTTATTGGTTCAAAGTTGAATACAGTGCTGGTGAAAATGATACTGTCTGGTTCCAGCAAGATGATTGTCCCGCACACAGAAGTATTGATGTAAACCATTATTTGAACCAATGCTTTCCTAAATCTTAGATAGGTCGAGGTGGACCAGTAAATTGGCCAGCGAGATCCTCTGATTTGGCCGCAACGATTTTCTATGGCCCTATTTAAAAGAGGAAATTAATAAGCAAAATCATGCCGACACAAACTCTTTAAAAAATGTAATAAGAAAAGAATGTGACAAAATTACAGCGCGACAATTAGCAGCAGTTCGCCAGAAATTTTTTTACAAGTTATGCCATTGTTTAGCTGTAAATGGAAATATTTTTGAACATTTACTATAATCAATATTTTGTGTTTCCTTCATATTATTCATGTACTTTCTATTATTATAATTGATATTACTATTATTATCAATATAAAATATGACAACACACGTTCAAGATAATTTATTAATAACTTTGGTTAATCAATTTTGTTTACTAAATTAAACTCGTCAAATCATATTTCTTCTACTAAATTTTTATTTTTTTAGCCACAGCACTCTAATTCGTAATTTTCTTTATAAAAGCCATTTTTAGTTTGCTTCGTACTCTTGCCTAAAAAATAATAGAGCAACAAATAGATACTCATCGGATGCAATTTTTAATTCTAAACATTTTTTGTATTTATACTTTTCAATTAGGGAAGCAACAATCACATGAATACCATTGCATTTCCCATGTTACTTATTTCAAGTCTACACACATTATATATATATATATATATATATATATATATATATATATATATATTTTATCAGTAAACATAGGGATTTGGCATTACCATAGTTACAGTTAAAAAGTTTGACAGCAATGCATTAGAGCGTTTATTTTAAAAGTAAACATTGGGAAAATAACATTGCTATCACCTATAGTTGTCAAAGTAATAAAGCTGTCCTCTTTCAAAATCAGACCGGGTTAATAGGAGATCAAATAGTGGGGCGTTTTTATATAAATGGGAATTTAAATGGGGAAAATTATTTAGTGTTGTTACATGATAGAGTAATATTGAGTAACTATTGAGAAAGTGTGGTTCCAACAAAATGTACGAAATCATCTGCACCGGATATTCCCCTACCGATGGGTAGGACGAGGTGCAGAAGTGGAGTGACCTGCAAGATCGCCAGATCTTGCGCCAAACGATTTTTTTCTTTGGGGTCACTTAAAAAATAAATTTTATAATGGTGGTAGAATGAATGTAGAACAATTAAAACGTAGAATCAGTGTTGCATCGCATGAGATTCCTCCAAAGCAAATAAACAATGCTATAAATTCATTTTATAATCGTTTAGGCTATTGTTTACAAGTAAATGGGGGTAATTTTGAACAGTTATTAAATTTAAATTCCTGTAATTTAATGTAATCTAATGTAATTTAAAGTAATTAAAATTAATTTAATTTGTTTAAACTTAGAATGTTTCTTTTAGACTATAGACTATTACACTTCAATGCATTGCTGAAACTATTATTTTCCCTACGTTTACTTTTAAAATAAACGCTCTAATGTATTGCTGTCAAACTTTTTAACTGTAACTGTGGTTATGATATATCCCTATGTTTACTGATAAGAAAAACTCCCGGTATATATATATATATAATATATATATTTTACCCGTTACTGGGTGTGGCACTCTGCCGTAGCAGATCTCGGCGAGTGGTAAATTTCGTCGCGTGATGTGCGGTTACTAGTCGTCGAATCACGGCCCCCAAAGGTGTTAGCGGTGGAGGAGACACAGGGGTAGATTTAAATTGGCGAAAATTGTATATCGACTGTGGGGATCGAACCAAGGTTCTCAAGATCCACAGGCCGACTCGCTACCACAGATCCACCTACCCCATTTGGAAATTTAATAATTAAATGAGTTTTAATGATGCATATAAAAGATCTTTATACAAATAAAAGCCATTTATAAGAAAATATTTAATTGTAACCCATCAAAATACAAATTCACTGTTACACCTCACAAACTAACAATAACACATAAAATATTTCAAATTTCATATTTCTGTGCCTGTAGCTGATAAACTAGCTTAACGAGCATTAACATATATGATCAGACTTTATTTGAAAATTAAAAACAAAAAAAATTATCCACGTAAAAAAAAAACTTGCAATAAAGTTTGCAATGCCCACAAATCACTCCTGACATTTTTCACATAACAATCTAGCAGCACTGTGAAATTTACATACGTAATTTTTACACTTGTCTTAAGTTGTAGGATGTTTATTATCATTTGGGGATGGACAAATGTAACTTGTAACGTTTAGTTTTCGCTTTTATATTTTTTTTATCACTTCAAATTCATCTGCTTATTTCTAGGCCTGAAAATTGGTTTTCATTAAAGTCGGTTCACAGATTATTATTTAATATTTTTATAATAGTAACTTACAACAGTTTCCTGTATTATTTCATCTAAATTAAATTTTATTTGTTCTACTTATGATTAGGTTAATCACATTTTGTTTTGTTATTGTTCGTTAATTAATGACAGTACGCGATGAAGTTGGTGCGCGTTCATCAGATGTTGTTACTCCAGCAATTGTTTTGAAGATTGGTGTATATAGATATAGTTTTATAATAAGCACAAATACTTTTTCCTATAGTTCTTTTTCTTAAAATGATAATCCTTGCTTATATTAAAGATTAATTATAAACTACATCTATTTGATATTCGATTTCGCAATGTTCTCAGCCGATAACGTTGTCTGTTATTATGGCTTATCTGCTTTCGCTGTACCATTCCTTCATTAGCTCTCAGTCTCGTTGTTATTTCGCCTTCTTCATGCAACCCTGTTTACGGGGGCGCATTTCGGGAATCTCATGATTTTGGACCATCACTGCAATTAAATTTTAATTAACGAATGCATGAATTTTCTTGATATTATTGACTTCAACGGGTTATTCGTCATTTAACAACCATTGAAAATTTAATATCCTGATCGATAAGTTGTGTTGCTTTATATATTTAGTTTTGCGAAAAGTTTTGCTTCGTCAAATTTATACAATTTCTATTAGATTAAAAGCAGCACAACAAAGTGAAAATTTAGTATTTTCGTCGGATATTGTTCCAGATCAAATCGATAAAGATTAGATTTGTTACATAAAAACCGCCCAAAATCTCAGGTAAATGAAAACTCTTTTAACGCTTAGTTTGCCATTTATTTGTTAAGTAAAGTAAAATCAGTTTTAGTAAATGTAGTAACTTTTAAAAGAGATAAAGACAGAAAGTGCAGTGTTGTCCCATCCATATTCTTGGACCTAACTTCTAATTTATTTTTATGTTTTTTGTTGTTGTTGGGTTATCTTTTAATTATCGAATTTGTCGAAATCTTTGTAATCTGTATAGTCCTGGTACACATCGTACGTTTTGTGATATCCTATTCTGGAACCTTGCTGTTCGAGGGTATGAAGTTCACATCAAGTTCACGTTAAGTGAAGCATTTATTTTACGTATCACGTTTACGTGCGTAATTCGTTTCACCATCTTCCGGCCGAATTGAAGTTGACGCCATCCTGGAATTTAGCAGCGATGATCCATCTCGGAGCGATACGTATTTGTCCGCCAGAGTATCGATTTAGCCCAGCGGTTCCAGTATTCTACCACCTACTAACCAACAGTGTGATTGTTACAGCTAAGCCATTTTCTTATATTATTTAATTGACGGATTATTTATCTGTATTTTCTTGTAAAATCCGATCAAGTATATTGTTGATATAGTTTAAATTTGTGTGCGTTGTAAATTACGAGTGTGTAGTTCGTGCGTCGGAATAGTTTGTTGGGCCTGCGGATATACATTTACGGTAGTCTTGTGCTTGCGTTGACGTATCGTTGGTACCATCGAATCGCCGCGCGTCGTTGTAGCACCTTTTTTTGACAACTAGACATTTAATCTTACGTCGCAGTCCTAGTTACTATTGTGGAACACAGGACTCACTGTAGTCGTTCAAGTCTTTTTTTATGCAATTGTTTTATCATTTTTATGTTTGATTGGATTAATTATTAGATGCAGTTTATCTTAAATAAGCTACATTATAGTGTGATGGTTAACATATTCTTTCAATATAGCCCGTCAATTTTATTTTTACATCGGCAGCTATTTATTTGTGCTTACCTTTGGTTCTGTCTCTGTCCTTCGTTATCCGTCAATTCTAGAGCTCTTTGTAGGTAAATTTCTTGTCGCGTCGTCATATTTTTTTAGCACATTAACGACTAGACCTTACACTACGGTAGTCTAGGGAGTGAGGACCACTGTGGTGACTACCTGGCGCCCTTTATTTTGAATCAACCCTTCTCCACTGAGAAGCCGGCAGCCTAATTCTCGTGAGGTCATTGCGTGATGAGACCCGCGGGTTTATCACGTTCTTTTGGAACCAGTCTAGTTGCAAACTGGACAAATGTAACACCTGCGATTTATCTCAAAAACTTTCGGCTAAGATGTGGATGGCTGACTTGGATTCGCGGTAGGGTCGTCGCATTTCAAAACTCATCGTATAGCCTACAAATAAAGCTGTTTCGCCATAGTTATGACACAAATTTGTGATTTTTTCATTTGTACATTCGACAATGGTGTTAATTATTTCATCGATTATCAGAAGCGACAAATAATTCATAGGATTTCTTTCCTGCACATTTTTTGCAACAATAATATTATAACTTCTTGTGCGACGTAGTGTTGGAGGTTGTTTTGACCATTTGTATCTATTCTTAGCGTAAACGTACGTTGTTGTTGATGGTGATGAAACCGAACGATCTTCTTCCTTCACACTTTCAGACTCAGTCTTGTCTGTTGTACTGGCGTCAATTTCTAAATCCTCAACAAGAACATTCTCAACTGTGTTTCCTGCATTTTCATATATAGTACATCCTTCATCACTGTCATTATCACTATCATCTTCATTATCTAAAAATAATTATCGCAACTCTTCTATTATATATTTCTTGCCTCCGATAACAACATAATCCATCATGAAGTAAGTTTAAAAAAACTTTGCAACTGGTATCGTCGGGTAAAATTTGACCTACAAAAGTGCACTTCTGATGTTTGCAAGGTCACCAAACCCCCACCTCCTAGCAGCAATAGCTACCAACCTGTGATAATAAAACAATGCGCTGGGTCCATTTTGACCCGATGATACCAGTTAAGGGTTATTGTTGCCTTTTCCGTTTTCCATTCTTTATTTTAATTTTTAGTTCATTTATTTCTTGTTTAATTTTTTTCATTTCTTCATTGATCACAGTTAGTATTTTACTCTTGTGGTTGCTTTCTTTTCTCATCTTTGCAATTTCCCTCTTCAGCAATTAAATTTTCTTTTAATTTATCTATTTCATTTTTGTAGGTGTTCTTACAAGCTCTTTGCTCTTAATTATTGTGTTTACTTTTCCTAGTCCTGTTTTTCGCTTTCTTTTATCTGTACTGTTATCTTCGTCATCTGTATGTCCGCTGTATTATAGTTGGTTGCATTTCACTAGGCGTCAGGAAACCCGCACAGATGAACTTTTTGCAGACGTGTTTTCAACGCTGAAGGTGTATTCAGAATTCACATAACGTAATTTAACTTTACAAAATATTAAATATGTGAAACGACATACGAGTATAGTATTTCATAGTATCGTAACTTAAAGGATTGTAACGTTTCGTAACTTTCGATACTAAAAAAAATTATTCTGTAAAGTTTCTGCGTAATGGGAATACTTTGGTTGGTGTATTCGGACCTATCTGTGATCTGTTTTAATTCAATTTATTAAGTGTGGAGCTTTCAAAAAAAAAACAGATAAATCCATTTTTTATAAAAAAATTTGCCAAGTATAATCTATCGGTATTAGATGTCAGATAAATCCAATGGTAATGTCAGAATCAAGCTAAATACCTGAAAATAGTTGATGGTATATCTGACTATAAACGAAAATATTTACAAACGCATACAAATTATAAAGGAATAAATACTTCGAAGGTGCAATATCATGTATTAGTTAAAATGAAATGACAAATAGTTTATTGAGGACAGAAAGAATGGATCCTAAGACAAAAAAAATTCAAAAAACTATTCGTCATCTGATGGAAGAACAATTAGGCACTACGTTGGAGGAAGATAGAATTTGGACTGGTACAAAACAATATAGTCAACAAAATAATTAAACATAATGTAAGATATCCGAAGTCTCATTGCCTTGATATAAGAGCAACTTTGCATTTTTTATAAAAATAATAATAATTATTATTATTATTATTATTGTTAATTATTAAGTGCGTGATATTAATGTATTTTTGTTCCGCGTATAATGTCACTTTTAGTCGAGACAGCTAGGTCGAAACAAAAAAAGTCATTTAAATGCGGCAAAACAAAGAACGTTTTTTATACAAATGTCAAAAAGAAATAATGCAATTATTGATTTATGAAAGTAAATTCAAGGAAAAAAATTCAAATTGAGAATTTTAGTACTGTTGAGGAGTTGTAACCAATGAAATGTAAAAAATAATACTTTTGAAGTGTGCGCAATATACGCGTTGTTATGGTTATGTAAATAATGAAAAAATAACGTACTTCATGTACTGATTTTAATACAAAAATTAAAAAAATTTAACATTAAGAAATTATAAGGTCACGCGACAGATATTCTTACCGCATCTACATCAGGAAAGGCCATATTGCATGAGATTGTTGGCAGCAGAGGCGAGTGCATTGTTTTAGGTGTGGGATCACAAATGTGACCATGAAGACGTGTCCAAGATGCTCGGTAAAGGCAAGACGTCAATTTCTGCCATACTCCTGGAAAATGAGAAACACCTGGCCATAGAAATTTTTATTATTACTGTTGTAGCAAAGCGTAGTTTAATTGGACAACTAAATGAAACTCAGGTCTTTCAGCAAAGTTAAACACTTTATTAACAGATGCATACAAAAGTAAACCAACACGTGTACAATACAAAACATAACCATATCCGGCACGCGCGCTCTTGAAGAATGACAGTTGTCTGTCAAAGTAAGCGCATGGGACAGATCGATACGCAAATACAAAGGTACCTCAGAGAGGGCGACACTAGTCCGAAAAGGCGCGACTTGTCAATCTAGATTGCCAAACTAATCTTCATCTTTGGGTTGAAGTGTCTTGGGCTTTTAAATTCTAGGGTCACAAGATCAATTATTTGGAAATTCTGAAGAAGATGAGCTTAACTGTAGAAATAAATTATGCTCCAGGCTATAAGATTGTGGATGGTAATGAATGTAGAAGTTTAGAATCGATTAATGTGCCTGTTCTGTTTATGACTATACTCAAACTAATTATTTGCTTAATAATCCCTGATATAACAAGTACCGTCATAGTAGGGATGAATTTTTGGTGTGCTATTGCGATAGTAACCGATGAAATGAGATGTGTATTCGAATTTGGTGACGATAGATTCTTCCTCAACTATGACTTTGGATCTCACGGACATGCAGCAACGTAGACGGAGAGGTCAGATGAATAGTGGAACCGTATGGGTGGCCCTCTTGGTTGTACCTCGGTCGTCAAACATAATATCGAAACTGATTCAGAAACCCATCAAGCAACGATATTATCCAGTTTAGGCTGAAATGCAACACCACATCGATAAAGCATTAGCTTAGATGCTGAAAGATGACATTATTGAACCTTCACATATTTCATGGTAGAATCCCATTCTTATGGTTCCGAAAAAGAATGGCGGCTATAGGTTTTTCTAGACTTCCATGGGCTTAACAAAGTCACAAGAACAGATGCTTATCCCATTGATTACGTATCGAGTATTTTGGATCCCTTGAGAGATGTAAAATTTCTTTTGACAATATGTCCGCCTATTGGAAAAATTACTGTGAGAGAATCCAGTCTTAAATATACAGCATTCACTATTACCGATTGCAGCCTGTGTCACTTCAAGCATATGCCATTCGGCTTCATCAATGTACTCGCTACATGGCAGAGATCGACTGAAAAAGTTCTGAAAGCCGATCTCGAACCTTTCGCTTTCGTTTATCTGGACAATAATATTGTAATTTCAGAGGATTTTAATCAGCACTTAGAAATTTTGCGCAAAATCTTCGGTCGTGTTCTTGCTGCTGGATAACCGCTCATTACGGAAAATTGTTAGTTTTGTCGGCGCGAGCTTCAGTATTTAGGGTAAGATAAGATTTATCCGGACAAAGTAAATACAATATTAAATATTCTCATACTTTCTAGTGTTTCCGATATTCGTACCTTCCTTCGCATGGCATCTTGGTACCTACATTTTGTTAAAATCTTTTCAAAAATTAGTGCACCACTGTCAAATTTGTTGCGGAAATGTCGGAAGTGATTGTATTATTTCAGCGTTTGAAAGAATGCTTAGTATCTGCTCCAATTTTAACGTGCCCCGATTTATCTCGTCCTTTTTGTGTACAAATTAAGGCTAGCGCATGTAAGTTACGCGCTGTGGTAACTCAGAGATTTACAGACGAGGAACGCATCATTTGCTTCTTAAGCATGTGAATGTACAAAGCCGACAGAAATTATTTGACAACTGAACGCGAGATCCTGACAGTTGTGTGAGTTCTTGATTAGCTCAGGTCTTATTTAGAAGAGACTCAATTTACCATTATCACTGACAATCACTCTTTTTTGTAGTTATTGGATAGAACTAAGGATCATACTAGCAAACATTACAGATGGACTCTACAAATCAGCAATATTATTTTCTAATAGTATACCGAGAACGTAAACAAGATATTGTATCTGATTTTTTGTCCAGAACTGTCCCAGTAGAAGCCATCCTAAGTTATGCCCATCACTATGGAGTTCAAAGATCCATGTAAGGTATAACTGCGACGATACTAATAATGACTTGTCGAAAGTGGAAGGTTTTATAAGCTTCTCAAACCAAAATTACCAAATTTAATTGATGAGCATGATATATGGAATTTGGTCATACCGAAGAATCACCGGAAAGGTATTCTCAAACATGCTAATAAATTAACAACCTCAGGATATCTCGGCAAACGTATGGCAAACTGAGGCAAAATTATTACTAGCCTAAGACGAAGTATAATGCTGTTACTTTCGTTAATCGCTGTGTAGTTTGCCTTGAGCATAAAGTTATGCATAAAGGTTCAGTTGGTCTTATGAGAACACGGTCAAGAGTATTTCGTCCATTTCAGTTATTCAGTATTGTTTTAATTGCCCCAGATCCACATTCTGTGCGAGAGTATAGGTTTATATAAGTTTGTTATTTTATTATAGTAAATTTGTACTTACGTTACACCCCCCCCCCCCTCCACTTCCCGAACAGCAAGTGCACAGTCAGTATTCCGACATATGGAGGAATATGTGTTCCAATTCTTTAGTGTTCCTCAATATATCTTTTGTGATAATGGTGTTCAGTTTCGTGGCAATTAATTTTGTGCATTATGCGATAAGTATAACATCAACATCCTCTTCAACGCACTCGACCATCCTCGGAATAATCCTACGGTAATTAACATAATGTTGTCTGCATATATCAATAATCACTAAAACCAGTGGTATTACTACTTACTATCGATGAGATGTGCCATTTATACTTTAATTCAAGAGGTCACAGGTTTCCCACAATATTTTGTGAATTTTGGACGACAACAAATTTAATTGGGCTTGGATTATTCTGTAGATGTTTTCAACGACAACGGCGACGTAAATTTTGACCGCGATGATGTTTTGGATAAAAGATTTGATCGATTCACAACATTTTACGCCGAAGTACGTGAAAGCTTGGATGAAGAGCAAATGCAAGCCATGGAGCAATATCGTCGTAGATCCATCGAATACAGTGTAGGACAACAAGTTTGACTTGAAATTGTTAGTTGCGGCCGATAATTTTTGCCAATAAGCTAGCAGGTAAGTATATTAGGGAATTTAAAGTTCGTTACTCGCTGTTAAACGTAGCTTACGAGTTGGAAGATGAAGAGAGTGAAAAATGTGGCCCCTAACTTATAACAGACCATAAAGCTTGTCCAGACAACACCCAATATGGCCACAATGGCTAGGTTCATGTTTTGTTTGTTTGATTGGCTGTTGTTTTTTTTTTGTTGTCTGATTATTGTGTCTTCTTTGCGAGTAATTTTGAAGTTGTTACGTATCTTTTGATAAACTCTGTCTTTTAATTTTCCTTCGAGTTTTATTTTCCTACTTCCTTTTGTTCTGGTCTTCAGGCACCAGAAACCAATTTTAGAGTAAATATTTACAGACTAACCATCTGATATTGAGTCTGCCTGTGGAATTGAGAACCCGGGGCCGGTTCCTACAGACGAAAAACTATTTTCTCCACGTTAAAACTCCCCCGTGGCTTCCCCTCCATTTACATCTTTGGGAACCGTGATTTGGCAGTTTTCTGGATTTGAAGTAACTCCGCTAATTGTGGAATATCATTACTCATCAGATTTTTCCGGATTCTAAACTTGATAAGAATTTTCATTTTATTAAATTTTCACTTCACACGCCGCCCAAGAACCCAGGCTAGTTTTTTTTTATTTTGTGTCTTCCACTTCAATTCTGGTTGGTTTTCTTTTCCACTTGTCGTGAATCTTGACAAGAAATTAGCACCAATACTTTTAAGAAAACCGCATGTAACGGAAGTACGTGGTTTATCTGAAAAATTTCCGACGTAACAAAGATACAAGACTTTTTTCTTTAAATTTATTTTTATTTTTCTACATAGTCTTCTTCTAAGTCTATACTATTCTCCCAGTGATGCTCCCATCCCTTCAACCGATCCAAATATTACTCGGCGTCTTTCTCTGCAATCGAATTGTTTACGAAGAGGATGGCCTCCTCATTCGACGAGAATCTGTCCTCCAAACGTAATTTTTAGCTTAGGGAACAAACAAAGCCGCGTGACGCTAGATCTGGTGAGTAAGAAGGGTGATCAAGCAGTTCAAACCGTTATTCGTGGATTTTCGCTTTTCAGCTTGTCAAGTAATGATGCGTGGTATGCTTCTGTAATGTTTTTTTTTCCTTTGAAGATAATCGATTAAGTGAGCAAACGCGGTAATCAACGCGCGGACAGCTTACTCATGCCTAAATCTTGATTCAATATGTGACAAATACTTTCTTTGGACATATTCATAACCTCTGTTATCTTTCTAACTTTAATTCGACAGTTGTCTAGCATCATTTGGTAAACATAAGCGATGTTATCGTCAGTGGTTGCAGTTTTTCGTCGGCTCGAATGTTCATCGTCACCCATACTAATGGCCACGTTTAAATTTAGTTGCCCAAAATTTCGCGAAGGTAAATGATCATGCTGAGTCCCCGTACATAACATCCAACTAAAACAAATATTTAATGACATCTCGATACTCGATTTATTCCATTTTCACACAAAAGACTCCTTCCATTGTATCAAGCCAGTTTAATCGATTCAAACCGATATTTTCTAAATATTTACATAAATCTTTACAGAAAAGTAAATTTAAATTGAAAAATGAAAATTATAATTATTATATATAATTGAGGTAATTTTTCAAAAATAATTTAAATAATTCAACCGAACCGTCGAATCGAATCAATCTTGTAAACCGGTTCTGAACTGTTCAAAAATTTAATTACTTTAAATCGAAACGAAAACCTAAGTAGTATACAATGAACCATGAATCGAAACCGAACCGAATTTAGAGCTGTATGCAGCCCTAGTTATTTCTGAAAAATACCGTTTCAATATAATGTTTTAGAAAATTATGTATGATAATTTCAGATGAAAGGAGGCGTTTTGTTAAAGATATTTGCTTGGGTACTATATGTGCTTTTGTTTCCTTCTTATGGATGTTTGTTCTACGAACAAAGCGGTATACCTGACTGGGCCGTCCAGAACGAGACCGTTACAGTTACCTCAACACAGTGATGTTGCCATGCTCAAAGAAAATCGAATAATACTAAGCTGAGGAGTATTTGTTGTGTCATATTTGATTAGATTATATTGTATTTATGAACAAATTTTGTATCCTAGATGTACTCTTTACTAATAAAAACTGTCATAAAATAATAAATTATAACAAATATGCATTTTATGTATATAGGAAAGTATTTAATAGAATAATATTTTGTATTTTATTCAATCTCCTGATGATAATTTATTTCAAAGGTAATAATGAACTACTATAGGGTTCCAAAGACATTGAAATTAGAAAAAAATTACCATACTTGCATTAGTGAAAAGTGTAAAATTGTTAAATATGGTAAAATGTAAAAAACTGTAAGTTGCCAAAATATGACAAAACGTAGTAGAAAATATGATATCTTCTTAGTTCTTAATTAACATTGTACAAAATGTGGTAAAATATCAAAAACTGTAAAAAAAAGTGGAAAAATATCATCACGTGGTAAATTTTCATAAAGTTTATAATTGCCAACAAGTGTTAAATGTAAAACTTGTAACAGTGCCAAAGATTGAGAAATTGACAAAAAATGTTAATATGTTATAGAGGACATTCGTATTAGAATCATGAAATAATCTTTTGTATTATTATATAATAACATTAATTTTTTTTTTCGTTTCTAGGAATTTGCTTCATTTTACTAGTTTTGCATGCTATTAATAGTTCTTTTATTTGTTAAGTAACGAGTTTTCCATTTGTTTATAAAATATTGTATATAACAAGGGGGTGAGGTGTTAATTATCTCAAGCAATTGCATCATTCAGCCTAAAAAGTTGGGATTATTTTCAAGGATCACAGAACGTCATAGAATGCACGCGTTGCTGTACAGTGAAAATTGCCATATTTGACGTTATGAAATACACTTTTTATAGATATATCTAAATTTCTAGACAAATGAGATACATTTTGTAATTTGATTTAGATATTAAAAGACTGAAGATATATGTTTAGAACTGTCACAGTTTTAAGTGAGTTTTTAAACAAACGTCAATTTGACAAAAGGTTTATAAAGTATATGCACTGGCGGACAAATATATATATATATATATATATATATATATATATACAGGGTGTTTCAGGACTAGTGTAACAAACTTTAACAGTTTATTCCTGAGGTCATTTTGAGCCAAAAATGTCATATGAACATAGGTCCTATTCCTTCTAGTTACCAAAATACAAGAGGTTGAAGTTCTATAAATAATACGAAATTTTCAAATTTTTGTAATCAAGATACTTTTGGAAAACAAGAGTTTTATTGAAAAGTCATACCTGATTTGTCTTAATTAATTTTATTTGTTAATATTAACATGCATACGAATTCAATGCGCTCATTTTAAACACTTGCTGTAATTTTTTAAAAATTTGTTATCTTATTTCATATTGTATTAACCTATTCCATGTTTGGTTATGTTGTCCTGTGTCTATTTAATTGTGTCATTTTATGTTTTGTTCTCTAAATCGTATTCGTTAATATTAATAAATAAATTTAATTAAGACTAATAAGGTATGGGGTAGGTGGCTCAGTGGTATCGTGTCGGCCTGTGGATCTTGAGAACCCTGGTTCGATCCCCACAGCCGACAAACAATTTTCACCAATTTAAAAAATCTACCCCTGTGGCTCCTCCACCACTAATATCTTTGGAGGCCGTGATTTGACGGCTGGTAACCGCACTTCACGCGAAAATATATATCACTTACCGAGATCTGCTTAGGCAGAGTGCCACACCCAGTGATGGGTAAAAGGCGTGATGATATATTTATTTATTTATTATTTAATAAGGTATGACTTTTCAATAAAACTCTTGTTTTCCAAAAGTATCTTGATTAAAAAAATTTGAAAATTTAGTATTATTTATAGAACTTCAACCTCTTGTATTTTGGTAACTAGAAGAAATAGGACCTATCTTCATATGACATTTTTGGCACAAAATGACCTCAGGAATAAGCTGTTAAAGTTTGTTACACTAGTACTGAAACACCCTATATATATATATATATATATATATATATATATATATATATATATATATATATACGACCTTATAGCACAGTACGTTTATTATTGATTTATCGCTGCAAAAGTTATTATAATCGACGTGTTTGTGTTTTATAAGATGTACAAAAATGTATTTCTGTTGCTAATTATAGAAATAGAAGAAATTTTTCTCCTTTAGATGTACACGACCCTACAACGTCAGAACGGCCGGTAATGCAGACAATTTTAAAGGTGTGTACGTGATTAGGTTCTAGTCTGTGCTTGGCGCGATTTCAAATCATATGTCTAAAATAATCTTAAAATTATAGTTCAGGAATTATATTATAACAGTTTTGTTCATAGCTAGTGTGAAAATGTATATTGAAATATGAGAAAAAAAAATACTAGTAAATTTCGTTTCACAACAATACATTACTTACTAGCTAATTAAAATAATGTGGTAATATATTACTACTGGTATATACAAATATTTGTGAGGAATAGACAGGTATATTTTGAAAAAATATATTTATTTATAACAATAAATAAACGGGTATATTTTGAAAAAAAATATATTTATTTATATCAAATGAAACATATGGTATTATGTTACAGGATATCTAAAATAATAAGCTTTTGAAACTCATTTAATTTAATTTTTTATTTTAATTCAGCCTTCCAACAGTACAATGTTCCAATAAAAATGTGGCCCATATATTATAAAAATACAATTTCATTAACAGTTACGTACAATATATCTATAAATACATCAAATATAATATGAAAAATAAATATAATATTATATATAAAATATTAAAAAAAGTTTATTTGGTTAAATTCAATTTATTTTTATGTAACGATATAAATTATTTATATATTCAATTTAAATGTTGTATCACCATTGCTCTTGAGAACAATAAGAGCCGCAAGGATGGTTAAATTAGTAAAGAAATATAATTTTGCAAGACTATTACAAAAGTATTTTTAATTTCTTTTTCGACCAGTGGTTCTCATATATGGGGTGCAACTTTCTTATTTTTTCTAATTTCTTACGGGAGGAAATTTTATTCTGAATTCAACGCATATAAGATTCAGTGCAATTTTATTTTTCGACAAACGCTTTTTAAATTAATATTAATTTAATTCAAATCGGATAGGAATCAACGTGCTATTAAAGAAATAAATGAACAAATCTTAATATTTAAAGAAATTCTTCGAAAAATAGTCGAATTTGCATTTAATAATTAATCAAACACAAATATTATGATTTGTTAATTTGTTTCTTTCATAGCATGTTGATTCCTATGCGATTTGAATTAAATTAATGTCAATTTAAAATGCATTTTTCTCAAAAATATTGTAATGAACTGAACCTCGAATGCGTTGAAATCAGAATAAAATTTCCTTCCGTAAAAAATATTTAAAGAATAAGTTCTCCTTAAAATAGGAAAGTTGCACCCCATAATTTGAAAATCATTGATTGAAAAAAATATTGTAAATAGTTTGTAATAGACTTGCAAAATGGTATTTACTAATTTAACTAACCTTGTAGCTCTTATAGTTCTCGAGATGGCAATAGTGGCACATTTAAATTGAACACCCTGTATAGTGGTATAGAAATAGATTGAAAAATGATAAATTTTAATAAGTAAAATAATTGTTTAACTAAATAAATCTTGATCTAGATAATTTTTTAAATGATCTGTCACAACACTGTTTTTTAGTCGCTTGTGACATCAAATAGTTGACGAGCACAATCCGTTGATTTTAGTTTTTTTAATTCATTAGATATCCACAGCTTAACTTGTTGTTTTGTGCGTTGTCGCAATGCACTATGCTTAACAATGGCATATTCACATTCTGCATTCGACGGTAATTTTTTTTCGATAAGTGGGTCTTAAAAAACATCCTCATGGCAAATTTTTCTGGTGTACTCCACGTACATCTCTGAGGACATATCCGTGCGGCTTTCTTTCTTTTTCTATCCGGTGTCCACGGCTGTTCGTCAACTTCTTCAAATGGACGACGTACTAAAATAAAGTACAGAAACTTCTTTAAAAAGTTAATACTATTTTGTTAATTTCAATATTAAACAATCTGAACTTTATTTAGTAATTTGTAAAATGTAACGTTTCATTGCAAATATATAGAAATGGACAAATTTTTGCCATATCAGAAGAAACTATGTAATAATATCAAAATTACCTGCTTTTTTGGGTGTAACAGTCTGTACTCGTCTGATTTTGCGTTTTTTCATTTTAATGTCCGACCAGCACTCTTCCTCTTCGGAATTAATGATCATACTGCAATCTACAAACAAATGCATTGTCAATTTCAAACTGTATTTATACACTGATAATTTCAAGAATATTTGCTTATTAATTAAAATGTACTTAAAAATTAAATAAATTACCGAATCACTTTCTTGTTTTATAGTTTTCGCGATTTTATGGTCCGTTTCACACGAGTGGTTTGTACTTGCGCGGTTGACAAACGTTCTGTGCGAAATCTACTATTTTCAGCAATGTATCTGGGCGGTTTTATAACCACGGGGCTGCAAACTGCATGTATTTCGGAGGTTTTTAATCGCGCGATGAAATAACAGCGCGAGTGCAAATCGGTTGCGTAAAATGGACCTAATACTCTTACTTTTGTTAAACTATCGAGTCACTCAAATATATCATTAAAACATTTATTATAGCTCATTAAAACTAATGTGAATTTCAAATAGAAAAAAAAGTACCTTTTTCTTGCGTATGTAGAAGTGTCTCCGAATGATTCGTATCTTGTGTATGAACAGTTGCCTCAGATGTCTTTGAACTATTTATTTCTTCTTTATCTTTCTGCATGTGTACAGCTGTCTGATACGTTTTGCAACTATATCCTTTTGGCTTATAATTTCCTAATTCACTTTTAATACTATCATTTTTATGTTCAGGATCAGATTCTGCTTCTTCTGTGTTTATAATAAATGTTTTATTAATATTTATTTGATTTTGTGCTAAAATAGAATTTTGTTACAATAAACATAAACAAAGCACGTACAATTCATTGCATACCTGTACATTCATTTATATTTACAGTTGCCTGAGATGTGTTCGATTTATTTCCTTCTGAATCATCACTTTCAATATCAAGGTCTGCATCCAAATTAATTTCTTCTAGGGTTTTACCCTTATATTTATCTATCTTATCTGTGTCCAGAGCATATAGCAGTTGTGAAATTTTAGCAAGGTGTATAGCTTCATTAGGTAGTCTGTAGAAATGTCTGTGAATATCTATATTATGACCCATATAATCCGCCAATATAGAGAGTTCATTTTCGGTTAAATTTAATGCCTGTGACACTGTCGCAATATGTTTTCTTAATTTTGTACCTCTTAACAACGCCGGCTGATCTGCATGACAGTTATTTGCCGCCTCTCGTAAACAACGTGCACCTGCCAATAAACAAATTTAAAATTGTAGAAAAATAGCTACTTACTAGAGAGAATAGTTATTTATGTGTGTTGAAAGTGCCAGTTTATTGCATTTGAAGTAAATTTGGAGCACGATTAGCAATGGAGGATTGCAAACTCACTAAATACAATACTGACATTGGCACTTTTGACACAAGTTGCATAGGTACACTATTTTTTTACGACCGTGTTCCATTTGAAGACAAATATAGTAAATTATTTTGTTAAATAAATTTCAAATAACATAAACATATTTATCTTTATTACGTAACATGTAACGAAATTTTAATTTGACTCAAGATTGTATATATTAAGGGAAACTAACCTTCAAAGTATTTATTCACTCCACGACCAAAAACATATGGATTATCATGATGAACATTTGCAAATGTTCTATATTTTAAAATTAAATTTATTGCTGACACTTCTTGAGTACTTATCATTAAAGAAACTGCTCTTCCAAGTTTTCCTCTTATTTCTACACGGAAATACCTCTGACAAAATATTCTTTCACTTGGTTTAAGATTTCTGTATGTGTCTGAGTCTTTTTGAATATTATGTTTTCTTTTATAATCAGAAATTAAAAGTTTTTCCATTTCACCAACCCTCTTTCTGTTAAAAATAAGTAATAACAGTAATGTACATTTTGCCAGTTCATTCCAACTGCTGAAATCAAAACCCTTTTCCAAAATTGCAAAAGCTTGACTCCAGTTTTTTTTTTAAGTAATTATTAAGTTTTAATATATCTGCTGTTAATGGCAACATACGTGGTTTGTTCCACTTTCGACGAATGATAATAGTATTTGCTCGCCTACTCAACACAGAAAATTCTTTTTTATAAATGAGAAGCCAAGCTTCAATATCTGAGCGCAAAGAATTATTTTTCCACTTAATACATTCAATGGCTAATTTCTCTGCACACTCTTTCACTGCCTGTCCAAGTGCACAAACGAGAGATGGAGCTCTATAAGTACCATCATGTTCATTGTAGCCAGCACATATACGAACTGCTTCTATAAATTTATTATATAAATTTGGTTGAATCGCTGACTCCAGGTTCGAAATCGATGGTTCAATAATTCTTATGGTAATAAGAAAGTTTGCTAACTGTCGTAATTTTTGCCGAATCATAGAAAATAAACGATCATCACCTTCATGTTTTTCTGTCAAATAATTTCCATATAATAATATTAAATTATCATTTCTCACGACGTAAGATACATTATCATCTAACATTTCAGGTAAAATTTTAGTTTCTAATTTTCTATAATTTGTTGAAGTCCTTGCTGATACAGTAGCTCGAGATAATGCCTGTAGATTTCTAGGAGCAGAAGATACATTTCCACAACGTCTGTAATGACGATATAACAGAGATTTTTTGAAATAATTTTTACATTTTGGACATGGAACGAAATCCGCAGTTGAGAAATTTAATGAGCAACGCCTTGCTACAATAATATCTTCGTCTTTATTCGCTGGATCCGTATTATAAATATATGTACCTAAACCTCTAATATCTTTTATAATTGATAATCGTTGTGCATCTCCTTTAGGGAGTTTCAAAAATTCACTAACTTTTACTTCATCCTGATGCTTTAATTCTAAATGTCTTGCAAAGTTAATTACTTTTTTTTTGCAAAAGATACAAAAATTTAATTTTTTTGTTCTCTTTTTATGTTCAGGTTCAGATATTGCCTTTTCTCTGTTTATAGTTGATGTTTCATTTATATTTATTTGATCTTGTGCTAAAATATAATTTCGTTAATAGCTGGTCAAATTTCGAAAAAAGTACGATTATTTTAATATAAAAATTACCTGCTTTTTCGGGTGTTACACTTTGTAATCGTGTGATTATTTTTCTTTTCGGATATTCTTCATCAACTTCTTCAAATAGACGACGTACTATAATGAAGAGTGAAAATGAATGAAATTAAAAAAAAAATTATTAATTATAAAATAGTTAAGACAAGATATAATTTGTTATATTTAATTTTAAACAATCTGAACATAAGTAATTTGGAAAAACTAACGTTTTTATTGGAAAAGATACTGAAATGGACGTACTTGTATTATTTTCTCTGAACAAAGAATTTACTAATGTCAAAATTACCTGCTATTTTTGGTGTTACTTTTTGCTTTCTGAAGTCCGACCAATATTCTTCTTCAGAATCATTGTTCATACTACAATCTACAAATAAATTAATTTAAACATTGAAAGATTACAAGTAAAACAAATATTCATTCATTGAGATTTCGATACCAATAAATTAAATGATATCAGATCAGTTTCGTAATGTGTCATAGTTTGATAATAATGTTAAGTCGCTTATTGCATTTAAAATTGTTAATAATAATTAATAATAAAATTCAGATAACCGCCGCGATATGAACCCAGGACATTGATGGTGTCCGTGGCTCAATTACTAAAGCACCTCTCATGCCACTAGGAGGTTCGGGTTAAAATCCCGTCCTGATTAAAAGACACTCTGTATAAATATCTTATTTTGCTTTTAATTTAACCTATATTTTAATATTAGCTTTAAAGACAAGGTAAGGCAAATGTGAAATTGAAATATGATGGCTATTATGTAGCTAAAATAAAACTTAAATAAAATTAAAAAAATATATCATCACGCCTTTTACCCATTATTGGGTGTGACACTCTGCCGACGCAGATCTGGGTAAGTGATATATTTCTTCGCGTGAAGTGCGGTGACCAACCGTCAAATCCAAAGATGTTAGAGGAGGGGGAGCCACAGGGGTAAATTTAATTTGGTGAAAATTGTTTGTCAGTTGTGGGAATCGAACCAGGGTTTTCAAGATCCACAGGCCGAGTCGATACCATTGAGCCACTTACCCCAATTAAATGTATTAAATGACAGGCCGTTACAAGTATTTAGTAAAGGCAAATTTCGGTATTTTACAAGAATGTACAAAAGTTAATTTTTTTCGTGACACCACTGGGATCTCGGACACTCCGACTTGGGTTAAATGGAGTTATTGTGCGCCTTTAAGGGGCTACCTCAGATATTTCCTTGTTTTCTCCAAAAATTTCCATAGGTAAGTAGATAATGACGTAAAACCAAATTTGGTAATTTTTTTCGTTTGTAAATAATTCGAAAGTTTAACATCGAGAAAACAGTTAAATTTTTTAGGGTACATTTCGCGACGTAGTAACTTTTATATGAGGTACAATTTCGTATATAAACTTATGATTTTTTTAAATGGATTTAATAATTAAAAATATTATCATACAAATACATAATGTTTCTTGATTTCAACGGTATTAAGCTTTATATGATTTGTCCATTTCATAGAATTCATTAGTGCTATTTGTGGTTTACTTTGTAATAGATAAGGATTAAAATTGGTTCTTATATATTAATTATTTTGTTAACATAATGTTTTAAAGATGTATTTAATGAAATTAAATGTGCCTTAAAGTGTCTAACTTATTTATTTGAAACTTTTTCCCAATATGCAATATAAAAGAAAAAAAAACGAATAAACCCAGTTTTTCACCATTATCTTGTGAGCTATGGAAATTTTTGTGAAAACAAAGACATGTCTGAAATGACTTCTCAAAAGCGCACTATAACTATAAATGGAACACATGCATACAATATAAAACTACTTACCATCATTTAAATCACAGAGTTTTCTGGACGAAATAGAACTTAAATTACAATTTGTTTGTGTTCCTTGATCTGCACATGTACTTTTCATTGGAGTTTGCGTTACCTTATTCTCCATGCAAGGAGTTTCTAAAAAAATTATAAATTACATAATAATTAAGTGATACTTTGAAAATATTTACCATGACCAATATTCCAAGTACCGTCTGTTTGTGTGATTTTATTTGCAATATTTTGTGTACTTTGTGTTCCTATATTCTTCAAACCAAGTGTACCTAAACTGATTTTGGTCGAAACAATGTTCGTATCAATATCTGTTTGAGTGGCCTGAGTTTTTATTTGCAGTGTATCTAAAAATTCAATAGATAACATAACGAGTGAGAAAACTAAATCACTATGGAAATATTATTTTCCAACACACAATTTACCAATGATTCTAATTGTAAAAATATTCAATTCAGTGTCTGTGTACAGACTTTCCAAAAACAATAAACATGTTAAATATTAAATTTATTAATTGAATGCATTATTTTGTAACATTTGGATTAAATCTCGAATAAAATTATAAAGCATAGGTATATATCATAAATTCAGTAATTAATATTATCAAAAGTAATTCCAATAAGGGAGAACATGCATTTATTTCTAAATTAGTACTATTAACATACTTAAATTAATAGTGTAGGATTCAATTTAAGTTATGTTATTAATTTAAAACAACCGTAGCCTGAAGATGGGTAAAATAAACTTACTATCTGTCGTATTACTGTCGTCGTTTGGCACTAATTTGTAGTATTTTTGTAGAAATTTATCTTGTTGCAAATATCGATTTTTAAGTGCTAGAAGTTCTTTTTTTGCTAAAATAAAGAGAAACAATCAACTAATTACTGTAGAACGTATTAAAATATAAAACATCGACAAAACATTTAAAACTCACTTCCTTCATTTATATATAACGCTGGATAAAAATATCGTCCATATTTTGCTATAGCTGTAGTGTCACTATTTTCAAATTTTTTAATATCCGATTTCGGGCACACGTGCCATATTAGATCCTCTACAAATCTGACAAGTATAAATACCATTTTTTTATTCCTAAAACCAAAAATATAACGATTAAACTAAATTTTCTTCTAATTGTTACATCAGGGATCTTATGCATAAATTTACATACAATTATAATTATTTACATTCTTTTTCTTACAATTTTATGACGCTTTTAAACGAAATAGGTATACAGCAGGGGGGCGAAAGTCATATGGGAATTCAATTTATTATGTTGCATCTGATGTCATCTGTTTTTTGCATAAATTAAATTATTTAAAATTATATTAACATTAACAGTAATGATAACGATATTTTTGATGAAATAAATTATATTAAATTATTTATCACTTCGAATAATAAGATTAATGACTGGAATAACTGAGCATGTTCTGTAAATATAAGATGGAACGAAGTCTTTCAACATTTATCTGAACTTCAAATTGATAATAATATGTGGACAATCGAGAAAAGTCCAATTAAATTAAATACTATAAAAGTTTGTTAAGTTTGAATACTACGAAAGAAAATATATATAAACATATATAATTAAAATACTAATTGTTTTTTTATAATTGTTACTTATTTATAATTCATGTCATTTAAATAACTATTTTCTTGTATTTATTATTTGTGGTAATATATTATACTGATTTATTCGACATGAAAGATTTAAATGTGTACAATAAAAAATATATATTACTATATATTTTCATTCTTTCCCGTCGCATATGACATACCTACAACCTATATACACAGAATATAATTTTTGTTTTGTACTGATTTCACCAAAGAAATAAATAGTTACTCCAGTTATGCTACATATTTGACACATTTTAAATTTACATAAATTTGGTAATTGGAAAGAGAAAATTGTTAATACCTCCCTGTTCTTTTACCTTTGTAAGCGACTTAGCAATTATATGCTGAGACAGGCGAAGAAGCCGATTTTGCATTTATTTTGACAGACGCAACCACAAAAACGAACAAGTGAGATATAATATTATTTTAAAAGAAGCAAACTTACCATATAAGTATTACAAACGTAGCTTAACACAAACCCGTGCACTCACTTCGAAAGTTTTCAGGTAACTGCGTAGCTTCAATGAGTCAGTTAACACTGAAGCCTGATTGCCGCTCAAGGTTACCCCATCAAACAACGCACACAACAAGTCGACACTCCAATGTTGCCAGTTCTTGCCTGGTTTAATAGTGCAAAGAATAGTATACAAAGTTGTATTATAAATTGCAGCAGTATTGGCAATATCGCATTCCGCGAGACGCGGTTTGTAAAGTTTAGTAATAAAAATATGAATATTAATGAAAAAATCTTTTACAATTATACACAAAACAGGAAATATTGTAATAATTATAAACGAAATTATAGATCATATATGTCTTAAATATATTTTTTAATATTATTATTACATGTAAATTATGTATCTTGAACCTGTTGTTTCATTACATTAGTCATAACATCATCTAGCATAGGTTGCACATTTAGAAGATAAGATAAATGTAAATTATGTATCTTGAACCTGTTGTTTCAAGACATTAGTCATAACATCATCTAGCATAGGTTGCATATTTAGAAGATAAGAGAAATGTATAAATAGGCTAGTTTAGTGAATAAGCACGCTCTTTGTATCGTAGACTCTGCACAGTCGAGTACTGTGACTCATATGTAACCATATACAAATTATAATAAAGTTATAATATTAATAAAGATTTTAGTATTCTTTTTAAAAACATAAAATCGAATACTCAAAATTTAATTGGCGCAGTCGGTAGGATTAATAGCTTCGAAACACAATAAAAAAAAATTGTGTGGTGGATTTTTATCCTTTACCAAGCAAAACCTACAAAAATCTACGAAAACCGGTCGAACAGGACCCATCAGGCCGCAAAGGCACAACGTTCGTCTACAAGATTCACGTACTCCAGAGTGCTGTTCCGAGATCACGTCGACCAATCCACTAGGAAGACTTGCTGTTCCGAAACACGTCACTCATCAGAAGCACTTGCTGTCTCTACTAGACAACACGAAAACTACGAAAAAGAAGCCGCAACAGAAGATGATGTTCACAAGAATCATCATAATCACAATCACGATACAAATGTAAGAATTTCTTTATAAGTTTGTAAAACATTTATATTATAATACTCAGGGGTATTTCTAGCTACGACTAGTAATAAAAATACCGAGACCCGGCACAGGTCAATCACACACATAATACAATTTATGTCAGAAAGCGATAGCTCTGAATCAATAGAATCAGACGATTCCTTAACACCGTTACCAATAACTAAATATATCAAAATTAAATTAAAACCTAGTAGATTAAATCGCATAACAATGGCTACCACAACTGTACAAGAAATAGAAATGTATCTCAAAACAATCCCATGTTATAATGGAAATATTAAAACATTAAATAATTTTATAAAACAAGCCACAAAGATTATGGACATTTTTAATACACTAGAACTCACTGCAAATCAGCGAATGTTTGCATTCAGCATGATAAAATTAAAACTCACTGAACAAGCAATAGAAATTACAAGTAATAACGAATTTGCAGAATGGGAAGATTTAAAACTATATCTGACCACAAACTTTGTAGACAAGAGTACATCAGAAACACTGATGATAGAACTCATGGATACGAAATTTTCGAAATCAATAGAACAAACTTTGAAAATAATGCTTGAAAATTTTTCACTTTACAAATCAAAAATACACTTAACTAATTATTCACAAGATCAGAAGAACGCAATAATTCATGAAAACCAAAAATTTATAGTAAAAAGATTTATATCTCTACTACCAAATCATGTTAGAGGATCATTCCTTATTAAAAACCCTACAACTTTGGAACAAATAGAATTAATGATTAAAAATGAATTTAACTTTATTAATACGTATAATCAATCACCTATGTTGAGAAACAATGTAGAAAGACCAAAATTTGGCAATGGGCAACCTCCACAAAAGTTCCCATCACAAACATTCCCATCAACATCATTTAATCCCAAACAACCACCTCAATACCAGAGAACTATCCCAAATTTTGCACCTAGACAAAATATAAAAAATTATTATGAGACGAAACGATTTAACCCAAAACCTATGACACAACAAACACGAATCACACAACCAATGTCTACACAAACAATCAGACAAAATAATAACATAGAAGAAGTAGACTTAGACGAAATAGATTTCGATATGGACCAAGAATTTCATAAACAAATAGACGAAGAGTTAAACAACGAAAGATTAGAGAAAGAAAAACAAAAGAAAATCTATGAAGATTCTTTTTTTAGATTTAGAGACACAGATAGAAGCGATACAGTAGTAATGTCTTCTATAACAACGAACTTACCAGCATTAAAAATTAATCCATATGTCATACTGTTCGATACAGGCTCTTCAATAAACTTTATACACCCGGATTTAGTAAAACAATTTAAAGTAAAAACATATAACGAAAAATTAACTTTTAAAACAGTAAACGGAAAATCTAATTGCGATAAATATACAATAATAAAAATTCATAAAAAACCTTTAAAATGTTATGTTTATAAATTTCATAAAACATATAATATATTACTCGGAATAGAAGCATTTAAAATATTAAATATACAACTAAACTTTAAAGACAATAAAGTAAAATTAGACGATAAAATATATAAATTAGAAGAATTAACAAATTTAAAAGCAGAAACAAATAATATACAAATTAGAAATAGTCACTTAGATAATATAGAAAAAAGAGAGTTAGATAAACTAATAAACACATACACAGATCTGTTTCCAAACGAAAACGAAAACCTAACCTGCACTACCACCATAGAACACAAAATTCACGTAACAAATGAAACGCCGGTATACACAAAAAATTACCGACTTCCACAAATTTACGAAAAAGACATCGAAGAACATGTAAAAAAATTATTAGATAATAAAATAATACAAAAATCATTTTCACCCTGGTCATCCCCTATTTGGATCGTACCAAAAAAATTAGACGCTTCAGGAAAACAAAAAACTAGAATGGTAATAGATTTCAGAAAACTAAATTCAGTAACGAAAGATGATAAATACCCAATACCTAACATTGACACGATATTCGATCACATCGGACCCTCCGAATACTTTACAACCCTAGACCTACATTCAGGATTCCACCAGATAAAAATGAATAAAAATGATAGAGAAATAACAGCTTTTTCCACAAGTTCTGGACACTACGAATACATTAGAATGCCTTTTGGACTTAAAAACGCACCTGCCACATTTCAACGAATGATTAATGAAGCATTAGGCGAATTAATTAATAAAATCTGTTTAGTATATATGGACGACATTATAATATTTGGCAAAAACTTAGAAGAACATTTAAAAAATATAAGACTAGTATTCGAAAAACTACGTCAAGCAAATTTAAAAATACAAATAGACAAGTCAGAATTTTTACAACAAGAAGTTAAATTTTTAGGATATAAAATTAATCAAACCGGACTAACAACAGATGAAAAGAAAATAGAGACAATAAAAAATTTAAATTTACCAAAAACACAAAAAGAAATAAAACAATTCTTAGGAACTTTAGGATGGTATAGACGATTCATACCTAATTACGCAAACTTGACAAAACCTTTTACACAATGTCTAAGAAAAAATGTTAAAATAGATATAGATGATGAAAATTATAAGAACGCATTTGAACAATGTAAAAACACATTAATAAAATCCCCAATATTACAAAACCCAGACTTTAACAAAGAATTTATATTAACTACAGACGCAAGCGACTTTGCAATAGGCGCTATATTAGCACAAAAAACAGACGATAAAGAATTACCTATATGTTATGCCTCTAAAACTTTAAATAAAGCGGAACAGAATTACAGTACAATAGAAAAAGAACTAAAAGCAATAGTATGGGCAGTTAGAAATTTTAGACCATATATTTACGGACGGAAGTTCACCATAAAAACAGATCATAAACCTTTAATCTGGTTATTCAACATGAAAAACCCGAATCAAAAACTAATTAGATGGAAAATAGAATTGAGTGAATATAACTTTGAGATAAATTATTTACAAGGTAAAGAGAATGTTGTTGCAGACCTACTATCCAGACAGAAACCCAAATTTAAATTAAATAATTTAATAGGAGACGTATTAGAACAAAATCCCATCGCACACTGTATATCAAAAAACTGCGAAATGTCACGAGGTCTGGCGGAACAAATAAATTTAAAATATGATTGCAAAGACTTTTGCAAAGAACGAAATAATAAAAATATCATTATTCAAAAAATAAATAATAAAATAATATTTCACCTAATTACAAAAATAAATCATTTTGATAAACCATTATTAAAAAATTTGGACAAACCTTTAAAAGAATTAAGAGATTACATGATTATAAATGAACTACCTATAATAAACATCCCAAAATTAGGATGCGGTTTAGACAAATTAGAATGGGAAAAAGTAAGAGAAAAGATAAATAAAATATTTGAAGATACTAATATAGAAATAAACGTTTTCACATTACCCGACGTTAACCATAATGAAACAGAAAACAGTAGCGAACAAAATAATATAGATCAAGAAGAAGATAACCAAACGGTACACAGCGCAAATGAGAATCCCATAGCAGGAATAAAATATTTAGATGAGAGAATTAATATAGCGGATAATCAAATAATAATTTATAAAGTAGACAGGGATACTGAAATAAAAATAGAAAAATATTTTGATAATAAAAAACAAAGACTTATTTGTAAATTTAATAAAGTAACCTTTAAACAAGATGTTATAGATTTTATAAAAACTTATCTAACCCCAAAAATTAGATATTTAGCCTTATTTCAAAAAGATTTAGATAAAGAAGTTTCAAAAATATTACAAGAAAATTTCCAACCAAATTCTATAAATATCATAGCGTGTACAAAATTAGTAAACAACGTAGAAAATAACGAGGAACAATTAGAAATTATACATGACTTTCACACAGGCCTTACAAATCATAGAGGAATTTTAGCCACCATAAGAGAATTAAAAGAAAAATATTATTGGCCAAACATGAATAAAGACATTCAAGAATATATAAACAACTGTGAAATGTGCCGATGTAATAAATATGAAAGAAAACCTATAAAAATAACCGACAATCTTACAATAACACCAAGCACACCATTTGAAATGATAAATATAGACTTGTTATCACTAAATAAAGAACCTTACTTGACGATATTAGATCAGTTCTCCAAGCACGCACAGATTATCAAAGTCGAAAATAAGAGCGCAAAACAAATAACAGATAAATTAAGAATATACTTTGAAACATACAAAATACCTAAGGAAATAATAATGGACAATGGTACAGAATTTAATAACACATTAATGAAAGATCTCTTAAGTAAAAAGAAAATTAAATTACATATAACTTGTGTTAATAACCCTAAAAGTAATGCAGTGGAAAGACTTCACTCAACATTAATAGAACAATTGAGAATATTACACTCAAGACCAGACACTAAAAACATAGCAATGTCAGAAAAAATACGAATGGCTACATTAGCGTATAATAATACAAAACATAGTACAACACAACTCAGTCCAGTTGAAATACTTTACGGAATATCAAATGAAAACATTTTTATAAAAACAGACCAATCCAAATTAAGAGAAAATTATGAAGAACAACAAAGGAAAATTAAGCATATTATTAAGGATAGAATAGAAAGAGAAAAATTAAAACGAAATACAGAAAATGACAATCCTTTAGAATTAACAGATAAAGTATATGTTAAACAGAATCCTAGAATTATTCATAAAATAAAGAAACCAATATACAGAAAATATTCAGTTAAAAATTATAACCCTCTATTAGGAAAAATTAAAATATTAGATAAAAAGAACAGAAGTAAAAATATAAAAATAAATCAACTAAAAATTAAATAAAAATTTCAGAAATTAATATTAATAATAATGAATTTAAATGAATTAATAAAACAAATAGAAACAAGTTTAACCTTTTGCTCATTACACAAACTAGACGTTAGTATAATATCTTATGAAAATTTAAAACAAACTACACAAAATAACGACATTTGGAATTTAAACGAACTAATAGAAACCCATTGTAAATACTATAACGGAGAAATATACTTTATAATATCAATACCAACCTTCTCCCAAGAATCCTTCAAATTAAACCAGTTTACCCCATTACCAATGATTCAGAATGATAGATTCATAATAATGAGTGAACCTCAACAATTATATTTCACACAAGATAAGACTTATAAAATAAGCGAATGTAGTTATATTAAGAATAAATACTTGTGTATTACACAATTTATAGAAATAAGTAAATGTATGGGAAATATACTAGATAAGCAGAAGGATGATGATTGCAAATACCATAATATTGAGAAAAAGAATACTTTTGAATTAATTCAAAATACAAATGAACTAATTATGATTAGTCCAAATAAGCAAGAAATTCAAATGAACTGTAACGAAATAAAAATAAAAAGAAATATTCAAGGAATCTATAAGATAAAAATTAACCAAGAATGTCAAATAAATAATTTCACATTTAAAAGAATTCTACAAAAATATAAAGAAATTGAATTTAAAACATTTGAGAAGGAATTAATAAGTTCAAAATTTAATGATACTAAATTACAGAATATCTCCGATATTATATTAAATGAACCGAAAATTATAAAAATAAAAGAAATCAAAATTGAAAATAGTAGTCATCACTCTTATATAATATATGTTATAATATTTATATTAATAAGTTGTTATATTTTAAGAAAATATGTATTACCTAAAATAAAATTATATAGAAATGAAAGAAAATTAAGAAAGGTAAAAACAGTAAGAAAAAAGCTAAGTGAACTAGCTATGCAAGAACAAATATAATGAAAAAACTAAAAGGGGAGGAATTATGTATCTTGAACCTGTTGTTTCATTACATTAGTCATAACATCATCTAGCATAGGTTGCACATTTAGAAGATAAGATAAATGTAAATTATGTATCTTGAACCTGTTGTTTCAAGACATTAGTCATAACATCATCTAGCATAGGTTGCATATTTAGAAGATAAGAGAAATGTATAAATAGGCTAGTTTAGTGAATAAGCACGCTCTTTGTATCGTAGACTCTGCACAGTCGAGTACTGTGACTCATATGTAACCATATACAAATTATAATAAAGTTATAATATTAATAAAGATTTTAGTATTCTTTTTAAAAACATAAAATCGAATACTCAAAATTTAATTTGTACCTAAAAAAATTATTAAGAGTTCGATAAAATTTAAAAGAACTTACAAAAAGTGTTAATAATAAAGTTTTATTGAGTTTTGTTAAAAATTTAAAATAAACAACACTTCCAATACTATCGGTGGCCGCTTCGTTTAATATTATAGTTTCTATTGAATTTGCATCCAAATTCCCAAATAATATATTAATACTTATCCATGTTTCTTCTATGTGAATTAAAAAAAATATAAACAATTTCTTTATTATTATCGTTTAAAATCGACAAATACCAATTATGTGTCTCCCTATGAGAAAGCAAATATCAATTTAATTTTATTTTATTTGTTGTAACTGTTTATTAGTTTGACATATTAATAGTTATTCAACATTTATCCATGTTTCTTCTATGGGAATTAAAAAAAATATAAACAATTTCTTTGTTATTATAGTTTTAATTCGACAAATACCAACTTAATGTCTCCCTATGAGAAAACAAATATCAATTTAATTTAGTTTTATTTGTAGTAACTGTTTATTAGTTTGACATATTAATACTTATTCAACATTTATCCATGTTTCTTCTATGTGAATTAAAAAAATATAAACAATTTCTTTGTTATTATAGTTTAAATTCGACAAATACCAACTTAATGTCTCCCTATGAGAAAGCAAATATGAATTTAATTTAGTTTTCTTTGTTGTAACTGTTTATTAGTTTGACATATTAATACTTATTCAACATTTATCCATGTTTCTTCTATGTGAATTAAAAAAAATCTAAACAATTTCTTTGTTATTATAGTTTAAATTCGACAAATACCAACTTAATGTCTCCCTATGAGAAAGCAAATATCAATTTAATTTAGTTTTATTTGTTGTAACTGTTTATTAGTTTGACATATTAATACTTATTCAACATTTATCCATGTTTCTTCTATGTGAATTAAAAAAATATATAAACAATTTCTTTGTTATTATAGTTTAAATGCGACAAATACCAACTTAATGTCTCCCTATGAGAAAACAAATATCAATTTAATTTAGTTTTATTTGTAGTAACTGTTTATTAGTTCGACATATTAATACTTATTCAACATTTATCCATGTTTCTTCTATGTGAATTAAAAAAAATATAAACAATTTCTTTGTTATTATAGTTTAAATTCGACAAATACCAACTTCATGTCTCCCTATGAGAAAGCAAATATCAATTTAATTTAGTTTTATTTGTTCTAACTGTTTATTAGTTTGACATATTAATACTTATACAACATTTATCAATATAATAATAAAATATATCCAGAATCAGTCATGTAAATGTTAATTATTTTATTTGAAAAAATATTTATAAATATTATTCAATATTAATTTTGAACGTAGATACTGTTTAAACAAATTAGCCGTGTTTTGTATTTACAAAGTAGTATTTGTAGATATATCCTAGATTTGCAATATACATTTTGTGTTAAGCATGATTGAAGTTCGTTTAATTTTCGATTGCAATGCGTGTTTTGTATACCGGCAAGCCACAGTGGCGCTCGCCCAGTAACATTTCTCGCGAAGCCGTGCTCGAAATAATATCAGCGTTTTGCCATAAGTTATATTGACTGCTGGTAAGCGTATTTCACACAAATATACAAAGTGTTTGAAAAAGTAGACACTCCGTATTTTCTCGCTTAATCATATTGCTTAGATCACATTATTTAATCAGTGTAATATTTGTGATTTGAGGGCGTGCTAAATATCATTATTTATGTACGTTCTGGTTTAACCGGAAGCATCATTACTTTGAATTTTTAATGGAATGATATAATATATTTTTATAGAGAATTCTGAAACTACTAATAAACTGAATCGGTTACTTCTAATTTAAGGGAAAAGTAAAACTGAACTACTAATTTATTGTAAACAAAAATGAAGTATTATTTAACAAGCAATACGAAGGCAACGACCAACTGAAACGGTTACTGTGAATTAAGGCAAGGTAAAAAAATAATAATAATAATAAAAATTAAAGTCAATAAACATTCAAATGTTGTCCAAAGGCAACTTCAGACAAAAGCGATGACCAACTAAAACGGTTAGGTACTCCCAAGTTAGGGAACAAGTAAAACTGAACTACCAACTGACAGAATTATAACAAACAAAAATGAAATATTAATTGACAAGCAATACGAAGGCGCCGACTAACTGAAACGGTTACTTTCAGTTTAAGAAAAGGTAAAAAAAAATTCTTTATAAAATGGGGCGTAAATGTTTCGCACCTAATTGTACAACTGGTTATAAATCAAATAAGTGCAAAGTTAAATTTTTTCCGCATCCAAAGATCAAACTTTGTTAAAAAAGTGGTAAAAAGCAATTCCGAGAAAAGATCAGAAATTAACAATAAAAGACTATGTATATGAAAAACTTTTCACATCCGAACAGATCATAAAAGAACGGAAATGCGACGATACGTGTATAATCTGTACTAATATTAAAAATAGAGGCCGCTTAATTGATCCAAATAAAAATATTTTTGAATTATTTAAAATCGTAGAGAACATTTTGTTAGAAAATATAAAAATCTCCAAATGTGTATGCAGAAACTATGATCACTAGTCTCGATACATATAATTTTAAATTTTCATGTTCAGAGCATGGTGTAGATATAATATTTGATTTAATTTATGATTTTATTGTATTAAGATTGAGACAATATTTCCGACCGGAGAGAAAAATAAACTTTCACAATCTAAAAAAGATCACAAGAGATCAAAATTACAAAAAAAATATTTTTTTTTATTCCGTAGTAATTTTTCATTTATATACTTGCAATCATATTAAAAATACTTGTCAACAGAGTTAATATATTTTTAATGTTTTATTAAAATTATACTAAACTAAACCAAAAACTCTTTTATTGTTAAATTTATATATGTTAATGTGAATAAAAAGTATTGTATCACGTAAACATTTTATTCGCTTTTCCTTTTATTTTCAAGTTATTCACATATTTAAATACTTGTAGAAACAACAAGCAACAAATAAAATTTATTTATTAAATAAAACAGTTTTTACATGAATTCATTCATTTACACACTTGATAAATCCGTCCCGCTAAGCCCACCACAACGGGAAACAGAAATGCAACGCCAGATTACTACTTGTGTCCTTGCCTTCGTGGTATCAACATATCTTTGAATGATCAAACAAAATCAAATATTAAATGGGTATGCAATAAGCGATACATTATACAGTTTAGAGCAATAAGCACCATCTGTTGTAATTTTTATAGTTAAAAATTAGTACACGACTTTGTCGCTAGAGTACAAATTAGATCGTGACGACCTTATGACACAAAAACTAAATATTAAGTTTATTCAAAACTATCAATAATTTTTCACACCACAATACCAGTTAAGAAAGATGTTTGAGTACAAATTCTAAATATGTAATAACATATAGAATTCAAGCTGGCAAAACCGTATAAAACGATTTATTATATTGGACTTACGAAACAGCGTCATAAGTACGTTCAGTGACGCCGTAAGGCCGTGAGCGGTTTAGAAATGAGGCGATAAGAGCGTGAATACATACCTATATATATATATATATATATATTATGTTGGCTGCATCGTAATATTTCATCATATTGCATGAGAAGTAGACGACATCATATCATATAACCAACTCTTTTCCATAGAAATAAGAGTAGATAAGAAAAGTTATAAAAGTATGTTATCATGTATCTCCAGCCAGTTCTTGCTGGCTCTCGGACTTGTAAACTATTTGTGTTTAATAAAAATAGTTTTTTTTTTAAAACTAAGTTTAATTATTGATTGACATAATTGGCGCAGTCGGTAGGATCAATAAAACGTAGAAACAATCACTGTAATAGAAAAACAGGATTGTGGTGAATTTCAATTCTTTACTACGAAAAACTCCTACATAAACTCAAACGGCTTCAACCTTGAGTCCATCAGGGTCTAACCACGACCCAACTGTAAAAGAGCCCAGCAGCCCACCAGGATCACGCCTTCCGAACTTCGAGGTATCACTGCCCTACGAGACGCACATCCCTCCATTTCCGAAGACTTGCTGTTCCAGCAGACCAACAAACATCGAAGAACTCCAGAAAATGTCAGCAAATCATCAAGTTTACATCCTACTACTTATCGTTACATTGTAAGCAAATATTTTAATATTGTAATTTTTGTTACACTAAAGGCGTAGCTCTAGTGAAAGAACTAGTAAAAAAGCTACCATGAGACCGGCACAGTCTCAACACACACACACTGTATGTATAGTAGTGATAATTCCACAAACTCAGCTGATTCTGACAATTCTGATAACGAAACAATAAATAATTCTAATTTGCGTATTACACTTCGACCAAGTAGATTTAAAATGGCGACCACTACAATAGGCGAAATTAAAACATTCTTAAAAACTATCCCTGTATATTCGGGAAATGTAAAAACACTACCCGGTTTTATTAGACAAACCGATATTATTATGGATTTATTTAATACTTTTGCTTTAACCAACAATCAAAAACTATTCATTTATGGCATGATAAAATTAAAGTTAGTAGACCAAGCCGCTGAAATAATCAGCAATAACGAATTCGCTAGCTGGGAAGAACTCAAACTCTTCCTAACTACTAATTATACTGATAAAAGTACACCAGAAACACTGATAATTGAAATAATGGAAACTAAATATCATAATGATCCAGAGAAAACATTAAAAATCATTAATGACAAATATTTACAATACAAATCAAAAATATTAATAAAGGAGTATAGTCAACTCCAAAAGAACGCCATATTACAAGAAAATCAAAAATTTATTGTAAAGAAATTCATATCTATGTTACCTATATCAATAAGGGGTTCATTCATTATCAAAGATCCCACTACACTTGAGCAGTGCGAATTAATGTTGAAAAATGAATTTAGCTTCATAAATACACATCAACACCAATCACCTCTGTTGAAAACACAAAATAAAGTTAATCAAAATTTTAGAAACAATATCCCACCTAAACTTTTTCCTGGTCAATACTTCCCCTCAGCACCTATCAAATTTCAACAAGATCAGACAAATAAACTCTTTGCACCAAGACAAAAAAAATTATATGACACTAAAAGACAGTTCCAACCTAAATCTATGACGTTCCAAACACGCACAACACAACCCATGTCCGCACAAACTATTCAAGGAAATTATTTGTGTCACGAACCAGACGAAAAAGATTATTTTCCAAACGAGACCACTGAAAAATTTGAAGACTCGGAGAACACTGACGAGACTTTTTTAGAAATAGAGACCGAGGGAATCGAGAACACCTCATAATGTCCTCCATCACTAACAACCTACCTACATTAAAAATAAACCATTACATAATACTTCTCGACACAGAATCTTCGATAAATTTCATACACCCCGATCTAGTAATACACGATAAAATTAAAACCCACAAAGAATTACTTACATTCAAAACAGTAAATGGAAAATCAAGATGCACAGAATACGTCATTATCAAAATAAATAAAATTCCAATCAAATGTTACCTATTCAAATTCCATAAAACTTATAATATACTGTTGGGAATAGAAGCTTTTAAACATCTGAATATGCAAATGAATTTTACCAAAGACACAGTACAAATAGGCAACAAACATTTTAAATTACAATCATTAGAAAAACCTAAATTAGAAGTAAATAACGTGCAAATACGAGACAATCACTTGAACAATTTAGAAAGAGAAAAATTAAAACAATTAATAGACGAATATAATGACTTATTCCCAGAAGAAAATAGTTCACTATCTAGTACCTCAGAAATTGAACATAAAATCACACTAACAGACGAAACACCAACTTATACTAAAAACTATAGATTGCCACAAATATACGAAAAAGATATAGAACAACATGTAGAAAACCTACTAAAAGAAGGAATAATTCAAAAATCCTTCTCCCCATGGTCATCACCACTGTGGATTGTACCAAAAAAACAAGACGCTTCAGGAAAAGCAAAAACACGTATGGTATGCAAAAACATTAGACGATAAATTCCCCATACCAAACATCGACACACTACTTGATCACCTAGGACCATCTAAATATTTTACTACGTTAGACCTCCAATCGGGATTCCACCAAATACGAATGTGCGAAAAAGACATAGAAAAAACAGCGTTCTCTACAAGTACCGGTCACTACGAATTCGTTCGTATGCCATTCGGATTAAAAAACGCCCCCGCTACGTTCCAAAGGATGATAAACAATGTACTTGGTGAATTAGTAAGTAAAATCTGTCTGGTATATATGGACGATATAATTATATTTGGAAACACATTAAAAGAACTTTAGAAAACATCAAACAAGTATTTGAAAAATTGAGAATAGCAAATCTAAAAATACAATTGGATAAATCGGAATTTTTAAAAGAAGAAACAAGTTCTAGGTTACGTAATAAACCAAAAAGGACTGAACACTGATCCTAGGAAAGTAGAAATTATAAAAAATCTAAACCTACCCAAAATAAAGAAAGAGATCAAACAATTCTTAGGAACGTTAGGGTGGTATAGAAGATTCATACCAAACTATGCAGACCTGACAAAACCTTTTACGCAATGTTTAAGGAACGGCTCAAAAATTGATATCGATAATGACATTTACAAGGAAGCATTTCTAAAATGCAAAAACATCTTATCCGAGAACCCAATATTACAGAATCCCGACTTCAACAAGGAATTTATTATAACAACGGACGCTAGCGATTTTGCAGTGGGAGCAGTTTTATTACAAATACACGACAATAAAGAATTACCTATCTGTTATGCCTCTAAAACATTAAACAATGCCGAGCAAAACTACAGCACCATTGAAAAGGAACTAAAAGCCATAGTATGGGCAGTCAGGAACTTCAGACCATATATTTACGGAAGAAAATTCACCATAAAAACCGATCACAAACCTCTTATCTGGTTATTTAACATAAAAAGCCCAAACGAAAAACTCGTCAGATGGAAAATAGAATTAAGTGAGTACAATTTTGAAATTAACTATTTAAAAGGTAAAAATAACGTAATAGCTGACTTATTATCAAGACAAAAACCTAAATTTCAACTAAATGAATTCCTAGGAGATATCTTAACAAAAAAAAACATAGCTCACTGTATATCTCGAGACTGTAAGATGTCACAGGGACTAGCAGATGATATAAATAGAAAATTTAACAGCAAAAACTACTGCATAACCCAAACACCAGACAAAAATATTATCATCCAAAGAACAAATGATAATATTATATTCCACATAATCACTAAACAAAAATATAATGATAAACCATTATTAAAAGATCTCGACAAACCCTTAAAGGAACTAAGGGACTATTTAAGACTAAATGAAATAAAAGAAATTAACATACCTAAAATAGCTTGTGGCCTAGACCAACTCATGTGGGATAAAGTAAAACAAAAATTAGAAAAAATATTTGAAGATACTAACATCATTATGAATGTATACTCTCTACCACTAGTAAACAATAATGAAAAATCTAATTCAAGTGAATATAACAATGTAAATGATAATAATACAATTCACAGTTCTAACGAAAACGAAGTTTCAGGCATTAAATACTTAGATGAAAGAATAAATATTGCAAAGAACCAGATCATCATTTATAAAACTCAAGAACCTAGTAACATAGAAATAAAAAAATATTTCGATAATAAAAAACAAAGATTTATTTGTAAATTTAACGAATCAACTTTTGAAAAGGATGTCATAGATTTTATAAAAATTTACTTAGTACCGAAAATTAGATATTTCGCTCTCTTCCAACAATCACTAGATAAATAAATCTCAGTAATACTTCAGAAAAACTTTGAGCCAAATTCTATAAATATAATAGCCGTATCAAAAATAGTTGAAAACATTGGAAATGAAGAACAATTAGAAATCATTCACGACTTCCATGTTGGACTTACAAACCATAGAGGTATAATTGCTACCTTGAGGGAACTCAAAGAAAAATATTACTGGCCAAACATGAATAAAGACATCCAGGAATACATCAACAACTGTGAAACTTGTAAAATAAACAAATACGAGAGAAAACCTATAAAAACTACAGACAACCTAACACCAACACCGAGTGCACCTTTCGAAATTATAAACATAGATTTACTCACCTTGGAAAAAGAATATTATATGCCCATACTAGTTCAATTTTCAAAACATGCACAAATGATAAAAATCTGTAATAGAAGTGCAAAAACAATCGTAGAACAATTAATAAATTACTTTGAAAGATATAAAATTCCTAAGGAAATTATAATGGATAATGGCACTGAATTTAACAACACATTAGTAAAAGACTTACTGACTAAAAATAAAATTAAAATACATATCATCTGCGTGAGCAACCCAAAAAGCAACGCAGTAGAAAGATTCCACTCAACCATCATAGAACAAATAAGAATACTACACTCAAAACCATATTTTAAAGAAAAATCCATGATCGAAAAAGCCCAGACTGCCATCCTGGCTTATAACAATACTAAACACAGCATCACACAACTAAGTCCAAATGAAATTATCTTCGGAAGATCAGAAGAAAACCTTTTTAATAAACAACCAACAGAAGATCCGATAAACGAATACCAAAAGAAACAACAAGAAATAAAAGAAATGGTAAAAACAAAAATAGAAACCGAAAAAGTGAAAAGAAATATCGAAAATGAAAACCCGGTACAAATAAAAAAGGAAATATACGTTAAACAAAACCCTAGAATTACCCATAAATTTAAGAAACCTATCTATAAGAAATATTCAGTTAAAAGCTATAATCCAATACTAGGAAAATTAAGAATAGTAGATAATAATGGATTCCATCTAACTGAACTAGGGAAATGCAAGATAAAAACATCCGAACACCTCGTCTACTATAACTATAACATAACACCTATTTTCGAGGAATATGAAAAAATTAAGATCCATAAAAACGAATTAACGGTCAACATACAGAACAACTCCGAAACATTTCAAACCTATTTAAACATTTTAGAATATACCTTTTCAGACCTACAAAATCAAATACTAAAGTTATTCACTAAAAGACAAAAACGAGGACTAATTAACGGATTGGGTTCAATAATAAAATCAATAACAGGAAATTTAGATTCTACAGACGGAGAAAAATATAAGGAGATGTTTACAAAATTGAGTAGAAACCAAGAAATATTACAACATCAAAATGACCAAATCATAACACATAATATAAAAATGACTCAAAAT
Organism: Pterostichus niger; assembly: GCA_947425015.1. Taxonomy (NCBI): domain Eukaryota; kingdom Metazoa; phylum Arthropoda; class Insecta; order Coleoptera; family Carabidae; genus Pterostichus; species Pterostichus niger. The sequence goes on from OX380348.1 coordinate 14,442,547, forward strand.
TTCAATAAACAAATAGAAAACATAAAGCATAACGAAAAAGAATTAAAAATACAGATCAAGGACATAATAACGACATTAAAGAAAAACGTGGGTTGGCAAAGTAAAATAGACACCGAAAATAAAATTCAGAAACTAATACTTATTATAATGAATCTAAACGAATTATGCAAACAAATTGAAACCAGTATGACGTTCTGCTCTATACATAAATTGGACACCAGCATTATTACGTACGAAAATTTACAAGAAATCACACAAGACAAGAATATTTGGAGTTTCAATGAACTAATCGAAACACAATGTAAACTTTACCATGAGCAAATATATTTTATAATAACTATCCCCACCTTTTCCCAAGAAACTTTCAACCTACACCAGTTTACACCAATACCTATGATTCAAGACAAAAATTACGTAATCATTAACGAAAAACAACAATTATATTTCTTAAAAGAAATAAATTATAACATCAATGAATGTACCCTAGTTGATGACCTATATTTATGTGTTACTAAATATTTAGAATTAAGTAATTGTTTACAAAATATTGTACTTAAACAAAGGAATGAAAATGCAAATACCATGCAATTGAGAAATTAAATAATTTTGAGCAAATAAGTAATCCAAACGAATTAATCATTTTTAGCCCCAAAAAGCAATAGATAACGATAAATTGTAGAGATATAACAATTAATCAAAAACTGGAAGGAATATTTAAAATTAAATTAAATAATGACTGTCAAATTAATAAATACCTCTTTAAAACCATTGTTCAGAAATATAAAGAAATTCAATTTAAAGATTTTGATAAAACACACATTGAACTAAATATAAAAGACATTGAATTTAAAAATGTCTCAAATATTATATCAGACAACTTACACTTGCAGAAAATTGAAAAATTACAAATAAACAGCAATCAACATTCCTATGTAATTTATTCAATCCTTATAATAGGATTAACCTGTTTTATAATTTTTAAGTTTTTATTACCAAAAATAAAACAATATGTAGTAAATAAGAGAAATAGATTAAATAATAGAGATAGCCTAGGTTAAATATGATGAAATAACTAAAAGGGGAGGAATTATGTTGGCTGCATCGTAATATTTCATCATATTGCATGAGAAGTAGACGACATCATATCATATAACCAACTCTTTCCCATAGAAATAAGAGTAGATAAGAAAAGTTATAAAAGTATGTTATCATGTATCTCCAGCCAGTTCTTGCTGGCTCTCTGACTTGTAAACTATTTGTGTTTAATAAAAATAGTTTTTTTTTAAACTAAGTTTAATTATTGATTGACATAATTTATATATAAATTATATGAAGACACCACCCCTAAACTTTATATTGTAGCGTCAACATTGCATCATTCTCTTAGTAGTTTTCCATTAGCTGAATCATCATATCTTCGTAATATAAATACTCTTGTGTTAGATAAGAAGACTCAGATATGTAGTTGCCTTTGTCGAGAGAAGTTTTGTAATCTAATTAAACCTGTATAATCTCATTTAATAAAAATAGTTTTTTTTTATTAAAAACGTGAGTTTACGTGATTTAAGTGGCGCAGTCGGACGGATTGCTAAAAGTTGTGTAAATAGAAAATACTAAAAGTATTCAATTCGTTGAAATTTGCACATCGTTGGTGTTAACCATTAAAATCAAGCAAACGAACATTTCATAAACAAAACTTCCAAGTTCGAAGATTTCGAATAGAAATCCAATTCGTTTATAACCGAAGAGGCAAAAGAAAAATCTCCTATCGAAAAGATCGTCGCATAAGTCAGAATCAATTCGATAGTAAATCAACACAATGCAAGACAGCATCACAGCCGAACCCAGACGAGCGTTCCTGTTGTTCCTGCTGTTCCTGAGTCGACACCAACCACCTGAGGGCACATCAGAGCTGGCTACGTGTCACACCCAACCGTCAACGAACGAGACCGAAAAAACTACAGTAGCAGCATCACTATCCCACCCATGAAAATATTTAACATCATCGTACTGTAAGTTTAATTTAAAAAATAAACTTTTGTAAATTTATTTATAAAGTCGAAAATGGCTAATAACGATAGAGATATTGACGATCTATTGAGTGTAATCCCAGAGTATAATGGGAATCCTAAAACACTTTCACGATTTATAAGACAAGTCGATGAAATATTAATTTTAATAACACCTTTAAATCCTTCAGAGATAAAGCAGAAAATAATACTTTTCAAAATTAAAAATAAATTAACAGGGTATGCTAATGAAATAATTTCCAAATGGTCCGATTTAAAAAAGTTTCTTTTAAGTAATTACGATGATAAACAAAATATTCAAACAATTGTTATTAGTATTTGTCAATCTCAACAAAATAAAATGACAACATTCGAATTTCTGAAAGATATTCAAGAAAAGTATATCAGATTTCAAGCTAAAGTAAACCTAACACCAGACATAACGGCTGACGCAAAGGCCGCGGTAAACGCTCTCATTCACTCTGTAGCAGTAAACAATTCATTAAAGCATGTAAAGATCCATATAGAAATAATCTCGCAACGCGAAACCCAACCACTCTAATGGAGGTTGAGAATTTATTAACAAATGACTTTCAATATTTAGAAGAAAAACCTAATAATAACAATTATAAACAAACACTCACAAAACCTCCAACACAATACTTATCTCCGATGTTAAAATATCCTGCAAAAACCCATCAACCAAGTAATAAACCTAACGTAACAAATTCCTTCAGATTCCCGTCACAACCCAGTAGATTAATACAAAAACAAAACGAACCCACACCTATGTCAATAAGTACACGCACATTTAGAACAAAACCAAATTTTTTCTCCCCACAAACCACATTCATATCGGAAGAATTAAATAATGCAGAAATTGAAAATGATAATACTGATTCAGAACCAATTGAATTAAGTTACGAGTATACTGAAACTAACCCTGAACCAGAAAATAATGAAGAAAATTTTTTAGAGGAACCACAACTGAACTTGAATCCGTAACAATTAACACAATTTCTAAATTACCTTATATTAAACTTCATTTATTCGTTTTAATTGACACAGGATCCTCACAGAATTTTATTAATAAAAATTATGTCTACACTAATAAACACTTATTCAAAATATTTAAAGAAAATTTACGACAAATTTCCTATACCCGACATTTCTTAAATTCTCGACAAGTTAGGTAAATCAAATTATTTTACCACACTAGATTTAACTAGTGGATTCCACCAAATAGAGATGGGCCCCGACGATATTGAAAAAACAGCTTTTTCAACGGACAAAGGACATTACGAATTTAAAAGAATGCCTTTCGGCCTAAAAAACGCGCCTTCGACCTTTCAACGCTTAATGAATTATGTTTTACGAGACTTAACTAACAAAATTTGTTTTGTATACTTGGACGACATTATTATATTGGGTACATCTCTACAGGAACATATCGATAATATTCAAAAAGTTTTCCAAAAATTGCGAGAAGCGAATCTTAAGATTCAACTTGATAAATGCGAATTTTTACATAAAGAAACCGCTTATTTAGGACACATTATAACCACAGAAGGGCTGAAACCAAACCCTGACAAAATTAAAACTATTCAAAATTTCCAATTACCTAAAACTCCAAAAGAAATAAAACAATTTCTAGGCTTGCTAGGATATTACAGACGATTTATTAAAGATTTTTCAAAAATGACAAAACCATTTACTCAATGCCTGAAAACAAATTCTAAATTAAATTTTAACGCTAAAGATTATATAAAAAATTTTAACTTTTGTAAACTACTTCTCAGCAATAACCCAATACTTCAGTACCTGGATTTTGAAAAATAATTCATATTAACCACCGACGCGAGTAAGTACGCTTTAGGGGCAGTGTTATTACAAAAAGACAAACACGGAAAAGACTTTCCGATAGCGTACGCATCGCGTACACTGAACGAACACGAACAGAACTACAGCACGGTAGAAAAAGAATTGCTGGCAATTGTATGGGCCACAAAGAATTTCAGACCGTACCTCTACGGAAGACGTTTTAAAATAATTACAGATCATAGACCCTTAGTCTGGTTGAACTCACTGAAAGAGCCCAATCAGAAACTCATCCGTTGGCGTCTTAAATAAGAAGAGTATAACTATTATATAGAATATAAAAAGGGAAATCAAAATTATGTTGCCGATGCGCTTTCGCGAATTTAACCCGAATTTGAAATTAATTTCAAGAACACTGATATTTTTGAAAGTAATAACCCTGTAGTTCATTGTGTTCAAAAGATTTCCAAATGTCTCAAAGATTGGCAGAACAAATAAATGAAAAATATGATACAAAAAATAATCTTGATAAAATTAAAATAATAAAAATAAATTAGCTATTCAAAATTTTAAAGGAAAATAAATATTCCACTTAATTACTAAAAATAATTATATGGATAAACCTACACTTAAAGAAATATCCCAGTGCTTAAAATTAATAGTTGATTATCTGTGTCAAAATAATATTTATGAAATTGACATGCCTAAAATTTGTTCTGGATTAGACGGAAAAAACTGGAACGAAATAGAAGAATTAATTAGAAATGAATTTAAAGACTCAAATATTAAAATTATTATTTGAAAATAAAGTATTAAGATATTATTTTTATTTAAACCCTATAAATAGTAGTAAAACAATAATTAACTTTTTAAATCAATATTTACAACCTAACATAAATTATCATTGTCTCATTTCAGAAAAATATAAATTAATAATTAATTCTGTATTACAAGTTATGTTTAAAGCAAATAGTTACCGACTTATATCCTGTAAAAATCTATTGATATTCAAAATTTAGAACAAACCGAAAAAATAATCAACTACAACGAAGGTAAAACCAACCACCGAGGCATAACCGAAACATATGAGAAACTACGAAAAACTTACTACTGGCCCAACATGATCAAACATATTCTGAATAGTATAAATAAATGTCCAACCTGTTTAATAAATAAATATGAAAGAAATCCTATTAAAATTCCAATTATAAAAACGCCGACAGCAAATAAACCTCTAGAAATAATTCATATAGACTTATTATCACTAGAAAAAACTAAATTCCTGACAATCATTGACAGTTTTTCAAAATACGCTCAAGCCTACGAACTAAAAAAACAAAATGCAATTACAATAGTCGAAAAATTATTAAAATATTTTAGTCACTTTGGCATACCTAAGCAAATTATCTCGGACAACGGACGAGAATTTAATAATAAACTGTTAACAAATTTCCTAACCATAAAAGGAATAGAAATAAATTTTATCAGTATTAATAATCCTAAATCAAATGGTAACGTAGAACGCTTTCATAGCACCTTAATTGAACATATGCGAATTCTAAATCAAAATAAAGAATTTAATCAATTTAACCTCAAGAATAAAATGAAATATAGTTTAATTGCTTATAACTCAACCATCCATTCGGTAACAAAAGATACCCCTTTTAACATATTATTAGGACACTTAAATACTAATATATTAGAAAATAATGAGGAACAAATTACAGATAGTTACGTACAAAATCATAAAGAATTAATGACACTTTATATAATAAAATTAAAAATAATATTAATAAAAATAAAGATAAATACGCTGAAGAAATAACAGAAATCCCGGGGATTCCGTCTCAAGTTTACGAAAATATTCATAAAAGAAATACTGGGAAAATCGAAAAACCGAAGTTTAAAATTATTAGTGTGAAAGAAATTAAACCTGAGAGAGGACAAATAATAGATAGTCAAAACCGTAAAATTAAAAACAATCAAAGATGGACAGCCATAGATACGAGAACAAACTGTGAACCCCGGCATAAACATAATAGAACTAGGTAAAACCTATATTCAAACTAATGAAATATTTATATTTATAAATATAACATTAAGTTCAGTTATTAAACAATATCAAAATTTAATTTAAAAAAAGAAGTCCTTTATTCAAAAATTAAACATTTTCTAGCAGAAGAATTTATCCAAGTTCAAAATAATTATAATATTCTTGAAAACATACTGGATACAATAGAAAATAAAATCCACATTTTAAATAACGAAAGAAACAAACGCGGATTAATAAACGGTTTAGGTTCTTTAATTAAAGCAATATCAGGAAACTTAGACCAAGAAGACGCTCAAAAATATGACACTTTAATATAAAACTTACAAAATAACCAAGAAAAACTTAAAGATAATTTAAACTTGCAAATTTGGTATAATCAAAATTTTACAAAACAATTCAACAAACAAATAGAAAATATAAATATGAATAATCAAATTATTACTAATAAATTATCAGAATTTCACAGTTTATTAGGACACGTCGTAGACGAGATCGATATACTAAATATAAAAGAGGTATTTAACCAACTACAATTTATCGCTAATAACTTATATACAACCTTAATTCAAATAGAAGAAACTTTCACTTTCTGCTGTATTAACACCCTACATTTTGGCTTAATATCGCGCGACGAAATTAAAAATCTAGTAATTAATGAAATCAGAAATCTAATTAACAAACTATTAATTAATAACTGGAATAATAATCACCTTATTAAAAATATTGTAAATTTGAAAATATCATCCTCAAAATTTTGATTAGTATCCCTATATTAAATGAAGAATCAAATCTCCTTCAATTCACACATATACCTACCAAATTACACGAAAACACATACACTACTTTAGATATCCTACCAGGTTATTACAGAGAAGAAAATTGCAAAATAAAATATCTTTCAGACTGTACTAGATTAAATAATAAGCTTTATTTTTGTAATACAGATATCACCTATATTTTTTACCCCTATAAAGATAATGTAAAAATAGAATGTGAAAATGAAATTAAACAAATAATTATGGAAGGTTTATATTTTACACAAGGATGTATTATTAATAATGAGTTAAAAACAATTTCAATGAATTTCGGAAAATTTATAGATTTTAAAATTAATATTAATAAGGATCAAAATCTAGTAAATAAAACAATAAATATTAAAAGCTTAGAAATAATTCATGAAAACTCACAAAAACCAATAACTCTAGAAACTTATGAACCTATCCATTAATACTGGAATATTGTAATAACTATAATATTAATATTAATAGTAATTGTTATTAGTTTTAAGCAAATAAAAAGTTGTAAACGGAAATATGATGATAAGACAAAATTAAAATCCAATAAAGAAAGACAAGTATCATTTCCTTCAGTCTCTAACGAGAATAAAGAAAACTCTAACGGGGGAGGAATTATATGAAGACACTACCCCTAAACTTTATATTGTAGCGTCAACATTGCATCATCCTATTAGTAGTTTTCCATTAGCTGAATCATCATATCTTCGTAATATAAATACTCTTGTGTTAGATAAGAAGACTCAGATATGTAGTTGCCTTTGTCGAGAGAAGTTTTGTAATCTAATTAAACCTGGATAATCTCATTTAATAAAAATAGTTTTTTTTTATTAAAAACGTGAGTTTACGTGATTTAAGTTATATATATATATATATATATATATATATATATATATATATATATATATATATATATATATGTAGCATTTATTTATTATTTTATTCACTAATTATTTATGGTTTATTATATATTTGTTATAGTTAGCATGCCATGTTATACAAAATCTAGTTTTCATATTATTTTTATTTATTATTCATTGTTATAGTTTTTGTTTGATGTTTACTTGGTGAGTAAAATAAAAAATAAATAACATAATTTTTCACAACTAAAAATAATAAACATCATTAATCTTGTTGTACTGTTTTCATAGAATATTAAATATTTTTTTGGTGTTTTGTTATTGTATATTTATTATTAATTATTATATAAGAAGAATAAGAAGAATTTTACATTGGTGACCCCGACTGAACAAGAAAACCGACTGAAGCACTATTTTAATATGGAGGTAGTAGAAGAACCTTCCTTACCTTCTGAAATCAATTCTGCAGTAGTAGCTGCGAACTTCAAGCTTCCGGAATTTTGGCCAAATGATCCTGAAATATGGTTTGCTCAAATTGAGACAGCTTTTATCGCCCATAGAATTACGTCTGAATTTACGAAATTTAGTAAAGTTATCAATACTTTAACTCCAGAATTTGCAAGTGAGGTAAGGGATATTATAGTTGGTCCTCCTATTGATGTACCATACACCATGTTAAAGCAAGCTCTACTTCAACGCACTTCTTTGTCTGATAAGGAGAAGTTACAAAAATTAATTTCTACTACTACATTGGGTGATAAAAAACCTTCACAATTATTACGTTATTTGAAACAACTTATTGGTTCAAAAGCACTTCATCAATCTATTTTGGAAGAATTATTTTTACAAAAATTATCCCAAAATGTTCAAATTATTTTAATGTCAACTGGAAATGTTCCTTTAGAAGCTAAAGCAGATATAGCTGATAAAATTTTGGATGTTTCTCAACCACAAATTTCATCCTTCTCCACAAAAGATGACAAATATGACACATTGAAGAAAGAAATTTCAGAACTTAAAGAACAAATAGTACATCTTCAGTATGGAAAATCATCATCTTCTTTAAATAATACTGAAAAGGATATTTGTTGGTACCATTTAAACTTCCATTATAAAGCCAGAAAATGTATTCCCCCCTGCAAATTTTTCCAAGATTTCAAAGAACCTAAAGTAGTTAATATATTGGATAAAAAAGTGTTTAGCAATACATATCAATGTAAATTTGTACCTTCTGTTTTCAGTGCTAGCATTTGTAATTCTACTCAGCATCTATTTTTCATTGTGGACAAAATATCCGGTCAGCGCTTCCTTGTTGATACTGGTGCAGAAGTAAGTGTTATTCAATCCACATCACAACAAAAAAAACACAAGCAATCACTTACATTGCTCGCTGTCAATAATTCTCAAATTGATACATTTGGAAAATTGAATTTAAAACTTGATTTTGGCATAGGTACATTTTTTTACTGAAAATTTATTATTGCCAATTTAAATTATTCAATTATTGGAGCAGATTTTTTAAATTACCATCATTTACTAGTAGATATGAAATCTAAACGTTTAATTCAAGCATCCACTATAAATTTTTTTCCAAATCCTCCTGTTCAATCAATGCGATCTACTTTTGTAAATTCCATTAATCAAAATTTTATAAACCCATTCGAACAAATCCTTTCTAAATATCCTTCTCTTACTGACATATTTAATACAAAACGTCAAATAAAACATCAAATTAAACATTATATTTTTACGAATAATTCACCTGTTTTTGCAAAGCCTCGTAGACTAGCTCCAGATCGTTTGACAATTGCTAAACATGAATTTGACAAAATGTTAGAAATGGGTATTATCAGGCCTTCATCTAGTAATTGGTCTTCACCATTACATATGGTTAAAAAAAAATCCCCAGGTGATTGGCGGCCATGTGGGGATTATCGTGCATTAAATAACATTACAATTCCTGATCGTTATCCAATACCACACATTCAAGATTTTTCTACCAATTTAGATAATACAATCATATTTTCTAAAATAGATTTAATCAAAGCTTACAACCAAATTCCTATGGATGAAGCATCTATTTCTAAAACAGCTATAATTACACCATTCGGTTTGTTTGAATATTTAGTTATGCCATTTGGACTTAGAAATAGTGCACAAACCTTTCAACGTTTTATTGATGAAGTTATTCGTGGTTTAAATTTCTGTTTTGCATATATTGATGATATACTAATTGCTAGTAAATCTTTAGAAGAACATAAATATCATTTAGAAATTATATTTCAACGATTAGAAGATTTCGGGATATTAATTAATCTTGATAAATGTCAATTTGGTAAATCTAAAATTGAGTTTCTTGGGCATCATATTTGTAAAAACGGTATAAAACCTCTTGAAGAAAAAGTTAATGTTATTAAAAATTTTCCACAACCTTCTAATCAACGACAATTACGTAAATTTCTTGGATTAATATATTTTTATCATAGATTTATTCCAAATTGTTCAACAATTTTGCAACCAATTAATAGATTAATTAATCATTCAAAAAATAATACGAAACCAGTACTTTGGGATGATGATTCAATTGAAGCTTTTTCATTAATAAAAAATTCTTTGGCGCAAGTAACTTTTCTGTCTTTTCCTAAACATGATGCATCAACGTGTATCATGGTAGATGCTTCAGATACAGGAATTGGAGCTGTTCTACAACAACAAATTAATAATGTTTGGCAACCAATCAGTTTTTATTCTTATGCATTAACTCCTACAGAATCACGATATAGTACATTTGGAAGAGAATTATTAGCTATTTATTTAGCAATAAAAAAATTCCGTTATTTTATTGAAGGAAGATGTCAAATATAATAATATTTAAATTATGTTACGAGTCTCTGCTCACGAATAGTGTCGCCATCTCTCGTGGCGATAACCACTAAAATATAGTTTTGACGTTTAACCTGTACGATGTTCAGTTGAATGAGTCTGAATATAGAAATGTAGTTGTGTTTAAATCGCGTCGTGTTTTACTTTTGTAGTACATTGAATATATTGTTTGTGTGTTTAACTAATTGGTTGTGTTATTTGTTTTACTTGCTCCCCTGCCTCGCTAACAGGTTATGGGCCCAGTCCCGCGAGCATAATAGAAACGCGAAGTGTTTTTTCAGGTGAAACATAAAATTTGCACCACGTGCAGTAACGCGCTAGAAACCGCCATTAATCACGATGAACTCAAACACAAGGATTGAATTGCTAGGAAAGCAAAATTATGATACTTGGAAGTTGCAGATGCAAGCTGTTCTCGTGAAGAACGACATGTGGGAATTCGTGAATGGTGTAAATGTTAAACCGGAACCGACTACAAACAACGCGAATGCCAACGCCATACTTGAATGGGAGAAGAATGATCAAAAGGCAAAATCAGACATAATTTTGTCGATATCTACAAGCGAACTAAAGCAAGTTAAAAATTGCGAGACTTCACGCATAATGTGGACGAAGCTTCGAGATATCTACCAATCACAAGGACCAGCCCGAAAAGCAACTCTTCTAAAAAGACTGACGTTGCACAAGATGGAAGACAACGGGGACGTGCGTACACATCTCATTGAATTCTTTGACACGGTCGATCAGCTCGGCGATATGGACATCGATATTCATCCAGATCAACTGGCCATCATGCTACTGTATAGTTTACCGGCATCGTTTGAAAACTTTCGGTGCGCGATAGAGTCGCGCGACGAATTGCCAACACCGGAAGCCCTCCGCGCTAAAATTATTGAGGAAAACGACGCTCGGAGAAACAATACACGCAGTGAACCATCAGATGCCATGTTCGTGCAAAGAAAATTCAACAATCAGAAAAAGAAACCCGAAGTGAATAAGAATGACTCTGAAAAACAAATAAACGAAACTAAACCGCGATGTTTTATTTGTAAGAAGGCCGGACATAAATCGCCACAGTGCTGGTTTAATAAGAAAGTGAAAAAGCGACCGGAAGCAAAATTATCGGAAACCAGTAACGTGTGTTTTAATTCTGACGAGACGACAGTGCAGAATCGAAAATGGTGTCTCGACAGCGGCGCTTCTACGCACTTATGCAACAATTTGCAGGACTTTCGCGAAATTAATGTTTCGAAGTGCGGTACATTAAATCTAGCCAATGATTTGACAACCGAAATTACTGGCAAAGGTACAGTGCAATTTAGTGCGAACGTGTCAGGTGATCAGAAAAGCGTATCTCTCATCAACGCGTCGCACGTGCCGGACTTGAGGACAAACCTTTTGTCCGTCGGCAGAATTACAGCTCAAGGTTTTGAAGTTGTTTTTAAAAAGAAGTGTGCCGAAATAGTGAACTCTAACGGACAAGTAGAACTGTACGCTGACAAGATCGGAGACTTATATTACGTGCGTGAATTCGTAGAAGAAGCTCGCGTCGCGTCATCCAGTTCGCGAAGTGAAATTTCGCTCGAATTGTTACACAAACGACTCGGTCACGCGAACTTTAAAGACATTACAAACGCAGTACGTAATGGTTTTGTGACTGGCGTAAAACTCAAAGACTCGACAACAGTGGGAACTTGCGAAGTTTGTCTAAAGGGGAAGATGTCCAGAACGCCATTTCCTCGAAATTCGGACCGAAGTACCGAATTGTTGGACCTGATTCACACGGATGTATGCGGGCCAATGCGAACCGAATCGCTAGGACGTGCTAAATATTACGTTGAGTTCATCGATGACTCATCACGGTGGTGTGAAATTAAGTTCCTTAAGTCAAAAGCTGATGTATTCAACGCAACAAAGGAATATATTGCTTTTGCGGAAAAACAAACTGGCAAAAGCGTAAAATCCTTGCAATCAGACAACGGGCGTGAATACACAAGCCTCGAGTTTGACAAATATCTAAAAGAACGAGGGATTACCCGGAGACTAACGATTCCACATAATCCGGAGCAGAACGGCATAGCCGAACGGAGGAACCGTACCCTTTTCGAAGCTGCTAGGTGTATTTTGATGGAGTCCGGATTACCAAACCAATTCTGGGCAGAAGCTGTCAATACAGCAAATTATCTTCGAAATCGCTTACCTACGAAAAGCCTTAACGGTCTTACACCACACGAAGCATGGACCGGTAAGCCTCCAGACATCTCTCACTTGAAAACATTCGGCAGCCGAGTCTTCTACCTCGACAGAGATCCCGGGAAAGGAAAGTTGGACGAAAGAGGACAGGAAGGTATTTTCCTCGGAAACGCCTCAGAATCTAAAGGCTATCGAATCTGGTCGCCTAAAAAGGGCAAAGTAACCATCAGCCGTGACGTAAAATTCATGGAGGAAAACTCATCTTGTACACGGAGCGAAGATGTTGCTGCAGAAGCTCCTGCAATGCTGGAGAAATCGGAGCAGAATCTACAACTTGCGGATGTTGAGTTAATTTCATCAAACAAGAATCAACAGCCAATCCGCGATGATCTGAGTGAAGAAGGATTCCGTGGTTTCGATCCTGATGAGATTTTTCCCATCACAGCGACGCTGTGAACGAGAATGCTGAAGAAAATGGGCGTGTGAATGACGTCACACGTTCTCCGAATCTACAAAGAGGTCCAGGGCGTCCAAGAATAGTAAGGACTGGTTTGAGAGGCAGACCGAAGAAACAATATCAGTCAAATACTTCAGAAAGGGCCGAAATCGCTGAAGAGATCGAACAAACATTCATCTCTGAAGTTCCGATGAAGCAGGCGATGTCGGGCGCTGATGCTGGAGATTGGCACGAAGCCATTGTGACAGAAATGAAGTCGATCATCAAGAACAACACATGGAATCTTGTGGATCGTCCTGAACATGACAGAGTTATTGGTTGTCGTATGGTCTTGCGCAATAAGCTGAAACCAGATGGAAAGCTAGAACGCAGAAAAGCTAGACTGGTGGCACAAGGCTTCAATCAACAACCAGGAATTCATTTCTCAGAAACATTTGCTCCTGTAGCTCGTTCAGGGTCTATACGTCTCGTGGCATCCTTAGCAGCAGAATTCGGGATGAAAATCAGGCAACTTGATGTAGCTACTGCATACCTGAACGGCGATTTAGAAGAAAAGATTCACATGGAGCCACCAAAAGACTTCGAGAAGATTCTTCAAAGCATCATCAATACTGAGATAAATAATCAGATCGGTAATAAGGCGAAAACCATGTTACATGATTATCGCCAAGGGAACAAAGTATGCCTACTGAAGAAGTCACTGTATGGGCTACGCCAAGCCGGGAGAAGCTGGTATTTCAAGCTTGACAGTACTCTTCGTAAACTCGGCGCTACTCCTACCAAATCAGACCCATGTTTGTTCCAGATAGGATCAGGAGCCGATTCAATATTGATATTGACCTACGTCGATGATATTCTGATTGCATCTAGAAATCAGAGTACAATAAATGAACTCGTCATGAAGCTAGCCAAAGAATTTGATGTTAAAGACCTTGGTAACGCAAAGTATTGCTTGAGTTCAACCAAGATAACGGCCACGTTATCATGAATCAACGCTCTTACATACTAGAACTACTTGATAGGTTTGGAATGACTGAGTGTAATTCTATCAGTACCCCCACCGATTCTAATTCAAAACTGGTGAAGACCGAGCAACAAAGTGAAGAGGATCGGAAACTTCCCTACCGTGAGCTCGTCGGTGGACTAACTTACCTATCGACGATGACGAGACCAGATATCGCCTTCGCCGTGAGCAGTTTGGGGCAGTTCAACAACTGCTATGGTGCCGATCACTGGAAAGCAGCGAAGAGGGTGCTTCGTTACTTGAAGGGAACCCTAGACGTTGCATTGACGTACGGATCAGATCCAGGTCCCATCAAAGGGTTTGTGGATGCTGATTGGGGCAGCTGCATAGAGGACAGACGTTCTTACTCTGGATATTTATTTATACTAAATGGATGTCCGATTTCTTGGGATGCCAGGAAGCAGAGAACGGTTGCCCTATCCACCACCGAGGCGGAGTATATGGCCTTGTCAGAAGGAGCTAAAGAGGCCGTTTACATACAACGCTTCGTTCGAGAGCTGGGTTTCCACGACTTAGCTGACCTAACTATTCATTGTGACAACAGGAGTTCAATGAAGCTGGCGGGGAATCCTACATTCCATGCCAGAAGCAAGCATATTGACATCCGGCATCATTTCGTCAGAGACTTGTTGCGAAATAAGTCATTTGCTGTCAATCACGTGCCTTCCGAGGACCAGGTTGCAGATTTCTTGACCAAGGGATTGCCGAGGCCGAATCATGTGCGATGCATGAGATGTGCTGGACTTACAATGCCTACATAAAAAGCGAATCTCTTCGTGACCCGTGACTCGAGGGGAAGTGTCAAATATAATAATATTTAAATTATGTTACGAGTCTCTGCTCACGAATAGTGTCGCCATCTCTCGTGGCGATAACCACTAAAATATAGTTTTGACGTTTAACCTGTACGATGTTCAGTTGAATGAGTCTGAATATAGAAATGTAGTTGTGTTTAAATCGCGTCGTGTTTTACTTTTGTAGTACATTGAATATATTGTTTGTGTGTTTAACTAATTGGTTGTGTTATTTGTTTTACTTGCTCCCCTGCCTCGCTAACAGAAGAAAATTTCATATTCTTACTGACCATAAACCCTTAACTTTTTCAACAAACAAAAAAAAAACTGACACATATTCGCCTAGGGAATTACGACATCTTGATTACATTTCACAATTTACGAACGATATTAGACATATTTCAGGCAAAGACAATATTGTGGCAGATACCTTATCTCGTATACATGTCAATTCATTACGCAGCACTGAATTAATTAATTTTGATCAAATGGCAATAGCTCAACGCTCAGACAAGGAATTACAAATATTGAAAAGTAATCCACAAAGTTCGCTAAAATTTAAAGAAATACAACTATTAAATTCACTTAATACCACGATTTCTTGTGACATATCAACCGGTAAAATAAGGCCTTATGTTCCTTCAGAATTTCGTAAAAATATTTATAAACAGTTTCATTCACTTTCTCACCCTGGTGTTAAAGCTACACAGCAATTAATTTCTTCAAAATTTGTCTGGTCAAATATGAAAAAAGATATTAAAAATTGGACTAAATTTTGTATTCAATGTCAACGTGCCAAAATAAATAAACACACGATTTCACCTCACCAAAAATTTAGTATTCCATCTGTACGTTTCGATATGATACATATTGATATAGTAACATTACCTGAATCTAAAGGATATACTCATGTTTTAACTTGTATTGATCGGTTTACTCGTTGGCCAGAAGTAATTCCTTTAAAAGACATAACTGCAGAATCAATAGCAAAAGCACTTGTAACTGGGTGGATTGCCAGACTTGGAGTTCCATCTACAATTACAACTGATCGCGGTAAACAATTTGAGTCTGCATTATTTAAAAATCTGTTAAAATTACTTGGTTCAATTCATATTACAACAACGGCATATCATCCACAATCGAATGGATTAGTAGAAAGATTTCATAGACAACTTAAAACCTCTTTAAAAACATATAACAATGCAAAGGATTGGATTGATAATTTACCTATTGTATTATTAGGAATCCGTTCTTCAATAAAAGAACCTATTAATTGTTGTGCTGCTGAATTAGTTTATGGAACCAATATTCGTTTACCAGGTGAATTTTTTGAACAAACTGCTCAAATAATGGATGATTTAGATATACCTTTTTTTTACAACAATTAAAATATTACATGAGAAGTTTTAAAGCTCAATCTCCTAAATATCAATTTAAGAAATCATATATTAATAACGATTTATTTTCTACACCTCATGTTTTTGTTCGTCATGATGCTATTAAAGCGCCTTTACAATTACCTTTTAACGGACCATATAAAGTATTACAACGTTTTCCAAAATATTTTAAAATTCTCGTTAATAACAAAACAGAAACAGTTTCAATAGATAGATTAAAACCAGCTTATTATGAATAATTATAAATGCACTTATTTATTAACAGTTTTAATTTTTCAACAATCACTACTTTTGCACAGGTATTTCAAGAAAACGCTAGATATTTATTTTTCCTATATTATAAATGTAGCATTTATTTATTATTTTATTCACTAATTATTTATGGTTTATTATATATTTGTTATAGTTAGCATGCCATGTTATACAAAATCTAGTTTTCATATTATTTTTATTTATTATTCATTGTTATAGTTTTTGTTTGATGTTTACTTGGTGAGTAAAATAAAAAATAAATAACATAATTTTTCACAACTAAAAATAATAAACATCATTAATCTTGTTGTACTGTTTTCATAGAATATTAAATATTTTTTTGGTGTTTTGTTATTGTATATTTATTAGTAATTATTATATAAGAAGAATAAGAAGAATTTTACATATATATATATATACATATATATATATATATATATATATATATATATATATATATATATATATATATATATATATATATATATATATATATAATGTAATTTGTTTTATAATAATTATTTGTTTACTATCCAAGTTACGTAAATAGTTACGGTAGTTGTTGATAATAAAAAAAGGTTTACTGTAAAAAAAAATAGTTTAAATGAATCTTTGTAAGTTTTCTTTAATAGATTACATTAATTATAAAATATATTATATTGGTGACACCGACGTTTCTACATCAATTAAGAAGTTAATACAAGAGGTTAAAGACATTAAACTACAGTTGCCAGCTATGCAAGCACGTACGACACGATCACTTACTAATCAAGTTTCTTCGCCTGTATTATGTTGGTACCGTTCCAATTAAACAAGAAGGCGAAGAAATGTGTTCCACCATGTTCTGACCCCCCGCTGTTGAAGAAATCTGAGGTGCTGCCAGTTTCTACAATGACTTCATTCAAAACTGTTTATTTCCCTGCCATTTTTAGTAACTCCTTTATTGTTTTTAACCGATCAACATACCGGACATCGTTTCTAAAAATCAATCAAATTTACATCTGAATCTTCATTTATCGTATATACATTATCTTGGATTGGTGTTAATTCTATAACATTAATTACAAATTTACTTCTAATTTAGATAAAAGTGAAAGATTTCACTCAAATTTAACTCACCAATGCGAGGAGTCAACGGCGTCAAATTGCTTCTTTTCCGTGGTGGAGTTATTTGCTTAATTTCCTTATATTGTTTTTTATTTCGTAGTATCATTATGATTGTTCGTATTTTCTGCAATAATTGGTTCTTAATCAGTATGACCGCTAGTAAAAACACCGATTAACGACGACATCAATTGACTATCTTTGTTGTTTCGCTGTCACACGTTTCTAAATTATTTTAGAGTAAAATGCTTCAGGTGAAAGATATAGAATATTTAGTTCTGCGCATAATTTATTTGAAGTATTTTTCACGAAAATAATTCAGTCAAGAATAAAGTTAGTGAACTGCTAATTAGTCACGTTTAATCGGTTGTTCTTAATAGCGATCTATATTATTAGGCGAATTCTACTTGGCTGGATGTGAACCAGGTAATCCACCTCTTTGTTCATACAATATTAACCTGAAACTTCCCTTTTAGCTACCAAACACAATATACTATAATTTAACCAAACAAAACATATGGTTGACTGTTCTATTTGACCATCTGAACCTGAATTAAGTTAACAAACTCAATCGAGTGGCAAATAGAATACGCTGCTTTTACCATTTAATAAATAAGTAAGGTTATATCAGTCACATCAAAAGCTGACATTTAATGAAATTTCACTAATAAGATTCGGCAGATACAAAATACTTATGAATTACAAGTAAACATAGTAGTTCACAGTTTCACACTTTCAACTTACCGAATAATAATATTATTTTGACACACGAGTAACTTAGAACCACGTTCACAACTGTTCACAAACACAATCATAAAATAATGCGACTTCACGATTGGTTGCGAGCACGGACCAACTACACTGCGAGTGCAAGTTGCGAGAGTTTAGCGGTAGTTATTCCGTGGCAAGGTCACGAAACTCGCGCGCACAATGTTGACAGTATATTTTTTACTCAAAGCGGCGTTGCCATTTGTCAAATTATGACAAACAAAATTAACTAAATTCCAAGTTGAATTAAATTGAACGCCACATATTTTCACAATTTTGTTGACATTGCACGAATAATTTATTTAAGAAAGTTAACATGGTTTTATTATTTTTAACAAAGAAAGAAATTATGTAGGTACGACGTACGACGGAACACATTTGTTCAGCTCAATCAAATCGTTCTTAGCTGGATCTGAAATGATATGCTGTCTACGATTCTGCATAATTATAAATAAATATTATATTAAAGCAGATATCGAATAGTACACGTTTTTCAAAATTGAGAATAAAATAAATAAGGCTATTTACTTTAAACTACTGCATGTGCATAATTATTATTTATAAACAAATGATTGGAAATAGTTATTTTTGATTCTAAATTGCGAAATGTTACTTTTGCATTCGTAATGAAAGTTTATTTTTGCGACCACAGCTACGAAACGCTGATGCAATAATGTAATTTATGAATTTCTACAAAAAAGTATGCATTGTTTAGGGTTAAGAATATAGTTATTTGTGTATTAAGAGCGTAAAGTGATTCTTTGTTACTCGAACACGGTAATTGCAGCGCGAGCCGAATGCGAGAGCTGCAATAGTGTAAGAGGAACAAAGACACTTTATGCTCGTGATATACACATAATTTTTTCTACGATTGCATCTTAAAATTATTAAAAAACGTATGCGTACTGGGTACTGAATATAAATGTGTTTTGTTAACTGTCAATATGACAAGTTTCTGTTTTGTTTGTATCCCTGGTAACTATTGAAATAAGTGCGCATTTAATATCTTTTTCGCGCGTTGTCATTGGAAACGCGCACATTTAACGTCTTTTCGCGCGTTGGCATTGGAGACGCGCAAAAAAGATATTTTTCGATTGTTCCACAGAAAACGTCAACTATACGATGACAATTGAGAGCGTAATTGTCAACTTTTCTTAGCAATCGTAGAAAAAAAATATTATACATACGTTTTCTATATTTACCAGCTGTATGTCTCTAAATCATTCTTAATTACGAAATAGTTTTGTGGTAGTTGCAGAAAGTACGTTGCTTGGTAACCACTCAAGCTGTGATCTAAAATCTACGTGCTGGAGATAGTCTTAATTTTTTTTTAATCCAATTGTATTAAATTTGTATTTATCAGAAAATAATAGTATATAATGTTACTAGGAGTAGAAAGCAGTCTTTTTTATTGAGCTCAGATGTTTGCAGCCGAGGCGTGTAGCCGAGGCGATGCAAACTGAGCGAAATAAAAAAGAGCATTCTACTCCGAGTAGCATATACTATTTTTTCTTCAAGCATTCTAACGTAAATTTCAAGAATAAAATATAAATTATTTAATTTTTTTCCCTAATTCGCTTTATTAACAGTTATGTTAAATGTATAGTTTTCTATTTTACAATTTTGAATATTTAACTACTGGCAGTATTTGTATCGATAGTTCCAATATCCTAATAGATAGAAGCTGTATAAATTTCATTGTTTATTTCCGTACCTTGATTACTTCCAAATGTAACAGGTATGTTGCAAGTCATTTCTGTCGAAGTATCAAATAACTCAATATTTTCAAAAATGCTATTAGTTTAGTGTATTTACATATGTTTACGTTATGTTTGATATTTAATTCAGCCTTAATCATTGAGTAAAGTAAGTTAGCATAACATTCTCAGAGAAATTCTTCACATTTTGTTCTCTAGTCCAATTGACAAATCTCTCATAAGCAAAATCATAAACCATACGTGATTTTTCAGGAATCAATGTTTGAATGACTGACTTTGCGATTTCTGCTATTGCTGGAGGTGTAAATTGCATTTCATCCACTTCTTGAGATATTTTTTTTGTGAAACAAATAACGATATTTATCACTACTGGCTGTCAGTCAGTTAACCTCACTTCACTTCAGTTGCCAATATTAGATATTGAAATTGTCGTACGGAACACTCAAAATTATGGGTTGTGACTCCTAATTATGTTCACGATATTTTTTTTATATATATTTTGTCATTTTAAGTACGCTGTACGATAGTAACTTACTATCGTACATCGTACAATTCCCTAATTATGTTACATGTATGATAATTATCGTACGATTGGTAACGTTGAGCCAGTAGCCGGGCTGCCCTAGCAAGTGCTGCTGCCTGTGGTATATTTTATAACTAACATTATTGTACTAGTAATGGGGTAGGTGGCTCAGTGGTATCGAGTCGGCCTGTGGATCTTGAGAACCCTGGTTCGATCCCCACAGCCGACAAACAATTTTCACCAATTTAAAAAATCTACCCCTGTGGCTCCTCCTCCACTAATATCTTTGGAGGCCGTGATTTGACGTCTGGTAACCGCACTTCACGCGAAAAAATATATCACATACCGAGATCTGCTTAGGCAGAGTGCCACACCCAGTGATGGGTAAAAGGCGTGATGATATATTTATTTATTTACAATAATGAATTTCATTATTGTACTAATAACATAATGACTTCGTTCTACATAGTGTGTGTAGTAGCATAATATGAATATTGTTGTATGCTTGAAGAATAAAGAAATTTTTCAATTAAAACCAAATTTAATTAACTGACATGGGCACAGTTAGATGTTCGTGGAGAGTGCGCCACAGGAGTGTTTTGTGGAAAGTTAATGGTATGACCTTGGCTGGATTCGAACCCGAGCTTTCCGAACCAAAGTCGGTCATAATACCACTGAGCTACCGACCCATAAGAATTTTGTTTATATCTAATCTATTTTTATCTGTTGGGTAAAACGGCAAAACAATAAGTGATATATTTTTAAGCGTGAAGTGCGGTTTCCAGCCGTGAAATCACCCACCTCCCCAATTATGGCAGCGGTTGGGAAGCCACAGGGGTAATTATAACGTGGAGTAAAGTTGGTAAATTTGTTGTTCACCACAATCCGAACCTGAACCATATGAAGATTCAAGGTCGGATTACATCCTTAGTGTTAGTGACGGAAACAAAGGTAAACATGTAATTATACATATAAAATATTATAGCTTATATTGTATTAACTTATGCAAAAAAAAATAATATTGATATATTAAATCGAATAGGCACTAATATATAAATTATATTAATTTTATAATATGTTTACAGAACGTCTAGATCCAAAAGGACGAAAATTGGTCTTCAAAATCTATATACTTATTTTGTTGTTTTTCAGTTACGTAGCTAATAATTGCTAGACACAAAAACAAAATAATTAAATGTCCATTAATCTACGAAATGAAATAATACACAATATAAAGACATATAACAATATAATATAATGTTTTTGTCGAATGTTTCGCATAATAATGCAATTCTTCATCAGCAACTGCAACAAATACAAGAAATGTTACAACGCTCAGATTAAACAGATAACCATAAGATTTGAGTTTGTTGAATCTAAGCGTTGCAACAATTCTTGTATTTTTTGCAGTTGCTAATAAAGAATTGCATTGACATTATATTGTGTATTATTTACCAACTGATATTGTAATGTATTAAATTAATTTAGTAAAGAGATTAAACGACTTTTATGAAAAACGACGCCAAATGTCGGGACGCCGGGGTGATCCAGGTAGGGTCGTCGTTGTATGTTCAAGTGTACGGGAATGGTCGGAGCGAGTTGTCGACGGTTGTACAAACGCGACGCCGAATTTCTAGGACCCAGGGTGCCGAAAGTGACAGGTGGTGTATTCGGGACGACGGCTGGACCTACGGCAAAGGTCAGTGAACACGTAACAAAGGATTCCGCGATTTTGTGAAAAAACGACGCCAAGCGTCGCGACGGTGGTGTCCCCGAAATAGCGGCTAGTGTGGTATGAATGATAGCGAGGAGTGGTTTTTAAACTTTTTTGAATAACGACGCCGGGCGTCGCGACGGCAGGGTTCTTGAAACGGCGGCTGGTGTGTCACAAACGAATCCGGCGTTTGTTTTGCGGACTTCGGCTCAGTAACTCTGACGTAGCTCAGATTACGCTCGTCGGCGTCGATGTGATTTAGTTAATAACCAATAAACTTTATTAATCAAAATACGGCGAATTCGAATTCCCCCTTCCGTCACGCGTCATAGGCAGCGTTGTATACAAGCTCGATTGTATGTTGTCTCCCCTCTCTTTCAACCCCCATGATGATGGTAGTCATCTTAATTTCACTAACTGCCAGTAGGTTAAACATTTTCTAGAAAATATTACAGTGACTTTATACTCTGAACAGTGGCGACAATAGCAGCATCGTTTCTTATTGGTTGTTGAAGTCACGTGGGAAAATCCGCCATTAAGAGGATAATGAATCAGGTCACGCCATATGTGTGTGTCGTTGTTTATGTTATATTTTGACGAATGTATGCAAAAACGTAGACAAAAATACCTGCATGTGCCGCAATCGGTTGTTCTAATTCAGCCAAAAAAGGTTTTTTAATGAAAAAGTTCCCTAAAGATCATAAAATACGGAAAGAATGGGTGGCAAAAATGAAAAGAGATAAATGGAAACCTACAGATTATTCTTATTTATGTGAGGTAACTAGCTTTCTTATTCATTATGGAACAATACTGCACATACATTTGTTTAATAACCTCAAAATAAATATCTTACAAATACATTGTTTGTAGATTCATTTTGAAGGAAATATGTGGGAAAAGACGCGAGAAGATGGAACAAGAAAGCTAAAAAGAAATGCAGTGCCAAATCATTTATATTTTTACCACAAAAGTCCACAAGAAAACCTCCAGCATTTCGACAAATTCAAAATAAATCACCAAAACATTCAGATTCAGTAGAAAAATCAACAGATTTGAGAGAAGCTTCATCTACAATAACAAAAGATGTAATATTTTACCACTGATTTAATCAATAAATTTTATACGTGAAGTAATCAGCCCCTTTATCCTGAACATTTCATCTAAATAACTTTTTTTGCTAAAATCAATACTTTTAGAATAAATCGAGAAGTTCCATTTCGATGAAACATCCTGTATGTATATATAATATATGTTTATATTTTTTTATATTGACTTTTTTGCCACATCAATAATCGAATTAATTTAATATTGTGTCTGATTCAAATCATTACTATAGTGGAGCGGCAATTTGCCAATTATAATAGAGCGGCACGCTACAGTATTTTTTGATCGCTCTGTATAATGTATTAGTAAACATTGAATAATTAATAAAAAAATTTGAAAAATACTGTTTTTTTACTTTATAAAAATATGACAAATATGTTCTGACAAATTATAGTAATGATAATACTAATATAAATAAGAAAGTTTTTAAATTTACCGCCATGAGTTTGCCTCTTAATGGCGGATGGGCGGAGTTAATTTGCTATTGTCGCCACTGTGAATATCAAGTCACTGTAGAAAATATAAGCGATTATTGACATCTGTTGGTTTAAATTATTACTACTGATCCCAAAAAGCGGATTTTTGGTTGTTTTTACAGGAATCTCTCTCTCTCTATATATATATATATATATATAACATTTTGAGCTTACGACACGTAAATGTTTTCTGACCAAACCAAATTTCGTAGGGCGTCTTGTCACAAAGTGACGATTTTCCGACTCGGTTGAGAACATAGCCAGCAGTTATAACAAGTTCCGCCCAGATGGCTGCAGGTAATTTAATTTCCGTGTTTGCATACTTAAATGTCCGAGCCATTGTTCTATTTTCACGCTCGACTGCTCCATTTTGCTCTAGAGTATACGGTGCTGTCAGACGCTGATTTACACCAAATTCCTTCAGAATTGACCGCACGTCACCATTATCAAATTCACCGCCGTTATCGCTGAGGAATTCTTTAACACGGTGGCCAAGAGTGCGAGCTTTGGCTAGCACTTCACGCAGAGCCTCCTTAACAGCCGATTTCTCACGTGCGACGAAACAGTAGCGGTATCTCGAATAGTGGTCCTTGATGACGATCAAGTAGCGACGACCGCTGAAGGATGGATCGAAGGGTCCACAAACATCACCTGACAACAGCTCACCTGGAGCAGAGGCTTGTACTCGGGTTCCAAATGGTAAACGATGTGATTTCCCGAACTGACAAGGCTCACATATTTCATTTTCAGGTGGCACTTTAATACCCAATTCAGACTCGAGTTTTGATCGGACATAACGTTTGTCCATGTGACCCCAACGCTGATGGTAAAGCTGAAGTGTCCGATTGTCTTCAGCTACGCCTGCACAGATCTCAGCTGGCTGCACCGTATGAAAAGATGCACCGTACATAGTTCCACCCGTATTCCGCGTACCTTTGAATACTGTCTTTCCATTTACACTGAATCGACATTAAATTATCAGTTGATTCAAATTTACTGTCGGGGTTACGATCATGAGCAGCAAGGACGAATGCGAGATTTCGAGAGATGTCAGGTACATACCATACGTCATTAAGCGTGAATGTTTTCAACTTGCCACTGTCGTAGTTAGCCACTTCAATCGTTCCACTTCCAACTGCCTTAATCATCTCCTTTCCCGCCGCTTTAACAGTAGCGTTGGAGTTTACAGGAAAAGGTGTGTAGTTGGAAAACCAGTTGAGATTTGATGTAATGTGACGCGTGGCACCATTGTCAATCCACCACTGGTCGTTCGTAGCAGCCAGGTTGACATCACTGCTGATTGAAATCAACGCAACACGGGTATCAGACACAGCAACATGGGGGCCTTTTGATTTATCAGAATCACCCAGGGCAGTGGTTGCGCTAGAACCACCAGCACGCGCCGGATACGGAGGCTTCCCATCGGCTTTCCATTTAGCACATTGACGGATCCAGTGGCCTTTTGCTTTTGCAGTACTTACAAGTTGTATTATTAGACTTCTTCTTCTGCTGATTTCTATTGTTTGTAGCACTAAGAACATCACCAGACTTTGAAACGGGGGCTACATTCCGTTCATGTAGAATCAGAGCTGAAGAGAGATATTCCACAGACTTGGCTTCATTTGCTTTCATAAGTAGGTAGCCTGACTTAAAAGCCTCGAAACGTTTAGGCAAGATGTGCAAAATTTTTGAAACATACAACAGTTCGAGAAACTCTTCAACTGTTTTAATATTACGTGTCTTCAAGCCAGCCGCAAACTCACGATGTTGATTTTTTACGCGAGATAGCACAGACGGGGCATCTTCAGTTTCATCCCATATCATGCCAAAAAAATCAAGACACTGACAAAACAATTGATCTTCGGCTTTGTTATCGAATTGTTCAACCAAAATGTCCCATGCCTCCTTAGCCGATAGCCCACCAGATATACGTTGATGTAGATCATCACTTACTCACTGAGAAATGACGATCTTTGCCTGAGCTGCAGATTTGTTGAATGCGTCAAGTATCATTTTCTCATCTTTCGTCGGTGGTTCAGAAAGTATAGGTTTCTTTCTCTTTCCCTCAACGATATCAACCGCATCAAACAATTGCAGCACATCCATAACTCGATCTTTCCATGTAGCCCAATCTTCTGCTCCCTTCAGTGGTTTAATACTCTTTATATGTTCCATTTTAGAGCTGGACGAACTCAAACGTACGGCAAAAAGTATATTAAAAACACTCTTGAACACAGAAGTAGCTTTTCTGAGACGGTGTTACTTGCGATTCCAAAGACACAGCATACCACAGTCAACGTTACTGGGACTCATAACCTGTTGTGTTTTAGAGTCGTATCAAGGATTTAAGTAACGTTCTCAGCACTTTAAAGAGGTAATACGAGTTTTTATTAAGCAAACGGCATTAGAAATGGAATACAAAAATCATTACAACGGCTTGTCACGTTAATTGAATTTAATTGTTTTTTAGTTGCTCTTAACAACGGAAACAAAAACAAGGTAGATTTCCAGACTTGGCAAGTAACTAGATAGGTCCTTCAACAAGTAAGACTGTTGAATTTTTTTTTTAACTATTATTAATTTCCTCTACGAATATGTGATGTAGATATTATAGAAAGTAGTTATTCTTTTCTACATGATTCTAGAATCAAATTTAGTTTAAATTTTAGTAAACATCTTGGATACTCAATTTGGATCTCCTTATTAATTTATTTTGGACTAAAAATGAGATTTCACCACACGTCACTGTCAACCAATAGGATCACGAATTTCTTTGAAAATTAACCAATGAAATGTACATTTCGTCGGAAATTTATCGCTGGTGCAATTGATAACGGAAATACCACTCTTAATAATATTCTTGGTTACGAATAAAATAAATGATATTTTCAATATTTTCATAAACGTCATTCTACATTTTTTCAGTGTACATTTAGTATTCAAAATTTTCATCACTGTAATACCTAATTAATAATGTGCAAATAAATACCTAACTATTCTTGTTAATTAACTCTTGTTTGATAAATTCTCAAGCCGAATACAACTCGTAGTAAGAAAATTGACAGATAATATTTTGACATAAATATACATTCGTTGTTACGGAAATAGGAAACATAACATATTTTGGGCGCTCTTTTCAGTTGTTGAAAATAATGTACATTTTTAACTTTTTGTAGTAATCTTCAACTAAAATTGTTTATAACAATAAAGGAAGTCTAACAAAAAACACAAGCAAAATATATGTTCGATAATACATCAGAAAAAGCAAACATCAAACGTCAAAAATTTTACGTTGTACAAGGGTTGCCTTCATCACTTAACTGCACGTGACCTATAATATAATATATTATAATATTGGAGAAGTTACGATAATTACTGGAAATCGTTCTTACTCTCAACTTTGGGAAATATATGACAGTATTCCATGGAAATTAATGTTGTTTTCAGTAAACAAGAGAAGTGCTTAACAAATTAAGTAACAGGAAAATATTTTAAATAGGCAGGATTAAGGAATCCATTTGCATATGTATTTATAGGATAATAGGACGTTTCGATCTTAAATAATGGCTCATCTTCAACTTGGTAACAAATAGAGTTGAAAAGAATACAACAAATTTCATGAAAATGTGGCTTAATTCAAACAGGAGCTGAAACTCATTAAAACCAAAAACGGTACCATATCTTCAAACATAACAATTTCCAGTGTGTTTTGTAGCCAGAGGGGTCCTGTTACATACCTATTTTGGGCAAAAAAGTGTTTATTAATTTAGAATATGTCTTTATTTGTTATGGAATGTATTTATTATTAAAATAAACTTATCTTGAAAATATTTCACTGCTAACTTCATCCTTTTAGTTCACATGTTAATTTTGATAATATTTTTTATTAGCAACTACAAGTTGAACGTGATGCTTCACAATGAAGTTACAGAAACCAGTTAACAATAGCTGGTCTAATGACCGGTTGCATCGAAACAATACTAATTGTCTATTAGATAATAACTTTATGAAATAAAGTTAAGTTGCACCAAAATAATGTAGGGTCAATCTTATAAGAAAATAATCTATGATTATATTTTACTTGGCAACTAAATCAAGTAAATCTGACAAATAAAGTAACTGTCAAAATTTATATACTGTTGTCGCAGACCTGCTATATATACAAGTACATTAGGTACATGTTGGTTGATTTATGGTCGTTTAAGTAATCTCTAAAAATTGTTTGAAATGTAGCATAATTGTAATGATTTTCTTCACCACCACCCGCCATGCTTGCTCGAAACTCAGGTAGCAGATCTACGATTCAATTTTTTTGCTGGATTATTTCTGTAGTTCATTTTTTTGTCACGAGAGAGAGATGAGATTTTTTTTGGCTGTCTGTCAAAAGGATTCTGCTTCGAGAGTACAGCGACGACGGTCGATCGAGATTCTGCTTCGAGATTTTATCGAAGACGGTCGATCAAGGATTCTGCCTTCAGACTTCGTCGTGATCGGTTGATTTTGAGGATGCTGTTCGAGATCTTATTTTGTTGTCGGCCATGTTGGCTTGAGTTTTTTGATTTTGTGAAGATAACGACGATATCCATGAACATCACCGTGCTGACTGCATTTTGAGAGTAAGTGTTCAAGCTAAGATTTTACTGATTTGAAGTTTATTAGTTGAAACGGTTTATTTTTTATATTTGATTTCATTTATTTTGTTTTGTGCAGCACATGTTCGTGTCTCATTTTTAGGTTAAATTTAACGTAGCGTCAATCATCTTAGTAAAATTTTAGACTCAGAAGCTTATTATCAATTGTAGTAATTTAGATCGATTGAACTCTGACAGAATCGCCTTTTTGTTTAACTTAGCTAAATTACCAGTTTGTGTATGAAGTCATGTTCTGTCCACATGCACTTGTCATTTTTTGACCATATCATTTTAGTCATTCTGTATAAACATTTTGGGGGGTTTTGCTTTTGTTTGGATTTAAATTTTGCTTTATGAAATACATGAATCTCGTGTATTTGAACCACGTGTTGGTTAGATCATCCCTTCATATCATGTCCGTTCATCATCATTCATTGAGAACATGTGTGTGAGAATGTGTTGAGACCCGACTGTTTTTTTTTTTGACAATTTAGGAGTTTACAGGCATTTTTGTTGTTGAGAACTTTTCTGCTCGGTCAGAGAAGTCATCTCATATTTTTTTTTAGAACATACTTGGCTGGCTTTGTGCTTTTTGATTAGATATTAAGTTTTGGTGATATTTAGTTTAAGTTTTGTTTGGTCTGGTTTGACTTTTTGGTTGCTGATTAGCATGTTTGTGATTTTTGATATTTTGTGTCAAAACCAACCACCACAAAGCCGCGAAGCCTGTTTATTGTGTAAGTAGAGACTTACTTCCTGTCCAACGTCCCTGTCTCAACAACCCCGTCATTCATTATTCATCTCTTCACCATTCTCATTATTTTCGTTGTCATTTTCTTATGTGCTTGTAAAGTTAATTCTGAAACATTTTGTACCTTTTGAAAATTTTGATTCTGATACTTTTGTAATACTTTTGTTTGATTTTGTAATTAAATTTTGCTTTGTAACCTACAGTTTGTTAATTAACTTGAGCTTTCTTAACGATTTCGATTTGGAATCTTTTGCTTTGTCATTTTTGCTTGATACGCTTTGCGTTTTTGTATGTACATTTGTGGTATGGTTTGCTGCTGGTTCACACCCTGTTTTAGGTGCTACCAGTA
This sequence comes from Pterostichus niger, assembly GCA_947425015.1. NCBI lineage: Eukaryota > Metazoa > Arthropoda > Insecta > Coleoptera > Carabidae > Pterostichus > Pterostichus niger. The sequence continues at coordinate 14,472,219 of OX380348.1, forward strand.
AGGGATTTTAGTCTGAGCTACCTAAGAGAGGAGAGGCTTGGAGAAGTGACCTACATTAACCTTCTGAAGACGATTGTCGAGACAAGCGGTGTATTGAGTGGCCTCACGCACTTTACCAAGGACCAACACATCTTTTTACGTCCGGAAGCTCACCATACTTGATCCCCAGTCAAGAAGATCGGGCTACTTCAACTCTTCGTCTCCGTCCTCCTCTCCAGGAGTCTCAGAAGAAGAGGATTAGATAGGCCAACCTACCATTTTTTGCAGCGTACGTTTGACACTGTCTTAGTTGAATAGCAGATTTCACCGCTCAGTTAAGTTACATCTTAGTCTCTGTTTTTTGATTTAGTTTGTTGATTTGGTTACAAAGATTAGATTAAAGTTTAACTTGTATTTTAGTTGTGATTTTGATTTACTATGTTATGCACATCATACTTTTTGTGTCACTAGTTCCTAGCTCACTAGAGTGTCCCTTCTTTTTTTCGAGCTAGGTGGCGCCTCCGGAACCTACGCCCAGCACCGCTGAACATAGTTAGCCAGGTATTGTATATGTGGTGCTTCCTTTGATTTTGTTGTGTAAGCCGAAAGGCCTTGGTATTGTGTTAGCGCGCCAAAAGCATAAGAAGCATTACATAATAACGAAATGTAATGCATATCTGAATCAGAGCTGAGTCTGAAATTTCCCATCTTAATGTACATACTTATTTGCTGTAAATATTTAGATATTTGTTCGAACTGGTTCACATAGTCAATTTGATTCTACACGAACGATCCATTCGGGGTTCTAGAAAAAGAACCGGTTCCATTTGCAGCCCAAGATATTCTAAAGTTAAATTAAATTTCATTATACATTTTTTTTTCATACGAATTATTTCGTTGTCTTATTAAATGTAGTTTTTGAGTATATTTATTACGTTTAACTTTAATCCTGAATTGGAAGTTAAATAAGACTATGACATATGTATTAATAATGATAATATATTTAAGAAAAAGTACACAATTAAACAACTGACATTTTTACACAATTATACTGTCAAAATACTGAATAACCTCACTCTTATTAACATTTAATCTCTCTCAAAATATTTTCATTGTCCAAAATCGTCAGTTATTTTAATTTACAATTTAATTTGCTATAACACAATTTTGACTTAATGGATAATTATAAATGCTAAATAATGAATAACTTTTTAACTAAGCTTAGTATAACCGGCCCTAGGGAATTTAAAGGTACTTCTAACTTATTCTCATATAGTAACTTACAAATCAAATTTATTGGCAACGAAAACAACTTGTTAAAATTATAACTTTTTTAAAAATAAAAAAAATATATATTTTTTCTTTGATACCTACCTATTTCATTTGATGCATTTTTGTCAGTTTAATGTCAGATTTACTTACTCAATTAAAATAAAACTGAAATTATCAATTAAATTATTTCTAATTAATTCATTAATTGTCATATTTGTTATTTATTTGGTTATTTGTAGTACACCGCCCCATCTATGAGATAAATTTTGTACTGACTATGTGACGCCACCCGTGACATCAGCAATAATCGTTATCGTTCTGACGTATTTCATGATAAACTGAGACAGAACTACATTCGGTGATGTGGACAAAAGTGGTGAGAGACTTTCGGCCGGGTGAATTTTAGGTGGCGTGGAAAATCGGACGCGTGGAATTCGGTGGCGTGGCATTGACTCGTCTAAAAATACTTGATTATCTACATACTAACATACTCGAAAAACGTTTTTACCCTATGAAAAGCATTTTCCAATAGCATTTTTTTAATTATAATTTTAAACATATTTGTTGGCAGATTTGTAATTCTGACTGGAAGTTCATTAAATAATCTGGTGCCAACTTGAAGCGACATTTAATCTTACAAATCTAGGTCTTAAATTATGTTTGTTCCTTGTTTCATATTTATGAAAACCACAGTTTGCAACTAAGTTGCTTTGATTTCCCTTAACAGCTAACATACATTGCAGTATATAAATAGTGTTAAGATTTTTAACTCTACGAATAACCTTGCTGGACTCCAGTTTGAAACATATATAAACTACGGTTGCGAAGATTATTATTGACCATGCGCTTTGTACCCCTGGGTTGCACCTCGGGGTACAACCTTGGCTTATAATATACTATTATAAACTCTTATGCAAAAATTATTATTCCACTTATATAGGTGAGACGCAACAATATCTAAAAATGAGAATGTATCAACATAAATTGCGCATTAGAAATTCTAATACTAATAGGTTTGCATTATCGCATGTAACGAATTTTTATTAATTATAACATAAATAAGTTTATATGAATACTTGTTAATATCTACAAAAACCGAACAGGTAGAAATTAAATTCTTTTGTTTTCAACATTATGTTTTTAATATATATAATAATAAGCAAGAGGTCCAAATGTAGTTCCGACATGTTTAAATTTAGATAACTCAAAAACTTACATTAGGTATTCCGAGTGGCAACATTGTGTTGAACAGAAAGAGACGTGTGTTAAAGAAGTGGAAGAGTTTATTTGCTTTACTGTGACAATTATCTAAATTTATTTAAGTGTGACTTTATATTTAATTACATAAAAATACGGGCGAAAGATTCCAGTTAAAAATCCAAGTTAAAACTGCAGTTTTAAGTCAAAAAAACGCAATCAAACTCATCAAGGTCGCGTGCTAAAGTTAAGCGAGTGGCTTAGTAAGTGCATGCTATTCGCGCGCTGTCAAGTCTGTTATCAAAATCAGGGTCCCCAACTATAGCAGAAATTAAAACAAATTTAACAACAAAAACAAAAAAAATGGCTACATTCGACCAGATTAAGAACCTACTAGATCAGCAAACGTCGAAGTTGGAAGCTAAATTAGAATCAATCCAAGAATCAGTTAACTTTTCTAAAACCGAAGTATTAAATATAAAAAAGCGATGCGATTTGCTTCAAGAACAACTAAAAGAAAAAGATAAGAGATTGCAAAATCTAGAAAGAAAAATCCGTGAAAAGAACATAATTATTTTCGGTTTACTTGAAGATCCAGTCGAAATCTTGGAGAACAAATTCATCCAGTTCGTAAACGATACATTAAAAATAAATAATATAATTAACGCAGATATAGAATTCATAAAAAGATTGGGAAAAACAACAGCTAATAAAACTAGGCCCATTTTAGTAGAACTGAAATCAAAAAAAACCAAACAAAATATATTAAGTAACCTAAAACAACTTAAAGGTACGAAAATAAGAATCGAAGATGACTTTCCCCCCGGTATCGTAGAAGAAAGAAGGGAACTAAAAAAACATCTAATGAAGGCAAAGAAAGATGGGAATGCAGTAAAATTAAAGTATAATAAATTAATAATAAACGGAACCGAATATCAAATCTCTGACTTTCAAGAAGAAGCAGAAGAACTTCAACAATCCCCAATACAAAACCTACGACGAAAATCTGTATCTGTTCAAGACTTATACTCAGGATTAACTGCGAGCGATCTGGAAGATTTTAACTTAGAAAATGGCGCAACAGAACAAAAGCAAGCTAATGAGTCAAATAAAAACGACATTGGGAAAAACAAAAAGACCAAAATTAATACGCAATCTGGTCCTCTAGATTATCACATTAAAAGAACAACAAGAGCGAACTCTCAGTCAAAAAACTCCCCAATACAAGCGGCAGGAAAACAAAAATAATGTTTTGGAATATACAAGGGTTCAGAAATATATCCAGACTAAATAAACAAGAAGAAGAAATAATATTAAGCCACGATTTTATCTGTCTTTCTGAAACATGGTTAAACTGGAACCTGAATGAAACTCCAAAAATTCTATCAAACTACACAGTATTTCAACATAAAGCAGCCAGGGAACATAAAACAGGTAGAGCAATCGGAGGACTACTAATTTTCTCGAAAACCTGTAACATGTATTCTATTAAAGAAGTTTTAATCGATTTTCATTGGATTTTTCTAGAAATTAAAACCAAATCTGAACATATTATTCTAGGTTCAACTTATTTTTCGCACAGTTATGATTTTCAAATTTTAATGGAACTTTTTTCAGACAATTTGAAAGATATTATTACCAGCCACCCTCATCACAAACTAATAATTGGGGGGGATTTCAATTCTCGCATAGGGAACTTAAACCAAGCCGAAGATATTCTGTTTCAATTCACAAATATATCCTCTTGCAGACAAACTCTGGATGCAAAAATTAATAAAAATGGCAGGAGTCTAGTAGAGCTGTGTGAAGAAGAGAATTTATACGTTTTAAATGGGAGAACAAACGGAGATTCACCAGCAACCTATACCTTTTTGAATAAAAACGGTAAAAGTATAATAGACCTAATATGGGTTAATGCCGATGCCGCTAGTACTGTGTCAGATTTAAATGTCTTACCGGATATCATAATCTCTGACCATTTCATATGTTCCCTACAAATAAAAAATAGCACATTCAAAAACAATGCAACAAGCGAATCTACTAAAAGATGTAATATACCGAAGATAATCGACAATAACTCTACCTCAAACTCTTATCTAAATGCTATGAGGGATATCTGTGATATAAATATTTCTGAACAATCCGCAGTAGACATATATGAATTTTTAAAGAGCAACATGACAAATATATCAATTGAATCAGGTTTAGTTAAAATATACACTAATACAAAATCAAGCTTTACTAACAAGGATAAACCCTGGTTTAATCAAGTTATAAAAAACTTAAAAAAGGATAGCAATAATGCTCTAAAACACTGTAGAAAACAAAAATTTGATTCGGAGAGTCTAGCAGCTTACAGCGAAACTAAGAAAATCTATAAAAACAGTATCAACATAGAGAAGAAAAAACACAAAGAAAATATAAAAAGAATACTAGAGAACATAACGGATCCAAAACTATTCTGGAAAACTTTTAATTCCCTGCAAAAAACTCCATATAAAGAAAATCCAATTGGAATCAACGAATGGCAAAAACATTTTGCAAACTGGTTTGGGTCAAGAATTACCTGTAATCTAGAGTATTTCGATGCTCGACACCCTTACCTAGACGCTCCAATTATACATGCAGAATTAAAGTATGCAATACGGCACTTAAAGAAAGGAAAAAGCCCAGGACTCGACAATATTACTAACGAACATCTGAAGTATCTGCCCGAAAATGGAATATCTATCCTAGTAGATCTTTTCAATAAATTTTTAGAAGAAGAAAACACGCCTGACGACTTAAAGAAAACAAAACTAACATTATTGTTTAAAAAAGGAAATAGGGAAGATGTAAATAATTACAGAGGTATAGCACTGCTGAACACCATTTTAAAACTATTTACGTTTATAATAAATAATCGTCTGCAAACATGGACAGAAAGCTTTGATATACTTCCAGAATCACAATCAGGATTTCGCAAACATCGATCGTGCATAGATAATCTCTTTGTTCTTGATACAATCACTAGAAACCAACTATTATTTAAAAAGGAAGGAATTTTCGCAATATTCATCGATTTCGAAAAAGCTTTTGATTCAGTGGTACACTCGATCCTTTGGAATAAACTATATAACTTAGGAACAAGCACGAAAATCATTAGGCTATTAAAAAATATCTATGATGGAAGTGAGCTGCAAATCAAAATCAATGGTGAATTATCCGACCCGCTACCAATAACCAAAGGTATATTACAAGGAGAATGTACTAGTCCTATACTATTCGCGTTATACATTGCTGATTTGGAAGACTTCCTCAGAAAGCAGAATTTGGAAGGTGTCTCGGTAGGTTCAAAAAATGACATTTTGACCTTGCAATATGCGGATGACATCGTATTATTTTGCCGTACACCCATTGACATTCAAAGGAAATTAAACGCTCTTGAAGAATATTGCAATATACACAAATTAAAAATTAACTCCAGGAAAACACAAATCATCCATTTTCACAACGGAAGACCACCTAAATCAAGAAAAATGTATAAATGCCAAAATAAGGAAATTGCGTTTACATCCTCTTATGTATACTTAGGGGTAACTGTAAGTTCATCTGGGCTGTACAACGAACATTTCAAAAATACAGTCTCCAAGGCTAACATGGCTTCTGGTGCCATCAAGGAAACACTAGCGAAAAATGGAATATATGACTGGAAAACAATTATAAAACTATATAGCACTATAATTAGTCCATCGGTATTATACGCTGCAGAAATCTGGAGTGCAAATCACAAAGAAGCCTTAGAGAAAACTCAGTGTCAGTTCTTTAAATCGCTTTTTCATTGGCATAAAACAACTGCCAGCTACGTAGTCAGACGTGAAACAGGACAAATACATGTAGAAGTCTATATATTGCATAAAATGCTAAGCTGGTGGCACAAAATTTTACTAATGCCAGAATCTCGCTATGTAAAAATATGCTACAATTATTTAATGAATTGCGAGCAAAAACTAAAAGAAAAAGTAGATAATTCAAAGCTAATTAAATATAACTGGTCCAGCAGGTTACAATCAATGCTTCAAAATGTTAATTTTCATTGGGTATGGAAGGAACAAAACCCGCTAAGTATTCAGAATGAAATCCAGAATATCACATGTGCTTACTCGCAATACCTATATGATATAGACACAACAAGACTTGCCAATTCTTCTCATCACGTTGACTACAAACTATATAACACCTCAGCAAATTATCTAGCTGACAACGCATCCCTAAGAATCTTAAGAGTCGTCAGCCAATTAAGAATAGCTAATATAAACTGTACCCAAATTTACTTCCAAGGAACATCATTTAAATTCAACTCCACAGATATATGCACACTTTGTAACAAATTCGAAGAAAACACTCTGAAGCACTTTCTATTCTCCTGCCCGATATACTCTCCAATAAGATTCGAATTTATCAACAAGTATCTAAATGACACGTCGAACGATAATCTACTTCAGAATCTACTATCTGAACTACCTTCACCAAAGATCTATGATATCTTCAATTACGTAGTCTCAGCTCTAAAACTAAAATCTTTTATAGAAACTTACTAGCTCAAATAATTAAGTCAATAAATAGTTATTATAAACATAATACTTTAACAATAATTGTGAGAAACAAACTTCACTGAAAGTGTCACGAAGGGCCTATTAATGCGTATACTTGCAAATAGTTAAGTGAAAAATTGTTTGAATCTAAACCAACTACAACAGCAACCTAGATAATGTATTATAATTCCAAATACATGTAACAATTATTTATACACACAATGTTCCTATACTACTCTTTGTAATAAGCACAGCTTTTTGTACAAATAAATATTATTATTATTATTATTATTATTATTATTATTACATTAGGTATTCCTTGTAAAGTACTTTCGCTGGGAGCAACATATTATCTCTTAAACGTCATAGTGAGTTCAAGTCCCATACCTCAATCAATTATGCCAGAAAGTCTACATGAAACTTAATATGCCCGTGGGTAACCTTACTGCAATTTCATGAAATATACGAAGTACTCAAATGTCATTAAACACGGGTTTTGCAGCAATAAATACTAGTCATGTTTTCCATTTCTTATATAAAATGCAATTATAACCTTAAAATAATATAATAAACATTTACCTTTTCGAGAATTTAACAATATATAAATGCATAAATACTCGTACATATGTCACAATGTAACAGTAAAGCACACTCACATGTAAAATATGACAGGTAGAATGATACTTACTACTCAAACTGAAATTTGACTGATTGCTAACTTGAAATTAGGCGCAAATTTTAAATTCAGAATTAATATTATCCTTGCATTTAACGAGTTAAATAAGTTCAGAAGCTTGAATTTCTTTGTAAAGTGACATTTCCGTTGTTAAGGACGCGCTAGAGAAAAACAATTTCACGACTCAAAACGATGTCAATAATGGCATGTTGCGAGACTAGTAGTGGAAAAACTAAATTACTATTTTATTCCTTCAGTGATTTTTACTTAAATTTCGTGAATAGACTGAGGAAGATTTATAGGCAATTTGTAAATTTAATTCCGTGGTCAATTGTTGTAGTATGGTAAAGAAATATAAATTTTAACTTTTTTATTAGGCAACATTGATACATTGTTATTACTGATCTTTTTCAATCTATTCTCAATAGTGTTATTTATAAACTTACTGGATAGTTGTTCTCTTATAAGGTGGACATAATTGATATAATATTGTCTTTGTGGAATTCCACGTCGGATAATAACACTGTACAATCTACTAAGTTATTAATAACAGCTTTTTTATATTTTATAGGATAGTAAGAATTAAAGTGTAAATAACATCGAAACCAAGTATCGTTTCTAAACCAATTGGTAGCAATTTTAAGTCTCATTATAATCATGTCTAAAAAATAATCGACTGATCAACTTTAATCTCCATCATGACTTGTATATTGGGGTGAAAATTACTATAATTGAGTTAAAATATCCTGTGCATATTGTTTTGGTTAGCAGCATAAAATATAATTTACATATCTATAATAAAAAATCGAAATGATTGTTTTTATGTGAAACTTTAGATTCTTAATCAGTGGCGTGCGGTCAGAGTAAGCAAGGTAAGCTTAGTTTAACCTTCAGATTCTAACATTTTTATTTTATTTTGTTCTGTTTTATACTGAGTCAGCCAGTCATAAGAGTTTTACATGTTAAATTATACTTATGCAATTTCCTGCTTCCATAATCATTTTAGAGAAAAGTAAGAGATAAAAATATTTATAATTCAAATCTCTACGTGGTACGTAACTTAATTATTTTGAAATTCTTTCTGAGAAGATAATATTTAATAATTTATATTTAATAAAATATTCATCAAATTAGCAAGTAAACAATTAATATTGTATTCCTAGATAGTGACAGCATTTAAATGTCACTGTCAATTATATAATCTATAAATATGTATATATTATATAAATTAAATATTATCTTTCCAGAAATAATTTTATTATAATTAAGTTACCGACAAACAATTTTTACCAATTTAAAAAATCTACCCCTATGGCTCCTCCACCACTAATATCTTTGGAGGCTGTGATTTGACGGCTGGTAACCGCACTTCACGCGAAAAAATATATCACTTACCGAGATATGCTTAGGCAGAGTGCCACAGCCAGTGATGGGTAAAAGGCGTGATGATATATTTATTTATTGAAGTTACCTATTATGTACAGATTTTAATTCTAAATATTTTTTATCTCTTACATTTTTCTCTAAAATGATTAGGGAAGGAGGAAATTGTATAAGTAGTATTTACCATGTAAAACGCCTTTGACCAGCTGATTCAGTCACCAACCTGTAGAAGCCAATAAGTATAAAATTGTTTCGATAAAAGTGACAGGATCAATTTACATATAATCTGTATTAAATGTAAATGAAAGTGTATTTTTGATCATCGCATGAAAGCAAGCTGAGGTAGGCAGAAATCACTCTGTTTGGGCCAGTGATAAAATATTTCGTCAATTTACAATGGCATGTAGAGACTGTATATTCGACACGTAAATTTAAAGAGACCGAAACCATTCGACAAGCTTCGCTATAAGCAGAATAAATTCTGCTTGGTATACGACAATGTAACTGATGGAAAGCAGCTATCAATCAACCTATGCATTATTGTACTGTTATTTACGAGTAAATATAAATAAATAAATAAATAAATGATATATTGGTTTAAAGCCTAAAAGCTTATACAAAGAGTGCTGTACATTTTATGAATATCTATTTTGGTTTACATAGTCTATTTTACAGTTTATGTGTTTATATAATTCGATTTTCTTTATTTTTACATTTCTAATGCAAAGGATCTTAGTTTTATGTACCAGTAGATTTTATTTCTGCCCATATTGCTCTTGTTTACTTGTTTCACCATTTCTAGTTTTTGTGCTACGTTCATGCTAAGTTGTGTAGTGATATTTTCTTTATATTCTTTTAGTAGTCTAGCGTTTCATATAAGTTTTCTTCGGTAATATGTTTAATGGGTTGTGCTGCTTTTTTATTGTCATAGTTTGGAAATGTAATCTGTATGGGGAAATGGTCAGTACTTCTATATTTTGGATTTCAATTAGTGCCTTGTTATTTGCCCATATCAGGTCGATTATGCTTTTATTTTTTCCGCTAATGTGATACAGGAGGTTGATTCTGTATCTTGCGTGAGCAGTTGGGTGATTAAATTTGCGTTAGTACAATGTATGACGTCACCGATTTTTTTCTGGTGTCGAGCATAGGGAATTCCGTGCTTTACGTTTTCCCGTCAAGTTTAGTGTTGGTAATGGTTTTGAAACTATAACTGTCAGTTGCAATCACATGTCATTGTTTGTCATGCGCAAAATGACAAGAAAGTAAAAGACAAACATAATGTTAGAATGAGACAGGTAGTGTCGCCAGTAAGAAACAGGACCTACGGAGGTCACGCATCTATATTTGCGTGTCTCGCAAGAAGTGACGTCATACCCATTAGTTCTTTATGTCCGATAGATGGTTTACTATATGCATGTGACATATCTGTATTAGTATGGGTGCCGCAAGTAGTCACGCAAGATACAGAATCAGGCTCCAGAATCAACCTCCAGAATGGTTACCATGTTTTTTTAAGTACGCCTTGGTTGTATTGCACCCTCTTTGCACTACTGTTGAGCTGGTTGCTGACCTCGGTTTATTCTTGCGCTCCATTACTTGAAGCTTTAGTTAGGTTTGTGTCTTATCTATGCTTCTTACTACTTGCTGGTAGATGTCGCTCCGAGGTTGAAACTCTCCGTCTTTCTTTGATCTCGTCAGGGGCGGATTTAAACTCTTTTGGGCTCTAGGCAAAATCTTTATTTCGGGCCCCTTCATAATATATATATATATATATATATATATATATATATATATATATATATATACAGAGTGAGTCTGGGAAGACGCCCCCCCCCCCCCCCTTTAACTTTTTTATTATGAGTAATAGAAAAAAATGGTTCATATGAAAGTTTTATTATTTTAAATATACTATTTGATGGCAGATGTAGATATTTTTTATAAAGTCAGGTTTACAAGATACGACTATCAACTTTTATTTTTTAAATAGCAACCTATAATTATTTTACTAAAATAAAAACCGCCATTTTTTTTCTCTTTTCAACGGTGTATTAGTTTTTATTAATGTATCTGAAAAAATTCGAGAAAAAAAATAAAATTGAGAAATACTAGAAATAATTTTTATACAAATATTATAGGTGGCTATGTGAAAATAAACAAAATGTAAAATGTCGAAATCGGGTAAAAATCCTCCTCAGTGATCTTAACCCTCGAGCGGGCGCGCTATTAAACATAGCACGAACGGGCGCGCGGCGCATAGAGTGCTCGTTCGATGTTTTGTGTTGTAATTGGTGTTTTAATAAAAGAAATTAATTTATTTTGATATATTTTATTCGACTAAAGTATAATGAACAATATAATAAAACACCATAACCCTATAGAAAAAAATACACGTGTCAATCATTTTATCAAATGCTGAATGTTTCGATATTCTTTTGCGACTAATTTTGGTTCAGGCAAAATTTTAACTAAATTATTTTTCTTAATTTTTGATTTTGCTGACATATTGAGCTTGTACCATTTTGTTGTTTTGTCTTTATCAAGATAATAGTTCGCATCTACTTTCTCATCGTTAGCTGCAACTGCGGAAGTTTCATCGCTTGTGCAGTCTTGCTCTGAATCAGTGTTATGGGTCACGACTTCCTCATTTTCAGTCAAATCTTCATGAAGAATTTTAAATAATTAATCGTTCGTAAGATATTTTGTAGCCCTGAAGCATATATTAATTTGTCAAAATGTACATGAATATTTAGCATATATTGAACAATTTTTTTTATATTTACTAAGTACTAAACTATTCAAATTAAATTAATTTCAAATATTTTCATAATAAAAAATTTATAAAAGCAATATATAACTAATATGTTGGAAAAATATACTTACATCACTGGACGCGCGGCGCCCTGAGTGCGCCAGTAGATACAGAATCGAAAGTAATTTCCAATAGCACACCCGCTTATAATAGGAAATTTCGCATAGGTACTGATGTCGAAGCACACAAGTCCAATGAAAGAATAACAGTGGTGGCTTGGAGCTTCTAACGCCTAATACCAATTTGACAGTGAAATAAATCCAGTTGGCGCACCCAGTGCGCCAGCGCGCTCGCTGGAGGGTTAAACTCGGTTGCCGACGTCTAGGAAACCGCTCCCGGTAAATTCTTTTTGCCCTTCTCATGATTCCAGTCGATTCACCAATTATTAGAATCATATCTATTAATTCTTCTTTCGTAAACATTTGAAAACGTTTTTTTTATTGTTTGCAAAATAAGTTAAATAAAGTAACCAGCAAATGTATACTTTTTTGACATTAATTTAACACTGTTACATTTTGTTTATTTTCACATAGCCACCTATAATATTTGTATAAAAATTATTTCTAGTATTTCTCAATTTTCTTATTTTTCTCGAATTTTTTCAGATACATTAATAAAAACTAATACACGGTTGAAAAGAGAAAAAAATGGCGGTTTTTATTTTAGTAAAATAATTATAGGTTGCTATTTAAAAAAGAAAAGTTGATAGTCGTATCTTGTAAACCTGACTTTATAAAAAATATCTACATCTGCCATCAAATAGTATATTTAAAATAATAAAACTTTCATATGAACCATTTTTTTTCTATTACTCATAATAAAAAAGTTAAAGGGGGGTGGGGCGTCTTCCCAGACTCACCCTGTATATATATATATAATATATATATATATATATATATATATATATATATATATATATATATATATATATATATATATATATATATATATATATATATATATATATATATATACAGGGTGTTATATTTTAATAGACCCAGCAAATATCTTGCTTATTTATCAACTTAGCAATTGTAACATGATTTATACAGCAACATGTAAGTTAATTGATGACGGAAGTACATTCATGATATCATTTCCGGTTTATTAGTAATTAATATCAACTTTGAAATTTCAAATGGAACATACTATATTTTTTTTACAAATTTGAAAAGTGCATCAAATTTGCTTTACAATCATGTAAAATAATCCATATGTTACATTATTAAAAAGTAAAATGGCGGGCACTTTATTATACACCTAATCGGAAAGAGAATAGTGAGCTATGACTGTGGCTTGAAATAAAACAATTTTAAATATTATTATTAAACGAAATATTTTTTTTGTCATAATAATACAGAAAATAAGAATATGGATAACAACAAAATGATTTTATAAAAAATATTCAAAATGGTTCCCAGTTGAAGAGACATTTTGCACAACGTTTATATTTTGGACTGTTATAACATCTAGTTGTGCACCTCCCTTTTTGGTCATTATACAAGCCTATAATAGATTTTCATGAAAAACTATATTCAAACATAATTTAAAACTTTCCAAATTTTGTATATAAGACTACTATATCAATGTAAATAACAAAATAGATTTTGGTTAAAATAGACTAATCGGAAGTGGCACATTACATGAAGCTGCTAACAGGGTGGCCTAGAAGCACGGGTTAAACTTATTTTTAAAATCTCAAAAAAATAATTTATTACTTTTTTGTGATTTTAAACCAGATTTCGGGTGGAGACCGACAAAATTCGAACTTACCCAAAATAAGGGCCACTCTAATATATATATATATATATATATATATATATATATATATATATATATATATATATATATATATTGTTTTTTCTTATTTCTAAATTACATTATAGACAAATAATTTATGTGCTTCGTGAAGTTAGAATCCGGGCTCCAAAATTTTTGGGCCCTAGGCTATTGCCTCTTTAGCCTAGGCCAAACTCCGCCCCTGGATCTCGTATACTTTCTTGTCTTATGTTTTGTTTAATAACTTCTATTATAATTATCTGTGTCACACACTAGTCTAATTTATGTTTTTTCTTCGCAGGTTGTCATCTCTAGCTGTTATTTCCATTAAAAAAATATACCGGAGGAATTACGGTCAAGAAATGAGTTTTACGATGCAGTTATAGATCAGTTTTCGGGAAAAAATATAAGAATAGCATTTATTTTTAAGTAATATGATAAAAATTATCTTGATTTATTTATAGAAAAAATAAAAACAAATTTTTGGAATACGACTTGAATTTTGTTAAATTAAACAAATAAAAGACGTTGTTTCGGGCCTATGATTATCACGTCAAAAATATACAATAAATGAAAAAAGTTGATAGTAAAAAAATTTACATATAAATTTAAAAATTAGAAAATAATTAACAATATAAAACTATATACTAGTAGTGTACGCTACCTACAGTCTACAAGCGACTGATTGTTTTTAATTAATTGTTTTTCGACTTATAGTGTATTATAATATTTCAGAAAATTTATATTATTGTAGACCAGAAGATGACCCATCAAGGATCGAAAACACGTCAAGCAAATAAAATTATAATTTCAAGTTTAGTAATCCATTTTCCAATCTAAATACAATAATTTCGGATTATAAATCATAGTTAACTTCAAAATAATCATGCTACAAAAAAAAAGTAATAATCTTTATCGGTCAAAGTTTTAATTACGAAACCATGAGTTCTTTGAAATACATTAAAATAAACATTTACACTATGAAACAAAACTCAACGTCACATTTCTATCGACTTTTCGGGGTCCAGCTCTGTTTGGTTTTAGTGTATTTATAAATTTAAAATAATAAAAGTATCACATAGGTTTAAACTCAATAAAAATATAAACAACGAAATTAAGTTCCTGTCAAATAATACAGAAAGAAAGTAAAATAATATTTATATTTTACACAAAATAATAATTAGAAAACTAAAATGATCATCAAAGATGTGGTCCACAGAGGATTCGGTCATGTTGCAGTCGCAGTAATAAAGGTAAATTTTATTTTTAATTATAAATTTAATAGACACAAAGATATATTCTTTCATAAAGCTAAAGAAGCTTTGACAACTGCTTGATAAGTTATCATTATATAGCAAATATCGATATGATTAGTTCTAGATTAGTGGTATCGAGTCGGACTGTGAATTTGAGAGCCTGGGTTCGATTCCTACAATCGACATACAATATTTACCACATTAAAATACCTCCGTAGCTCTTCCTTCTAATATATTTGAAGGTCGTTATTTTACGGCTGGTAACCGAAGTTCACATGTATAAATATATCATCTACCGAGATCTGCTACGGCTGAGTGTCACATCTAGTAATAGATTAAAGACGTAATTACGTACTTATTTATGCACAAAAAATTATGTGATTCAACTGTTGTCTCGTACCGGAATTAAATAGCGCAGTTGGTAGCGAGTCTGATGAACATTTAGAATGTTCTGGGCTCGGGTCCCAATTGAGTCCATAATTTTTCAAAAATATCATTGATTTAAAAATTCTTTCTCTTGACTAATACATCGAATACTTCATTTCCAATATTTATTTATTAATTATATACACAGATTTTATTGTTGCGCTGTCGCAATTATAAAAATAGGAATAATAGGAATGTATGAGCGTAGTCGTATGCTTAAAAGAACTTTTTCGCTTATTTATTCAGTTATTCATTCATAGTTTAAGTATGGTTGATTGACAAAATTACTGTATAGCCCACAAATATATTTTGAGGTTGTTAAATTGAAATAAATTTGAAAAGTTACTAATTAAAAACTAGCAACCACTGGCTTAAAAATTTTGATATGAACATTTTCCCGATTGAAACTTTAAATATTTCATTACTATCACGACCTATATCATTAGGCTATCATTATTGTGGTGATTTTTCTCATCTCAAAATTTTTAAGAATCTTCACATTTATTTTTACTTTATTGATGGGTCCTTTAAAGATTTTAAGTTTATTTCGTGAACAATACGTAAAATGAAAAATAATTTAATTAGTAAGAACTTTTACTTGAAACATTTTTCGAAATTATTATCGGTTCATTTCCTTTAAACTTTACAACTAGTAACATTTTGATAATTTTGAAAATCCACATGTTGAAGAACAAAAAAATATTAAAATAGTAATATACAATTTGAGTTCTCAAAAATTATAGTTTATTGTACAAAATGGCATATAAGCGTTCATCAATTCTTTTTTTCAAAGGTTATTCAAAATATACATACATACATACATAACATCACGCTATATCCCATTAAATGGGGTAGCACGAACCCGTCAACATTCTCATCCTGACACACGATATTCGATTCGACCACATTAACACTTCCTCCATACAAACTCTTTCTTTTCTCACAACCAAAAACCATCAACACACAACAAACATTCATCCATTCGCTAGTGTACACTGCGCTTGTTTCTGAAGATCGTCTCCGCACAATTGCAGGTAAACACTCAAAACATCTAACCAATTAATCTAAAATCAAGAATCATACGCTTGTCTTCATTCATCATATTTATCCCGCAATTAATTTTCTCCAAACATTCCTATCCTGACACACCACTTTTGCTTCAACCACATTCATAATTCTTTTCATACAAGCTCGTTTATTCTTCACGCTCAGAATCTTTCGCTCACGCAACAATTCTTCAATCATATTCATCCATTTGTTCCTAGGCCGTCCACGCAAACTTTCACCCTCAATTTCACCAACATACACCTGTTTCACCAATCTGTCATTCGACATACGTTCCACATGACCAAACCATCTCAACTGACTTATTCCCACTCTTCTTACAACATTCTTCCCAATCTCACATTCATCATACACCAATGTATTCCGGACACGATCTCTTCTAGTATATCCACACACACTCCGCAAATATCTCATTTCCACAGCAGTTATACGCCGTTCATGTTTCTTCATCCATACCCAACATTCACTACCATACATCAACGTAGGCACTAACACACCATTATAAACACTCAATCGAGCATCTCTGGATACATTCACGTTCCGAGTAAAGGTTCCCAGAGCACCCAATATCTTACATCCAGCAGATACTCTTCTTTCAATCTCTCGATCAAAACGTCCATCCCTCGAAAACACACTCCCCAAGTATACAAACTCATTTACTTGACCCAATCTCACACCATTCACCGAAACATTGCAATCAGTCACCAAATCACTCTTCTCAAACACTAACACTTTACATTTATCAACATTCAGTAATAGATTTAAACCTTTTCCTACTTCATTTATACTTAGAATCATTCTTCTAAATTGTTCTTCAGATTCACCCATTACAACTACATCATCCGCATAAGCTAACGCAGGCACTACACTGCCACCAATACGTACACCATCCGCCCCATTCAGCGACTTTCGTAACAACACATCCATATATAAATTAAACAACCACGGGGACATCCCACAACCTTGTTTCACGCCAACATCTATAGAAAACCAATCACTCAATCTACCATCAACTCTCACCGCAGCCTCGCTATCTTCGTATAATGCACGAATCGCTCCCAACAAATTACCATTTATACCGTACTCTAGAAGTACATCCCACAGAATAACTCGATGAACACTATCATATGCTTTTTTAAGATCGAGAAAGCCACAGAACACCTTCTTGTTCTTAGCAAGTGATTTCTCAACAATCATACGAAGAGAAAACAATTGATCTACACACCCTCTCTCAGGCAAAAATCCACCTTGCATATTACTCAACTTGGAGATTGTTAAGGTTCGTACCTTGTGAATAAGAATCTTCCCGTACAACTTCCCTACCACACTCAACAAACTTATCGCACGGAAATTAGTACAATCACTCGAACTACCTTTGCCCTTAAATAAAGGACAAATGATAGCACGTTTCCAATCATCAGGAGCTACACACAGTTTCAAACAAAATCTAAATAAATAAACTAACCAATCAAATAATCTCTCACCACCATACTTCAACATCTCATTCGTTATACCATCCAAACCAGGAGCTTTACCATTCTTCAAACGTAACAATGCAAAACTAACATCACTTTCATCTATATCCCATTCATCACTTCTAACATTTTCTCTTGAATTTTCACTACAACAATTCGATCCATTTACGCTACCATATAAGCCTCTAAAATACTCACACCATCTATTTCTAACGTCTAATTCATTCCACAATAACTCACCATTTGCACTCTTAATCGCTTTTACCGCCCTTACATTACCACCTCTCAATCTCTTCACACTCAACCAAAACATTCTTTTATTCATAGTAAAATCATTCGTCATTCTTTCACTCATCAAATCATCAAAACGCACCTTACTTTCTCTCACTACTCTCTTAACATGTTTATTTAACCTTTTATATTCTAGCAAACATTCATCACGTAAACTTCCAGGCACATCTTTTACATGTAGAAATCGCAAATACGCTCTCTTTTTCTCTTCAATTGCTTCTTTCACTTCATCATTCCACCATGCATTCCTTGGACAAGAGCCTAATCTGGATTCACCACAAACTTCTTTTGCACATTTAAGAACTGTATCCTTAAATTTCATCCAAACATCATTTATGCTGCATTCAAAATTAGGCTCACATACAGGCAAAGATTCATTTATTTTCTCAACAAAGATATCTCTAATATCCTCATTCTGTAGTACACTAGATTTCACACGAAACATTTTTTCGGTGCCTTTTACCCTCATTCGCCAACATTTATCCAGACGTATACGCGACACCACCAAATAATGATCATTCGTACCCAATTCAGCCCCACGCTTCACACGCGTATCCACAACTAAACTTCTTAGTCGTTCATCATACAAAATAAAATCAATCACACTTCGCCTATTCTCCCTCACATTCTCCCATGTATACAAGTGAGCTAATTTATGTTTAAAGACAGAGTTGGAAACGAAAAGATCACGCTCTAAGCAGAAGGATACTATTTTCCTACCGTTTTCATTCACTCTCACATCACCATATTTACCCAATACATTCCCAGACATGCTTCTCTTTACTCCCACCCAACCATTCAAATCACCACATACGATAACTTTTTCACCTGGATCACACGAATCAATCACACTATCTAACAAATTCCAAAATTGATCTTTCTCAAGATCACTTTCGGATTCAGTTGGGCCATAAACTGACACAACGAAGATTCTATGAAAGCCTACCTTAAGTCTCAGCCAAAGAATTCGCGATGAAATACAACTATAATCTCTTACAAACGGTTTCATCCTTTCACTAACAAGCACTCCTACACCATGTTTTGCCCGTTCATTCTCAGCAACACCCGACCACAAGCAAAACAATCCATCTACCTCTTCTTCATTACAGCCTTTCCGCTTTGTCTCGCTCACACACAAAACATCTACATTATACACACGCATTATGTTCACCAATTCATTTTCTTTTCCATTTATACCTCTAACATTCCACGTACCAAACTTACATTCATCAAATTTCGCCCATTTATTCCTCATTAGAACAAAAGATAAAAGAAATAGGGTTCTCTCGGTAAAAGAAGAAGAAGTTAAGGTAGCTTACCAGGCTTATCCTTAACTATAAAAGAAAGGAAATAAATTACATTCACACACCTGTCAAATGTCAATCACACCTAAAAACAAATCATAATTCACCGTATCTAAGCGTAACTAATACAAACAACTAACTATATACAAGACAAAAAAAAATAAAAAATTAAACTATTTTGAAAATCAAAGATAATACTTATCTTAGTAAAAGGATATGCACAAATTCTGGTGACAATCAATAAATATTAATCAAACTCAAAATAACCAGTCAAAAACCAAAATTAAATCCTTATTTGACGGACGAGTGTTGTTTATTATGTTGTCTTGGATATATTTTCAAAATATGCTGTTTATAACAAGATTTTTTCAGGTGATCTAACTTTCTTCGCACTTCTAATAAGCAAATCCTAAGCCCACCGAATTCAAACTCAATCCGTTATCATCGATATTACTGCATCTTATTTTTAGGTGGGCACGCGTCATCCACTTGTAATAAACAAACCCTATCTAAATCAAAGTTATTGAATTCACGCACCGTTATTACATTGAGTAGAATCTTACTCAACGATAAGCAGCCGAATGACAAAATATTGTACTATTTTAATATTATTATTACATTATAGTATTCACATCATTACGAACCATCATTCACACGTACAATTTTGAATGCAACAGAAACTTCTGTCGATTAGTCATAATCCACATATATTCCGTTTTAGTGGAGCAAAAAATATACAAATGACCATTGCTTTAAAATAACTGATTTGCAACAGTCTTTAATAATAGCGGGCTTACTTAATGTCAACATTTGGTAGGGTCTAGTAGCCAGAGGGATAAACATAAGTATATGTACAAATAGATTGTTAATTTAGTATTTCGGTTAAAATAATTCTTTATATATAATATATATATATATATATAATAATTATATACAACAAAAAATAACAGCTCATCAGTCGTGCATCATTTCTTTATTTATATATATATATATATATATATATACAGGGTGTTTCAGGACTAGTGTAACAAACTTTAACAGCTTATTCCTGAGGTCATTTAGAGCCAAAAATGTCATATGAACATAGGTTTTCAAATTTCAATTTTCAAATTTTTTTAATCCAGATACTTTCGGAAATCTATAATGCGCGCAAATAGGGGATGGGAAAGTTGGCTTCTATTTGGATATCTGTCTTGGTATTCTCTGGACGCATAACGGGCATTACCATTACATAATCCATAAATAAAAATCATATCTGCATATTCAGCAGTACTATAACCATCCATTATGAAACAAAAATACAATCAAAAGTACAACAATTTTTAATTAAGACAAATAAGGTATGACTTTTGAATAAAATTCTTGTTTTCCGAAAGTATCTTGATTACAAAAATTTGAAAATGTCGCGTTATTTATAGAACTTCAACCTCTTGTATTCTGGTAACTAGAAGGAATAGGACCTATGTTTATATGACATTTTTGGCTCTAAATGACCTCAGGAATAAGCTGTTAAAGTTTGTTACACTAGTCCTGAAACACCCTGTATATAGGGTGTTATATTATTTGTTATAAAATCATTTTGTTGTTATTAAGTGTTCGATAATCTTATTTTCTGTATTATTACGGCAAAAAAATATTATTTCGTTTAATAATAATCATTACAATTCTATTAGTTAATTGTTTTATTTCAAGTCATGGACATGGCACACTATTCTATTTACGATTTGGTGTGTCCGCCATTTTACTTTTTAATAATGTAACAAATGGATTATTTTACATGAATGTAAAGCAAATTTGATGCACTTTTCAAATTTGTAAAAAAAATAGTATGTTCCATTTGAAATTTCAAAGTTGATATTAATTACTAATAAACCGGAAATGATATATATATATATATATATATATATATATATATATATATATATATATATATATATATATATATATATATATATATATATATAAATTAACTTTCAATTAGTAACAAGTCGCTTTTTAAAACGTTATTTATTTCAATAAACAATTATTTATGTCTTTACAGTATGAGTTCTGAATCTAGACTAACTTAATCTTAACATTTCTATCTAAGCAAGACTATGCTACGTGACATTTAGTAGTCAGCAACTAGCGTGAGAATATAATATAATGTTTATGTCATCAAAATGTGGCACTATAACTCCTCCACCCTTAGAAGGAGGCACCCCCTGGAATTTCAGAGACGATAAGTTTATTGAAAAGTTTGAAATTTTATTATTTTCAAGTTTAAACTTTAATTTAGGCAGCAGCAGAGGTAATCCATGTGTTTTATCGAGGAATATTAATTTTTGATTTTTAAATATCACTTCACGATTATTATCACCTTTTATTAAATAGATGCCGGCTAATGATTTTACGCTGGTTCCTTCGGGACAATTTGTGGAGATTTTTTCTTCTTTAGGAAGAATAGCTAGATACTGGTTTATTTCAGGCAGCAATTCGAAGTGGTTTTCTTTGATGTCTAGTTTCGTGTAGTGACACTGGCTTGTGTGTTGTTTATCCAATATTTCTTCTTCGCATGTAGGGTTGATGTGGGCATGGAACTTGTTGGGGCACTGATATATTCTACTCTGAATACACATGTCGCTTAGAGGAATAATATCTTTATTTGTTTTTAAAACGTACTTTGAATCTGGGATAATTGTAACAAATTCTGATCCGTATTTAGTTGGAGTTGAGATTAAATGATAAAGGTCGAAATTAATTTCAAAATTAATAGGAATGGAAATGAAGTAGATTATTTGTGAGGATTCAATTTTACAATTAACTTTTAACAATTCCTCGTATTCTAAAATATTTTCTAATTTAGGTTCAAATGGTAATTGCATTTTATAATGGTCTGATATTTTCTGAATTTCTAATAATAATTTATCTGGTTGAATTATACTTGGATGCAGAGTTCTAAGTTTACAAAACGTTACAGAATTTTCTATATCTTGTAATATGTTCAGAATAGAGTTGTAGAGTATGATTAATTGATCGAAAATACCCTTTGCGTATAGAAAGTCTTCAACAAGCAATTTATTTATAATTTCGGATAGTTGCATCATTTTAGTTTTTAACAGATTTTCATTGTGTTGTATATCTTTCAGAGTACTATTAAAGTTTGCTATAACTTGATTATTTACGGAATACGATAATTTTAGTTGGTTTTCTAATTTATGTTGATTTTGTTCCAAGTCTGTTAAAATTTTATTATATCGTTTACCATCTTCGGCATCTAAATTTCCAGAAATGAATTTGAAAACGCTTCCTAATCCGTCTATAAGACCTCTTTTATGTCTTTTTGTTAAGGCAGTTGAGTGAAACCCAATGTTTATGATTTTATTATTAATAGTATTTTTAGTAAAATCTATGATTTTTACATAATTCCGGGATTCGTTAACGTAATGTGAATTATTTGAAATAATATTTTTAAGGTGACTATATTGTTCGTTTAAATTATTATACTGCTGGAAGAGCGGCTTCAAGTTGTAATAATGGACGAAGGTGTGGGTTGTTTTCTCGAGTTTTGCTGGACCCAATTTAATAGGGAGTATTCCCAAGTTTTCAGTTATATTTGGGATAGTTGATCCGTTGCTGATCGCGAGCAACCTGGAAGAATTTTGAATTGGTAAGTTTTTTTCCTAGGGCGTTTTACATTGGTCAAATGAATTTTTTGTGTTGTATTACCGTGTGTTGGTTTTAGTTTCGCGGTTTTTAAGTTTTTGTCTATTGTTTTTAGTAATTCTGGTTTATATTTGTTTTTTGTTTTAGCCTGTTTTTGTTTGTTTTTGACGTGAATTTTGTGGGGAATTTCCGGTAATTCTTCTCTAGTTTCATTAAACTTTCCGATAATTTTTTCTTTATTTTGGTTGATTTTATCTTTTATTGACTCATATAACAATTTTGTTTTACTTTTGTGATTTTCAATGTAATTATTTATTAATTGTTTTTCAATGTCTATATTAAAAGGAGATTTTGTATCAAGGTGTCCGGATATAATTTCGGAGGGTTTCAGTTTTGTCACGGAATGTATTGTGTTATTATATGCTAGAAGAGCATAGTTTACTTTTATTTTAATGGGTTCTTTTTTATAAATTTCTTGATTATTAAATAATCTGACATGCTCGATTAGCGTGGAATGGAATCGTTCAATCATTCCATTCGATTCGGGATGTTGTGAACTGATAAAATGTATATGAATTTTATGAAGAGCTAGCAATTCTGTGACGATTGAATTTTTAAATTCTAATCCATTATCGGATATAATTTGGTCGGGGATTCCGTGATGAGTGAAATATTGTACTAATTTATTAGCAATTTCAATACCTTGACTTGAATTTAGCTTATATGCCTGTGCATATTTTGAAAAGGAGTCGATTATAGTGAGGAATTTGAGATTTTCTAAAGTAATGGTGTCGACATGTAATATTTCAAAAGGTTTAGAGGCTGTTGGTGTAATATTTAATTTTAGTTTAAGTGGTTTTCTGTCGTATTTAGTTACTAGACATAATTCGCATGAATTAATAAACGTTTGTATTGACTTACGTAATTTAGGCCAGTAATAATTTCTTTTAATACGTGCTTCCGTGTCGTCGGTACCGCGATGGTTTGTTTTGCCTTCGTGATTGCTACGAATAATTTCTATTATTTCATCCTCGTCTGTTACATCAGTGAGAAATTGTGTACATTTTACTAAATTTATTTCTGAATTTTTAAAGTGATTTTGCAGAAATAAACTAAATTTTTTATATAAGTCACATTCAAAATAAACGTGATATTTTACTCTGGGTGCTATGTATTCTTTAATAAAATTAAATATTTCTTTTTCGGAATTATTTTTCGAGATCTCGATCACAAACCGTTGTTTTGTATTTTGATGTAATTTTAAAATTATGGGTGGTTTAGGACTATGTTCTGTTTCTTTTATAATTATTTGGTTTTTGCCATAATTGACTGGACATTCTATTATCGGAATGCCTACTATGGGATTTTCTTTATTCGAATGGATTGTGTTATCACTGTCGCTAGACGTTTCGTCGTTGATGTTACTTTTATCGCCTGTTTGTACGATTAAGGACTGATTATCTGTTTGTTCAACGTTTTTGGTGTCAAATTCTTTATTAAACTGTTTCATATATTTTATAAATGGTATTTCATTATCAGAGTCGTTTACGTTTAGTTCGAGTTTTTGCAAGTCTGGCAGTTTAAACACTGTGATAAGAATGTCGCTATTGTTAAAAATGTACTGAAGCATTGTTTTTACTTCTGTCCATTTCAATTCGTCTAATCCACAACTGATTTTTGGTACAGAGAGATTTTTAATTTTATTTTTAATACAGAATGATTTTAAATTCAAGAGTGTGTAAAATACATTTTGATTAGTGGGCTTGTTATAATAGTGTTCTTTAGTAATTAAGTAAATAATATATCTAAATTTAGTTTTGAGACAGGCTAAAGAATAAAGTTGTGGGCTTTGTTTTTTTAATTTTTCTACATTGCCAAATTTGATTTTAAATTGTTTTGCGATTCCGTCTGTCATGTGTAAATCTCTACTCACGCAGTGAGCTAGATTGTTAGTCTGTGGGGCGTCGAATAAGTTACCTTCTATTTCTAGTATGTTGTCATTTGTAGATGTATTAGTCAGTTTAGTTTCCAAGTATTGTTGATATTGTGCTAATGGAGATTGTGATTCTGTTTGCATTAATGAATTTTGATTTTCTTCATTTTTTTCGAGAGGGATGCGACTTAATGCATCTGCATTTGTATTTAATTTACCTTTCTTATATATATAATTTCGTAATCAAATTCCTCTAATTTTAGTCGCCATCGTATAAGTTTTTGACTGCATTGTTTTAAGGAGAAAAGCCATTGTAACGGTCTGTGGTCCGTATAAATTTTGAATTTACGGCCGAAAATGTATGGTCTGAAATACTGAGTTGCCCAAACAATTGCCAAAAGTTCCTTTTCTATTGTGGAATAATTTATTTCAGAATCGTTCAATGTTCTACTTGCGTACGCTACTGGTAGGTCATTACCTATGTCGCCTTGAGATAACACAGCTCCGATTGCAACGTTGCTAGCATCACATGTTAGATTAAATTCTTTAGAAAAATCGGGGTATTGTAAAAGCGGTTGATTAATTAATAGAGTTTTACATGTGTTAAAGCACTGTATGTAGTCAGGGTTGTTGATGTCTATAGTCGCGTCTTTTTTCAAACATTTGGACAGAGGTTTAGTTATTTTTGCAAAATCTTTGATAAATTTTCTATAATATACCAAAAGTCCTAAAAATCCTTTAATATGTTTAGTAGTTTTTGGTATGGGGTAATTTTGAATAGCAATTATTTTATCTGGGTTGGGACGAACACCGTCCGGAGTTACGATATGTCCGAGATAGCTAATTTCTTTTTTTTTAAATTCTGATTTATCTAACTGAATTTTGAAATTGGATTGTCTGAGTCTATCGAATACTAGTTTTAAATTATTGAGATGTTCTTGTAAACTTGTGCTAAATATTATAATATCGTCTAAATAAACTAAGCAGATTTTATGAGTTAATCCACGTAATATGTTATCCATGACTCTCTGAAATGTTGCGGGCGCGTTTTTTAGTCCAAATGGCATTCGTAAAAATTCGTAATGTCCATCGTCAGTATTGAAGGCTGTTTTTGTATGTCACTTGCGTTCATCTCGATCTGATGGAAACCGGATGCGAGGTCAAGTGTCGTAAAGTATTGACATCGTCCTAATTTGTCTAAAAGGTCTGTTATATTCGGTAACGGGTATTTATCTCCTACTGTCTTATCATTCAGTTTCCGGTAGTCTATTACAATTCGCCATTTCTTTTTACCAGAAGCGTCGAGCTTCTTGGGGACAACCCAGATGGGGCTTGACCACGGCGAGTTAGATGGACGAATAATGTTCTGATTTAACATTTTTTCTATTTGTGTACGTACTTCGTCTTTGTGTATTTGAGGGTATTTGTATGATTTGGTATATACTGGTGCTTCGTCTGTTGTCTTTATGTTGTGTTTGACTTGATTTGTAAAACTTAAATTTTGTTCATCGGAATGAAATATGTCCGAATATTTTTTAATTAAGTTTAAAATTTCAGTTTTTTCTTCTATATTCATATGGTCAGTGCGAATTTTGGAAGAGTTAAATGTTTTGTTTTTATTGTGTGTTTGAATACAATTAAGATTTGGACTAGAAAATGTTATATAGTCTTCGATTTTTTGGACGTTAATTAATTCTGGAATTTTAATTTTGATTTTTGCATCAGTTGGGTTTCTGATTGTACATAAACAGAGGTAGTGATTTGCATCAGTCACGCATTCGGGGATAGATAAATTTTGAAACTTGATATGTGGAACTAGTACAGTACCGTAATCAACATTTACTTTAATTTTTATCACTTGTTCTGATTGTGGTTCTATTATTTCTTCTCTACTTTTTACGGAATTATTAGAATTAAGTTCTTGTTTATTTTTGTTTTTGTTATCAAGATAATGTATTTTTGTTTTTGAATTAGGAGAAATAATTAAATCATTTGAGGTGTCAATTAAGATTTTTAGCTTTTTTAAATTATCCATGCAGAGTAACATGTCAAATTGATCGTGAAAATTTTGGGGTAGTTTCGTTTTTCTGATTAAATATTTTTGAAATAGGAACATGTGTACTATACAATTCTGTGGATGTGCCATGCGCTGTGGTAATTTGGAATGGGTCTCGAATGATAAAGTTTTTATAAAATTTGAATGCAATATTAGGTTTTATAAATGATTTAGTACTGCCCGTGTCTATTAGTACTTTAAAGTTATTTTCGGGGAATATAATAAACGGAAGTTTACTTTGGTTTATTGTGCAGTTCATTAATTCAAAGTGAGTTGTGAAATTTGATCTTGAACCGAGATTTGTTCCTCTAAAAAATTACTTTCGTCAGATTGAATTTCGTCCGTGTTTACATATTCTGGTTGTTCAAATGATTGTTCGTAATTATCGATTATATCGTTATCGGGATAAGCTAAATTTTCTGTGTGTACGCTCGATTCGGGGTCATCTATATTATATAGTTCTTCAGAACTGAATTTCGGTCTTTGTTGATAATTTTGAGATCGCATTTCGGATCCTATTCTTGGTCGTTTTTGCGCGATATTTCGAGAAATGTTTTGAGTAGAAATACTCATTGGGGTAGGTTTATTGTGATTAAGAGTTTGATTCCTAAATTGGTTTCCGGAATTAAATCTTTGCATATTTGGATTAAAATTTGAGTTTCTATTAAATGGATAAGAGTTTTGTTGCATATTATACGGTCTACTTGATTGAGGTAACATGTATCTGGGTGTTAAATTTTGTGGGTTAGGTTTTTGATTGAATTTTTGCTCTTTATTCGCATTATTAAATGTTCTTGTATTTTTTAACGTATCATTAAATTGAAAATCGTTTGTAAGCATACACAATGCTTCGTTTAAATTCCTGGGATTTTTAGCACGCATTAATTGTCCTATTGGTTCTTTCAACCCCCTTAACAATATTCTTCAAGCGTAATTTTGAAAGTATGTAATTAAAACTTCTGCTTCGCCAGCCGCAGAGTTTGTTTGAATGTATGATATTTGTAAGTTTAGGAAGTGTTGTAATTTATTATAATATTCAAATACAGACTCTCTTTCGTTTTGCTTTAATTCAGTCATTGCAATACAAAGAGTGTAACTATCGCGTTTGTCCGCGTATGTGCTTACTAAAGCTGTTTTTAAATCGTTCCAAGTTTTGATTACGCAACTGGATATGTTTACAGCTGCTTCACCTTTTATTTTTGCTCTAATAGTGCTCATAAGAGACTCATTTTGAAAATCTGCAGGATTTGTTGCAATATAGAATTTAGTAACTAGATTTTGGCAGATTTCAATGAATCTAGGTAAAAGTTTGCGTTCATCTCTAAATTCTGGAATCATGTCCAAGT
Source organism: Pterostichus niger (assembly GCA_947425015.1). Taxonomy (NCBI): domain Eukaryota; kingdom Metazoa; phylum Arthropoda; class Insecta; order Coleoptera; family Carabidae; genus Pterostichus; species Pterostichus niger. The sequence continues at coordinate 14,500,688 of OX380348.1, forward strand.
ATTCTTTTCTTAATTCGTTAGCCATTGTTATTTGGTTAATTGTAATTTTTAGAGCAGGTTGTTTTAATATAACTGGAGTTTTAATTGGTAAATTAGAAATTAGGTTACGATCTTCGAGATCGGAGTCGGATTCAGAATTTGTACTCGATTCTGAGTTAAAATATGAAATTCATCTAATAGACATAAATGGTACTCACAGTAGAAATAACAGCACACGCTTCATTTGCCCTGAAGTTGATGCTGACTGCGAATTTTCTTACGAAGAGGGCTGGATGGCTGATGTACGTTCAGCTGGGCTCCAGAAGACGACTTCGTTGGTGGACTTGTACGTTTTTGTAGTTGTGTGGTTCACGTAGTGTTAATTTTTCTGACACTGTTTTAGCACGAAATAATGTTCGTATAGCCAAATAAATCACTAAAATGAACCGGATTATATTCGTTAATCCGTTTTAGCTAATTCTACCTTGACTGCGCCAATTAACTTTCAATTAGTAACAAGTCGCTTTTTAAAAAGTTATTTATTTCAATAAACAATTATTTATGTCTTTACAGTATGAGTTCTGAATCTAGACTAACTTAATCTTAACATTTCTATCTAAGCAAGACTATGCTACGTGACATTTAGTAGTCAGCAACTAGCGTGAGAATATAATATAATGTTTATGTCATCAAAATGTGGCACTATAACTTATATATAAGTTAGATTTATTGATTTGCAATAAATGTTTTTAAAAAATTTTATTTTAAGTGTTTTACAACATTAGATATTTTTTAGTTTCAGAAGTCAAAAGTTAGATACAGATTTGTTATAAGTATGTGTTGATCGTACTGGAGTGAGAATCTGACTGAGTTCAGTCTTACACGATCCTACCCAGGATGTTACATGATTCTAAGATATGATATTACACTATTCTGGAATCGTATTGCTGGAGAGTCAGCGGTTTCTGTGGGAACACCGTTTCCTAACTCCTCCTTCGCTAGAATTGGGCTTCATCGGGGAGCTGGTGGACCGTTGTAGGGGCTGAAGTTCTCGGTTGAAGTTCAATGCCTTCTCTGGACTTCGGTCTTGTCAGCGAGCGTCTGTGGAACTTTCTCTTTAAAAAGATTACAAGCAGGATGATAGCACCTGTAATCAAAATTATATAGAGTATTAGGGTTGAATAATTGATGATATTGTTGACATCGTGCTGGTCGAAGAAATAGTCGTCAATGGATTCTTCGAGTTTGTTCATTGGTTTCAGCTCGTTGATGGTATTCAGTTCAATTGACATTTTTGGAATTTGTGATTTGTTGAAGTCAAATTTATAGTTTTCGATTACTACTGGTTTGCCAAAGGTTCCGTGTTTAAATAATAAATTTTGGTTCTTGTATTCCAACAGGCAATCGTCTTCTTTTACCAGGAATATTCCTTGGAGCGTTTTTATAGTGTCGCCTTGTTTACATTTGATTTTAATTTCTTCGTGATCGGGGAATATTATTAAATGTTGGTTGATGTCAGTCAAATATTCGATATGATTCTGTCTGATATTTAATTTTAGAAATTGACAATTTTCAATGTTGTTGTGTGAAATGAAGTTCTTTTCGCAAGAGTTTTCGGTCAGTTCACTTATCTTGTTGGGACACTGGTATGTGTTTTCCTTATTGTAGGTACATACGTCATATAGAGATTTAATTTGTCCATCATTTGATCTTAAGAAGTATTCTTGATTAGGGATAACAGTTACATATTCAGTATTGTGTTTAGTAGGAATCGGGATTAGGTGAATTAACTCAAATTGCGTTTCGTAATTTATAGGAATTTCAATAAAATACGTAATTTTGTTAGATGATAATTTGCAATTTACAAAGAGCATTTTTTCTAGTTCTAGAATATTTTCTGAATTTATATTAATTGGTAACTGATTATTATAAAATTTTGAAATTTTATTTAATTCTGTGAGAAGATCGTGTGACTTTATAATACTTGGATGTATAGTGTGTAATTTACAAAACGTCAAAGAATTTTCGACATCTTGGAGAATATTAAAAGTTAAAGTATATAAAGTGTTTAATTGATGAAAAATATCTTTTATAAAGAGTTTATCTTGATCTCTAGTTCCACCGACAACAATGTGGAGTAGTTGTTCAATTTTTGATTTTAATAAATTTTCATTTTCTCTGATTGTGTCAACAGTCCTATTAAAATAGTCTATCATTTGTTGATTGACGGAATATTGGTATTTAATTTGGTGATTTAAATTATTTTGATTCTCTTTTAAGTGATTCAAAATTTGTGTATAACGTTTATCGTCATCTGCATCTAAATTTCCTGTTATTGATTTGATAACTGTTCCGAGGCCGTTGATTAAGCCTCTTTTAACTCGTTGATTTTCTGTTTGTTTTGTTAAATGATTAATTTTTTCGTTAATGTTATTACGAATATAATCAATTATGTTATTATTATTGTCAAATTCAGGAGAAATTGTCTTGTCATTATTAAGGATTCGTTTAAGGTTTTCATATTGTTTGTTTAAATTTTCATATTGTGTCCAAAGTGGTTGTAAGTCGTAATAGTGTATGAATGTGTGTGTGGATTTTTGGAGTTTTGCGGTCCCGAGATTTATTGTCAGTAGTCCTGGATTATGTGTTATGTCTTTCATACTTAGTCCGTGGGAGTATGAGAGGTAGAGGGACCTGGAATATCCGAATTTTTGTTAGAAATTTTTCGGGGTCTCCTTATATTGGAAAGGTGTATTTTAGGCTGCTTTTTGTCATTGGGATTAGTTTCTATTTCCGCTGTTTTCAGGGGTTTATTTAATTTTTTTATCTTTTCTTTCTTAAATTTAGGCAATTTCGTTTTATTTACTTTTTGTTTGTTTTGAACATAAACTGTTTCAGGGATGTCTGGGAGTTCTTCTCTTGTTTCATTAATTTTAGTTATTAATTTAGATTTTTCATCTTGCAATTTTTGATTAATATTTCGATACATTAGTTTAGTTTTATCTTTGTGTTTTTGTATATAGTCTTGGGTAACTTGTTTATCAAGTTCGATATCGAGAGGGGAATTTACTTCTAAATGACCGTTAATAATTTCAATCGGTTTTAAATTTGTCGAACTATGATTTGTATTATTATATGCTAAAATTGCATATGATATTTTATCTTTTATCGACTCATTCTTGAAATTGTCTTGCATATTGAATAAACGAATATGTTCTATTAAAGTTGAGTGTAAACGTTCAACTAAACCATTCGAGTTTGGATTTTGTGAGCAAGTAAAATGAATTTCAATTTTATGCAAGGATAATAATTCTTTAACAACTGTATTTTTAAATTCGAGTCCGTTGTCGGATACAATTAATTTTGGTATACCATGATGGGAAAAGAATTTAGTTAATTTATTTGTAATTTCTATAGCGTTGATTGACGTTACTTTATAGGCTTGCGCGTATTTTGAAAATGCGTCAATTATTGTTAGAAATTTGGAATTTTCGAGACTTAATGTGTCTACGTGTATAATGTCTAATGGTTTGTTGGGGGTCGGAGTTATATTTAATTTAGGTTTTACAGGATTTCTTTCGTATTTGGCTGCTAAACATATCTCGCATTGATTGATATAATCTGTGATGGTTTTATGTTGGTTAGGCCAATAATATCTCTTTTTTATTTGATTATACACTTCATTAATGCCACCGTGATTTGTTTTGCTTTCATGATTATTTTTAATTGTTTGTAAAATTTCATCTGGGTCTTCTACATCTATTAATTTAGTATTACACTTAATAAATTTAATTTCAGAGTTTTTGAAATACTTTTGCAATACGTTGCTAAATTGTTCGTATAAGGGTTGCTCGAAATACAGGTAATATTTTACTTTAGGCACAACAAATTCTTTGATAAATTTTACCGTGTCTTTTCAAAATTTGTTTCTGATAATTGCACTAAAATTCTCATTTTGTCAGAATGAAATTTTTGCACTTTTGGTGTACATGGAGAGTGTTTAACTTGAGATATAAATATTTGATTTTTGCCATAGTTTACGGCAGATTCTGTTATCGTAATGCCTATGATAGGATTTTCTGGATTTGAATGTATAGTTTGGTCTGTGTCAGTATCATTTAGGGCATCTTCGTCAGGTTCAACAATCATAGATTGTGTGTCATTGTTGGGATCAAAAGTATCGTTAAATGTTTCTACATATTCAAAAAGATTTTTCATACCGGGGTCTACAGTGTTGACGTTTAATTCTATTCGTGATAGAGCGTCAGCGTTTTTGTTTAAAGTTCCTTTTTTATGAATAACTTCGTAATCGTACTCTTCTAATTTGAGTCTCCAACGCATTAATTTGGAATTTGGTTCTTTTAATGAATGTAAATATTGCAATGGTTTATGATCAGTAATGATTTTAAATTTTCTGCCAAACAAATATGGTCTAAAATATTTCGTAGCCAACATAACAGCGAGTAATTCTTTTTCAATCGTGCTGTAGTTTTGTTCTGAGTCATTTAGAGTTCGACTTGCGTAGGCGATGGGAAGATCGGAACCAATATTACCTTGGGACAGGATAGCGCCTATAGCGTAATTGCTAGCGTCTGTGGTTAAGTTGAAAGGCTTGTTAAAATCTGGATATTGGAGTATGGGATCGTTAATTAGAAGATTTTTGCAAGTATTGAAACAGTTAACATATTCTGAATCGTTATGTTTAATTTCTGCGTCTTTCTTTAGACATTTAGTTAGGGGTTTCGTGAGTTGGGCAAAATTTTTAATGAATTTTCGGTAATAACCTAGTAGGCCTAGAAATGCTTTAATTTGTTTCGGCGTTTTCGGTAGAGGGTAGTTTTTGATCGCGTGAATTTTATCCGGGTTCGGTTTAACTCCGCTAGGGGTCACGACATGTCCGAGATACGCTACCTCTTTACGTAAAAATTCCGATTTGTCGAGCTGTATTTTTAAGTTCGCTTTCTTTAGACGGTCAAAAACTGTTCTTAAATTTTGAATATGCTCTTGGAGGCTTGTGCTGAAAATTATGACGTCATCTAAGTATACTAAGCAAATTTCGTTTACTAAATTTCTAAGTACGTTATCCATGACGCGTTGAAAAGTTGCCGGGGCATTTTTCAAGCCAAATGGCATTCTCATGAATTCGTAATGCCCATTTTCGGTATTGAAAGCAGTTTTTTGAATATCTGCTTTGTTCATCTCGATCTGATGGAATCCGGACGCGAGATCTAAGGTCGAAAAATAATTACATCTACCAAGTTTGTCTAATAAAGTGTTTATATTTGGTATCGGATACTTGTCATCGATCGTTTTCTCATTTAACTTTCTATAATCTATGACTATTCTCCATTTTTTCTTGCCAGATGCGTCAATCTTCTTGGGAACGATCCACACTGGGGATGACCAAGGAGAATGAGAGGGACGGATTATTTTTTGATCAAGCATTTTTGAGATTTGATTTTGCACTTCTTTCCTATGCACTTCAGGATATCTATAGGTTTTTGAATATACGGGGATTTCGTCTTTAGTTCGGATAAAGTGTTTAACTTCATTCGTAAATGTAAGTGATTTATTATCGCCGTGTAAAATAGTAGAGAATTCTTTTAATAATTTCATAATTTCAGATTTTTCTTCTTGATTCATATGATCAATTCTTATTTTATTCATATCTAAATTATTTTCAGTACGGGTTTTGTCAAAGTTTAAATTATTAATTTCAAAATGATTTAGTGTTTCTAGTTTTACGCAATTTACAGTGTCTAAAATTTGTTCATTATCCGTTGTGTTAATAGCAGGATAGAATAATTCGTAATTTTCTACTTTAGCTAAACCTTCGGGAATAATTATGTTATTTATTTTAGTTTCTGGTATAAATGCTTCTCCGGTCTCTATGTTGTTAACAAATATTTTAATTATTTTTTCCGAGTTTGGTGGAATTTTGATATAATGAGATTTTGGAAGTATCTTATGATAATGAATTTTTATATCTTGAGTAGGAGTTTTAATTTTATCATTATTTAAATCAATACTTGTTTCTAAAATTTTTAAATTGTCTATTCCAAGCAAAACATCAAAGTTATTGTGGAAATCGAATAGATAGTATTTTAATAATTTATCTGGGTTGTTAAACAAGTTTGAAGCAGGTAAAATAATACTAGAATTTTCAGTTGAAGTACCGTGAGCTGTTGTGATTTTAAAAGTGTCGTTTTGAATTTTATTTTTATAATATTTCTGTGCAATATTTGGGTTAATAAATGAGCGTGTACTTCCGGTATCTATCAAAACTTTTAAGTTATGTTCGGGATATATTATGAATGGTAGTTCGCTATAATTATGAGTTAAATTCATAATTTCAAATTCGTTTCCGAGGCTTTTTATTGAAAAAAAGCGTCTTGATCATGGTTTTCATCATTATCGGGATTTGGTTCGGTGACGTAATATTCTGCGTTTTCATCACAGTATTGTTCTTCGATTTCGTTATTTTGTAATTCATCGACTTCGGTATTAAATAGTTCTTCCGAAATAAAATCAGGTTTTCGTTGGGATTGGAATTGTTGAGGACGGTAATTACTTGTGCTTGGTCTTGGTGTGAATGATTGTCTAGTACTGACACTCATGGGCGTCGGTTTCGCAAATTTTTTGTTTGGATCAGGTTTGAAAACGTTTGGAATGTTTGGTTTAATTTGTTGATGATTTTGTTGGTATGTGTAGTGTGGTTGAGGGGTGTAGTGTGTTTGATTAGGCTTGTACATTAGTTGAGGGTAACTTCTTTGTTGAAATGGTTTGTTATTTTGTGTGGGAAGGTTTTGTTTGGGTTTGAACGTATTTTTGTGTTGTTGTTTATTGACTGAGTCAATTTGGAAGTCGTTTGTCATCATGTTCAGGGCGGTGGTTAGGTCTTTTGGGTCTTTGGTTCTCATTAATGTGCCTAGAGGCTCTCTAAGTCCTCGCAACATGACTCTTAACGCAAAATTTCTAAAATAGCCAATTAGAATTGGTTGTTCTTCCGCTTTTATATGTAGAGTTACATAAGAGGTTGATAAATTTAATAAGTGTATAACTCTGTTGTAATAATCAAATGGGGATTCATTTTGATTTTGTTTTAATTCGCATAATTCGACATTTAAAGTGTAAATATCGCGCTTGTCCGCGTACGTATTTAATAGGGCTGTTTTTAAATCTAGCCATTTAGTAATTGTGACACTCGCAATGTTGACGGCGGCTTCTCCTTTTATTTTTGTCAAAATACTGCTCATTAAGTACTCGTTTTGGAAATTATTTGCGTCTGTTGTATCATAAAATTTATTTACGATTTTTTCGCTAATTTCTATAAATCTACTTAATAATTTAGCATCACCTCGAAATTCGGGGATCATGTCTAAATATTCGCGTTTGAGTTCTGGGACAGCCATTTCGTCAAGATTTAGGTTGTTTATTTGATCGATAAGGGATTGATCGATTGGGAGTGTGTTTGGAATGTAAATTAGTGAGTCAGAGGAATTTACTGAATCTGTATCTGAGCTATCGTCTGATTCTAATTCGATATTCGCTCGATTATCTCTAGATGTCATATGTGCACTACTTACAGGAAAATCAGTGTGTTCTTCATTGGCTCTGTACGGCTTCTTCCACGATGGAGGAACAGGACAGGATGAATCTTCTACGGCTCGGCTCTGTGTTCAGCAGGGCTTCGTTGTTCTCTTCGTGTGACGCGATGCACTCGTTGAAAACGTGTAGATTTTTTTCACTGATTTTACGTTGATTCTTCGCAATAAATCGTTGAAACGAACCGAAATTTTTATGTTTCGTTTGCGATATCCGTTGCGACTGCGCCAGTTAGATTTATTGATTTGCAATAAATGTTTTTAAAAAATTTTATTTTAAGTGTTTTACAACATTAGATATTTTTTAGTTTCAGAAGTCAAAAGTTAGATACAGATTTGTTATAAGTATGTGTTGATCGTACTGGAGTGAGAATCTGACTGAGTTCAGTCTTACACGATCCTACCCAGGATGTTACATGATTCTAAGATATGATATTACACTATTCTGGAATCGTATTGCTGGAGAGTCAGCGGTTTCTGTGGGAACACCGTTTCCTAACTTATATATATATACAGGCTGTTTCACACAATAAACAAAATGTAACAGTGTTATACAACTTAACAAACTAAAGCAACAAATTCAGTAACAAAAACAACTTTAAACTGTTACATTTTGTTTATTTTCACATAGCCACCTATAATATTTGTATAAAAATTATTTCTAGTATTTCTCAATTTTCTTATTTTTCTCGAATTTTTTCAGATACATTAATAAAAACTAATACACCGTTGAAAAGAGAAAAAATGGCGGTTTTTATTTTAGTAAAATAATTATAGGTTGCTATTTAAAAAATAAAAGTTGATAGTCGTATCTTGTAAACCTGACTTTATAAAAAATATCTACATCTGCCATCAAATAGTATATTTAAAATAATAAAACTTTCATATGAACCATTTTTTTCTATTACTCATAATAAAAAAGTTAAAGGGGGGTGGGGCGTCTTCCCAGACTCACCCTGTATATATATTTCAAATTATGAAATATTATTTTCTTTGAAGTATAATTATTACCTCTAAAATTGCATACAGCAGGAAAGAGTCTAGCAGGCCATAGAGAAATAAAATATAATAGTAAAATGTATCGCTCCACTCTGTCGCCCACGTGCACCGCGAATTTATTTATATCTATGGTTTAAATAAATATAACTGCGTTGTTTTGATTATTGTAAGACTTGTAAATGAACTTTGTATTTTATATCACTCAGCCGTTTTTAACTATATGAAAAAATCCCAACTTATTTAACATGTAAATGACTTTAATTTACAATTCCCTTCTTAACAGCTTTCGACCAGAGATAATTTTGTGCATTAAAGAGAATTAAAAATTATACTTGCAATACAATGAGTCAAGAAAGATTACGTAAATTATCATTAATCACTATTGAAAAAGAATTATTATTACATACAATCGAAACCAGTTTATTATTTTTGAAAATTTTACAAACATTTTTTTTAAATTTATTGTTTCATGATTTCTTGTCTTCTGATCAATGGTGGCTCGTCAGTAGATTCAGATGAGCCAGTGCCTTACCACGAAATTGAAAAACAAATATCAGCTTTTAAAATAATTATATCTGTTAAGTATGTAAGCTAATGTTAATATTTTTTGGTTACAGGAACGGTGTATTTATTTACATAATCTAGATCCCTTGGACAGATGTAATTTCGTTAAACATTCTTACTGCGATGATAGTTCAGAATTATTTATGTATCACTATATGCTGTTTTGTGGAATATCAAATCCTACTTTTAAAAATCCATATGTTATTTGCTATATTATCGGAATGGTAAGAAAAATTAGCTGAAACACAAACTTAAGATATAAAAAATGATATGAAATTTTAGTTTCTATGGATCGTGATTCTGTTTCTGATATTGGCTATAACAGTAGATGAATATTTTTGTCCAGCATTAGGACTACTTTCAAGAATATTACAATTATCGGAAAATTTGTCTGGAGTAACTTTATTAGCTCTGGGAAATGGTACACCTGATATTTTGGCAGCAATTTCTTCGTCAGCAAAAGGAGATACAATTCTCATGTATAATCAAATATTAGGTTCGTATGTGATCATAACATTTTAGAAAATTTGAATAAGTGTACAAGCTATTCAAAAAATAGAGGTCAAAAATTTAAGGGTGGATAATATATGGCAAAAAAAATTAAAAATGAGTACTTTCAGAGCTATAGCGATTTTAATATTTTATCATAATACAACATGGATACAACTGCAATTTTATCCTTAAAATAAAATCATAGTATGCCGGAACAACAAAAAACAGTTGAAGATAGCATATTTCTTTTCACTGCTTATCATAATTTTTGTTATTGTTATCACAACCATTTTAATCATTATTCGTCAATCTATGAGACGACAATTGAAGAACATTTTTAACATTTACTATAATTTTTTATTGATATTTTAAAGAGACTATTTTTCATTGTTACGGCATACTATGATTTTAATTTAAAGATAAAAGTGTGATTGTGTCCCTGTTGTATTATAATAATAAAGTTTAATGCAATGGTGCGATTAGACGTGATTTGTTTTCGCTCCGGTAAAATACGAAATTTTATGATTTGTGAAGCAGTGTCGTTGCTCAAATTAGTCATGAGAAGTACTCGCATCGGTGCAATCACCAAAGAATCACAATTCTAACTGACGATTCATTTATCGACAAATTCGTCGATAAAGTCTTCAAACTACTGAATCAGAAGTTAGAAGAACAAAAATCATACTACGAGAGAATCATTGCCGAGCTATCAGCGGAAAACAAGCTCCTGGAAGATCGGCTTGACCAACAGGAGCAATACTCCCGTCGAAACTGCATCCGCGTTTTCGGTGTTCCAGACTCTTCCAATAAGATTACTGAGAAAGTTGTGCGCGTTGTATTCAGCAATAATCTTAAAGTTGTGGTGGCTCCTGAGTAAAATGACCGGTGCCACCACACAAGTAAAAGGAATTCTAATTTTAATTTTAAGTAGCTAAATCCGCGTCCCGTAATAATTAAGTTTGTATCATAGTCGTGTAAGACTCGAGCCACTATATTACAAAATCGAAAGAAACTAAGTGGTACTAAAAACACTATCAAAGAAGATTTGACCAAATAAAAACTGGAACTTTTCAAAATAGCGTGTAACAAATATGGCTATAAAAATGTCTGGCCGAATGGCAGTATCGTGTTTGTAAAAACTAACAAATATAAATATATAAATAAATATATCATCACGCCTTTTACCCATTACTGGGCGTAGCACTCTGCCTAAGCAAATCTCGGTAAGTGATATATTTTTTCGCGTGCAGTGCGGTACCAGCCGTCAAATCACGGCCCCCAAAGTTTTTAGTAGAGGGGGAGTCACAGGGGTAGATTTAAATTGGTGAAAATTGTTTGTCGGCTGTGTGGATCGAACCAAGGTTCTCAAGATCCACAGGCCGACTCGATACCACTGAGCCACCTACCCCATCAACAACAGCATCAAAAAAGTGTCCCACTGTGATTTCGTTACCATCTAATTTGTTTTAAATCACTGCATATGTAATATTAATTCATCTGGAGCGTCAGCAATTATTAATGAATACTTACTTACTTAATCCTAAGGCCTTTCTACCCTCTCGGGTGTAAGGATGTGCGGGGCTATTCTACTGTTTTTCTTTTCCATATTTCCTTGCATTCTTCTCTTCTCTTATTAGAGATCTTGCTTCCTCCCACTTAACTCTCCTCTTATCTAAGGCTTTCTTCACTTCTTTAGTCCAAGTTTTTCTAGGTCTTTCTCTTTTTTTCTTCTTCGTTGACCTTGCTTCGTAAACTTTTCCTGTTGTTCTTTCCTCTTCCATTCTTTGTGACCCAACCATCTTAATTGTCTGTCTTCTATTATACTGTCTTGGTTGTATTCGAAGCGCTTTTCTAATGTCTTTGTTTCTTACTTTGTCCATTACTGTTTTTCTTTAAATTTTTTTAATAACCTAATTTCTGTACTGTTCAGTCTGCTCCAGAGTCTTTCTGTGGTCGTCCATGTTTCAGATCCATAGGTCAGAAAGAGTGTAGCATTTTTTTGTAAACTTGTATTTTAGATTCTGTCGGTATCTCTTTTTTTGTTAGTATCACGTTCTTAATACTATTGAATAATCATCCTGTCATGACTATTCTTTCGTTAATCTCTTCGTCTAGTCTTCCTTTACTCGTTATTACCGTTTCTAAATATTTAAATTTCTTTACTTGTTCTAATATTGTCTTTTCCAATCTGATTGTATGTTTTTCTTCCTTGCTACTTATGACCATTGACTTAGATTTATTGAGGATTATTTTCATATTTATCGTTTCTAAGTGTTTTTAAAAAATATTTCTCAGTTTCTGTTTAATGTATTTTCGTCTTTGCTTACTATTACCATGTCATCAGCATAATATATCTCTAGTACTTGAATACTTTCCAGCTTCCATTGTCCTATTGTGTGTTGCTTTGCTTCTTTTCTTGCTTCTTTTATTGCATCATTCAGTACCAGTGTAAAGAGAATAGGGCTCAAGATACAGCCTTGCCTGACTCCTTTTGTCGTTTCAAACAGTAGTGATTTTTCATTCTATGTTCTTACGTTTTTTTGTATAAGCTTTGTGCTCCTTCTATTATGCTCTCTTGTATTCCTCGCCTTCTTAAACTGTTCCATATATCCTCTCTATTGACCCTGGCAAAATCCTTCTCTAGGTCGATAAAGCACATGTGTGCGTTGTGACCCTCTTATTGACTTTTCGTGCAATTGCTTCACTATGCTTATAGCGTCTTGTACTTCTCTATTTGGTCTGAAATCGCATTGGTTATCTTCTAGAGATTTTCCTAACTGTGTTCTTATTCTCTTCTCTAATATTCTTGCAAATAATTTTGCCACTGAGCTTAGGATCGTAATTCCCCTGTAAGTCTGACAGTCTTACACATCACATTTTTTTACATAACGGACAAATTATTTCTATCCGCTAGTCTTCTGGAGCTTTTCCTGTTCTTAAAACTTCGTTAAATATTTTGCTTAGCTTATTAATTGCTAATGTCGGCATCGCTTTTAGCATCTCCCCAGTAATTTGGTCATGACCCGGTGCTTTACCTAGTTTTGCTTATTTGAGCGCTTTCCTTACCTCATCTTCTGTTATTTCCGCTTTTTGTCTCCATGCTTTCTTTTGGCTATTACTTTTTCTTTCTGTTTTCTCCTCTTGCATCCTTCTTACCTCTTCTCCTTCTAGAAATTCCTTGAAGTATTGTATCCATCTTTCCATTATTTCATCTTCGATTGTGATAAGTTCTCCTACGTAGCTTTTAATATTATGAAGCGTTAGTGGTTTGCCTTGTCTTTTGTTTCTTAATATTCCGAAGAACAATTTACGGTTTTCTTTATACGCGTTTTTCATCAGTTCTCCAAATGCTGTCCATGAGTTCTTTTTCTCTACTTTTATTATGTTCTTTGATTTTCCTCTTTCCATTTTATAGGCTTCGTATTCTTTTCCTCTCTTCGTATTTAAGTATCTTTTCCATTTTTCCTTTGTCTTTTTGATTGCATCTCTGTACTTTATTTCCTTGTTCAATTTTAAGCCCACCTTGTCTTAAAATAGTTGTCTTATTTATATCTCTTGTAGTTTGACGCTCTTAATTTGATTATTTTGCGCTTTTCTTTTGTACTCCCTTTTCTTTTCTCTTGAGTTCTTAAAAATTAATGTTACCAGGTAATGATCAGTTCCTATTTCTGCTCCTCTTTTTGTTCTTATATCTCTCACTTTTGGCCATGTCATTTTTACACGTCGGGTAACCTTGATCTTTCTTCCTTTCCTCCTGAAGAAGCTCCCTACGATGGCGAGCGAAACGTCGAGCCCTCACTCGAATTTTGACACGGTCCAAACCCGGAACTCGTTTAATTTTAATGACTCAGACCGTGGAAGTCTACGCTCTTTTTATCCTATTCTTCTTTTCCCAAACACTATTCTATTCCCTCATTCTGCTTTCCTACTCTGTCATTTAGATCTTCCATTATTATTGTATTCTTTTTACTTTCATTCACTTGTTTTTGCAATTCGTTAAAGAAATTATATTTTTCTTCATTGGTTTACCATTAACATGCAGTCTTCATTATTTGTGTCTCCTTTTTACTCCAGAGCTAATATTCTTTCGTTTCTATAGTATTCTTTCTTTACCTACTTCATCTTTATAATTTATTTATTTATTTATTTATGTTACGCTGTACAGCAGGAACTTAATCCCAATTACAGTACAGGGTCCGCACTCACCGAGCCGCAGTGTGATAGTTTATATAATTTTTAGCTTGAGTGCGATTCGAACTCGGGATCTCCGGATTCGAATTCCGTATTGTTATCCACACCACCGTACTGACATAATACATGCCAGCCCGACTCTCGCAATTTCATAATTTTTTTTCTTCTGACCAATACTTCCAATATCCATTTGCTACTTTTTTACATCCGCTTCTTTTCTTTTTCGTTTCTGTTAGTATGTAATTAATTTTTGCTTTTCTCATTTCTTCCGTTACTTATTCTTCTTTATTACATATACTTTTCACATTCCATGTTGCTATCTTAATCTTCTGTGTTTTCTCTTCTTTCGTATTCTTTTCTTTTCCATTATATCCATTTTCGTATCCTTTGTACTTGCCGTTTTCTTATTACTTTTGTTAGGATGTCTCCTGTTTTTGTTCAGTTCTTTGCTTCTTCCAGATCTTCTTTGATCCTGTTCCATCTCCATATCGTGCCTTCTATTTCCATCTTTTGAAACCCCACATTTAGGATTTTTCCTTCCTCTTTTGCTTGTTTGGTTTTTTCCTCTATTTTCATTCTTGTTTTTCTTTCCATTAACTTGAGATCATTATTTATATAAATCCTTTCTTCTTTGAAATTTTTAAGTTTATCCTTTAGTTTCCATGATTTTTATTTTATCCTCTTTATTCTTAACCAATATAGCGTTCCATATACCTCGGTAACTGCTACGCTCAATGCGACAATGTGTATAAATCAAAAGACGAGACAACACTAAAACAACACAGATTCATATTTGGTAAGGACTAATTTAGAAGTGGATATTAGTAATGATAATATTATAAAAGTAATTACCTTACTTGTAGAATAATGCAATTACTTTAACAAAAAATATATTACATACCTATGTAATGAAATTATTATAAGAGTGATTTAATTACATTTAATGTAATGGAAATATAATAAAATCAATAAAATTGTAAAAAGTTATTCTATTTAAACTGTTAAAGAATATTCTCATTTATTTTTAAGAATAAGTATTATTTTGCAAAAATAATGAAAAGTACTCTTATTACAAAAGTAATTAATTACTGCCCAGCTCTGTATATATATAAATATATATACTTACAATGCTGTTCTCAGTTATATCTCTGTTCATCAACATGGTTTCGTTACGGGCAAATGGACTGCAACAAATCTTATGAACTTCTTAAGTACACCTTAAATTCGTTGACAACTCTTAACTGGATGTGATATATACAAATTTTTCTCAGGACTTCGATAATATAGAGCACAATGTACTCTTGTAAACATAACTGGAATAATTTACCACCATTACTTACAAAGTAATTACAATGTATGTATTTGTTTGTAAAAGACGGCAATTGCAAATATAATTAATATTCTCTAAATAGGTATTTAATTTATAATCTCTGGCATTTAATCTACTGTTACAATGTAAGTTTAAATTTTTATTATTTATTTCTTTACGAGGCTTCGTTATCGAGATATAACATAAACGTATTACTTTTTTATGAAAATTATATTTTAATATATCATAGTAAAAATATTTTAATAATAATAATAATAATAATAGTAATAATTGACATTGATGGCATTGTCTCAATTATATACGTATCTTTAAAATATACATTATACATTCATTTACCGTAAATTAAACAATCATATTATAATTTAATCATTTTTCAATCACTAAACATTCATATAAAATTTTCAAAAAATTATTCTATAATATCACAAGGATCGAACTAACCATCTATAGGTTCATATAAAACAATTTAGCACACTCGCATATTTTTGCCCCACAGGTACAAAAGCTGTTACAAAGTAAATGTATTTGTTTTTATTAATACATTTTTATAATAAAATCGGCTCTTTTCAGAGCCACAAAATATATTTCAATTAAAGAATTTTAATCAATCACTTAGTAATATGCTTTAATTTATTTGTAAGTAAATATATATATTTTTACGTATTACATTGTTTCAAATTATATATGGTAATTAAATTTATTTTTTTTGTTATAATTTAAATTGAAATTTAACTAGCAATAAATAAATAAATAAAATATATGTACATTTATTAAATATATTTCAAATTAAGAATTTTGCTCAATTCATTAGTATCGTAATATATCTTTATGAGTAAATATAAATATTTTACTTAATACTTTGTTTAAAATTATATGTAAGAATTTTTTTTTCTTTTTATTTATATCATCACGCCTTTTACCCATTACTGGGTGTGGCACTCTGCCTAAGCAGATCTCGGTAAACGATATATTTTTTCGCGTGATTTACGGTTACCAGCCGTCTTTTTATTTAAGATATCTATTAAATAAATACAAACTCTTTTCTATTATAATTTTAATTTAACTTTAACTAGCAATATATGAATAGAAACTCAGATAATATATGTACATTATTATTTAAATAAATATGTTATTATAGTTCATCATAACACAATATAGATTCACATTATATTTAACGTATATTATAGAGATGAATATAAATAATAATTATATAATTTAATTATTTTTTTTTAACTATAATTATAAACATGATTTATAAAAATTCTTTTATTTAATGAAATTTGTGGCCCTGAAAAAGGCCTGGTTTTTATAGCATACTATATAAAATAATATGCATTTAACCACCAAAACCGTACAAAGTACGACCTTGACGTTTTAGTGCGTAAACAACATCCATAGCAGTTACTGTTTTTCTTTTAGCATGTTCAGTGTATGTTACAGCATCCCTGATAACATTTTCAAGAAATACTTTTAATACACCACGTGTTTCTTCATAAATTAAACCAGATATACGTTTCACACCGCCACGACGAGCTAAACGTCTAATTGCAGATTTTGTGATACCTTGGATATTATCACGTAAAACTTTACGATGACGTTTAGCACCACCTTTTCCTAACCCTTTACCACCTTTACCACGACCAGTCATTTTTGTTTGTATATAATACTTGAAAAAATGAACGAGCACCAAACACAATGTTGAAAATTTTAACTCGTAATCGAAATATATATATAGCCTGTATTCTGTTAGTGGTGGGGATACATTCTAAACCAATGATGCATATATATACAACAGCTGTAAGCGCACGTTATATAAGCTGAGATTATCTCAAAAGTTTTCCGTTCTGCTACTTTGTTAGTTAGTAGTGATATTATTATTATATTTTAATAATGGCGCGTACTCAGGGATGTGCGTGTAGTCTACTGCAAGTAATCTACGCAATTCTCTACGTGTAAACAATCATGTAGTCTACGTCTTCATTTTTCATGTATACAATGTAGACTATGTAGACAATGAAAACACCTGTGTTCACTTAAGTCATATTAAAATTTTATCCCTAGAACTAGGGAATTTTAAATGTTGGTAGAGATTTTTATTTTTATTCTAGGGATTACATGAAAAAAAATTAGTTGTGCAGGGCAAAACGTTCAAAATTTGTCAACTGGTTACTGTTAAAAATAGCGCCAAAGAAAACTCCGTCTGGTGAGATGGCACGTTGATCGATTTTAAAAATATGACCCCAAGACCCAAGACAGTCATTCGTCTAGTAATGTATTAGCACTTGCTTTATTAGTTTTATTATATAAAGACCGATAATGACCCGAGCTTACGAATACGAATACATGTAATAGTTACAAAGGAATAAATTTAGGTTATGTTGAATTTTACAACTGTCAGATGCATTATCTACATTGTTTACATTGTCTACGTCGCTAGAATTGTCGACGTATTGTCTACGTGTAGATGTAGACAATTAAAGATTACACGTAGATGCACATCTCTGCGCGTACTAAACAAACTGCTCGTAAATCTACTGGTGGTAAAGCACCACGTAAACAATTGGCAACAAAAGCTGCCCGTAAAAGTGCTCCAGCTACTGGAGGTGTTAAAAAACCTCACAGATACAGACCAGGCACAGTAGCTTTGCGTGAGATTCGTCGTTATCAAAAGAGTACTGAACTTTTGATTCGTAAATTACCATTTCAACGACTTGTAAGAGAAATCGCACAAGATTTCAAAACTGATGTACGTTTCCAGAGTTCAGCTGTTATGGCACAAAAGAAGCAAGTGAAGTATATTTAGTTGGTTTATTTGAAGATACTAATTTATGTGCTATTCATGCTAAACGTGTAACAATTATGCCAAAAGATATTCAATTGGCCAGGCGTATTCGTAGTGAACGTGCTTAAATATATCATTGTTTTGTCATTTAATGACATAAACAATAATTAAAAAACCGGCTCTTTTCAGAGCCAACAAATAAATATTAAAAAGAGAACTTAAATTCTGTCATACTTATAAAATATACAAATTATTTTATTCAAAATATAACGTAGAATTCATTTAATTTAAATAATTAATTACGTATAAATGTCGATCTATAGTAATATTATATGTATTTAAAAAATATTAATTATTTTATTTTCTTAATTTATGTATTATATTTATTTGATATAAAATTGAATTTAATAAAATTAATTTATATATAACTTTTGTATAAATTTATTAAAACGATATAAAGTTTACTTAGATTGTTATATTAAATAATTATGAAAGTTAATTTTATTTCGGATTTCAGACAAATTTTTATTAATAAATAATAATTGCAAAATATAAATTACTTAAAAATAAAATTAAGCAAAATATAACATTTTTTAAAGAATTTATTTAAAATTATTATTAATAATAATACAAATAATATCGTTAATAACAAAATGTTATTATCCAATAAAATTTTAAAAGTTTAAATGTTCAATTTATGTATCGTTATAGTTAACGAACGGAATAGATATATGGTATACGTGCTATGTTCAATGCTAAGTTTGAGTTTGCTTAGTTTTCGTGCGTTCATTTCGAAAAGAATAACTAATTAATATCATTTAATCGTAAGCATGTAGTGTACAGATTGAAAATGTAATGTTATTTTTATGCAATAGGTATATCTTGGTCATTTATTTTGTTTACAATTACAGTATATTTGTAAACCTAGATCATGTGACATCATTAAATTGTTAATAATTTATTATTAGTAGTATATAATAAGAAAATATATCTTAATACATATAATGAACATATATAAGTTTATTTATTAAATAATATTTTCATCTAATTTCATCTTGTTACAATAGAAATTAGTTAAATAATTTGGATTGTTATGTTTGACAAATATTCATATGATACACTTCATATACTATGTAACAGCAATAATTTTATAATTTGATAAAATACAAGAGATAGTTAGTAATGAAATTAATTTAACAACAATATTTAAATGGCTGGTAACCGCATTTCACGCGATGAAATATATCACTTACCAAGATCCGCTACGGCAGAGTGCCACACCCAGTAATGGGTACAAGACATGATAATCACTTTAAAAAACAGTATTTTAATAATAAAAATATATCTGTCAACGGCCATATCATGTTGAAAAGTACCAGTTCTCGTCCGCTCACTGCAGTAAAACAACATCGAGCGTGATTAGTACTTAGATGGGTGACTGCTTGGGAATATCACGTGTCGTTAATAATTTTTTTTTCAATTAAATAAATAAATAAATATATCATCACGCTTTTTACCAATTATTGGGTGTGGCACTCTGCCGTAGCAGATCTCGGTAAGTGATATATTTCTTCGCGTGAAGTGCAGTTACCAGCCGTCAAATCACGCCCCCAAAAAGATGTTAGTGGAAATGAGATCTGCAATTGTAGAGCTTGTGTATAGATTTTAGTTTGCGAGAGAACAAATGTTCTAGGAATACCTAAAAAAAGAGATCTGCAATTGCAAAGCTTCAAATGTGATCATTTTATTTTAAAAAGAAAATAATTAAAATATCTATTAAAATTATTAAAAACAAAGAAAGACAAAAAAACTTGAATGGAGTTCAGAACTTTAAATGCAAATTATGTATAAATTCAAATACCTATAAAAATATATTTTTTTTTCAATAAATTTATATAAATTAAATACCGGAAAGAAAACTCTGCAATCGCAGAGATGCCTACTAAAGATATATTTAAAAAACAAAGATAAAGAAAGAAAAAAAAATTACTGGAAAATGAGATCTGCAATCGCAGAGCTCCAAATGTGATCATTTAAAATAAGAGCTTTAAATATGTATATAGAGAATATTTAAAAACAAACAAAAAATAATAATTAAAAAAAAATATTTGATAAGAGATCTGCAATTGCAGAGGTCCTAATGTGATAATTAACAATAAGAAATTCAAATATCTATATGGAAATTATTTAAAAACTAAACAAAAAAAAACCTGAAAAAAAAAGGTTCTGCAACTGCAGAGCTTCAAATGTGAATTATTTTAAATTAAAATCCCTATTAATAAAAATGACTTGAAAACAAACAAAACAAAACATTTCTTGAGTAATCTTGATAACAACTTTCAGTTTTCTACTAATTTAATTCGATATCTTTCGCGTTATTTAAAACGACGAAAAATGTGCCGACATTACAATAAGTACACATCTGACACGTTTTTTGCTACCTCAGGTGTCCAGAAGACTTTAATCTCGGTCCGTTACGATTTAATCTTTTTATAAATGACATTGTATACAAAAATTTAAGCAGAAAAAAGAAGTCATCAAAATTTGTAACCAGAATTATAATGTCAAATACGGCTGCGTTTATAGGATTACAAAAAATAAATGATTTAGGCATTATTTGTCAAATATATAACGCACAAATCACAACAAAATTGACAAACGATAACGCGAAACAAAATGGAGTGAGAGTCGAATACAAATGTAAACGTTTTCAAAGCCAGTAGGTACAAATGCATGATAAAGAAATAAACTTCAATTCTTTTAAATAAATTAAAATTTCTTTTAAAACAATGGCTGGTAGCACAAGCTCTGTTTTTGTTCTAAGAGTATGGTTTTAACATGTTAGAGATATAGCTAAAACACCCAAAACACTGCTCTTAAAATTCGCAATACACAGTCTTTTAGTCAAATACAAACTCTAAAATATTGTATTTTGTATTTGTTCTATCCGAGCTGGAATATTGTTATTAAGTTTGGAATCCTTTATATTGTAACAAAGTGAAACAATTCAGAATTAGTTTTTGTTATAATTAGGATTTTTCACTATCAACTCAGCTTCGAAAGATACAGACAAATTAAATATTACCTTAAGTATCTTTTTTGTTTTGTTGACAGTTTTGGTTATCAAATTTATTAGTGCATATGTTTGTAATAATTTCAATATTCTTCGATCATTATTTATCGAGGTTATGACTTCTCTGAATTATCGCGCTTGTAAGCTATTATATGTTGACATATCTGGGTAAATTATTAGCTGTGCGTTGGTCTGAGATAGCATTTGATCCTTATATTTCATCCCTTAGAAGCGTCTGGTGTTTTTATGTAAACTCGAGCGTGGGAACAGTTATCTCTAACCAAGTCAACGATTCCACCCTCTTACCCATTGTCAACACATCCCATGGAAAACAACAACAAATATTCGGTGGTGGTTTAGCTTTTGGATTGACAAGATGTAGTCTTGCCATGCAGTAACTTTAGTTCATATGTTGTTGTTTGCCATATTGGGTATAACTTGTATTAATTATCATTTAATCTGTAAATTTGTAAAATTTAACATAACATTTACTTTCTATAATTCAGTACAAACGATTTTATTGAAAGAGTGAATCACAAGTACACGCGAAAAAATATATCACTTACCGAAATCTGCTTAGGCAGAGTGTCATACTCAGTAATGGGTAAATGCGTGATGATATATTTATTTATTTATTTTTACAATAACTTTCTTGAATCTTTACAAAAGAAGTTTGTCACGTATTGTCATTGCAAACCTCATCGACAGTATCCCAGTTATGGCTGTGGATATTTAAAATTATTATTCGATTTAAATATGATATCTCCACACAATCTCAGACAAATTCACTCCTGTTTTATTTATATAAATTGCGTAACGGTTATATCAATGATCCACGTTGTCTTGAACTAATACCAGTAAATATACCTCGTATAACATCCAGAAATAAAGTAATTTTAATTGTACTACACCAAGTACAAATTATGAACTGAATCTGAAATCTCCAATTAGAAGGCTGCGTACTACTTTCAATAATATACCTTATATGAAATATATTATTATATTTTACTATGTTAGGTATATTATTTGATAAAATGTATTATGTTGTATTATGTTTACTTCGTCATCGATTGTTTAATATAAATGAAATAATCGTCCTGTAATTGGGATCTAAATAAATTATTATTACATACTAAAATCGCTATAGCTCAGAAAATACTCATTTCCGCATATATGTTTATTTAAACTTTTTAAATTGTTTTGTCATGTATTACCTACCCGTGTTTTATCGTATTGTTTGAAAATTTAATCAATAATAAAATGAACATTTAAGTTTTGATATCATAATTTTTTATTTATTTTGTTGGTTAACTAAAAATTTTAGCGAAAAAATAAATACGTACACAGGTTCATTAATTAAAGAGGCGGACATAATTGTATAGTTAGTAAAATAAAATTATTAAGGTGATGTAGCGAGGGGAATTAAACATTTTATTAAATGGAAAGAGGTACTTTTTTATTGAAATGGATAGCCCGAACTATACCCTTTTCAACTAAGTAATATGTTCTAATACCTAAAATTTTAATCAAGGACCACAAAGTTAAAGAAACATTAACATATTTAATTTGGAAAATTAAATTTCAGGTAGGCTCTGAAATAATAGAAGTTATTGTTTGTTTTATGATACTCTTGATTTTCCATATTAAATATGTAAATTTATTTTAATTTTGTGATATTAATTTTTAATTTACGTATCGTTGAAAAGGAAATATAAAAATGTATACCTTGCCATTTAAGCAAATATAACTTTAATCTGCCTTCCCTGCCGCCACATACCTTAATTTTTTTGCCTATCATATAATTATGCCCCTCTCCTTGCTGTATAAACCAGTGTATTTATTTTTTATCAAAAGTAATTAGTTAGCCAGCAAAACTGATTGGTTGCTTTAAAAAAACTCACCTTGTATATTGTCTACCCCTACTTACAAAAATATCTAAATTCACCAATACAAAAATACACTACTGACCCTGTATAACTGAGTTAAATCTATGTAGAAATAAAAGTAGAACAACTTTTAAAAGTAGCTCACACACAAAAATAGTATAAGATTACCTCAATATTAGAGTTTTTTTTTTCTAAAAAAATACATATTAAACACATTTTAAATGAATACCTTGGCTTTACCTCACAACTATATTCAAGTATATCTGAACACCAAATAATTACTTTTCATTTAAAAATTTACATGGTATGTACAGGCTCTGTCACGAATATAGAACAGCTCAATTTTTTCTTTATAATTAGGAGTAGTAGAAAATTATCCAAAATGAAAGTTGTAGGAGATCGAGAGCAAGATGCATGTATCGAAGAAAAAATTTTAAGTAGTAGCTCTCACATTTTGATAAAAAGTTTTTCTTTTAATAGTAATCTATAAATGTCCATAGAGAATTTATTCTAATTTAATCTATCATAGACAAATTCAATATTAAAGTTAGATATATTTTATTTGCCCTGACACGAAAGGGTGCAAGTTAACTGTCATTCCTTTTAATTTAAATATCGTATTATTTACAATTATTAGTTCTCAGTGTTGATGGATATTGAACGAAAAAAATTATATGGAAAATTGGGCCTATGGAGTCTATTTTAATTATTATTATTACTTTAATACGATATTTTAAATTATAAGAAATTAAAGTTAACGTGGTTTGTTTGTTGTAGAACATGGCCCAGCGATTTGTATTTGCATAATTTAAATAATATCTGTTTTTACGTTTGTATTTCTTCTGCGTCTCTACTTAGCCAATACTTTTTTTCATTACTGCATACTGGAGAGGTTCATAGTTTAAGGTTTGTTTCATGGACTAAGCTTAAGTCGTTGCAATTTAAGTATTTTTATGCAGATTTCAATTAATAGATTCGTGAACGCACTGGAAGTAAAAGACTTTAGTTCTTTTTTTCAAAAACTAAAAAGATAGTCGTATACTAAAGTTGTGTTTTAGTACTGCTTGTTGTGCGTATTTTGGATTTGTGAAATCAAAGTTAATTTGGATGTAGAGAGAAGCGAAACTATCTACAAATTTAAATTATACTCGTATATTTTTATCGGCATTGTTTAAATTTTCTTCGTGTTTAGACCTTCTAACGTTTTATTTTCGAACCGCATTATATCTCAAGCAACTAACTTCCGTACTTTTCATTCATGCTTATTAATGAAACTTAATTGTAGCTTAGTGTTAATTATTTTAAACTCTGGTATGACAATAATTATGCCGCGGCGCATTTTGCAAATTTTGGCGTGGAGGCTCCGGTTGTGCAAACGTCACGCTGCGAACGCTGCGGATTACTCACGGCAGACGTCGAAATGATTCGCTCGGGGATCGCACAAGAGTCTCAAAAGATGCGAGAGGCACGAGACGGAACGCTGCTTTTCGGTGGACACACTGGCCTGGAACGCAAACGTCTCACTGGGAACGTCTCGGATTACTCACGACATACGTCGAAGTGATTCGTTCGGTGATCGCACAAGGTTCCTAAAAGGCGGGTGGCACGAGACGGAAAGCGGATTTACGGTGGAGACTGGTGATTCATTTGATGATCGCACAAGAGTTTAAAAAAAGGTGACACAGTACCTCGAGGAAGCACGGTACGGTATGGTAATTTACTGAAGTGCTTTGATTACCTGGAAATCTGTGTTGAAGGTGCTTGTAGTAGGCGGTACACTGGATGGTCATAAGACTGTACACTGGTGACTGATGAACTTTGGCTGCCTGTCAGCTTGATTTATATACTGTTTACTTATTGAAACAGGTCCCGGGGTGTTGTAGTTCGTTCGTCCCAAGTTAACATAAGGGGCGGTTTCGTTAAAAATATAAATTAGGTTACTCGGTCCCCGAACTGGTTTATTTCGCGGTTTTCGGATGTGTTCGATATTCTTGCGTTAGATTTCGAAGTATCGCGTCCCTCTGAATTAGGGTTTACGAGATAATGGCGTTTTACAAGACCGCGATCTAGATAGCTGATATAATTCCGCTTGTGATAAGCACACTTCGACAAACTATTTTCTACAACTTTTATTTCAATGATTTTTTTTATAGGCGTGTCCTATATCCATGAGACCCGTTATATAAAATTAGGACAATATTTTGTCGTTCAGCTGTTCTCGGTTGCCAGTTTATTACTGAGAAGCCACCTTTATTCGGTAATAGTTGTATATAAATTTTATAAAGCTTATAATTACGTAGTGGCGTGCAGTGTACACCCTAGAAATGTTTCTGAAATGACATAATACAAATTGGCTACTTTATATTATCTAGAACAAGTTTTTTTTACATGAGGACAATCACTTTAAAACCTGTAAATGATTCGACTGCGATTAAATTAGACAAAAGTTGTTACTCTAGTTGACCATCGTCAAATACGATCGAGACAATTTGAAGATATAAATTATAGATATATTAATAAATTTTTTGTTTTAACGGAACGAATAGTTGAATTTTTATATTATTTAATAGGAATTTTTTTCCAACTGTTTCATTTTTAAGATTTCATGTTCGTACAAGTAAAATTCACCATATTATCTTTTATTTGTGTTACACTGGACGAATAAATAATTATGTATAAAGTGTGACGATCTATGGTCTGATCGCAAAATATGTGACGTTCTCTGCGGGTCGCCGCCTTGGTGAGTGCCCTCGAGCGCCAGTCTTCGAAGTCGGTGCGGTTGTTGGCGACGACGTCGTTTGTCTAGATAGCTCCGTGGAGAAAATGTTTCCAGGAGGTTCACTATATGCCCAGGTGGATTTTAAATGACACTTGGTACACCAGTTTAAGCAAATAAAACAGAGATAACAATTAGGTACAAACTTATAAAATAAATATAAATTCTTTCGGAAATACAATGTTAGTGAATAAAGCAGGTAACTACCATACATAGTCCCGAAAAGACGCTAATAGCTGTGCGGTAGGTAAGGACACCGTGGCGGAAGCGGAAAAATGATACCGTAAAATGCAGCGTAAATCTATCTAACTTCAAGACCCTGATTAGATAATTATGTGTAACTGCAGGAAGATGCCACAATCACAATAATTGAACTATACTCAGAACTGATTGTTGACTATTGTGGGAAGACGCCACGATGACAACATTTGAGCTAACTTTAAGTGAGATGAGCTAAACACTGATTAGATTAATGGTTGGCAACTGTAGGAAGACGCCACAATATCAACAATAAAAATAATCTCAGTACTGATAGTTGCCTATTGTAGGAAGGCGCTACAATAGCAACAACCGAGTTAACTTTAAACGAGATGAACTAATATTTTATTATTATTATTCCAAAGGTTGGTCCTATTGTCGGCCTCTTGGCCTACTGTACACTCCTAATTTTACTCATTTAGGAGGTGTCCTGTTTCTTTAACGAAGTCCAAGATTTTCTTCAAATTTAACTCTTTTAATGTCTTTGAGTGTAATTTAGATGCTCCTAAGACATATAAGATGGAGTGGTGTTTCTTCCTCTTCTCCACAGCCTCTGCATAGTTGTTCTTCTCTTAGACCCAGTATATGCAGATGCTTTTTTAATCCACAGTGCCACAGCCTCTGCATAGTTGTTCTTCTCTTAGACCCAGTATATGCAGATGCTTTTTTAATCCACAGTGCCCCGTTATAAGTCTGACATTTTGTTTACTCATCTCCAGTAAGCGTTCTGTCCTTTTCATAGATGGCTCATCCAGGAATAGCTTCGTTTCTCGCTGACCTGGTCATTCCTGCCAGTGAGTAATATGCCATTGCAAGAGCAACGTTATGATTTCCCGCTTGGTTGTTTCGTATGAAATTTCACATGCTGGTTCTGGTCCTATAAAAGGTGATTCGGTCCCCACTTTTGCTAGATGGTCGGCTATCTGGTTTCCCATGATACTCGAATGCCCTGGTACCCATATTAATTTTATTTTATTCCTCACTTCAAGAGCATTTAGTGAATGTATTCCATGACTAATCCCGATCCCGCCTCACATGATCATAGTGCCTTAAGTGTAACTTCATTGTCTGTAACTATGGAGATTCTCCTGTCGGTGCAGTTTCTCTCCAATAGTAATTCCGCGCATATTAAAATTGCGTGTACTTCGGTCTGAAATACTGATGTGTTTATCCCAAGTCCAACCGAAAGGTTGTGTCTTTGTCCGCCTGAACCATGTATTCCAGCCTCAGCTCCTTTGGTGGTCTTGGAGTCGTCTGTGTCATTATTATGTCAACCTTTTCTACCGGATTGTTTTTATGTTCCCATTTATCCCTTTCCGGGATTACCACCTTGAATGTTTTGTCAATAGTGTACATGTTAATTTTCCGGTCTGGGACCATCTGCAGATTGGGTTGTTTGCTATTTCTGCAAAAAATGCAGAATGTCCATCTCTGGATTTAACCTCTTCAAACTATGCTTTTTGCCTGTATGCTCCACTAAGTGCTCTCAATTTCGCCACTAGGTGCAAAGGAGGCAAACTCAGTTGGATTTCCAAGGCCCCCGTTGGTGTGGTTGACATTGCTCCAGTGATTCCTATATAGGCTACTCTCTGCACTTTGCTGCGTTTATCTTTACAATGTTAAGTCTGTATTCGTTGCCATGTGGTTTGAAAGTCAGTCTTTTCTCTAGAGTAACTCCTAGATCTCTTCTCCCATCGCTAGATATTTTCCATACAGATGTAACTATTTTATTCTACACAGTTTGTGACGTTTTGTGAATGGTACGATTGTGGTTTTTGCTGGATTAACTGAAAATTCCTATTTCTCGCACCACTTTCAACAAAATCCAGGGCTCCTTGCAACATACTTGATATATTTTCCAAGAATTTGCATGTTACTAGAATGGTAACGTCGTGTGCATAGCCGATGGTCGTATATCCTGCATCGTTTAATCTTCGTAGAAGGTCATCCACAACGAAGCACCACAGTCCAGAAGATAGAACTACTCCCTGTGGACATCCTCGTGAGGCTCGTACCCCCACGACTTGATTATTGAAAGAAGTGTAGATTTCCCTGTGTTTCAACATATTTGAGAGCCATCCGCAAGCTGTAGGACGTATTATCCTGTCCACAGCAACTCTGTTTATGGATTTAAAGAAGGCATTGTCGAACGTTTCTTCTATGTCCATAAATGCTCCTAGAGCTACCTCTTTTCACTTCGGTGTTTTCTCGATTCTGCGAACGATTTCGCATATATTGCCGTCTCGCACGATTTTCCTGACTGGTACGCTTATTGGTATTTGTGGAGCAGAGATTCACTCAGCACGGTATCCCTGGTATATCTGTCAATCAGTCTTTCCAGGAGTTTGAGATGGAAAGACGTTAAGATGATTGGCCAGAAAGATTTGGCCTGGGCGTAAGATTCTCGCCCTGGTTTGTGTATGAATACTACATTTACCTGTCTCCATATCTTTGGTATGTATGCCAGTGCTAAGCTAGCTCTTAGCATCGTACCTACATAAGATTTGTGCCATTTTATCTATCCCTTGCTGTTACATAGCTGGTATAATTCCATCCAATCCTGGAGACTTAAACGGGAGGAACTTGTTTACTGCCCATTTAATTTATGATTGGTTGATCACATGCTTTGCAAGTGTCCAGTCTTCTTTATGTGTCCTTGTGAAAGATTCTACTAAATTTTCTTGTTGATTTGTACTTGTTTGTTCTATGGTGACTGATTCTGGGAAATGAGATTATAGCAAAAGCTCCATTGTTCCTTTTCCACTCTCAATGTACTTCCCTGTGTCTTTTTAAAGAGATCCTAATCTACCCTCTTTACCTTTTAGACGGGCTTTTTGGAGTCTAGCACTTTCAAGTGTTCTGCTGGATTTGCCATCCTTTGAGGACAGTTCTCTAGCTCGATTTCTTATTGTACCCTGTATAGGCTCCAGTTAGTTTGTTTCGCATTTATGTACGATATTGGGGACAGTTTGTCCGATTCCATATCGAACCTGATATACCTATGGTCAGAGAGGAACGGTTCATCTGACACCTGCCAGTTTCTCACTGTACTGCATGCGTATACAGTGCCCAGTGTTATATCAATTACTTTCCTTCATCTAATATCTACGAAGGTTGGTTCACTGTCTTATTGGCAAACTCTAGATTGTTTGATAACTAATAATCAAGAAAAAACCCACCCCGTTTGTTGGTTCCAGTGCTGCCTCAAACAATATGGTTTTCGTTGGCGTCGCATCCTATTAGTATTTGCCAGCCCTTGAACTGAGCGCGCTCCAGTAGTCTCCAGAAGCCTTCTGGTGGTGGGTTATCTGGTTGATAGTAAGGCAGGTATGCGTATCCGAGTATTACCTCCCTCTCGCACCCTGCTTTCGACACGACCAGTTTTTCAGTTACTAGGTCTCTGTAACATAAGTCCCATAGTGGAAGTGCATTTAGTTCTTGTTATATTAGTATACAGGCTCTAGGTCTGGGTTATGAAGTATCATACATGATTTTTCTGCCCCCTCCCTCTAAACTTTTAATTTCCCTTTTGAATGTGCAAGGTAACTAACATACAGCGTCCCGAAAAGACGCTAACAGCTGTACGGTAGGTAAGGATGCCACAGGAAGACACCGTGGCGAAACTGGGAAAAATGATTCCGTAAAATTCAGCATAAATCTAACTTCTAGACCCAGATAAGATCAATTATTTGTAACTGCAGGAAGACGTCACAATCACATTAATTGAAGTAGCCTCAGAACTGACCATTGACTATTGTAGGAAGACCACACGATGACAACAATCGAGCAAACTTTCAGTGAGATGAGCTAAACACTGATTAGATTAATTGCTGGCGACTGTAGGAAGACGCCACAATCCCAACAATAAAAATAATCTCAGAACTGATTGTTGACTATTGTAGAAAGACGCTATAATAGCAACAATCTAGCTAATTTTAAATGAGGTGAGCTAAATACTGATTAGATTAATTGTTGGCAACTGTAGGAAGACGCCACAATTCCAACAATAAAAATAATCTCAACTGATAGTTGACTATTGTAGGACGACGCTACAATAGCAACAATCTAGCTAACTTTAAATGAGGTGAGCTAAATACTGATTAGATTAATTATTGGCAACTGTAGGAAGAAGCCACAATCTCAAAAATAGAAATAATCCCAGAACTGATTGTTGACTATTGTAGTAAGACGCTACAATAGCAACAATCGAGCTAAGTAACAGAACTGACACCTGATAATTGTAGGAAGACGCTACAATATCAGCATTACAATTAACAACGATATTAATAGACAGGCTTAATATTCTAATCTCTATAGTGTAACGGACGGTCGGATCGGTACTAGAAGAAACCTTCTGATCCCGCAAAAGCTCAAGCGCTAGTGGATTGTTCGGAAGACACAAACAATCTGCTGTTGTGATATTTTTATCCGGTTTATATACTATCTGGACCTCCATAAAACCCATGGTACAAAAAATTGCAAAATTCGTAAATTAAATTAACTCTTCAAGATGGTTTTGACTTATATAAACATAAAATAAAATATAAAAAATATTTTATCCCAGAGTTTCACCGCTTTTACGTTCTACCCACCACAAAGGGTAATGCAAAGAGAGGCAAAAACGGGTAACGGTAAATTTAAATATCATGAATAAAAAGTACGCCAACAAAGGAAACGCAAAAAGATTTTAAGAATAAATCACGACAAATAAAAACTTTCATAAATAAAAATAGATAAATTTAAATGAATAGATAAGGATAATACATTTTGAATTAGAACATGGACCGTTAAAATTATGCTACAACTAGGTCTGTTTCTGAAATATAATGCATAGGTGACTAGATGAAAGTAAAATATATTTGGCTGGAATATAACGCCAACAATTACAAAATTAAGTAAAAAATAATATCTTTTTTGACTAAAAGATATACATAAAATTTGGGATGAAGTATCACGTTACAGTATACATTTCTCCGAACCGCAGCGTCTATCATTACAGCTCAGTGGCGAAGGTGGTTAGAGCGTCAGAGCGGTGAAGCTTCATTCGAGCGAAGGTTTGTGCGTTGGAACCGCGCCCGTGATAAAATATTTTTTTATTTTATTTTATATTTATACAAGACAAGACAATCTTGAAGAGTTAATTTAATTTACGAATTTTGAAATTTTTGGTAACACGGGCCTTATGGAGGTCCAGATAGTATATAAACCGGATAAAAATCTTGCAACAGCAGATTGTTTGTGTCTTCCGAATAATCCACTAGCTCTAGAGCTTTTGCGGGATCAGAAGGTTTCTTCTAGTACCGATCCGACCGTCCGTTATACTACAGAGATTGGAATATTAAAACTGTCTATTAATATTGTTGTTAATTGTATTGCTGATATTGTAGCGTCTTCCTACTATTATCAGCAGTCAGTTCGGTCAGTTAGCTCGATTGTTGCTATTATAGCGTCTTACTACAATGGTCAACAATCAGTTCTGAGATTATTTTTTTTGTTGGGATCGTGGCTTCTTCCTATAGTTGCCAACAAATAATCTAATCAGTATTTAGCTCACCTCATTTCAAATTAGCTAGATTGTTGCAATTCTAACGTCTTCCTACAATAGTCAACAATCAATTCTGCGATTATTTTTATTGTTGAAATTGTGGCGTCTTTCTACAGTTGCCAACAATTAATCTAATCAATATTTAGCTCATCTCACTTAAAGTTTGCTCGATTGTTGTCATCGTGGCGTATTCCGACAATAGTCAATGATCAGTTCTGAGCCTAGTTCAAATATTGTGATTGTGGCGTCTTCCTGCA
Source organism: Pterostichus niger (assembly GCA_947425015.1). NCBI lineage: Eukaryota > Metazoa > Arthropoda > Insecta > Coleoptera > Carabidae > Pterostichus > Pterostichus niger. The sequence goes on from OX380348.1 coordinate 14,532,424, forward strand.
GTTACAAATAATTGATCTAATCAGGGTCCAGAAGAAGATTTACGCTGAATTTTACAGTGTCATTTATCCTGGTCCCGTCACGGTGTCTTCCCGTGACATCCTTACCTACCGAACAGCTGTTAGCGTCTTTTCGGGACGCTGTATGTTAGTTACCTTGGACATTCAAAGGGGAAATTAAAGGTTTAAAAGGAGAGGTCAGAAAAATCATGTATGATACTTCAGAACCCAGACCTAGAGCCTGTATACTAATATAACAAGAACTAAATGCACTTCTACTATGGGACTTATGTTACAGAGACCTAGTACTGAAAAACTGGTCGTGTCGAAAGCAGGGTGCGAGAGGGAGGTAATACTCGGATACGCATACCTGCCTTACGACCAACCAGATAACTTACCACCGGAAGGCTTCTGCAAACTACTTGAGCGCGCTCAGTCCACGGGCTGGCAAATCCTAATAGGATGCGACGCCAACAAAAACCATATTGTTTGAGGCAGCACTGGAACCAACAAACGGGGTGAGTTTCTTCATGATTATTTGTTATCAAACGATCAAGAGTTAGCCAATAAGGACAATGAACCAACCTTTGTAGATATTAGAAGAAGAAAGGAAATTGATATAACACTAGGCACTGTGTACGCATGCAGTACAGTGAACAACTGGCAGGTGTCAGATGAGCCGTTCCTCTCTGACCATAGGTATATCAGGTTCGATATAGAGTCGGAAAATTGTCCCCAATATCGTACATAAATGCGAAACAAACTAACTGGAGCCTATACAGGGTACAATAAGAAATCGAGCTAGAGAACTGTCCTCATAGGGTGGCAAATCCAGCTGAACTAGAAATTATGGAAAGCAATTTCCGTACAGCAAAAAAAACCTCTTTCTAAGTCAGTTGTCCAGATCGTGAGAAGAGAACTTCAAGACAAGTGCCCTGGTGGCATGAGGGACTTTCACGATTATAAACTAACACGAGGAAGTAGTTCAAATAAAGCCAAACAAACAGGTGATTGAGACGCATATCGAGCCATACTGACAGTATTCAACAAGGCCATTAGAAAGGCAAAAAGGGACTCTTGGAGGAAATACTGTCAGGAACTAGAATAAACACCTGAAAGTGCTAGACTCCAAAAAGCCCGTCTAAAAAGTAAAGAGGGTAGATTAGGATCTCTTTAAAAAGAAACAGGAGAGTACATTGAGGGAGGAAAAGGAACAAATGGAGCTTTTGCTATAAACTCATTTCCCAGAATCAGTCAGCCTAGAACAACAAGTACAAATCAACAAGAAAACTTAGTAGAATCTTTCACAAGGACATATAAAGACGACTGAACACTTGCAAAGCATGTGATCAACCAATCATAAATGAAGTGGGCAGTAAACAAGTTCCTCCCGGTTAAGTCTCCAGAATTGGATGGAATTATACCAGCTATGTTCCAGCAAGGAATAGAGAAAATGGCACACATCTTATGTAGGTACCATGCTAAGATGTGGAGACAGGTAAATGTAGTATTCATACCCATATATATATATATATATATATATATATATATATATATATATATATATATATATATATATATATATATATATATATATGCACAGACGACCTTTTTAGGTCTAAACTTTATATACAGAAAGCTGTTTGCGGACATTTGCTCTTTTTGAGGACGTCCTCAAAGAGAGCTTCACATTTGTACTATCGTTTGCGGACTTGTCGCTAGTATCGTGCGGCTTTAATTGGAAGTACTAAATATCCTAGAGATGGCAATAGTAGTTACATTTTTAAATCTTTTTCCTGAAAATTACGTCGTTGTTGTAGAGGGCACTGTTCTTCATTTATTGATCTGTCATCCATGGGTTTTGAGGGTTGTCATGCGTCTAGGCGTCTAGAGCACACAACTGATTGCTTATATTTAGGTTATTTCCTTAATAATTGAATATTTATAAGGAGATTTTTGCCTTCGTAGCATGTTCCTTGTACTAAGTCGGTACTATTATTGATATTACAGGTACGCTAGTTTTTCATACGCAATTATACAATAAAACTAACAAAGTGACACCCAATTTCTGTTCTTACAAGAAAACATGGCCGATGAAAAAATAGAAGAAGTAATTATACAAGTATTACTTTGTGAATTTCATTTTTATTCATAATAATTCAGTCAGTTAGTAGTTTAGTTTTAGTTATTTCTTAAACTGGGAGTCACCGTTTCAGCTAAACGTCGCTTTTGTCTGAAGTTGGACAACACTGGAATATTTATTGACTTTCATTTTTATTGTTATTCCTATTTGTTACATGTCGTTAAATTGAAAGTAACCGTTTCAGTTGATCGTCGCCTTCGTATTTCTTGTTAATTAATACTTAATTTTTGTTTATAATAATTCAGTCAGAAAGTAGTTCAGGTTTACTTGTCCCCTAAACTGGGAGTAAACGTTTCAATTGGTCGTTGCTTTCGTATTGCTTGTTAAATAATACTTCATATTTGTTTACAATAAATTAGTAGTGCAGTTTTACTTTTCCCTAAACTGGAAGTAGTCAATTCATTTTATTAGTAATTTTAAAAATCTCTATAAAAATTTATATCATTCTATTTAAAAAATCAAAGTGATGTCGCTTCCGGTTAAACCACAACGTACATATATAATGATATTTACCACGTCCTCAAATCACAAATATTACACTGATTAAATCATGTGCACTACGCAATATATATTTGCGTGAAATACGGTTATCAGCCATCAGTATAACTTAAGGCAAAATACTGATATTATTTCGAGCTCGGCTTCGCTACTCGGCCAGTGTCACTGTCGCTCGCCGGTAAACAAGACCCATATGACCGCACTGCAACCGAACGAGTTTCAATTATGCACGCGGCATATAATGTCTATTGCCGATCGCTGCTATGAATGAATTATAAGGAGATTATAAACTACTTTGTGAATACTAAACACGGACAATTTGTTTAAAAAATGTCTACGTTAGAAATTGACATTGAATATTATTTATAATTATTTATCCAACTAACATATTGAACATTTACTTGCCTGATTTCGGAAATATTATATTATTGTATTGACAAATGTTGAATAAGTATTAATATGTCAATCTAATAAACTGTTATAACACATCAAACTAAATTAACATCAGATTTGCTATCGCATATGAAACACTATGATTATATTTGTCGAATTTAAACGATAGGAACAAAGAAATTGTTTATATGTTTATCACTTCACTTAGAAGTAACATGGATAAATATTGAATAATTATTAATATGTCAAACTAATAAACTGTTGGAACAAATACAATTATAAATATATTTTAAATATTATTTGGGATGTAGGATGAGAATTCAATCAAAACTGTAATATCCAAGAAAGCGGCAACCTTAAGCATTGTAAGCGTTGTTTTTTTTTTTAATAAATTAACATAAAGTAATAACTTTTTTTCAATTATCTTTAAATTTTATCGAACTCGAGACCACTAGGCGAACTTTTGTAAGGCATTTGTTATAATAATAATAATAATAAACTATGTAATAGGTATGATTTATTATTACGGTTATAATAATTATAATAGTTAATAATATTTGCTGTTTTGTGTATAATTGTAAAAGATTTTTGGGTTCAACTGGCCGTTCATTTCTTTCACAACACATTTTTATTCATGTTTTTATTACTAAACTTTATAAACCGCGACACACGGAATGCGATGTTGCCAATACTGTTCCAATTGTAATACAACTTTGTATACTCTGTGCACTATTGTTGCTGTGAAGGAAAATTCCATTGACGGATGTTATATTATATTGTTAAACTAGTTGACAAGATTTTTCACGCCATTATTTCAAATGTATTTTAAAATTATTAAACATTAATTTACCCTGATGATGATCGTCATGACCGAAACGTCGGTTGATTAGAAATTAAATCTTTGATATTTTCCCATTACTATTAAAATTTATATTAAAGAATCAAATCTCTAAATTAATAATACCTAATACATTTTAATACACTTAAACAAATATTTACGTCCCATATTTTTCCATAAATTTGTTAAATTCAAAGGTAATGTTAAAAGTTTTCTGTTAAAATTTGTTTTTTACAGTGCTGAAGAACATTTTTGTGCAATCCTAAATATGTCGATATGTAGCCTACTTTAATTATATTTTGTAAATGTAAACTAAATCTCCTATTTATGTTTATAATCTTCATACTGTAACTTGACTTGCTATAAACTAGTATTTCCAGTGGCGGCTCGTCATAAGGGGCTATCTGGGTCTGGCTGTAATTTCATCAGTCAAATTTTATTATTGTACTGCAATGTTTTATTATTTAATTTCCTTTTGTCCATTTAATTAAATTAGCGCTGTGATTTTGTACAGGTCCGGGCTTCTATATTCAATTGAAATTTAAAAAGTAAGAATATTTATAAATATTAATTTTTTACAAATAGGTAATGAATTTTAGTTCTTATCAGACTTTAGACATAGATTCAACTTCAAATTTAAATGCAGTTGACAACATACTAAATTTAGAATTTGAGAAAAGAACACAAGAAGAAAAACTATGTATACGAAAACTTGGACCACATCATCCACAAAATTTAAATTTTTTCCAAATGTACGGTAAAAGAAAGCGACAATTCAATACCGGTTTGTTTAAAAATATTACGTGGCTGACAGCAAGTGGAGAAAAACGTTCGGTTTTGTTTTTATTGTTTCCAAACGAGACAAGCGTAGGTACATCACTTGAGGAATACGTTGAAATTAGGGCTGTGCAAAATAACCGATTAATCAAATTTAATCGATTAATCGATTAAATGATTATTATTTTTTAAATAATCGATTAATCGATTCTTTCATTATTTGATTAATCGATTATTTGATTAATCAAAATGATCGATTATTGAAAACCATAATTGAACAGCCTTACTCAAGACTGACCCAAAAACTATAGAAATAGAAGCCAAAGAAGCATGTGACATAATTGTAACACAAATGGAAGACCGTTTAAGTAATTCAAATAACTGCGTAATTTTGTAATTCTTGATCCCAAAATGTTCAACATTTACGAAAATAATTTTCCACTCCAAAACTTCAAAATACTAATTGAGAATTACAAAATGCTGAACGAAGAAAAACTTGATAGTTTTATATCAAAATCAAACAGTTAGCAAGATAGACAATATTTCAGCGCTTACGATTTTTGTTTCTGAAAATAATTAACGAGTTCATTTTCTGAGGTCAGGGCCGGATCCAGACTTCGAATTGTGAGGGGTCATGGAGTGAATTTTGTAGCTGGGGGGGGGGGGGTATTGTCAATCTTAAAAACATTTGTATTTGCTCATATTATATTCCTGCTTTAAATAATTTTTACAATCACATTAAATCGTCTTTCTTCGATAGAATACAAAAATTATTGAATTAGAAGTTGATGTTCTAAGTGCAAATGTCGGTAGTCACATACTTGACTAGGTCTTAAATAGAATACCTCTTCCATCTGCGGATCGAAATAATATCCCCACAAAATATTGGTTTTTGGCTATTTATTAGGATAATAAAACAAACAATAGTTCTTAATTATCTTAGAATTTTAAGTTCTTAGATAATATTTTCGATTTAATTTGTTTAAATAAATTGAGTTATCGTACATAATTACATCATTATTATGTATTAGAGCCAACATTTAAAAAAAGTCCATGCTTAGTGAGGGGGGGAGGTTATGACCACCATGACCCGCCCCCTGGATCCGCCCCTGTCTGAGGTACATAAACTCATGGAAATAATTTTAGTTACACCTGTGTCAATAGCTGAAGCAGAGAGATGTTTTTCAACGTTGAAGTGAATAAGAACTTTTAAAATAAATTCTATGACCCAAAATGAATTATCATGAATTTATTACGAATATGACAAATTTCAACAACATGGTAATAGATAGATATTTTCTTCAAAAGAAATAAGCGGGCGGAATATTTATATAAATAATTATATTTTACTTAAATATGTATAAATTTTTTTAGTATATTTATAAATTGTTTTATTTTTTTAAGATAAATTAATAAAAGAATTAATTTATTCAATTGCCCTCTTTTTATTAAGATAACAAACATGTTCTTTTCGCTTTTAGCTCCGGCTATTATAAAGGTGACGAGCCGCCACTGAGTATTTCTTATAAACTAGTGAAATACTGAATATAAGTATGAAATAAATAAATTTAAGGACCCCTAGAAAAACATCAAATTTATACTAAAAAATCAAATTTGTGAAATAATACTATACCAAGTTAATATTTCTAATTGGTGGGAGGATTTGTTTAGGGTGTTGCATTCTTTTTGTTTCAAATTCTTATCTCGAAAATAAGTAACCAAATATTTTTAATGACATTAAAAAATAATATCAAATTTATCACTCATCCTGCGGCTCTGTTGCTTTTCACTACTGACTAGTGAGTGACTAATTCTTTAGATATTTTGTCTCTGACTAATTCTGCGTTCAGCTTGCTACGTACACCTGCGATGCAACATTTTAACATGTTATGTAACTGTTCCACTGTTCCCCGAAATTAAGCTACTATTCAGTGGCGCACCCAGGATAGTATCTCGGAGGGGACAAATAATTATTTTCTTTCAAGGTCAAACACCTTTAAATTCAAAGTTTAAAATTTTTAAACATAAATAGTTGCACGTTTTACCTTCTTATGGACATACATTGTTTCTTCAACAGCTCTCCTAAAAATAACAACTCGGAAATCATACCGGTATTATATTTTAGTTATGAGAATTCGGCTTGCGGTTCTTGAGAATTTGAGGTCGATTTCCGCAACCGAATATCAACTCCCGTGGCTCCCCCACCACAAATAGTTTAACCGCACTTCACACGCAAACATATATCACTTACCGAGATCTGCTACGGCAGCATGTCACACCCAGTAATGGGTAAGAGGCGTATTAATATATTTATTTATAAAATCATGAATTAAATTACCTGATAATACCCTACGAAAACGTGAGTCTCACGAGCTTCCCGGTAAAAATATCCTATTTCGTGTAGGCCCACGACCCCCCCCCCCCCCTTGAGTGCGCCTATGCTACTGTTATTTTATTCATTTGTTTTTTTACAGCAATATATCCTGTATTAACAAATTTTGCCTTGAATATGGTATGTTCGCCACATTCTTCTGCAAATGTTGGGAACATTTTTTCCTAAGTTAACTTACCAAAAACCAATCTAAAAAACAAATTGTACTGCTAGTATTATTGGTCTCTTGCACACACAAAATTATATTAAGTAATTCAAAAAAACTAAATTGTTATAAATATGGGAGGTAAATTTGTCTTCAGTAAAAAATAGTTATTTATGCAACAAATGTGTAAAGGAATAGTTTATGTTCGACTGTGCTATAAATACATCATTTTTGATAGCGTCCGAAAATACCTACATAAAATAAATAAATAAATATATCATCAGGCCTTTTACCCATTACTGAGTGTGGCACTCTGCCGAAGCAGATCTCGGTAAATAATATATTTTTCGCGTGAAGTGCGGTTACCAGCCGTCAAATCACGGCCCCCAAAGATATTAGTGGAAGGGGAGCCACAGGGGTAGATTTAAATTGGTGAAAATTGTTTGTCGACTGTGGGGATCGAACCAGGGTTCTCAAGATCCACAGGTCGACTCGATACCACTGAGCCACCTACCTCTACATTATCGGACTATTACTTTTTATTTTATAGTGGTCAGTCATAGCAACATAGTCAATTCAAATATAAATGTCGTTCCGAGTGTGGAACATAAAATAATATTGTAAGCAACACTTACATAATACGGTCTTATGACCTCGCCCTTTTATTTGCCTCTCTTCGCTGCGTTCGCTCGGACCTAAACTATCCCACCCATAAAACCCTATATTATGTACTAGTTACATAATAGTTATTTACAGTATAATATTATTTCTATTTCTAATAAATTTTTACATTTAGGTTGTCTAAGTATGTCTAAGTATGATAATGACGCCGATTGAATTCATGTTGATAGTCAATTTTTTTGCAAAAGATTTTATAAACATGATGTGCTTTTTTTAAACATTTAATTAACGGACTACACCCTATTATTCCCGGGTAGGGCTGTGCGCTTACATCGATATATCGAATAACGATATTAAGTAGAAATAATATCGATATATCAGAGTAAACTATCTTTAATCACTAATATCAGTTATTTAAAAAAAATATATTAGTGTTCACAACCATAACCTGATTCTAATCGCATCTTGTGTTGCTACACTTCGACCCATATTCCGAAAATGGCCTTCGACTATGTCGGCAACAGATTCATCACTCGCCAAGAAATAAGTAGTCACGTATGCCGTCATAATTATAATAAAATATCAATTCACTTCAAAGCCATATCAAATTACTTACAAGTAAATTACTATTTTGGGACCAATTAATTAATGATTATTAATGAAAAAACAATGCTCATTCTCTATTATATTTCATAACAAAAAAAAACTTTTAAAATAAATTCAAAATAAATTTAAAAAAAACTTTAATAAAACAAAAATTCTGTTTCACAAGTTCTTCGAAATCACTAATCTTTCTTGCTTCTAGTTCTAATTTTTTCTAAAAAGTTCTAGCTTCATACCTAGTCTTTTAAACAGAACTTCAGTTAAATTTTTTATTAATATTGTGAGCCATATTTGCGTATGCAAAATTCATATATTGGTCTTTTTGCAATTTTTTTTTATATAATAGTATTTTGTCACTAATAGTGCATATTTTGGTATAAAATAACAAAGATATCTGAATGCGAGAATTTGAAATACGGATAGAAAACGGGCTAAAGCGGTATGATTTTTTGTGGCAGTATTTTGTTATGGTGCCGTTTATTTATTCTCGAATTAAAACGAAAATGACGCCCATTAAAAAGAATAGAATATATTAAGTGGATTAAAAATGTTTATCAATTCACATAGAAGAAACATGGATAAATATTTAATAATTATTAATATGTCAAACTAATAAACTGTTAGAACAAATACAATTAATATATTTTAAATATTATTTGGGATGTAGGATGAGAATTCAATCAAAACTGTAATATCCAAGGAAGCGGCAACCTTAAGCATTTGTTGTTTTTTTAAAAAAAAATTAACATAAAGTAATAATTTTTTTTTTCAATTATCTTTTTAATTTTATCGAACTCGAGACCACTAGGCGAACTTTTGTAAGGCATTTATAATAATAATAATAATAAACTATTAAATAGGTATGATTTATTATTACGGTTATAATAATTATAATAGTTAATAATATTTGTTGTTTTGTGTATAATTGTAAAAGATTTTTGAGTTGGCGCCCATTTATCCCTTTCACAATTAATTTTTATTCATGTTTTTATTACTAAACTTTACAAACCGCGACACGCGGAATGCGATGTTGCCAATACTGTTGCAATTTGTAATACAACTTTGTATATTCTGTGCACTATTGTTGCTGTGAAGGAAAATTCCATTGACGGATGTTATATTATACTGTTAAACTAGTTGACAAGATTTTTCACGCCATTATTTCAAATGTATTTGATAATTATTAAACATTAATTTACCCTGATGATCATCGTCATGACCGAAACGTCGGTTGATTAGAAATTAAATCATTGATATTTTTCTCATTACTATTAAAATTTATATTAAAGAAACTAATCTCTAAATTAATTATACCTAATGCATTTTAATACACTTAAACAAATATTTACGTCCCATATTTTTCCATAAATTTGTTAAATTCAAAGGTAATGTTAAAAGTTTTCTGTTAAATTTTGTTTTTTACAGTGCTGAAGAACATTTTTGTGCAATCCTAAATATGTCGATATGTAGCCTACTTTAATTATATTTTGTAAATGTAAACTAAATCTCCTATTTATGTTTATAATCTTCATACTGTAACTTGACTTGCTATAAACTAGTATTTCCAGTGGCGTCTCGCCATAAGAGGCTACCGGGGTCCGGCTGTAATTTCATCAATCAAATTTTATTATTGTACTACAAATTAAATTAGAAAATATTAATTAATATACGAACAATTATTTTTTTATAAAAGAATTTATTTGCAATGTTTTATTATTTAATTCCGTTTGCAATGTTCATTCACCAATCCTTTGGGGGGCTAGACGCTCGCTACGAGTAACGCTGTGAGTCGTGCGCGACCTTGAGCTAGCCAATCAGAGCATGAGTGATGACGACTTAAGCGGGGATTCCCCAACTTTGTCCTTTTAATTTAATTAGCGCTGTGAATTTGTACAGGTCCGGGCTTCTATTTTCAATTGAAATTTAAAAAGTAAGAATATTAATAAATATTATTTTTTTACAAATAGGTAATGAATTTTAGTTCTTATCAGACTTTAGACATTCAACTTCAAATTTAAATGCAGTTGACAACATACTAAATTTAGAATTTGAGAAAAGAACACAAGAAGAAAAACTATGTATACGAAAACAAAAATTTTATTTTTTGCTTAATGATCAACTGGAACAGTTTAATATAAAAAGTAAATTAATTGCTCAGGCTTATGATGGCGCTGCCGTTAGGAGTGGTGTGCCAGGCGGTGTGCAAGTTTTGATGAAATAACATTTTCCATTTGCACGATATTTACATGGCTACGCACATCAAATAAATTTGGTTTTTAAAGAAAATATGTTCTTCTATTAAGCATATGAAAATATTTTTTGCCAATATAAATGGAATTTTTTTCGGTGTCACCTAAAAGGTCAAATTTATTACGTGAAATGTGTAAAAGACGTATTCCGTCGGGATCATATACACTATGGAATTGAAGAGTGTTCTGAAAAAATGCAGAATGAAAATAATAGGGATGACAAAAGCATTAGCGAAGCTGCAGATTTTCAAAGATTACTTAATGATGAACAATTCTTATTTTATTTATCGTTCTTTTACAATATTTTTAAGCAAGTAGACATATTGTATAACACGGTTCTAGCAAGAAATACAATCAATTTTTCACGGGAATTTAACAATTTTAAAGAACCAATTACTAAAGTTAGGAAAATATTGAACAATATCACATCAACATCAACACAAATGGAAGACCGTTTATGTAATTTAAATACACTGCGTGCTTTTGTAATTCTTGGTCCCAAAATGTTCAACATTTACAAAAATAATTTTCCACTCCAAAACTTCAGAATACTAATTGAGAATTACAAAATGCAGAACGAAGAAAATCTTAAAAATTAATTGATAGTTTTATATCAAAATCAAACAATTAGCAACATAGACAATATTTCAGCGCTTATGGTTTTTGTTTCTGAAAATGATTTAACGACTTCATTTTCTGAGGTGCATAAACTTATGGAAATAATTTTAATTACACTTGTCGCAACAGCTGAAGCAGAGAGATGTTTCTCGACGTTGAAGCGAATAAAAAGTTTTAAAGAAATTCTATGACCCAAAATAGACTAAACTCATTGGCTGTCATCATGATATTATTACGAATATGACAAATTTCAACAACATAGTAATAGATAAATTTTCTCTTCAAAAGAAATAGGCGGGCGGAATATTTATATAAATAATTATATTTTTTTCAAAATATGTACATTTTTAAATTTTTTTTTGTTTATTTATAAATTGTTTTATTTTTTAAGATAAATTAATAAAATAATAAATTTATTCAATTGCCCTTTTTTTATTGAGATAACAAAAATATTTTTTTCACTTTTAGCCCCGGTTATTATAAAGGTCACGAGCCGCCACTGAGTATTTCTTATAAAGTAGTGAAATACTAAATATAAGTATGAAATAAATAAATTTAAGGACCCCTAGAAAAACATCAAATTTTATAAATAAAGAAACAAATTTGTTAAATAATACTATACCAAGTTAATATTTCTTATTGGTGGGAGGATTTGTTTAGGGTGTTGCATTCTTTTTGTTTCAAATTCTTATCTCAAAAATAAGTTAACAAATATTTTTCATGACATTAAAAAATAATATCAAATTTTTCACTCATCCTACGGCTCTGTTGCTTTTCACTACTGACTATATATTATAGTGACTAATATTTTAAATATTTTGTCTCTGACTAATTCCGCGTTCTGTTTACTACGTGCACCTACGATGCCACGTTTTAACATGTTATGTACTAGACTACAGTGTTGCCAGATCTACTTAATTGTTCCACTGTTCTCGGAAATTAAGCTACTGTACAGTGGCGCACCCAGGATTGTATACTATTTTCATTTTAAACTAAAGGGATTGGCATAAAACGATTAAATGCACCACAATTACGTTTACAAAGGAACTCAAAATATGATCCTCATAACTGGTTACACAAGGTTCACACAGGGGTTGTACAGCCCCATTAGCCGGTACGGTCAATCATAGGAAAAAACAAGAATAATTTTAGGCTGAATACGACCCTTGAAAATATATCTATTTTGACCATCGATAAGCGATATGGGGTAGCCGCACTAATGGATTTCATTGTAGTTATATGGGACAGTGACGTTTAATCGTTTTATGCCGATCCCTTGAGTTTAAAATGAAAATAGTATATATTGGAGGGGGCTAATAATTATTTTCTTTCAAGGTCAAAAACCTTTACATTCAAAGTTTAAAATTTTTAAACATAAAAAGTTGCACGTTTTACCTTTTTATGGACACACATTGTTCCTTCAACAGCTCTCCTAAAACGAACAACTCTGAAATCATACCGGTATTATATTTTAGTTAGGAGTTTAATGAAGACAATAAAATATACCAAAGCACAGAAATCGGCTTGCGGTTCTTGAGGACCCAAGTTCGATTCCCACAACCGACAACCTGGCTTTATATCAACTCTTGTGGCTGCCCCACCACTAAAAAATTAACCGCACGTCACGCGTAAAAATATATCACTTACCGAGATCTGCTACGGCCGAGTGCCACACCCAGTAATGGGTTAAAGGCTTAAAGGCGTGATGATATATTTGTTTATTTATATTTATTTATAAAATTATGAATTAAATTACCTGAAAATACCAAACAAAAACAAATTGATGGTCCAGTGGGTATAAAGTCGGCTTGCGATTCTTGAGGACCCGAGTTCGATTCCCGCAACCGACAAACTGGCTTTCACCAATTTAATATCAAATCCTGTGGCTCGCCCTCCACTAACAACTTTGGGGCCATAATTGGACGGCTGGTAACCGCACTTCACTCGTAAAAATATATTACTTACCGAAATCTGCTACGGCTTGCGATTTTTGAGGATCCGAGTTCGATTCCCGCAACCGACAAATTGGCTTTCACCAATTAAATATCAATTCCTATGGCTCCCCCGCTACTAACAACTTTGGGGTCATAATTTGACGGCTGGTAACCGCACTTCACGCGTCAAAATATATGACTTACCGAGATCAGATACGGCCGAGTGCCACGCCTAGTACTGGGTTACAGGCGTGATGATATATTTATTTATAAAATTATGAATTACAAAAACGTGAGTTACAAACTGATGGTCCAGTGGGTATAAAATCGGCTTGTGATTCTTGAGGACCCGAGTTCGATTCCCGCAACCGACAAACTGGCTTCCACCAATTTAATATCAATTCCTGTGGCTCCCCCTCCACTAACAACTTTGGGGTCATAATTTGACGGCTGGTAACCACACTTCACGCGTCAAAATATATGACTTACCGAGATCTGCTACGGCTTGCGATTCTTGAGGACCCGAGTTCGATTCCCGCAACCGACAAATTGGCTTTCACCAATTAAATATCAATTCCTGTGGCTCCCCCTCCACTAACAACTTTGGGGTCATAATTTGACGGCTGGTAACCACACTTCACGCGTCCAAATATATGACTTACCGAGATCTGCTACGGCTTGCGATTCTTGAGGACCCGAGTTCGATTCCCGCAACCGACAAATTGGCTTTCACCAATTAAATATCAATTCCTGTGGCTCCCCCTCCACTAACAACTTTGGGGTCATAATTTGACGGCTGGTAACCACACTTCACGCGTCAAAATATATGACTTACCGATATCTACTACGGCTTGCGATTCTTGAGGACCCGAGTTTGATTCCCGCAACCGACAAACTGGCTTTCACCAATTTAATATCAATTCCTGTGGCTCCCTCTCCACTAATATCTTTGAGGGCCGTGATTTGACGGCTGGTAACCGCACTTCACGCGAAAAATATATGACTTACCAAGATCTGCTACGGGAGAATGCCACACCCAGTAATGGGTAAAAGGCGTGATAATATATTTATTTATTTATATAAATTACCTGAAAATACCCAACGAAAAAGTGAGTCTCACGGGCTACCCGACCACATATAAAAAAACCCTATTTTGTGTAATTATCCGCATACTGGCAACCCTGAAGGTTTGTGACCTTGTGTCGGGAGCCGGGCATCGCTATGCCCTCTACATTTACCAAGTCACATTACACCTATTAGACTAATATTCCCGTAATTCGTAATTGTATTTTTAAAGAAATAATCCAGTAAATTTATTCATTAACACATCTCATATATCTACATAATTGTCATTAACATTAAAATAGTATTTCAAAAATTAGAACTGAGATACTGTGGTTAGTTTCCGTGCTAAATTATACAAATTCTATATTACCTGCAGAGCAGTACCTCAAATAGTAGTCTTAATATGATATCTCAGGGACTTCGAAGAGACGGCAGGACATATAAATATATATATATATATATATATATATATATATATATATATATATATATATATATATACATATATAAATACATATATATACATATATATATATATATATATATATATATATATATATATATATATATATATATATACATATATATATATATATATATATATATATATATATATATATATATATATATATATATATATATATATATGATGAACACACCGAGGTGTCCAGAGTGTCACTCTTGAGAGTTAAGCCCTGTGTCGGCAACCCTCGTAACACTTCAAGCAGTACCGGCCGCAGAATTCAATTTTTGCAGGAAAAGCATTTCGCGGAAGTTCTCGTGTTTTCGTGCCTAGTCTCGGTACAACAATTAGTTCAACACTGTGATATGCACTCGCATACAAGTGCGATTGCGGGTGGTTTTGGTCGGTTCATTCATTATATTGAAGGAAACGCGTGTGTAAATGCTCACCAGTACCGTAAAATCGACTTAACCGGCATATATATATATGTATATAAAACGTCAAGCATTTATTTATTTTTTTGTTCAATTCCATGGCTATCAATATTATTATTATTATTCTTATACTGCACAGAAAGTTAGCCAAATTAAAGTATTGTTTAACGTCTTTTAAACTTTTAAAAATATATATCCTGATTCTTTTATAATCTAAATTAATTTACAAAACCTGTATAATTTATCCAGATATTTAAATAATTGTATAAAAACTTCCTTTCGTAACGTCAAAAGTGACAGCTTCGAACATTATTCTTTTTAAAAGCGCTAAATTAACATTGTTCGATCTTAATTAATTTTACTGGGACTATAATTGTTAAAAATGTAAAACAGTACAAAACTCGTTCCATATACTAAAACAATTGCCGTTCAAAAAGATTTAATTTCTGCACGATGTTGCAAAAGACTCTTCATTTGATACCAAATGTAATAGTGGTCAATGTATGTGGCTGTAGAAAAGGCACTTTGGCAATGACAATAAGAGAGCACAGCGGCTTTAATTCGCGCGGAGCCTAAATAATATTAAAGGGAACACTCCCAATAATAGTTCTAACGTTTTGAAAGGACAATATCGAAAAATGACAGACGAAGGGGTATCGAATATTAACAACAAGGGAAATTTACTTTAACTTCAATCAACCTTAACAGCAGTAGATGAGGACAGGCTGCTCAGGAGTCATCGGCGGCTGGTGGGTCTCGAAGTCATCTGAGGGTCAACGAATAACAAACACACACATAACACTAAGGTAGTTTGGATAGGTACACTTTCTCCAAGAATCACAACCAGTCTTCTATTGAGTTTAACACTATTTATTATAAAAATATGATAAATGGTTTACACATCACAAAACAAACTAATACAGAATTTTAGCACTTGCTCGTAAATAAACTATAGTAATATAATTTAATTGCTACTGAACTTATAACATGAGTACAACAAACTATAAACCAAAATAGTTTGAGACGATGAGTTGAACTTAAACAGTAAAGCATTTGTAGCTTTGGTGAGTGATTATAAATTACCGAACAGGTTCATCTAAAGCATTCCTAGCTTTTACGAGTGATTAACAACTACCGAACAGGTTCATCCAAAGACCTGGCGTCAACTGCCTAAGCTCGGAGCAACCAGAAGGGTGCTGAGTAACTTAAGGGGAGATGTATTAGGTGTAAATTCCCGACTTTATAAATGACTACGCGTCAGTTCCTTCTAGAAGGAATATAATTTGCATTGTCTTGTCTTGTCGGCAGAACAAAGACTTACCGCAGACGCTGAATAAGCAAAAGTTAATCTATATTGTTTATAGCTGAGGAAATTATCATTTAAAATAACAATTCATTCTAAGTAATTGAAGCTAGAAATAAGTTCATTCTAAATCAACAATAATAATTAACTTATTATTAAATTTATAAGATAATGATTCACTTTGAATTAAAACCAATTTATTTTGAACTTCCATTATCTTTATTAGTGAAAAAATATTTTTTCACTAATAAAGATAATGAAAGTTCAAAATAAATTGGTTTTAGTTCAATAATAATTAAGTTTACAACTTATCAGATAAAAACAATTATGAATGTGTATGATGAAACGCATTAGCCGCGATACTGCTTTGTTACATTACTCCCTCATATAGGCAGAAGTCTTATCTTCAAATAGATAAACTTTATTTTATCAACAATAATCCAAAAATTAACCAAAAAGAAAATCAAAGTCTCAAACATAATTCAATAATCTTAAAAACTAAACACAAAGATTATTGTAATTAAAACTTAAAATTAAACATAATGAACATTTTCAATGTATAAACTAAAACAAACACTTAAGTCGTACAGGGTTAAGATGTTTGCGTTGCCTTCGTAGAGAACGTCGATCCCAGTGGGTTCGCATTTGGGCTGCTCGGTGCCGGTCCAGGAGACTTCTCCCTTTGTATCATCGAGGAAAATACCCATGGGTGTATGCACAAGTCGTACTAGTTTGTTTTCTTCCACATTTGCGATTGCAATGTAGTAGTGCAGTTTGACGGAGACCGCGGCACTCACAACGACATTTTCATAGTTTATACCGCCTTGAGAGTATTTGATGCCTTGACAATGTTCTTCTTTGTCTAAATAACATTCAATGGTGGTTGATAGTTCGGTAGTGCTATTTAAGTTTAGACTCGCGACAATGCCTATCCCAAGGCCGGTTAAGTCGATTTTACGGTACTGGTGAGCATTTACACACGCGTTTCCTTCAATATAATGAATGAACCGACCAAAACCACCCGCAATCGCACTTGTATGCGAGTGCATATCACAGTGTTGAACTAATTGTTGTACCGAGACTAGGCACGAAAACACGAGAACTTCCGCGAATTGCTTTTCCTGCAAAAATTGAATTCTGCGGCCGGTACTGCTTGAAGTGTTACGAGGGTTGACGACATAGGGCTTAACTCTTAAGAGTGACACTCTGGACACCTCGGTGTGTTCATCTTGACAATCATAACCTATGATTTCGGTGTGGGCGGTCGTCAGCAACGCGCTCGAACACAAGAGCGCTAACATGTTGGCTACACTCGATCTTGACGAATCCAGGTGTACTCGGTCACTGGACCGTGGCTTCGCGTTTGATAACGTGGTGACGCCTGTGGTAGCGTCGCTGGTATCTCTGGTGCTAGAGATGGAGCTGGCGACAGAGAGGCAGATGAGTGCGTCTCTGGACTCGCACTCTTGTTGATTACCGATTGAGTAGAAAGTACATCATAGATAGGGTCGGGTCAGATGGTAAGATTACAGGAATATTTGATAGTTCATCTTTTAAAATTATTGGCGAATTAAATTGCAAATTATCATCCTCAACAAGATTTTCATTGGTAATTCGTTCACGAAATGTTTAGCTATTGTAGCGGCTGGTTAATCTTGCATCGGAAATACTTCAACATAACAAGTGAAAGAATCTTGTACAGTTAGTATGTAACAATTTCCATCATAAGTGAGAATTAAAGGTCCTAATCTATATTGTTTATAGCTGAGGAAATTCTCAATTAAAATAACAATTAATTCTGAATAATTGAAGCTAGAAATAAGTTCATTCTAAATCAACTATAATAATTTAGTCTACAACTTATCAGCTAAAACAATTATGAATGATGAAACGCATGAGCCGTGATACCGCTTAGTTACACAAACACGATAAGTTTTGATACACATTCATTACAACAATTAACTATTGACTTGAATTTTCAATTCAAGCGAGGTCTTCAAAAGAATATTTATTTTATTCCAAATAAAAATTGAATCATTGTCACTGAAACAACTGACGACGAACGAAAATATATAATTCGATTTTCCTGTCTTATTATATTTTCACTTTTACCGGGGTGGAACATCATACCTGTGTACATAGGCGATTAACATGAAAAAACAGTTTTTCCGTGCGCATTGCTCCCCAAATTATTTTAGCCAAAAATGCTTCAAATAAATGTTGTAGAGCATAAAATTCTGCATCTAAATCAATAACCAGAATTACATTTACATGCGTTGTAACGACAGAAATTAAATAAAAAAATATTAAAAATTACGTTGAAAATATCAAATAGCCATGGAAGTGAAACAAAAATAGATAGATGCTTGACGTTTGACAGATCTCCTGATTTAACACCTAGCGATTTTTTTATGGGGTCATCTTAAATGTAAAATTTATAAGCAACGCCACCCAAATATTAATTCTTTGAGAGAAGCTATCGTGGATATGTGCGCCTTAATCACAAATAGGCAGCTCGCTAATGTACGACATTCCTTCTACAATACACTTAGTTATTGCTTGGCTGAAAATGGAGGTTTATTTGAATATTTATTGTAATAATGAATTGTAGTGATTATTTTATTGAGAGAATTATTGTTTGATATTTGAATTATAATAGATAGGTTATAATTTTTACATGACCAACCTTATAAGAAATAAACGTTTCATTGAAATGTACAATTGTTTATTTATTATTGAATTGTAATCATAGGTATGGAGTTTTTTGTATGAATTTTATTGAATAATTAATTTCTCGGGGGTAAAATATCAAATAGACAGAAAAACGTCAAGCATTTATCTATTTTTGTTTCACTTCCATGGCTATTTGATATTTTCAATGTAATTTTTAATATTTTTTTATTTAATTTCTGTCGTTACAACGCATGTAAATGTAATTCTGTTTATTGATTTAGATGCAGAATTTTATGCTCTACAACATTTATTTGAAGCATTTTTGGCTAAAATAATTTGGGGAGCAATGCGCACGGAAAAACTGTTTTTTCATGTTAATCGCCTATGTACACAGGTATGATGTTCCACCCGGTATATTTTATCAATTTTCTCAATTTAACGTTTTCTTTGAAAACTTGTAAAAATACGAAAATCTTTTAAAATTTTAAACATATATCTCCAATCTTCTGATACCTTAATTAATTTACAAAATTTTGCACTTACATCGCGGTACCTGAAAATAAAGTACTGTGTTAGAATACAACATTTGCTAAAACAGACATCTTGACATCTGTCTTCAATTGCATTTCAAGCACGATAATTTTCTATTGACTTAAACAAAACAATTGACAAATAGGATGTCACGTTTTTATTTGTGGATTTTGACTTAGGAGAAAATAAAAACTTAAGAATCAGTGGTTTATATTTCGACTCTGCTTAGATTAATCTTCAGCTACAAGATGTTAATATGATGATAATACATAAATTAAGTATACAATATTTAAGGCAAATTACATAGTTGTTGATGCTGTGGAGGGTAAATGATGAGTAAATGACTAACAAAAATATGATGAGTGGTAAAATAGAATGTAACACTTATCTGAAAAACTTAAAATAATATTAAAAACTAGCAAAACTATAATTGCAGAAAACTTTACGCATATGATCGACACAATTTTATCAAGCAAATGACACAATTTCCACCGAACAAAAATCAAACCTTATTTATTCATTAAGTCTGACGTCAGAACAATACGATATTTCTTTAACCATCTCTCTCACACATCTAGTCTACTCAGAACTCTTTCTTCTATTCTGTCTTCGTATATCTGTCAGTTTATTTCGAGGTTATTGTTATGTTTACGTCGTATATCAGTATTAATCAAAACTTTGACTAAGATAATCTTATAATTTACTGATTTTTCTAAATGAAAAAGCAGATTATATATGTATATATGTATATATATATATATATATATATATATATATATATATATATATATATATATATATATATATATATATATATAAAGGTTGGCTACCTTTAGATACTTGTATTAGGTTTATAACCAACATATAAACTCCGTTGTTATAAGTAGGTTATGTTACTTGTTTCTGTTTAATTAATTTGTTTTAATTATGTTTGACATTTCATACTTCACTTACTTGTTGAAAGGACGTGTAATTTAATTCTTTTATTCAGGTACCTAATTTATATCTATATATGTTCAATATTTCCAATATTGTGTTTATTTCTTTTATTCAGAATAAAATCACGTTGAAAACGATCATAGAAATTAAATTACAAGATCTCAATTAGTAAGAAGATGGAACAACTTTATGTTAAAATAGTGAAGAAAGTTGAGAAGGAATTCGTGATCCAGTGTATTTCCACTAATAAAAACATTTGGTATTTAATGCCAGAAGAATCTAAGGATTTGAAATTTCATACTATTTTATCAAATAAAAAACCTATACACAATGCAACAGTTGCTATTAAAAACATAAATGGTTATAGAACAGTAGCTATAAAGATAGACAAAGATATTCAGAAGGAATATTTCGATGAAGACGGAAATATTTGTTTCAAAGAAATGCCATTAGAAGAATGTGACCCTATGTCTATGCCTCTACAATTAGAGATAGAAGATCGAATTAGACGATTAGAGCACCAGTTAAGAGAGTGCTCAACTCAAGAGATGAAACTACATCGTATCGAGAAGGAATTTGTTTTAGAAAAATTCGAAAAGAAACAACATGATAGTGCAGAATGGTTACATAGATTTGAAAACGAATGTAATCGATTCCAGATAAATTCTGATAGTGTAAAAATTCAGGCTTTACGATTTTTTGTCATCGGCCCGGCAAGGAATTGGTATGAAACTAATTTGAAGAAGATTGGTCTAACCACTTCATGGGAAATTTGGAAGAATTCTTTTCTTAATGTTTTTGTTGATAAAGGTTGGTCTATTGTTAGGAAAGCTTTCAATTACAAATATTTGGGCGGATCCTTAATCGAATACGCACTAGTAAAAGAGAAACTATGTTTAGAACTAGAACCTAAGAGTAGTGCAGTATCCCGTATCAACCAGATAATCTTTGGTTTACCAATTGAAGCTCAAGAAGAACTTGATAGAGAAGAGATAACAACGATCGATAAATTATATACAGAACTCCAAAAATTAGAAGATTCTTTTACCAGAAAGAAGAAAGAAAAACTACCAACTACAAGGTTAAATAAAGAGTCCGTTCCTAACATTAATAAGAAAAATGAATCACAACGAAAACCATGTTCAAATTGTGCGTCCCTTGGTTTCCCAAATCGTTACCATCAAGTATCAGAATGTCGTAATAAGCATTCGGCTACGGAAAAATTAAAATCAAATATGATTGAATATTCTGACTTAGAAATATTAAATATTGATCTAGATAGCAAGAATTTAAACTAAAAACCCCGGCGAAAATAGATCCGTTGATAAAAATAAACGTAATTATTAACGACAAATTAAATATAAAAGCTCTATATGATTGTGGGTCGAATGTAACATTAATTAACCAACGAATTGCTGATTTGCTGAAGTTGAGATTAATAGAACAAAAAGGCATACTAAACACAATTAGCGGATCTAATTTCACTTCAACCCGGGCTATAATTAAACTACGCATTGGAAAAATTACAGATTACATAACAACTTACGTTATAAAGAATGATAATTTCTCCTACGATCTATTACTTGGTATTGATACTATTAAGAAATTTAAGTTGATTCAAAATGAAAATTTAAAAATTCTACAACGCAATAAAAACAAGAAAATAAATCTACAGGAAGACCGATCTAATTATGATCAGATACGAACTTTAAAAAACATTAAAGATTCAGATAAATATATTGAAGTTAATTTCAATGAAAATATTAAAATTAACGAATTTAAAGCTACTATACAACATATTGAAAATAATAAAGAAAAGCGAGCTGTTTTACAACTTATTGAAAAATATAAGCACATATTTGCCAAAGATAAATTTGATATCGGAAAAGTGCGATCAAAAGAAGCAGAAATAAAATTACTTAGAGATGAATATGTCACCTCTCGCCCATATAAATGTACAATTACAGATGATGAAGAAATTAGAAATCAGATCAAAACACTATTACAAGCTGGAATTATTGAAGAATCTGATTCTCCATTTTCTTCCCCTGTAACCCTTGCATACAAGAAAGACGAAGGGAAGAAATCCCGTTTATGTATCGATTTCAGAAAATTAAACAGATTGGTAGTTCCAGAATGTTTCCCTTTCCCAACAATTCAAGATGTGATCGATAAAGTAGTAAATTGCAAATATTTTACAGTTTTAGACATTAATTCTGCGTTCTGGTGTATCACATTGAAATTACAAGATCGAGAAAAAACATCGTTTGTCACAAAATATGGAAAATTCATGTTTATGGTTCTTCCATTTGGCCTAAAGAATGCTCCGGCAACATTCCAAAGAATATTATCAAATATCATCCGAAGAAATAATTTAGATGACTTTTGTGTAAACTACATAGATGATATTTTAATTTTCTCACGATCCTGGGAAGAACATCTTCAACATATTGAGAAATTTTTAAAAGTCACAATCGCTGAGGGATTCAAATTAAAACTAGAAAAATGTTTGTTTGCAGCAAAATCCGTCAAGTATCTGGGACATACAATTTCAAAAAACAAAGTTTCACCAGCCCAAGAGAATTTAATCTCTATTAAAAATCTTCAAAGACCTTGTGATAAAACTGGTGTACGTAGTATTCTGGGTTCAATAAACTTTTATTTGAAGTATATAGAAAATAGCACTCAGAAACTTGAACCTCTACATCGATTATTGAGGAAAGATGTAAAATTTGAATGGACTAGTGATTGTGAAAAAACTTTCAATATGATCAAAGATCATTTATGTTCCAAACCAATCCTAGCCATATATGATATTAAGAAACCAGTTTTTATAGAAACAGATGCCAGTTACAAAGGAATAGGCGCATCACTTAAACAATCACAAGAAGATGGAATACTACACCCTGTCGCATATTACTCACGAAAGTTATCAAATAGTGAAAAACGCTTCGATATTATACACTTAGAATGCAAAGCAATCAAAGACGCAATTAAATTTTGGCAGTACTACTTAATTGGACGTAATTTTACGGTATGCAGTGATCACAAACCGTTAGAGAATCTAAAAACAAAAGACAGAAGTGACGAAATTCTTGGAGACTTAATTCTATATTTATCTCAGTTTCATTTCAACATCATATATAAAAAAGGAAAAGACAATATTCTCGCCGACCTCCTATCTAGAAATCCAGTACTTGAATATTTCGAAAATGAAGATGTGATCCAGATTGTAAATTTGATAGATTTACATACTATATTAAAAGACCAATCTGAACATCTCTCTGACATGAAAGCAGATAAACAGATAGAATATAAACAAGGAATAATATTAAAGAAAATAAAAGGAAAATTAAAAATATTTATTTCACCAACACTAGGAAACGAAATAATTAAACTTGTACACCAAGATTATGGGCACATCGGTCCAGCACAGATGATTGCTACAATCAGGCCACATTATTACTTCAAGGGTCTCGACAAAGCTGTACATACCTACTACAAAAATTGTAAAATTTGTATCGCGAATAAAACTCGTCGTAGTCGTGTCATAGGCCTGCTATCACAATTGGGTCCTGCAACAAAACCGTTTGAAATAATGTCACTCGATAGTGTCGGAGGTTTTGGAGGAAACAGATCCCCCAAACGATATATGCATATCTTAGTAGACCATTTCACAAGATATGCGTGGATCTCAACTACAAAAGGTCAGAACGCCCAAGATTTTATTAATTTAGTGAATCAAGTTGTAAAACTTAATAATATTACGATCCTATTAGCTGACCAATATACAGGTATAAATTCAACTCAATTTAAAAACTATTTAAAGAAAATTGGAATACAGATCGTTTTTACATGCATTGATCATCCTGAATCAAATGGACTTAACGAGCGTTTAAATCAAACATTAGTGAATCGGCTAAGATGCAAAATAAATAATGAAAATTATAGAGCTTGGTCAATCCTCGCACAAGAATGTGTGAACGAATATAATGATACCATACATAATTCCACACATTTTGCACCATCATACTTATTATTTGGAAAGAAATCTACGATATCACCTCTTCAGATAGACGATAATTCATCTCTGGAAGAAAACCGCAAAATAGCTTTCGAAAATTCTATGAACAGTTTCCAAATAAATAAGAATCGTATAGATAAGAATCGACAACAGTACACATTCAAAGTTGATGAATTAGTCTATATCGAAAATGGAAATAAATTAAATCGTAAAAAGTTAGATCAAGTTAGAATTGGACCATATCCAATTGTCAGACAGATTTCTCCATCGTTTTATGAAGTTGCTAGCGGAAAGAAGAAGAAAATATCCAACTATTTCCATTCTAGTAAATTGCTTCCTTTTTGCCCGCATAAAGCGTCTCCAGAAGGGGAGGTGTAAAGGTTGGCTACCTTTAGATACTTGTATTAGGTTTATAACCAACATATAAACTCCGTTGTTATAAGTAGGTTATGTTACTTGTTTCTGTTTAATTAATTTGTTTTAATTATGTTTGACATTTCATACTTCACTTACTTGTTGAAAGGACGTGTAATTTAATTCTTTTATTCAGGTACCTAATTTATATCTATATATGTTCAATATTTCCAATATTGTATTTATTTCTTTTATTCAGAATAAAATCACGTTGAAAACGATCTTAGATATATATATATATATATATATATATATATATATATATATATATATATATATATATATATATATATATATATATATATATACATATATATCTATGTAACCATTCTGCACTATCATGTTGTTTCTTTTCGAATTTTTCTAAAACAAATTCCTTCTCGATACGATGTAGTTTCATCTCTTGAGTTGAGCACTCTCTTAACTGGTGCTCTAATCGTCTAATTCGATCTTCTATCTCTAATTGTAGAGGCATAGACATAGGGTCACATTCTTCTAATGGCATTTCTTTGAAACAAATATTTCCGTCTTCATCGAAATATTCCTTCTGAATATCTTTGTCTATCTTTATAGCTACTGTTCTATAACCATTTATGTTTTTAATAGCAACTGTTGCATTGTGTATAGGTTTTTTATTTGATAAAATAGTATGAAATTTCAAATCCTTAGATTCTTCTGGCATTAAATACCAAATGTTTTTATTAGTGGAAATACACTGGATCACGAATTCCTTCTCAACTTTCTTCACTATTTTAACATAAAGTTGTTCCATCTTCTTACTAATTGAGATCTTGTAATTTAATTTCTAAGATCGTTTTCAACGTGATTTTATTCTGAATAAAAGAAATAAACACAATATTGGAAATATTGAACATATATAGATATAAATTAGGTACCTGAATAAAAGAATTGAATTACACGTCCTCTCAACAAGTAAGTGAAGTATGAAATGTCAAACATAATTAAAACAAATTAATTAAACAGAAACAAGTAACATAACCTACTTATAACAACGGAGTTTATATGTTGGTTATAAACCTAATACAAGTATCTAAAGGTAGCCAACCTTTATATATATATATATATATATATATATATATATATATATATATATATATATATATATATATATACATATATACATATATAATCTGCTTTTTCATTTAGAAAAATCAGTAAATTATAAGATTATCTTAGTCAAAGTTTTGATTAATACTGATATACGACGTAAACATAACAATAACCTCGAAATAAACTGACAGATATACGAAGACAGAATAGAAGAAAGAGTTCTGAGTAGACTAGATGTGTGAGAGAGATGGTTAAAGAAATATCGTATTGTTCTGACGTCAGACTTAATGAATAAATAAGGTTTGATTTTTGTTCGTTGGAAATTGTGTCATTTGCTTGATAAAATTGTGTCGATCATATGCGTAAAGTTTTCTGCAATTATAGTTTTGCTAGTTTTTAATATTATTTTAAGTTTTTCAGATAAGTGTTACATTCTATTTTACCACTCATCATATTTTTGTTAGTCATTTACTCATCATTTACCCTCCACAGCATCAACAACTATGTAATTTGCCTTAAATATTGTATACTTAATTTATGTATTATCATCATATTAACATCTTGTAGCTGAAGATTAATCTAAGCAGAGTCGAAATATAAACCACTGATTCTTAAGTTTTTATTCTCTCCTAAGTCAAAATCCACAAATAAAAACGTGACATCCTATTTGTCAATTGTTTTGTTTAAGTCAATAGAAAATTATCGTGCTTGAAATGCAATTGAAGACAGATGTCAAGATGTCTGTTTTAGCAAATGTTGTATTCTAACACAGCTGAGTAAATATCAATTAAGACTTTCTAGAACTGTACATTATTTTAAATTTAGATAAGGTTTCATAAGTTAAAAAAAACAGTGCAGGACTCCTACGAAAAACTATCTATCTATATATATATATATATATACAATCCGAATTTTTATTATGAACATTGCTACAGTCAAATTTTGGTCGATTTTATTATATAGTATTTCCGAGGAGAAATTTGACTTGCTTGTGAAATAATCAGCTTAGTGGTTAAATACACTTGGCCCCCTATGGTATGTACGTTATTTTTTGCATCTTTCTTCCATACCATGGTGCAATAGTCTAAAAGGAAATATTATTTGTAACTTTTTATAATACATACTTCATATAGTGTGTTGTTTAAAATCACCATGGTGGGTTTTCTAACTATTTCCCTCATCATGATTTGAACTAATCCAAATGTTAAATTTTTCACGGAAATTAAGTATTACAACGATTATCTTTTTATTTAAACAGTATTACAGTTATGATACGAGGCTAATTCGACGTATTGCCGCAGGTAAATCATCCTTCGCCCTACGATTACGGTAGTATTTAGATGGCAATACGTCTAATCAGTCGACAGTATTTTGCCTCCCTCTCTTTTGGTACAATAACTTCGGCCACTTGAGATACAATTTTTTGGAACATGGCCTCTGATTTAATGTAGTTTAACCCTCCTGTCTTACAGTATGGATATTCATAATCAATTTAAATTCTGCATTTTATAAACAATTTGCAGAAAAAGTAACTGTACTATTTTATAAATTACCATGTTACAAGAAAATATATCTTGTCGCCATTCTACCAATTGCACCGTGGGATCTGAGGGCTTTAGTTACGGCACAGATATCATTATTCACTAATTCCTTGTTTATTCGTATTGTAGGTGGAGGTATGTTTGTCTCTTGCGTAGTAGCTGGTTCCATCGTAATAAGCCGCCCTTTTTATTTTCAACCTTATCATTTTCTCCGGGACACAATTTTTACTTTAGGTGCTATAGTCTGGATCGAAAAGACCACTCTAGATGAAACAGTAACTCTTTGGGAAGCTTGTTGTAAGTGGGATTTGATAAAGTCATCCTTAAATTATTTTTAATTCCGTTCTTTAATTGTTTTACAGCCTATATAAGCATTTATGTTATCTACTTAACTATTGTTATTGGTGGGTATTTAATTCAAGAGAGTATGATGATTATTCAATTGTTAGCATTAATTATTACTAATTTAACTATATTTTGTTTTACCGTTTTAGAATTAAGTAAATACGTTCATATTGACAAGAAAGATGATGTAGATTGGAGTAATTTAATGCATATTTTTAAAATTTAATTTTATATTGCATTTTAAATTTTCAGCTGAATTACGAAGAAGAAGTGTTGTAGACTCAGACACAGACGAAGATGAATATGAAGGTATATATATATATATATATATGTATATATATATATATATATATATATATATATAATAAATATATATATAATATAATATATATATATATATATATATATATATATATAATAAATATATATATAATATAATATATATATATATATATATATATATATATATATATATATATATAATAAATATATATATAATATAATATATATATATATATATATATATATATATATATATATATATATATATAAAATTACAATTAATGTCGAGTTTTTTGATCTTCGGAAAAAGTTTCCAATAATTGTCAGCAGATAAATAAAACCATTTCATATGCGATATTTGTTCAATTATTCTACCGACAGTTATCGAAAACTTTATCCGAAGTTTGAAAAATTGTCCCTTTATGTAATTTGTATAATTATTTACTAATCATCAATCATTTTAGTTCCAGAAACTGACAATACAACAAACGAAAGCGATGAACCAGGTTAGATTTAATAGGTTTGTTCGTTTCATCCCATTGGAAATTAAAATTTACTGTCTACAGTAGTTTTTCATTGACTGGCTCAAATTAAATACTATGCACCTATAAACATAGTGTTCTGCGTTAAAAAATGTATTTCATATTTAAGTAACTAGTACTGCAGACATACTGTTCTGTTGGATTTTGCATTTATAAGTAATATGTCATTTTAAACAACTTTTTATTTTCGTAATTTTATTCTAAAATTAACAGGAAATTATCACACATATTTAAATCTCATGTGAAACTGCTATCTTCCGCGTTTCGTTGCGCACATTGTGTATACAGATTAATTAATAAAATAACTCGTACAACAGAAAAAGGTTTGCTGCTCTAAAAACCCATAAATCAATCATGTAATTATATTTATAAAGTACAAATTGTTCAATAATAGAATTAGTTTGAATTGCTAATAAGAGTTAACTATCCAAATAATAAGAAGCAGACAATATTTTATATGAAAATTCTTAAATTAATTTTTGAAATGCGAAATACATACAATAAATTTTATATTTATAAATAATAAATTTAATAAATTTAATTGCAACTCGGGTGGAGTTAACAACCCTTCGTCACTTTCGGTTATATATTGTAAATTAAAGTAGCAAATAGCAATAGACAACATTCTAAAAAATCAGAATGATATATTTATGAAATTATAAAGGTCAATATAAAAATGCAGATTCACTGGCTTTGCAAGAAACTCTAGCTGCGGCAGTAAGGTAATATATTTTGGTCGAATTAAATAAATAACTAGTGTTTTAAAAATTTCAATGGCGACATTACTAAGAAGATGAGAACATTGTATTCAATTATGTAAATATTTTATCTTTCCTGAAACATTATTTGTTGCTTATAACTAGTATGTAAACAAACCATAACGAATTAGACATTCATGTTTAATGATTCATAATACCGGCTTATCATTAACTTTTTACCTAATTATAAGGATTCATTTTTCATGTTTATACGTATCGAGTTCAAAAATAACTATTTGTTGCTGATTTTCATTAATTAGGGACATGTAGAGAAAAGTGCTATAAAGAAATTAAGAAAAATCTGAGCTTCTGAACGGTTAGATTTATATTATGGATATTTATTTATAAATACAGACATAATTTTTTAATTAATAAAAATTAATAATATAGTTTAAATACGTATCAAAACCAACAAAATATGAACATTCTTTCTTACATTACGTATAGTAAAATAAAATTAGGTTTAATATATTTAGTACTCATATTATTGGAATTTTGAAAAAATTAACAATAATTTTTTTGAAATTAATTTAATTTAGGATACGCCGTTTCGAACTTTTAAATAAAAATAATGATACTGATTGATATTGTCAATATTCCAAATATTATTTTGGATTATTATGGATATTTATTTATAAATACAGACATAATTTTTTAATTAATAAAAATTAATAATATAGTTTAAATACGTATCAAAACCAACAAAATATGAACATTCTTTCTTACATTACGTATAGTAAAATAAAATTAGGTTTAATATATTTAGTACTCATATTATTTGAATTTTGAAAAAATTAACAATAATTTTTTTGAAATTAATTTAATTTAGGATACGCCGTTTCGAACTTTTAAATAAAAATAATGATACTGATTGATATTGTCAATATTCCAAATATTATTTTCTCTCAACAAAATTTACAATAAATTTAAATATACAAATAGTACATGAGTTGCCAATACGCAACATTTTTATTACTTATAGCATTTATATTATTTTAAAAATTTTCGGCTTTTAAATTATAACGTTTGTCTACCGAAATATTTTTCTATTCGTTTAACATCTACTGATACAGTTGGTACAGACAATCATTTATGGCAATAATATAAATTTTATATAAGATATTTACCTACAGTTTTGTAACATTACATTTTCAGGGTCATTTGTACAATTTTCAGTTATGTTTCTATGGGTACGCCATTTTCTGTCAAGTTATTACCCTATTAAAAATACACACATTTGCGATCTTACAACAAATGTTTGATTAACCAGTTACTAACAGTTCAATAACTATGGTTCGAACAACTGGCCCTCAGTTTTTTTACATATCAGCAACAACTTTATTTTATTTTTATATTTTCTTATCATCGAAACAAGATCGAAATAAACATCAATAATCGTGTCGGTGTATGATAGTTAAAATGACATCAGCACAGCAGCTGCTTCACATTTACGTCATACTTTATTCGAATCATTTTGGTTAAAATTTAAACCGTAATTAGTTTGCATATAATTACATGACTGCAGAAAAAGTTATATCAATTGTGCAATAAAATAAAATGATATATATATATATATATATATATATATATATATATATATATATATATATATATAAATATATATATATATATATAAATATATATATAAATATATATATAAATATATATATATATATATATATAAATATATATATATATATATATATATAAATATATATATAAATATATATATAAATATATATATATATATATATATATATATATATATATATATATATATATCATTTTATTTTATTGCACAATTGATATAACTTTTTCTGCAGTCATGTAATTATATGCAAACTAATTACGGTTTAAATTTTAACCAAAATGATTCGAATAAAGTATGACGTAAATGTGAAGCAGCTGCTGTGCTGATGTCATTTTAACTATCATACACCGACACGATTATTGATGTTTATATATATATATATATATATATATATATATATATATATATATATATACAGGGTGGTGACCCGCTCAGCCGGTCATACGGATTTAACATAGGAAATCATTTTTTTGCAATTTCCTGCTTCCCTAATTATTTTAAGCAAAAACGCGTCAAATAAAAGTTTTAGGGCATCAAATTCTGCATCTAAATCAGTAAACAGAATTACTTTTACGTGCTTTGTAACGACAGAAATTAAATATGAAAATGTCGAAAATTACGTTAAAAATATTGATAGCCATGGAATTGAACAAAAAAATAAATAAATGCTTGACGTTTTATCTGTCAAAACATCAACGTTTGACGTTGTGATAGAAACGTTGATGTTTTGATAATTATAAATCTGCAAATAAAATTGGTTGTGTCGGATATAAAACTTCGTTTCAACCCCTAACATTATTTTTACATATAAATAGACTAACTAGTCCGGTGTAAAGCAGCCCCGGAGCAAAGTGGTAATTAATTATATTTAAATATATTTGCTTTGAAGCCGAAGACTCATGGCACTTCGGCACAACACATTTATGAATCATGATAATTCCTAAAACCCTACACTTCAATTGTCCCTTGTTACAGAACAAACAAGCGAACATGTAAACTAGGCACCAC
This sequence comes from Pterostichus niger, assembly GCA_947425015.1. NCBI lineage: Eukaryota > Metazoa > Arthropoda > Insecta > Coleoptera > Carabidae > Pterostichus > Pterostichus niger. The sequence goes on from OX380348.1 coordinate 14,564,616, forward strand.
GCATTACCAACCTGGTTGAACTCCCCACGATCCCCACTAAACGGAATTGTTACTGACAGCAATACATAGAATGGTAGATCTATAGTTGAGGCAGGCTAGGGTTTTGCTGCTTTCACACAAATGGTAAATGTGATCGCCCTCATTATCACGCGGCGTGTCATAGAACTAAAAGTCTATATATTTTTACAAAGCCACATGCGCCGTTTGAGACAAAATACAATGTTATGCATGATATATAGAATTGCATGAAATATATAGAATTTTCTGTAATATATAGATTTGTACGTAATATATATATATATAAAATTTTCAGTTATATATAGAAAATTTTCTATATATTTGGTAAAAATGTATATATTTCAGAAAACTTTATATATTTAATGCAATTCTATATATCATGCAGAACATTGTATTTTGTCGCAAACGGCGCCTCATACACATTCATCCTACATTAATATATTTTGGACACGATCTCTTCTAGTATCTTCACAAACACGCTGCAAAAATATCGTTTCGACAGCAATTATACCGTGTTTCTATTTTCTCATCCACACCGAACATTAGGTATAATACATCAATTTCGGCAACTAACACACCATTATACACATTTAATCGAGCATCTCTGGATATATTCACGTTTAGAACAAATGTTCCGAAAGTATCCAATACCGTGCATACCGCAGATACTCTTCCTTCGATCTCTTGATCAATACGCCTAGCTCTTAAAAACATACTACGAAACTCATTCCCTTGACCCAATGTCACACTATTCACCGAAACATTGAAATCGGTCACCAAATCGCTCTTCTCAACTTTACATTTATCAACATTCAAAAAGAGATTTAAACCTTTTTCTACTTTATTTATACATCGAATCGTTGTTCTCAATTGCTCTTCAAGTTCACTTATTTCATCATAATCCGACGGAACTACACTACTACCAATACCTACACCATTCACCGCATTTAGCGTCTTTCATAATCAAACATTCATCTACAAATTGAACAGCCACGGAGACATCCCACAACATGTTTCATGTCAACATCTATACAAAACTAATCACTAAAATCTACATCAATTATCACCGCAGTTTCGCTACCTTTAAATGACTCAGGAATCGCTTCCAATAAATTACCATTTGTACCGTACTCTAGAAGTACATCACAGAAAGTCTCAATCAACACTATTATATGCTTTTTTTAAATCGAGAAAGCAAGTGTCTTCTCAATAATCATACGAAGCGAACACAAAAAAAAAACCTTTCATATTTCTTAATTTATATAATGTTAAAGTTCGTATCTTATGAATAAAGATCTTCCCGTAAATCTTCCCTACCAAAGTCAACAATAATATCTAATATCTTTGGAGGCCGTGATTTGACGGCTGGTAACCGCACTTCACGCAAAAAAAATATATCACTTACCGAGATCTGCTTAGGCAGAGTGCCACACCCAGTGATGGGTAAAAGGCGTGATGATATATTTATTTATTTATTTATTTCAAAGTCAACAAACTTATCGCTGCTAAAGTAGTACATTCATTTGAACTACCTTTACCATTAAATAAAGGACATATGACAGCACATTTGCAATAATCAGGAGCCACATATAGTTTTAAACAGAACCTATACAAATAAATTAACCGGTCAAATAACCTCTTTCTTCCATACTTCAACATTTCATTCGATATGCCATCCAAACCTAGCATAGCCATTCTATATGCGCTACATTTTCTCTTGTAATTTCACTACAACCATTCGGTCCATTTATACTACCGTATAAACTTGTAATGTACTTACACCATATATTCCTAACATCTTATTCATTCAACAATAACTCATCATCTGCACTCTTAATCGCTTTCATCTTCCTTAAATTACCATCTCTCAATTTCTTAACACACAACGAAAATATTATTTTATTCAAACTAAAATTATGCGTCAATCTTTCACTCATAAAATTCTCAAAACATGCCTTTTACTATTTTTTAGCACATTTATATAACCTCTTATATTCCAGCAAGCATTTACGTAAACTTCCGGGCATATCTTTTACATTTAGACTTCGCAACTACGCTCTCCATCTATTCAGTCGATTTTACCACTATAGAATTTCCAAAATCGTACTGATTTTGTTCTATGTTATTAATAATACACTAAATTAATTATATTTTTTTATTCCAAATATTATTTTTTGATATCAATAATGCAAATTATATTTAGTTATTTTTCGTGTTCATGTTCAAAATAAATTCGTATTTTAAAAACAAATTTTATTTTTATACCTAATGTATTATTATAAGTTTTAATTCATACAACCGATTTAGGCACTGTTTATTTATTACACTATTTAAATATAAAAAAATAGAACCGTGGATTTGCTCGAGTGACACACATACATCAAGTCTAAATTCAACAAGTCAAGTAACCTTAGTTACAATATACATGAAGATAGCATCAACAACGAAGCGCGAAAATTCAAATTAGTCAATACTCCATCCAATTAAATGCTTCGTTTTTATAATGGAACAAATATAGAATAAACAAATAATTAATCATTTAACTTTTACATTGAATAACAAAAAATGATATATAGAAATAGTTTGAACACTTTCTCATTCTCGAGTCGAAAACGAGTTTGTTGAAATGATCACGTGGAGTTGGCTTGGTGAAAACATCGGCTAATTCAAGTTCTGAAGGTACGTAGCTGACATTAATGATCCCTTCTTCTAACTTTTCACGGATATGATGAAATTTGATGTCCACGTGCTTTGTTCTCTTATGAAAGACTGGGTTCCTCACAAGATAAAACGCTCCCTGGTTGTCTATTTTCAAGGTTGTTGCATTCCGGACTGGTTCCCCTATGTCACCGAAAAATTGACGGATCCATATGGCTTCTTTTGTTGCTTCAGAAACGACAACGTACTCGGCTTCTGTCGTTGACAGTGTCACAGCCTTCTGGATTTGACTTGACCAGGTGATCGCTCCATCTTTTTAGAGGAAAACTTAGCTTGACGTAGAACGGCGTGTGTCAAGGTCGTTTCCGAAATCTCACGTGCGGATCCGCCGGTGTACTAATGACTGCTGCATCTTGCATACGAAACTTCTTAATCACGCTGCGAAGGTAAGTAGACTGGTGCATGAATATGCGGCGATCGTTGTTTTCATCTGTTTCATCCAAAATCTCCATCCCAACAAAATGTTGAGGTTTAGAAACCGTTATTTCAAATTGCTTTCTTAAATCGTTCACAAAACCGTTGAGAAACGCATCATCTGAAGACATCACGAGTCCATCATCGACGTATAGAATGAGAATTATTGTCGAGTTTGCATTGCTTCTCCTGTACACACATTTGTCTGCGTTCCCTCGTTGGTATCTTTGGTCTAGCATGAACTGGTTAAACGTCTGGTTCATCATCCCTCACATCAGTGCCTTCTGGTGGGTTCATGTAAATTGTTTCTTGGAGGTCTTCATGCAGAAAGGCCGAGCGTACATCGAACTGAACAATTTTGTAATCATTATTAACAGCTGTACTCAACAGGATTCTGATTGAGTCAAATCTTTTAGTGGGCGAGAAGACCTCATTATAGGCAACTTCTTTCTCCTGAGAAAATCCCTTGGCACAGAGTCTTGCTTTGAATCTTGGCTTGTTCAATGTTGCATCTTTAATCGAGAAAACCCACCTAGACCCAATGACCTGCATGTTGCCAGTTCTTTACACAAGTTGTCACGTGTTGTTCTTTTCCAAAGCGTTAATTTCTTCTGTGATCACCTTTGACCACTCTTTTGACTCACTGCTAACTATTGCTTCTGAATAGGTTTGTGGTTCTCTGACTTCAGCGATGTAGGCCATGTATCTCCCTGTTGTAGCCACTGGTGACGTCGACGGCTGCTCCATCGTCATCTTGAGCGACTTTGCCATTTCTCTGGTTTGCTCCGTCTTGTCCCTCTCCAGCCATGTCTCGTCGGTGCTCGACGATCTCTGCTGCAGAATTTCCTATCGCCGGATGCTTCACCCTGGGTATCTCAACTGCATGTTCCTCTTCAGTCTTGTCAACTTCAAGTTGTACTGGTGCGATTCGAATCTGGACTGTCTTCGTTTCAGTATCTATCGTGGTTTGTTCGTCGAAAATCACGTTCTTCGATACCTTGATTTTCTTCGTCGCCGAATTAAATAACCGATAGTTGTCTGAATTCCCATCGTATCCAATAAATATGAGTTTCTTAGATTTGTCCTCAAGTTTGGTTCCTTGACTATCCGGTATATGCATGAATGCGGTGCAACCAAACTTCCTCAGATGTGTCAGCATCGGCTTCCTTCCTTTAAATATCTCGTACGGTGTCGTATTCCCCTTCTCACTCGTAGGTGTTCGATTGAGAATGTAGATTGCCGTATTAACCACTTCGCCCAAGAGGTACTTCGGCGCATTGATCGTATGCATCATGGATCTTGCACTCTCCATGACCGTACGCATTTCTCTCTCTATGCGGCCGTTCTGTTGCGGCGTGTAAGGCGAGGTATTCTCCAGGATGATTCCCTCCTTCTTCAAGTAGCACAAAAAATCTTCATTCATGTACTCGCGACCGTTGTCACAGTGTAACGCCTTGACTTTACGACCATGCTGCTTCTCTACCATCTTCACATAGTCCTTAAGGTGTCAAACTGCTCAGTCATTGCTTTTTCGTCGACTAGTCCAGCTGTCAGATTTGTCAACGTTTGTTTGTCTTCACTGACTGATAGCCATGCTTGTCGAAAATTTCGGAACTTCGACGGTAAGTTGTTAATTATTTTAGTCATTATTGTCGCATCATTGACTGCTTCACCAATGTCCTTCAACTTCTTTGCCAAATTTTCAACATTTTCAATGTGTTGAGAAAGGCTGTCATTGTCTTTCATACGGTACTGGTGAAATCGTTTGTGCGCGATCATCTTGCTGGACTCAGACTTTTGCATATAAATGGAATCAAGCTTACCGATAATCTGATCAGATGACTCACAATTCTCAATCAAAGTGATCTGGGAATTGTCATCGAATTTATTTAAACTATTCAGGTCTAACATATCTGCCTTTGTGATTTCTCAACAGGTTCAGATAAAAAAAATATTTTTTTTCTTTATTGACGACAGCACACTACAATTTCTTTAAACACTCGTGCTCACTGCACGACAAACGTGACTTCCAAAAACTTCAATCGGTCACAATTTATCAGGATCACCGACTTCACACGTGTACTGGGCCCATACCCATTTAATTAATACAATCGATTTAGGAACTGTTTATTTATTTCATTATTTATATATACAAAAATAAAACCGTAGATATGCTTGAGTGACACACATACATCAAGTCTAAATTCAACAAGTCAAGTAACTTAGTAACAATATACATGAAGATAGCATCAACATCGAAGCGCGAAAATTCAAATTAGTCAATAATAAGTACGATTTTAAAAACAGGGCTGTACGATTTAGAATATAGGTTTCCTAAAACATACTTTTTACATTGTTTTATTATAAAGCGACGTAAAAAACGTGTAGTTTTTTAAAGGCTGAACTTGTAAAGAGAAGTGTTTACAAATCATTAACTACAGAAAAAAACATAAATTTTCTTTCAAATACAGGCTGATTGATAAATAACACCAAAAAACTCATAAGTAGTATGATTTTGGCAACTTTCTTATACTATAATATTATAGTAGCGGTATTTTACGTAAATTATACAATTATTTTCATTGACGAATATAAGCAATTTTTCACATGTGACAAACGTTCAAATCCATGACAACCAAACAAGTAACAATTAATCCCAATGTGACAACAATGATATTTCACTGATATGACAGTATCCTCATTCAATTTAGTTTGAGCATTTTTCTAACTTTATTGTATAAAAATTGCTACTATATATTATATTATAAATAAGTGAAATAAATCATTACAGACAAATGAGAGGAATGTGATAGTTCTCACAATCATATACTTGCAATGATATTTTACTCAATTATAATATAATATAATACTACACTCTGTTCACCATGGTTGCCATTAGTACAAAAAATAAAAATATATTGTGTTCAGTATTAAAAGGAGACAATAATTAATATTAATGGCAATAATTTACATATTTTTGATGTTTTCGGTCACAGATAAATATTATATGATACACGTAATTAATGCATCTTTAGTCATTCGCGGGTCTTAAAATACGTGTAATATTTCCCGCTCGTAATTAGAGATTAGCTACGTATTAGTATCGTAAATAACTATTATTACACCTTGAGTAATGCAATCTTGTTACAAAACGACGCGGGCACATACAAATAATTTTTCAAGAATGCGGAGTGGGGGAGTCAAAGTTCAGAAAGCAATAAAATATAACGTATAATATAATAGGTTTCTATTCTTAAAATTATAAAAAAGTATACTTAATACAAAAGCAAATAAATAATAAGTGTAGTTACCTATTAGTACAGAAAAAATCATAAAGTCTATAATTCCTACTAATTTAGAAAATTTCAGTAAAGGCAAATTAAAAAGTTCTTGCATTTTATTATTTTTTATATATAATTTCCCGATGGAGCCCTTCAGATACGTAAGCCGCCAAGCCAATCTTAGAAAATAGTGAAACGAATCCATACTTTGACTCTTCTTAAAGTACTAAATGATCTTTCGATAGTGCACGTGATTAGAAGTAGACAGATTAGAATTTCTAATGCTTTATATATTGATGAGTAAAATTTATAACATTTAATAAATTCAATTATACAGGTTTCTTGTGTAATATTTACAAATTCATTTTAACTCCAAATTCAATATCACGCGAAAGCATATTAAAAAAATATTCTCAAACCTTGTGAAGAGCCAGAGGAGGCAAGTGCCCCTCCCCGGATGGGCGCTCATGCAAAATGATTATTTTATAAACTTAACACAGTCAACTAAAAGTTACATTTACGCTCGGTCGTAGATAAATAACTACTGCTTTGTATTCATTATTATTATTTTTGCATTTTTATTCCAGTGGAGAAGATCACTCATATGTATGTATATAGTATTTATAATTTCTTTAAAAGTTATTTTTACAGCCAGCTGTGGAATACAGATTAGCTTTACGAATGGTGACGTGGTGTCCTACAGCAGACAGTAAATACAATGAATTGAAACGAACAAGCCTAATAACTAAACAGAACTATATTAATTAATAATAATTAAAATCATTGTTTACAGAAACAATAAAAACATTATTCAAGGATTTTTTTATTAGTTTGATGCCAATTAAATTAGAAGAATGGTCAGAGATGAAAGGATTGGAAAAAATTGTTGCTATTATAAAAGTATTTCACATAAGTATTTACAAAATTTAAAGCAAGCGTTTAACATTAATATACGACTAATAAAGTTATAAAGTTATGGGGTAGATGGCTCAGTGGTATCGAGTCGGCCTGTGGATCTTGAGAACCCTGGTTCGATCCCCACAGTCGACAAACAATTTTCACCAATTTAAATATCTACCCCTGTGGCTCCCTCTCCACTAATATCTTTGAGGACCGTGATTTGACAGCTGGTAACTGCACTTCACGCGACAAAATATATCACTTACCGAGATCTGCTTAGGCAGAGTGCCACACCCAGTAATGGGTAAAAGGCGTGATGATATATTTATTTTATTTATTTAATAAAGTTGCATACACATCTAGTCCTGGTATTGATAAATACACGTAATTATAAATTACAATTAGTAATTATAATTAATACTTACTGTTTACTTTATAATAAACAATAAATCCAGTAATTGTAACTGTAAGTACTAAATGTTAGGTATTTCTTAACATTCGGGTTCAAAAAATTATATATTATCACAAATCAGAAATTCTACCACGTTACTAAAGATAAGTTAAGCGCTTGAACTGAATGATATACCATCAGTGGCGGCTCGACCATAAGGGCTGCAGGGCAGCAGCTCTCTCACCAAAATGAAAACTTTTAAAAATTATTATAGCTATTACATTACTATACAATTATTCTACAAAAACATATTTTTTCCGTTCCTACGACTAGTATATTTATTTTCGAATTGTAGGAACTAGGTATCTCGATACACGCCCTGTATGTGTGTATTATATGAGTGCAATTGCATACTCATTAGGGCTGTAGTCAGTGCAGACCGAGTCACACCGCATAGTCAGTGTATTGAGCAGGTGGGGCTAACCCGCGTTATACGTTTTTGGTGATATGTATATCGTGGGCTGCAAACATTGCAGTAATAACTTGTGTTTTATTACTATATGTATAATATTTATGATGTTATGATGATAAATATGTTTAAATAAATATATGTCAATAAAAATGCGATTTTTTAAACTTAGTTATTTTTTATTATAATTTTTTTCAGCCCTCCCACAAAAATCATCCACGAGCCGCCACTGTACACCATCTTGTTTTTTACGATTACAACCTGTGGCACTCTGCCATAGCAGATTTCGGTACGTAATCAAATTACAGTTCTCAAAGATGTTAATGCTACGAAAGCTAAAGAGGTAATTTAATGTGGTGTAAAGTTTGTCGACTCAGATCGATACAATTCCAGTGAATTATCTAAGCCATATAATAACTTTAAAAGTTACGTTCACAGCTTGTCAATTAAGAATTACAATTATAAATTAGTGGAATTATTTTTAAAACTCAAATTAATGTTATACATATAGCTACGACCGTATATAAAATTGTCTTTTAGTTACCTAGCCTCATAACATATTATGGAACAAATTTATAACGGTAGCTATTTATAGACGAGTTGCTAACCTGCACTATTTTTTCCATGACCAAATTCAACGTCCAAAATTATTAAACTAAATGTCATCCTTCAATGTGAAAAACCTTACTACTTTATTGACCAAATCATGGAAACTATGGAAATAATTAACAATGTGCAGTTATTGACCATTAACATTCATCATAATTAAAATCTGTGACGTAATGAGTATCCTTTATGTACTGATAATACATATTTAAAAGTAAATAAAATAAATATGACAGTGAAAAAAACAACTTACAGTAGCGGCTTTTTATATATACAATCGTGTTCAATGATTAAAATAAGTAATTATTCACATTTGACTAAAAATTAATGACAATTATAAATAACTAACAATTTACACTAATACTCGGCAACAGTGATATATCATTTATTTGACCACATATCCATTTAATTTAATTTGAATCTGTTTCTAAATTTATTGTAGAAAAGCCGCTACTGACCGGGAACATCTCACTCGCGTATAATGACGCACTTACTTATAATATAATGTACTAGTATCTATTCATGATCAAGCACTATTATCTATAATTGTTAAATAGTACCCTCATTATAATATAATTCTACATACGAGTACATAAAGCTATTCATATTACACGGCCTATTTCCAATCAATAGCAATCAAGAATATTTCTTGCTTCAAACACGTGATTTGTTATTTATTCATCCATGACAGTTATAAGAAAGGTTATGTTTTGAAATATTTTTTCCGTGTACCTACTTAAAAAGTTGTAGATCAAGAATAGTGACGATACAATCTGTTATTTGCCTTACATAGGTATAATGATTATATTACATTCAGATGAATACAACATCATTCTTCTATAATATAACTTATATTATATGTTCATTATATATATACTATTACTCACTGTTTATCATTGTTGTGATGGTTAGCACAATAAAATAATATTTTTTTTGTCAGTATTGAAGCATAAAATTTATATCAATTATTTGGATATTTTTGCTAATGTTTTCTGTCGTAGACAAAATATTGTACGATACACATACGTACAGCATCTTGAGTCACTCGTGAAAAACACTCGCTTTACTTGCATCTTAACTCTGATCCTCTTCTGTCGTAAGATTAACCTTACCTACTAGTGTCGTAAATAAATATTATATACCTTGTGCAATAAACATATTTCACGAACAAGCTGCATTAAATCTTTTTTATGCAGCTGAATTACAATATTAAAAAACAAAAAATAATTTTTTATACAACTGTCAAAAATTATCAAAAACATACACAGCTTACAATAACGTACTTACTTCATTATTAATGAAAAAAAAAACCTCCTTCACATCTGCTATTAGTGAGATAAAAGAAACATTTTTATCACTGTTATGTAATAGTAAATATAGGTAAATTAAAATTATTTATTACGCTGAAAGTATAGATAGCAAAAGTAGTACATAAAAAAGTTAAACTACAGGTAATTCGATAATTTGGCTTAGACGAAAAAAATATTTATTGAACCAATCAACTTGTCGATGTTTCGAAACTTCGCCTGAATCAATGATAGAATTTCAAAATTAAATAATATTATTAACATGTTTGCTCTCCTACCTATTGCTAAGCAAAAATAAACTGCAAAATAAAAATTTATTGATAAAAATCATGAGGTCTTATGCTATTATTTGTCATAAAACTATCACAGAACTTTTCCAGCCACTATAGAATTTAATTTGACATAAACTGGTTATAATTTGTATAACTTTAAAAAAATATATTGTCGATCTTTTAATACATTTATTTGTTCAAGCCCTTTAATTAATACCAAACTTGATATAATTGGAATAATTTTTTTTTAAAAACACGCAGTGTCAAAAATGTTTGAAAACGCTTAAATATCTCTAGAACGAAGCATTCGATCACAAAGTTACAAAACACATGTTTTTTTTATTTTTCTAAACCCATTCAGGTATGACATGCAAGCATACTTCCACTCCCCTAGTAGGCGGGGTGGTGGTAAGTTTCAAAAACTGAAATGGAAACCTCCATCTTTATTATATTATTGCCTTCCCCATAAAAACTAATTGATATGCAAATTTCAACATCATCTCCCCACCTCCTTGGAAGTGGAAAGATGGAGAATCGAAAATGACGGTTTTATCGTTTTTTTTTCTCCAAAAAATATTTCCTTATTTCGTAATTGTACCCCAATCCCTCTACACTCACAGTAAACTAAAAGACGATAAAGTTTGCATTTTATATGAAAATAGCTGAGAGTACCTATCTACAATGAAAATATGGTAAACAAAATACTATATTATTAATAATATATTTTTCACACATTAATTTTGTAATCTAAATTTTCATTATTTCCCTAAAATGTCAACAATCAAAACTAGTTTCATCATCAGGACACTTCCGTATATCTTCTTTTGAAAATATTCTTGATATTTTTGGGTTTATACCTATCCATCAGAATCCGGATTCGATACCTACAGTCGACAAACAATATTCACCACAGTTAAACTATCTCTGCGGCTCTCTCACCACTAACATCTTTGGGAGCCGTGATTTTACCACCACATTTAACGCGAATAAAATATATTACTTACCGAGATCGGTTACGTCCGAGTGCTATACTTTTTAGGGTAAAGGGCGTGATGATATATTAATTTTAGAACGTATTCTGAAAAATGCTATTAGCTAAGTAGTGAGTATATATACAAATGCCAATATTCTTCATCACAGTAATGGTTGATCTTAGTACTGAGTAATCGGTCCAAATTGTAGATGACTTTCGATTTGTACATTACAATACGAGATAGAAAAATGTGTCGAACGAGGCCGTATACCAAGTTCGATAATCCATCGAACTTTCATTATGAGAGAAATTATTGCATATATATATATATATATATATATATATATATATATATATATATATATATATATATATATATATACCGGGTGGAACATCATACCTGTGTACATAGGCGATTAACATGAAAAATCAGTTTTTCCGTGCGCATTGCTCCCCAAATTATTTTAGCCAAAAATGCTTCAAATAAATGTTTTAGAGCATAAAATTCTGCATCTAAATCAATAAACAGAATTACATTTACATGCGTTGTAACGACAGAAATTAAATAAAAAAATATTAAAAATTACGTTCAAAATATCAAATAGCCATGGAAGTGAAACAAAAATAAATAAATGCTTGACGTTTTTCTGTCTATTTGATATTTTACCCCCAACAAATTAATCATTCAATAAAATTCATACCTATGATTACAATTTAATAATAAATAAACAATTGTACATTTCAATGAAACGTTTATTTCTTATAGGGTTGGTCATGTAAAAATTATAACCTATCTATTATAATTCAAATATCAAACAATAATTCTCTCAATAAAATAATCACTACAATTTATTATTACAATTAATATTCAAATAAACCTTCATTTTTAGCCAAGCAATAACCAAGTCTATTGTAGAATGTCGTACATTCGCGAGCTGTCTATTTGTGATTAAGGCGCACTTATCCACGATAGCTTGTCTCAAAGAATTAATATTTGGGTGGCGTTGCTTATAAATTTTACATTTAAGATGACCCCATAAAAAATCGCTAGGTGTTAAATCAGGAGATCTGTCAAACGTCAAGCATCTATCTATTTTTGTTTCACTTCCATGGCTATTTGATATTTTCAACGTAATTTTTAATATATTTTTATTTAATTTCTGTCGTTATAACGCATGTAAATGTAATTCTGTTTACTGATTTAGATGCAGAATTTTATGCTCTACAACATTTATTTGAAGCATTTTGGGCTAAAAGAATTTGGGGAGCAATGCGCACAGAAAAACTGTTTTTTCATGTTAATCGCCTATGTACACAGGTATGATGTTCCACCCGGTATATATATATATATATATATATATATATATATATTTATTTATTTATTAGTTTACAAATATTTCCTATATAACATTAATTTATAATTGCACAGAATGATATATATATATATATAAATATATTTATAACCGCCTTTATTCTGTGCAATTATAAGTTAATGTTATATAGGTAATATTTTATAAACTAAGAAATAAATATGATCCTTGTCCCGCGTGGTGGCCGCGCGGTTTGAGGGCCTGACTGACGACCTGAAGGTCGTGGGTTCGGGTCCCGCCCGTGGCGGCCATACAAAGGACATATCGGCATATGACCTGAATAGTTGGTCCGGTATATAAATTAAATAATAATAATAAAAATAATATGATCCATACTTTTTATTATCTTCTAAAATAGAAGATGAATAAATTTCTTTTACCATTTGTTATTTAAATGCTCCAACTCTTCGATATTAGCCCTTATATATATATATATATATATATATATATATATATATATATATATATATATAAGGGCTAATTGCGGTAAAAGAAATATATATATATATATATATATATATATATATATATATATATATATATATATATATATATATGTATATATATATAAGGTAGAATCGAAAGTTGGGCACCAGGTTTTACTCAAAATTATTACAGATACAAAAATATACTAAATAACAAGATTATCTCATTATAGAATAAAATCTTTGTTTAAACCAGTGGTTCTCAAGTTACAGTACAATGTTATACTTATTCAATTTATATCCTTACATAATAAGTATATTTAAAAAATGCGACTGAAATTGACATTAATTTTTATGTACAATAGGCTATGGATGAAAAACAAAAATAAATCTAGTGGCTGCCAAGTAATATTGTCGTACTAATTTTATATTTAATATTACTTACATACCTACCTACCAACAAATTTTGTGCTTACAAGGTAATTGCATTATTAATTTAAATTATGGCTGATTATTCAATTAACGAGAAGGTAGATATATTGAAATGTTACTTTTCTTCAAATAATAATTTAAGATAAGCTCTGCGATTTTATCGGCAACAATATCCGAATCAGTTTCATCCAAGTTATTCATATTTTAGCAAATTAGAAAGAAAACTGTGTAGAACTAGTTCTCTGTCTATGGGAATATACGAACCTCGTGATATGAATGAAAATTAAGAAGTTAGTATACTAGTATATTTCAATATTTTCACTATAAATTCAATTAAAGAAGCTGCACTGAAATTTAATACGTCACATTTCAAGATACATAGATTTTGAAAAAGCATAATTACAAACCATCTAAACTACTTAAAATTCGTAATCTTTATCCTGACGATATGATTTTTAAAATCAAAGATGAGCAAATAGCAGCTCATGGGTCAGAAATCTTAGTAGGCAAAAAAACCACGCAGTGTCTAAAATGTCTGGAAACGCTTAAATATCTCGAGAATGAAGCATTCGATGACAAAGTTACAAAACACGTGTTTTTTTTATTTTTCTAAACCCATTAGGTATGACATGCAAGCATACTTCCACTCCCCTGGTAGGCGGGGTGGAGGTGAGTTTCAAAAACTGAAATGGAAACCTCCATCTTTATTATATTATTGCATTCTCCATAAAAACTAATTGATATGCAAATTTCAACCTCATCTCCCCACCCCCTTGGAAGTGGAAAGATGAAGTAGCGATGTTATGGGACGATTTCAACTTTATAATTATATTATTGATAAAAATAACATGAATCCAAATTTTTTAAATAATATTTTATGGATCGATGAATATAACTTTTCTAATAATGTTATATTATATAGAAATAATACACATTACGGAAACAAATTTACGTGAAACTTTTAATTCAAATTTTCAAATACGTTTTATGATTAATATACGGAACGGAATTATAAATAATATTGTTACGTTTATTACAATTTCGGGTTCAATGAAGTTTATTATTAAATAAAACACGAACAATGAAATTACTAACAAAACATTTGTTTAAAACGAAACTGTTGTACAACTACTTTGACAAATATTTATTTACAACTTGTATTTATATTCACCACATTAAAGTATTTAGCAACGACTTGCACTGTACACACTTCAATACTAACTGCTTTTTCCGGCACAAATTCTCCCTTTTATACTGAATTATGTTACTTCAACAACTTTTCCAGAACTTTTAGACCATTGTAGAAGCATTTCATCATATCTCGGGTATATTTTTGACTTACGGTGAGTCATCCCACTTCCGACGCGCGGCGTACTACGTCATATCAACTGTTCCAGAGAGAACAGGGCCGTATTCGTTACAATATTATTTTGGATCCACATTTTAATAATATTTACAAAATGAACTTTAAGATTATTTGGATGATATACCATTAGCAATTAGACGTGGAATAGTATGTCTAAAAGATGGAGCACCTCCGCAAAATAATATGGTTGTACCTCATTACTTTTCCAAATTTCTGGATTGGCAGAATATATATATATATATATATATATATATATATATATATATATATATATATATATATATATATATAAATATATATATATATATATATATATATATAAATATATATATATATATATATATATATATATATATATATATATAAATATATATATATATATATATATATATATATATATATATATATATATATATATATACCTATATATATATATATATATATATATACCGGGTGTAACACGAAAAGTGAAACATAAGCGTTTAACATGGCAAATCAGTTTTTCTGTGCGCATTGCTTCCCTAATTACTTTAGGAAAAAATGTTTCAAATAAATGTTGTAAAGCATAAAATTCTACATCCGAATCAATAAACAAAATTATTTTTTACTACTTAATAACTGCAGAAATTTAATTTGAAAATTCACGTAATTTCAATTTAATAGTAATAGCCATGGAATTAAAAACAAAAGATGAACAAATGCGTAACGTTTTATACGTCAAATTATTAGTATTTATTTTGACCAACTGTGATATTAAAACAATATTAGGGTTTATTATTTTTTTTAAATGAATAATTATTCAGATGAAGAAAAGTTGCAAATAATTAAATGGCATTATTCTGGCCATAGTTTACGACTAATTCGTGACTATATTAGCGCTATTTGGCAGCATCATGATATTCCTAGTACGGCAACTATTCAGAGGTTTATAGTAAAGTTTTAAAAGACAGGAACACTAAATTTCAAGAAAGAAATAAATGAAAGAATTTATAACAATGAAGAAAATATTCTTACTTTAATAGAACTGGAGCCAACAATGAGTGTGCGGCAAATTTCCAGAGAACTAAATAGAAATTTTATGACAGTGCATAGAATTCTCAAAAAACATAAATACATTCCTTTTAAATTTCAAAACCACCAAAATATTTTGGAACGAGATTTTGAACTGCGTGCCTCATTCTGTGAAATAATGATGGAGAAATCAAATTGTAATAGAGAATTTTAAAGTAGTACTTTATTCACAGATGTATGCATATTTACCATGAATGGCGAACCAAACTGTCATAATTATCGGTACTGGTCACAAAATAATCCACATAATATTGTAGAATCGAGAACACAATATCGTCATTCTGTCAATGTGTGGGCAGGAATTTTTGGTGATAAAATCATTGGCACATTCTTCATCCAACGAATAAATTCAGCATCATATTTGAATTAATTAATTAATGCTGTTGGACCACAAATTGTTGAAACAAACAAAGAAAATGTGTGGTTCCAGCATGATGGCTGCCCTGCACATAGCACTAGAGAAGTTGTGGAATATCTAAACCATGTATTTCCTGAAAGCTAGATAGGACGAAATGGACCAGTTAACTGGCCAGGACGGTCGCCAGATTTAAATCCGTGCGATTTTTTTTTATGGGACCATTTAAAATCTTATGTTTATAAAAAAAGATACCATAATTTAGAAGAACTTAAAAATGCTATATTACAAGAATGCCAGAAAATAAATAATCGACAATTAAAGAATACTCGAGAAAGCTTCTACAACAGATTAGGTTATTGTTTAGCTCAAAACGGTGGACTATTTGAACATCTAATTTAACAATTTAGTTTGTTGATGTTTTTATTGAATTAAATTTATGTTACATTAATTAATTTGTTAAATAACAACCTACCTTAAATATTTTATCAAGTTTATTATTTTATTATTCTTAAATAATAAATCTAAAAAATATTTTGCCTAATTATTATTAAATTTTTATTTAGAAAATAAATATTTATTACGTAAAAATGATTTTGACAATTTATTCTGATATTGAATTTGCAAATTTAATTTCAGCAGTTATGAAGTAGTCAAAATGAATTTTGTTTATTGATTCGGATGTAGAATTTTATGCTTTACAACATTTATTTGAAACATTTTTTCCTAAAATAATTAGGGAAGCAATGCGCACGGAAAAACTGATTTACCATGTTAAACGCCTATGTTTCACCCGGTATATATATAAATACTCATTTACCTCTGCTACGGTAGAGTGCCACACACAGTAGTGGGTAAAAGGCTTAATGATATATTTATATTTATTAAAAAAATAAATAAATAAACAACACTCGTCCGTCAAATAAGGAATTAATTTTGGATTTTGACTGGTTATTTTGAGTTAGATTAATATTTATTGATGTTCACCAGAATTCCTGCATATCCTTTTACTAAGATAAGTGTTATCTTTGATTTTCACAATAGTTAAACTTTTTTGTCTTTTATATAGTATTTCATATCGTTAGTTGTTTATATTAGTTACGTGCTTAGATACGCTGAATTATGATTTGATTTTAGGTTGACAGGTGTGTGAATGTAATCTATTTCCTTTCTTTTATAGTTAACGATAAGCCTGGTAAGCTATCTTAACTTCTTCACTTTTACCAAGAGAACCCTATTTCTTTTATCTTTTGTTCTAATGAGGGATAAATGGGCGAAATTTGATGAATGTAAGTTTGGTACGTGGAATGTTAGGGGTATAAATGGAAAAGAAAATGAATTGGTGAATATAATGCGTGTGTATAATGTAAATGTTTTGTGTGTGGGCGAGACAAAGAGGAAAGGCTGTAATGAAGAAGAGGTAGATGGATTGTTTTGCTTGTGGTCGGGTGTTGCAGAGAACGAACGGGCAAAACATGGTGTAGGAATGCTTGTTAGTGAAAGGATGAAACCGTTTGTAAGGGATTATAGTTGTATTTTATCGCGAATTTTGGAATTTGTTAGATAGTGTGATTGATTCGTGTGATCCAGGTGAAAAAGTGATCGTATGTGGTGATTTGAATGATTGGGTGGGAGTAAAGAGAAGTATGTCTGGGAATGTATTGGGTAAATTTGGTGATGTGAGTGTGAATGAAAACGGTAGGAAAATAGTATCCTTCTGCTTAGAGCGTGATCTTTTCGTGTCCAACTCTGTATTTAAGCATAAATGAGCTCATTTGCATATTTGGGAAAATGTGAGTGAGAATACACGGAGTGTGATTGATTTTATTTTGTATGATGAACGACTAAGAAGTTTAGTTGTGGATACGCGTGTGAAGCGTGGTGCTGAATTGGGAAAAAATGTTTCGTGTGAAATCTAGTGTACTACAGAATGAGGATATTCGAGATATGTTTGTTGAGAAAATAAATGAATCTTTGCCTGTATGTGAGCCTAATTTTGAATGCAGCATAAATGGATGAAATCTAAGGATACAGTTCTTAAATATGCAAAAGAAGTTTGTGGTGAATGCAGATTAGGCTCTTGTCCAAGGAGTGCATGGTAGAATGATAAAGTGAAAGAAGCAGTTGAGGAGAAAAAGAGAGCGTATTTGCGATTTTTATATGTAAAAGATGTGCCTGGAAGTTTACGTGATGAATGTTTGCTAGAATATAAAAGATTAAATAAATATGTTAAGAGAGTAGTGAGAGAAAGTAAGGCGCGTTTTGATGATTTGATGAGTGAAAGATTGACGAATGATTTTAGTATGAATAAAAGAATGTTTTTGGTGAGTGTGAAGAGATTGAGAGGTGGTAATTTATGGGCGGTGAAAGCGAGTAAGAGTGCAAATGGTGAGGTATTGTGGAATGAATTAGATGTTAGAAATAGATGGTGGGAGTATTTTGAGGTTTATATGGTAGCGTAAATGGATTGTTGTAGTGAAAATGCAAGAGAACATGTTAGAAGTGAAGAATGGGATATAGATGAAAGTGATGCTAGTTTTGCATTGTTACGTTTGAAGAATGGTAAAGCTCCTGGTTTGGATGGTATATCGAATAAGATGTTGAAGTATGGTGGTGAGAGGTTATTGGATTGGTTAGTTTATTTATTTAGATTTTTTTTTGAAACGGTGTGTGGCTCCTGATGATTGTAAACGTGCTATAATTTGTCGTTTATTTAAGGGCAAAGGTAGTTTGAGTCATTGTACTAATTTCCGTGCGATAAGTTTGTAGAGTGTTGTAGGGAAGTTGTACGGGAAGATTGTTAATCACAAGGTCCGAACCTTAACAATCTCCAAGTTGAGTAATATGCAAGGTGGATTTTTGCCTGAGAGAGGGTGTGTAGGTCAATTGTTTTCTCTTCGTATGATTGGTGAGAAATCACTTGCTAAGAACAAGAAGGTGTTCTGTGGCTTTCTCGATCTTAAAAAAGCATATAATAGTGTTCATAGAAATATTTTGTGGGATGTAGTTCTAGAGAACGTTATAAATGGTAATTTGTTGGGAGCGATTCGTGCATTATACGAAGATAGCGAGGCTGCGGTGTGAGTTGATGGTAGATTGATGAATGGTTTAATGTAGATGTTGGCGTGAAACAAGGTTGTGGGATGTTTCCGTGGTTTTTTAATTTGTATATGGATGTGTTGTTACGAAAATCGCTGAATGGGGTGTATAGTGTACGTATTGGTGGTAGTGTAGTGCCTGCGTTAGCTTATGCGGATGATAATAATTTGTCTTAATATATCATGAATAAGTTTTTGTGAATTTTGATAGTATAATGTAAATTTTACATCCCCAAACACATTGAATTTATTTTTGCCACCTACACAAGAATTAACTTTTTATAAAAACTTTTTGGACCTGTTGCCATAAATTCCCCAATATGTGTATCAAAACTGAGTTTATCTGTCCACTCACCTTCCATACAAACAGAACCAACAGTATTTTGTGCATTATCAATATAGAAAATACCGTCTGTGTTAAAATATAAAATTGTATCTCCTAATTGGTTTAACAGATACTAGTATAAACGTAACCTAGCGTTAGCTGTTCTATACGATGCTATAGCTATATTAGTCGTAGTATTATTTTCAATGTAGTAGTCATTAAATTTATATGTAGCGTGTACAATATCATCATTAACAAATACAGAAATAATATTTGTTAGTCGATCATCCATGAAAATTTCATAAAAACGAGTTGGTTTAGTTCCATATTCTATAATAAATAAATAAATATATCATCACGCTTTTATCTATGACTGAGTGTGGCACTTACCGTAGCAGATCTCGATAAGTCATATTTCTGCAGGTGAAGTGCGTCAAATCACGGTCCCCAAAGATGTTAGCTATTGACTTGTGTCTTTGACATGAATTTTTTTCTATGCTTTTTGTTAATTGTATTTTATTGTTTTTACATTGGTCTGAAATGGAAATTTACTGTTTGTAAGCATGTACTAGATGAGATTTTGTTACAAGTTTAGTATATTTGATTACTTACACTATGATATATTATGTATAATCTTTTTATATTTAGTATGTACAGCTGAACATGATTAGCTTGTTGACCGAAACGTCCGAATTAAATTGTTATTAAATAGTATATCTACCATTTCCTCGATATTAAGACCTATTGCTCTAATCTATGTTAATGAATAGTTTTCTTTTATTTTGTTTACTAATTACATGGTATTTACAATTAACGCATTGTGGTACTTAAGCGGTTGCAATAAATGCATATTCTGAACACTGTCTGCATTGTTTATAAACTTGACTATCAATATCTATAACTGGAACATCTGAATGATTTAAAATATAATTTGTTTTGAAATATTTTAAATTATTTTTTAAAACTGGTGTAATAATCTGTGAACAATTATTAATTCGTCGTTGGAATCTTTCACGACGTATTTCATTTTGATGCCATATACATTAATAATCTGTTCTATAAGCATAATAAAACGTAAACATGTAATACATTTTAACATTGTTGTTGAATCTTAAAAACCTTTGAAACCACCTACAATAATATTTTCTAGAAGTTAGTATATATTTTTTAATTACTATTGTGTATTTGATTCTACAACAGGTCCATTAATTGGGTCGTTATTTGATACTATAACAGGGTCTTAATTATTTGATTCTACAACAGGTTCTTAATTATCTAATTTATTGTCTGTTTCGGATTCCGAATTTAATCTTGTGTTATAAAATCAACTTCATTTTGAAACCCTGTAATAAAATCTTCTGATAAATTGTGATATCTTGATATTTTATACCAATCAATATAATCTTTCATTTCTCTAATGAAACAATCTGATAATATGTTATTTTCCATTTATTAGAGAAAAATATTACTGGCTATTCACAATTTTCATTAATTCAAATAATACTTCGTGCTGACAAAGGCTTGTTTCACTATCATTTCATTGATGTACTTTATCAATAGTTACATGATAAGTTAGACCTGTAAATTGGAAGTCTTAATTTTTCATACATAGTTTTATTCTTTACGTGTACCGTGCTGTCGAATTACTTTATCGGTTTTATCTGAGTCAGAGTCCTTTATTAGACCCGCACCCGCAGAATCTAAACTCGCACCCGACCCACTAGCCCGATATTCAAGTGTATTAGACCTACATATGATCCGCTACGACGCAAAAATAACTAGCAACCGTACTATATATAACAAGTACATTTATAAATAATATAACAACTATTATAACTTACCGACATCCGCTATAGATTCATCCTCAATTATTTCATCTATTCAGACATCAGCAGTTCTCGAATCAGAAATTAAACAAATTATGATCGTGCCGTGTCCATGATATATTTTTAATATTTTCATTTATAAAAACACTAAATAAGTTCCAACATTTCTTATTTAAAAAAAATTTAATATTTTACAATATACAAACAAATAAACAAGAAATATTCGATTCTAAATAATATAAACATATTTTCCATAAGTGTCGATTAGTATAGTGTAATATAATAATTATACGAGGCACGAGTACTGTTATAAATTATTTTAAATTACTATGTTAAAAGAGTATGTCATCTACGGTTTTCGGATTAAGCTGTGTTCGGTGTTCTTGAATAACATATCCACCTATAAAAAATCTTAATTAATTTTCCACCAGTTTAACGATTAAAATTTTTTTATATCTTTATTTAATTTTAGTTTCACATTCATTTCTAATACATCTGGTTGTCGTTCTAAATTTTCGTCACTTGAATCTCTACCATCTAATATTGTCTTTTTTCTTTCTCTTATTATACTTTGCTATAGCTACATTGTCTTGATTTTTCTTTTTTTATTATGTGTGCTTCATTTATATTTATATTATCTGCCGACGATTATTTTTGTTTATAAGGTATATCACTTCTTTCCTCTTCATTTAACAACCATTTTATTTTATTTATTACATCTGTCTTTTATATTGGAGCGAAATGTAATTTTAAACTCTTTAATTTTGGATGAAACAATGATGCCATTTTGTGTAGTAAATGTGGCTGAAATTGTTCTTTAAAAATAAATAAACATTTAGGCCGGTACCACGAGCTCTGTTTGTGCCTGTTTTAAGAGCAGTGTTTTTGGGTGTTTTAGCTATCAGTTACATGTTAAAACAGTGCTCTTAAAACACCGAAAAACAAAACTTATGGTACCAGTCTTAGTTTTAATTCCGATATAATCATGTCTGTTAAAGACGGTTTAAGATATTTTATAATCTTTTAAACCAGACTGTTGTTAAATATAATGTTGGTTTACTTGAGCCTTCTAATGCGTCTGAAGCTTTATAAAAGGTTCTAAAAATATAATAATATTTTCAACTAATTGACTTTAACTTATCCGGACATGTTCTTCTCATCGTTCAGATTAAAACATCATGTATAAACTATTCCCTCTGGTTTCAACAGGTGTCTTAAGAGTTTTTAAGGCTATTCTGTAAATTAGATCGTGTAAAATAGGTAAGCAGTGATTTTCCACCATTTATTACATTATGTTAATGTACAATTGTTTTTTTGTTATTTTTAAGTTGGAAGACAGGATGCAAAATTGTGTTAAGGAGATACGTGTCTCGGTTTTTAATGATGATATCACACTTGTTCTATAATCTATTACATAAATAATTTTTTTTAAATACTCTTCTATTTTAAGCTTTCGTAGACTTTGTATTACTGCTGATTTTATATTGTCTTTAGCATACTGTAACGTTTATTACAATATCGGGTTCGGTGAAGTTTATTATTAAATAAAACACGAGCAATGAAAACATTAACAAAATATTTATTTAAAACGAAAATAATGTAGTACAACTACTAAGTCATATATTTATTTGCAACACGTATTTATATTCACCACATTAAAGTATTTAGCAACGATTTGCACTGTTCACACTTCAAATAGAGAATGAATGTTGCCGGCCCAAATTCTCCCTTTTATCCTGAACCAAGATTTTCCACAATATTCCAGAGCCTCTGAAATATTATAGAATAATATCACGAAGACATTGTAGGAGTATGATGCAGAGAGACCAGGATCGTACTCGTTACAAGTTATGACACATCGCTAAACGCGCAGAAGACAACGTCGTATCGACTGTTACAGAGGGAATAGGGCCGTACTCGTTACACTGCCCCCTCCTTAAGGATGTTTCGTCCCGAAACTTTTCTGCGCCATTCCGATATCTGCACGTTGATTCCCGTGAGCACTGTGACGTTTGGTGGAAATAACAGTCCACAGTTCTTTTCACTTCTGTTGAACCACAGGGATTATAGCTGCACACCAGGATCTCAATTCCGGTATACTGGAAAGCAGTTTTCAACATGTTTCTTACAATTCTCCAGCTCAATTCATCAAGGCCACAGCCTAGCTTTGGTACAGCCAATTTTATAATATCCTTATCGAGCAGGACACCTCGTAGATCACATAGGGCGCCCCAGACGGCGCGATAAGTTGGTTTCTCATGGGACAGATGTTTGATCACCAGGAGCCTGATTCTGTATTTTGCGTGACTACTTGCGGCACCCATACTAACACAGATATGTCACATGCATATAGTAAACCATCTATCGGACATTTAAAAAACTAATGGGTATGACGTCACTTCTTGCGAGACACGCAAATATAGATGCAAATATAGGTCCTGTTTCTTACTTGCGACACTACCTGTCTCATTCTAACATTATGTTTGTCTTTTAATGTCTTGTCATTTTGCGTATTTTTGCATTAGAACGAGTTGATGATACATTATACATGTAAGTATATTATAATTCTATGTTTATTAATTTAACTTAAAAGCATTATAACATTTTCTAAATAACATTTGTTCTTGCTCCTTTGTAGCGTTCATACCACGTTTTCTACCTTCTGCCATAATAAAATCGTATAAAAAAACTACAAAATTATGTTGACAAACAATAACATGTGATTGCAACTGACAGTTATAGTTTCAAAACCATTACCAACACTAAACTTGTCGCGAAAACGTAAAGCACGGATTTCCCTATGCTCGACACCAGAAAAGAATCGGTGACGGCATACATTGTACTAAGATACAGAATCAACCTCCAGGTTTGGTGTTTCGGATCGACTGTTTGTCAGCTATCAGTAGCACTGTGCCGAAACATGGATGTTGTTGCAGTAGTTCTTCAAGTTGGTCGCAATTTATCTTAAAAACCACGGCGATACCTCGAGACATCTGTAAATTTTGGGCTACACAATGCGCCAATGAGTATTCTGTAGGCACTATGAATAGGTCTCCCTGATGATCCTTGGTCACACCATTTTGTACTGTATGACCCGTAGAATAGAAGGCCATGAACTCGTCAAATGTGGTTTCCTGGTCTTGTAGATTAATTTGTCGAACTCTATCTTCATTGGCGTTGCACTCGTTGTTGTCACCGGCGAAAGGAGTCGATTTAAAAGAATCACTCTTGATTTTCCTCCAGTCTTTTTCTGGATTCGATAGATGACGTCATTTAATCGCTTCTATACCTCGTAGGGACCTTCCCAGGAGTTTTGTAGCTTTGGGGACATTTCACGGCGACGCGTGGGTTGTATAGTCAAACCAGATCCCCGGCTTGATTCCACCATTCTCAGCCTTAACATCATATAGGTCTTATATCCTGTCAGAAGCGCTCTGGATGTTGGAGCGTACTAGGTCATGGATATCGTTCATTCAAGTCGCAGTATAATCGTTGTTCATGACCAAAGACGATACTAGCCGGAGTATGTCCTGTTGTTTCATGGATGGATAATCGATAAGCTAACGGGTAAAGTGGTAAAGGGCGATCTCAGTCCCTTTGGTGGCTGGAGACAATCTTGAAGCGATATCTATTGATGTATTCGACCATGTCATCTGACTGTGGGTGTATAGCAGTTGTTCTTGTTTTGCGAATTTTCAATAGCTCACAGACCGCTTGGAATAGAGACGACTCAAAGTTTCTATCATGGTCCGAGTGAAGTTCAAACGGTACCCCAAATCGGCAGATCCATTGGTTGACAAGTTCTTCTACTACTGTAGCGGCTTTTAGATTTGGCAAGGCATAATCTTTAACCCACTTGCTGGGTAGTAGTTCATGATCACTATGATGTATTTATTTCCCTTGTCGGAAACTGCAAATGGACCGGTCACGTTGATTGCGATTCATCTAAATGGTCTCCCAACATTGTATTGACGCATTGGGTCTCGCCGACGTCTTTGCGATCCATTGCTTGCGGCGCAAACTACGCACTTTTTGTACCACTCCTTTACGTCCTCTCAACAATTAACTCAGTAAAATCGCTTACGCAACTTCTGAACTGTCCTCGTTACTCCCAAGTGTCCTCTAGCAGTTCCATCATGAATCTCCTTCAGTACCTCCGGTACTCGTTTCCTGGGAATTATGATACCGTTTACATGAGTTGTTAGAAAATGGCAGGGGTATTGCAGAGCCCGAACGGCATTACTGTAAATTGCCACAGTCCGGCACCCACAGAAAACGCAGCTTTCTCTTTATCCGTTGGTGCCATTCCAACCTGCCATGTTGAGAATTTTTTTGACCCGGCCAGCGTATCCAATGTGTCATCTATTCGGGGCAACGGGTAGCTATCCTTCTTTGTCACGCAGAATCGTGTTGACCCATATTCTTTATCATCACCACAGATGAGGCCCACGGTCTGCTTGAGGATTCGATAACACCTCCTTTTTCCATGTCTTGAATAATTTTCTCGGTTTCCTCTCTCTTGGCCAATGATGGTAATCTTCTCGGTATTTGGCGGATGGGTCATGCATCGCCGGTGATTATTTGGTGCTGGACTATGTTGGTTCTACCCTTGGTCCCACAGCTGGTGTCGAAAAGTCTTGATATTTCGTTATTAAATTTCTCAATCTGGTATTCTGATCCGGGTTTAATTCTTGGCAAGATGTTGACAGTAGACTGGCTAGTTCTGCGGGTAGCTTCTTTGGTGGATTTTGTGTAACGGATGTTCGTCTGATAATCGAAGTTACTGATGAACAGTGTCCTAAGATAGTGCCCTTCTTTAGTGTAAGTGGATAATAATTCACATTCATTACTTCCAGTATGCACGAGAGATTTTCCCATCTGTATTCCTCGAGTAATCGTTTCATTAAGATTACTAGCTACTAAAACATCATGGTACATCTTAGAGATGAAAAACTATCGGTAATTTCAACTATCGATTGTTCGATAGTGCTATCAGTAAAGTATCGATACAACGATTGTACTATCGATAGTCTATTTAATTACTAAACGATAGATTTAGTTACTAAACGATAGTTTTAGTTACTAAACGATAGTTACTAAACGATTGTTACTAAACGATAGTTACTAATCGATAGTTACTAAACGATAGTTACTAAACAATAATTCCTCAACTTAAATAGTTTAGTTAATATTGACCGAAATACAGGTCGAAACTTTGTCTGTTTTTTAAAATTAAATAAAACGAACCCATGTTTATCTTATCTTCATTGTTTAAATAATATCCACTACAGCACAAACTTCAATGAACATCAGAAAACAACTGAATTTAAATTATCTCGTTCACCCTGTAATAAATTTCTTCCCTTTCATCCCTTTAAAGTTTTCTGACAACCAATCGATTTACAGCTAACCTTTCTATACAGTTAAAGTAAAATATCGATATTGAATATAATTTGAATTATATCATTAAAATGTAAATGAAATCTTTATAAGTCATAGTTACACGTTAGCTACCACGTGGTCCGCGAATAACCCACGTATTTGATTTACTCCGGGACCATAAGGTAATTTATTATTTTTAAATTATTTTATTTTAACGATAGTTACTAAACGATGATTACTAAACGTGGATTACTAAACGATAGTTACTAAATGATAGTTGCTAATTGATAATTACTAAATGATAGTTTCTAAACGATAATTACTGAACGATACTATCGATAGTTTTTTTTCTTTTAATTACTTATCGATAGTACTTTTTTATTAAAAACTATCGATGTATCGATAGTACTATCGATAGTTTTTCATCTCTAGTACATCTTGTTGGAAGTTCATGTTGGGTGGGCATCCACAATCTGGCTTCGATTTAACACGACAATATCTTTAGCTAAGGTTATACGTACTGTGTCTTCTCCTCGGGAATGTAAAACGATCTCTTCACCATTTATCTTAAGTATTCCGCGTTTTAAATTTAGTACGACGTCATTTTCGTTCATGATATCCATCCCGAGAATAAATTCATCGGCAATGTCAGCTAGCAGGGCTCGGTGTTTAATTCGTGTATTTCCGATGGTGATGGTAATGTCTTCTTCGCCATGGATGGTAGCCGCGGACCCTGTTGCTGTGCGCAGTCGCCATTTTGTTGATTCAATCGTTATCGATTTCTTGAAAATATCAAGTCTGATGATGGTTTTTGTCGCACCTGTATCAATCAGCAAGGCATGTGGTTTCTCGTCGAACAATCCAACCACAAAAATGCTATTTACTCTTGATTGTAGGAATGCGACATGTCCTGTTAGCTCTTGATGATGGATCGACGTTCGTCCCCTTCCGTCGACCCGCTTTAGATTTCAGCTGCCTTAGTCTATATTTGTTTCCCGCAGCGGCTTCGTACATGCCCTAGCTCACCACAGTTCCAGCATCGAAGTTGTCTTTTCTTTGTCAATATCTCGGTCAACACTCGTCGTACTGTTTCTTCCGTAGACTCACTGTGTTTTTCCTCCACGCCCTCTAGTGTGCGAATAGTTTCTTGCCGTCTTGAAGCATGTTCTGCCGCCTCGAATTCAAATGCGCTGGCCAAGGCAATCGACAGGTTACTCGAACGAGACAGAATCGAGGCCCGCTTGGTTTCTTTATTTCGGAGACCATCAATTAATCTTTGCACAGCCAGTCGTTCTAATACACTATCTGGGGTGTCAGGATATGCTAGACGAACTATACGAGCGATATTAGATTCAAATTCTTGCAGGCTTTCATTTGATTTCTGACATCTATTTCTCAGCTGCAAGTGATACACTTGCTGCAGACGTGCGAGTCCATAACGCATTTCCAAGCGTTTAACCAGTTGCAATGATCAAGGCCGCTGCCTTCTCAGATGATAACCAACCATTAGATACTGCCGCATTTTAACAAAATCAGCAACAAACTATGATTTTTCAATACAAATTACAAAGCCATTTTCGCAATCTTATTTTTTCTTCTTTATTTGGTATTTTCAACAAATTTCTGGGTGTTTTTCTAAAAAACTATGAAACTGATCTTGTACGAAAGGCTGTCGAATTTAAACATTTATTCTTTGTAACGAGGAAGTCAGTTTTATGACTATGAAAAGTAAAAACCAGCAAACACAATTTACAAACTGCAACATAAATAAAATCGAAGATCGAATTAGAACCAACAAGTTACACTGATATCTGACTACTTATCACTTCTGTATGCTCTATCTCTGCACTCTGAAAATGAACCTGCTGCAGTGCAACTGAAAATCTGTACTCTGTATCTGCAAGTCTGTCCTTGCCATTTGTAGTTTTGTTGAATAATTACAGATTACGTTAACATATGCTTTGCATGACGATCTTAAAAAATAATCATATTTTATTTGAAGAATTTAGAAATTTTAATAACATATTTTTAATAAAAAAAAAACTTTGACTCGCAAAGTGTGCTTAAACCCGGGTCGCAACCCGACCCGCATCTGTTAGGTACCTAGTTAATTTTATCATTATTAAACAACATCGTTTGCATTAATCCATGAATTATGACTATTGAAAAATCCCAACTATTTTACATATTTTTAATCAGCTTTACGATTTAATACTTTTCCAATTCGGTAGATGTCATCGTACCTAAATTAATCCTTTTAATTCTTGATTTTCGTAATTTTTCAAACAATAAGTTATAGAGTTTGTGTACAATAGTTATAAATATTTAGTTAGTTCAATTAGGTGTATAACCTTTCTCAAATACAGTTTTATATTTTGAAATTCTCACTTTATCACCAACTTTATACTTTTCTTTACACTTGGTATTTCTCGTTGAAATAATGATTTTAATTTATAATCATTTTGTTTTCTTTGATGCTTCAGCAGGTGTTATTTTAATTGTATTGTTAGTACTCAGCAAGTGAGGTAAAATGTCAAACCATTAGTAATTTTCATCAATAGTAAACTGTTTCCACATTTTCTATTTTATTGTTCTGTTGAAACATTTAACTACAATTGTTTTTTTTTCTGAATATGATGAAAAGTGATTAATGTTGTATTCTTTTATTATTGTTTAGAAATCTTTATTATAAAACCCTAGCTCCTAATCAGTTTGAAGAATTTTTTGGTACACGACGTTGTTCAAGCATTGATGTAAATGCTTTAGTTACACTCTTAGCTCTTTTATTTTCAACATGTATACTCCAAGAATATTTAGAAAATACATCAATGACTGTATTTATAGCCTTTATTAACTTCTGAATATAGAATAATTTCATCATGGATGTGCTGATACTAATGGCATTGAATAGGGTGGATGATATACATATTGATGGTAGTGTAGTGTCTGCGTAAGCTTATGCGAATGTTTTATGCAAAATATTATTTCGCAATTGTTTAAAAATTATTGAAAAACAAAAAATATCTTCAAGCCTTTTTTCCCATTTCTACAGATTTCGGTAGTGATATATTTATAGGCGTGAAGTGTGGTTACTAGTATATATATATATATATATATATATATATATATATATATATATATATATATATATATATATATATATATATATATAAAGAGAGGTGTACCCTAAGGATCTATTCTTGGCCCCTTATTTTGTCGCTAACATGCCCACTACAAAGAATTTCTGTTCTGCTCACTCCTATGCCGACGATACGCAGTTCTCAGGTACAGTTAACTGTATAAAACTAATGAAATGAGTGAAGCAATTAATGCAGATCTTAACAATTTAGTATCTTGAGTGAAGGATAATGAGCTAAAAATCAATGCAGATAAATCTGCACTTATAATTTTAGGATCTAATGAAACGCCCAAATTGGTTCTTGACGGTGTGATACTTAACCGAAGTTCTATCGTAAAAAGTCTTGGTATGTATATAGATGAAAACTTACATTTTCGCGAACATTTAGCGAACAAATTAGTGTCGGCCAGGCTAAAACTAAGACACTTGTACCAATATCGTAACCTTCTATCTTCCGATATTAAATTACAACTTATTAATTCCCTGGTAATTCCTGTATTACATTATTGCGCCTGCGTTTATGTACCAAATTTGACGCAAAACAGTAAACATTAAATTAGTGTCTTCCAACACTGTTGTCTGCGCTTCGTATATGGTATTCGAAAATATGTCCATATGTCTACCTATCGTAATCTTGCAAATTTAAATTATATTGATGATCGAGTCATGAATTTTTACCTTTCTCTTACGCACAAAATAAAACTAACAGGTTGTCCATCTTATTTGCACGATAAATTAATATGTAGGGAACATATTTACAAACTACTTGACAAGGATTTATGTTTTGTAACCCCATTTCATAAAAATAAATTCAAAAGCTTATTTTCTTATATGTCACTAGCGCTTTACAATAACATACTAAACGATTTAAAATCTCTGCCCATTAAATCTTTAAAATTTATTATTAAGAATTTGTACAATTTAATTAAGATTAGGGTGTTTAGCAATACTTCATATTTTCTTTTATTTTTATTGTAATATAATTAATCTGTATAAGTATCTTAGTTAGGTGGAAGATCAGCCTTAGGCTGAAGCTCGCCATTGATTTCGAATCAATAAAGTTTATCATTATTATTATTATTATTATTATTATATATATATATATATATATATATATATATATATATATATATATATATATATATATATATATATAGAAATGGTGGTGACTCGCTCAGTCGGTCATAGGGATTAAACATGGGAAAGCAGTTTTTTTGCAATTTCCTGCTTCCCTAATTATTTTAAGCAAAAACGCGTCAAATAAAAGTTTTGGGGCATCAAATTCTGCATATAAATCAGTAAACAGAATTACTTTTACGTGCTTTGTAACGACAGAAATTAAATATGAAAATGTCGAAAATTATTGATAGCCATGGAATTGAACAAAAAAATTAAATAAATGCTTGACGTTTTATCTGTCAAAACATCAATGTTTGCCGTTGTGACAGATAAAATGTCAACGTGTGACGTTGGACCTGCAGGAGAAAATATTTATATTTTATAAAACATTCATAATTAATTTTAATATCAGTATAAAAATTTATTTATAACAAAATGAAACTATAATGGACATAATAAATATTAGAGCCCAAGTCTTTCGTAAAAATTACGGTGCATATTTGATAGCTGCCGGGCTGTACAATTCCTGCATTCCTCTGCAATTCTTTGTTTTAGAGAATCCACATTTGAGTGCCTACTATTGTAAATTTTATTTTTAAGTGACCCCACAGAAAGAAGTAATTAGGTGACAAATCCGGTGATCGAGCAGGCCATTATATCTGTCACAATGTCAAACGTTGATGTTTTGACACATAAAACATCAAGCATTTATTTATTTCTTTTGTTCAATTCCATGGCTATCAATATTTTCAACGTAATTTTCGACATTTTCATATTTAATTTCTGCCGTTACAAAACACGTAAAAGTAATTCTGTTTCTAGATTTAGATGCAGAATTTGATGCACTAAAAGTTTCATTTGACGCGTTTTTGTTTAAAATAAGTAGGGAAGCAGGAAATTGCAAAAAACTGATTTCCCATGTTAAAGTCCTATGACCGGCTGAGCGAGTCACCACCATATATATATATATATATATATATATATATATATATATATATATATATATATATATATATATATATATCATCACGCCTTTTACCCACTCAGCCTTAGCAGATCTCGGTAAGTGATATATTTCTTCGCGTGAAGTGCGGTTGCCAGCCGTCAAATCACTTTTAATTTTAGTGAAAATTGTTTGACGGCTGTAGAGTTCGAACCAGGGCTCTTAAGATCCCGATACCTCTGAGCCACCTACACCTTACATATGTATATATATATATATATATATATATATATATATAAAGGTATTAAATTAGATAATTTTAAATGTAGTGAAAATCTGTTTGTCGAGAATCGAACTCCATTTCTCAAGTCCACATTTGAACGAGTTTCCACTGGGACGTGTACCCCATTTTATTTTGTATTAATAAAAATTATAGTAACTAGAAACGTACAAACAAATTTACGCCTCGCATGTCAGGATATCAATGTAAAAAAAACAATTCATAACGAATCCCAAAAAAGTAGTACGTACAGAGCACTAGTCCTGTTAAGAGGTACCAATCTATCTTGTACAGTAATATTACTGTATATACATAGTACTATACTATTATCAATATTCAAGAAGTCTGATGCTATAATTGTCATTCTATTTTTTTATAGTAGTGTGGAAAATTACAATGAAAAATATACTACACATATGAAATATTATAATGTAACTAAAACAGAATACTTTTATGGGTTTTCGATCACTTGCATATTTATAAAATTATTAAAATTAATCCATACTTGTTAATCAATGATATTATGCAGACATTTAGCGTAGCTACTAGTGCTGTGACAAAACTTGTGAATTTCATTCAAAAAAAACATTCTCTGCTTATTCCCCGGTACTGCATATATATATATATAAATTATTCTTATTTTAACTATAACTTTTCATTCAGAATTTCATTTGTAATATTTTGTACATTGAATGTACATTTTTAAATTTGTGTATATCAATCATTCACAAAAATAAAATTAGCTCAACATAATATTAAGACAAATGATATTTATAATGCTAATTATTATTTTGAAAGTAAACTTGTTTTCGTTTGTTACAAACATATCTATTACAAATAATCTAATATCTTAAATTTTCAGGCTCCATTCATATTAGTTTTAAATTTATTAATACCAGTAGTCTCAGCAGGCATAATGCGGAATGGCTGGAGCAAATTATTGAATTGTTTGCATTGCATGATTTATCCTACTTTTTTCTTGTATAGTGCTAAATGTAAGTACAAATTGTTCTGTATATTATTCTGGTAAAATAAGTGTTTGAAGTGGACAAATATTATAAAGTAGAAGATTTTTATAGTTTTTTTAAGGGCTCCTGTACAATCAGTGGCCCCTTTGACCTTCATGGGGCCTTACCCAAATTTGAAACAAAATATTAAAAAAATCTATTATGTAAATACACAGAAAAAAACGATCACGTAGATGAATAAACTAAAATAAAATAAAATATTTACTTTTCATGCTTTCTGAGTTAAAAATTCATCAATCAGTTTATTATAATAAATTAGCTATGTAATGTCATTTTCGTGCCACTGTATAATTTATTAAAAGTCTCCTGAAATAAAAGTTCTGTTCCGGCCGCCATCATGTAGTATTTTTTAAATATGAGATCAATCGCAGAAAAGGGAAAAATATATTTTATCACAGAAAAAAAATTGTACTGAAGTAAGCTAATGGAAGAATTAATTATGTTATCAATAAAAAGTTATTATATTATATTCCTTATAGACAGACATACAGCCCCAAACCATAACAGACAATTGTCATGGTAAACCTCTAAAGATCTTGGAAAGCTAGTGAAAATCAAATTAAATAGAATACAATTTATTAATTTAACAGGTTTATATCTGCTGGTTTAATTAAATAAGATATTAAACATCCTATTTTGACATTCTAAGCATTAATTTTTTCATTATAAACTCGAATACTATAGAGTGTATTGTTATTATGGAACATTACATTAATTAAACAATGTCTGAATCTGCTTGTTGTCCTGTAAACAAAAACATTATAAAATGTCAATATGACAGCTCAACATATTTATTGTATCTACGCCTCCTATTAATAGATGAAAAATATATCAATCATGTCACTTGAAGTTAATATCGCCATTTAAGGGTATTAAATAAAACAAGATAATCATAAAGCAGTGTTTTAGAAAGGCAGCGGTAGCGCTTTACAGTGTTAAATAATGCGGTGTATAAATTTTTTTACTAATGAACAATTTTAAAAAATTTGTATATTACATAACGAGAATTGTAACAAGCACATTACCTGCAAGTGAAAACGTTGCGCACGATCCTTGGCGAGTGCAGTAATTTCACGAGCAATGTAATTGCTTTACAATTCGAGTTGTGTATTATACATAAATAATAATAAGAACAATTACAGAATATTAGTTAGGTTATATCCGTAATATCAACTCTCAAACAGCAGTGTTACCACCTAACAAATGAATTTTTTTGTTGAGAACAGATGCATTAATATGAAACATCATAAAATAAAAATACCTAAAATGACGGATTTTACAAAGATATGGATCAAAATATAGCGGTTACATATTAAAAATATTACCCAATAGATGGCAATTTAGTGTAACATTCTTTTATCTACGACCATATATGTAAGTAAGCAATTAAAAACAATTTGCAAGAACAGTAAATGATTGTTTACGGTTGCTAAGGGTTTACTGCACTAGTTACGTTATATATAACGTAAATTGTTTTTATTGGCCTACTTACATATATGGTCGTAGATAAAAGAATGTTACACTAAATTATCATATATTGGGTAATATTTTTAATATGTAACCGCTATATTTTGGTCCATATTGTAACGTTTATTACAATTTCGGGTTCGGTGAAGTTTATTATTAAATAAAACACGAGTAATGAAAACACTAACAAAATATGTATTTAAAACGAAACCAATGTAGTACAACTACTAAGACATATATTTATATTGAACACGTATTTATATTCACAACAAAGTATTTAGCAACGACTTGCACTGTTCACACTTCGAATACAGAATGCCCCTTCCCGGCCGAAACTCTCCTTTATATACTGGAACAAGATTTTCCAGACTATACGAGAGCATCTGGAACACATGACGCAGAGCGAACAAGTTAGGACTTGTCTATTGCGTCTGAGACAGCGGTGAACGTGCTGCACACTTTGACGCGTCGACTGTTCCAGACGGAACAGGACCGTACTCGCTACACTGCCCCCTCCTTAAGGATGTTTCGTCCCGAAACTTTTCTGCGCTATGTCGATATCTGCACGTTGATCCCCGCGAGCACTGGGACGTTTGGTGGAAATAACAGTCCTCAGTTCTTTTCATTACTGTTAACCCACAGGGATTATAGCTGCACACCAGGATCTCAATTCCGGTATATTGGAAAATAGTTTCCAGCATGTTTTTTACAATTATCCAGCTCAATTCATCAAGGCCACAGCCTAGCTTTGGTACTGCTAGTTTTAGAATATCCTGATCGAGCAGCACACCACGTAGATCACATAGGGTGTCCCAGACGGTGCGATAAGTTGGTTTCTCGTGGGACAGATGTTTGGTCACCAGGTAAAAAATGCTTCTGTTTCGGCTCGACTGTCTGTCGGCTATCTGTAACACTTTGGCGACACATGGATGTTGTTGCCGTAATTCTTCAAGTTGGCCGAACTTTTTCTTAAAAGCCACGGCGATTCCTCGAGACATCTGTAGATCTTGGGCCACACAATGCGCTAATGAGTATTCTGTAGGTACTTTAAATAAGTCTCCCTGATGTTCCTTGGTCACACCATTTCGTACTTTATGGCCCGTAGAATAGGAGGCCATGAACTCGTCAAAGGTGATTTCCGGATCTTGTACATTTATTCTTCGAGCTCGAGATTCATTGGCGTTGCCATCGTTGTTGTCACCGGCGAAAGGAGCCAACCGATTGAAATGAATCACTCTTGGTTTTCCTCCAGTCCTTTTCCGGATTCGATAGATGACGTCATTTATTCGCTTCAGTACCTCGTAGGGACCTTCCCAGGAGTTCTGTATCTTTGGGGACATTCCACGGCGACGCTGTGGGTTGTATAGCCAAACCAGATCCCCGGCTTGATATCCACCATTCTCAGCCTTGACATCATATTGGTCTTTCATCCTGTCACTAGCGCTCTGGATGTTGGAGCGTACTTGCTCATGGATGTCGTTCATCTTCTTCCGAAGTTCTGTGACGAAATTTTCGCCAGCCAAATTTTCACCTGGCTTGCTGCCGAACTTCAAGTCGCAGGGCAATCGCAGTTCATGACCAAAGACAATGCTAGCCGGAGTCTGTCCTGTTGTTTCATGGACGGATGATCGATAAGCTAACAGGAACATTGGTAGATGACAATCCCAGTCTCTTTGATGGCCGAAGACAACCTTGGAGAGGTGTCTATTGATGGTTCTGTTCATGCGTTCGACCATGCCATCTGACTGTGGGTGTAGAGCAGTTGTTCTTGTTTTGCGAATGTTCAATAGCTCGCAGATTGCTTGGAATAGAGACGACTCGAAATTTCAACCTTGGTCGGAGTGTAGTTCCAACGGTACCCCGAATCGGCAGATCCTCTGGTTGACAAGTTCTTCTGCTACCGTAGCGGCTTCTTGATTTGGCAAGGCATAAGCTTCAACCCACTTGCTGAAGTAGTCCATGACCACTATGATGTAGTTATTTCCCTTGTCGGATTCTGGAAATGCACCGGCCACGTCAATTGCGATTCTTTCAAACGGGCTCCCAACATTGTATTGACGCATTGGGGCTCTCCGACGTCTCTGCGGTCCGTTGCTTGCGGCGCAAACTACGCTCTTCTTGCAC
Organism: Pterostichus niger; assembly: GCA_947425015.1. Taxonomy (NCBI): domain Eukaryota; kingdom Metazoa; phylum Arthropoda; class Insecta; order Coleoptera; family Carabidae; genus Pterostichus; species Pterostichus niger. The sequence goes on from OX380348.1 coordinate 14,601,715, forward strand.
CACTCCTTTACGTCCTCTCGACAATTAGCCCAGTAAAATCGCTCACGCAGCTTCTGAACTGTCCTCGTTACTCCTAAGTGCCCTCCAGCAGTTCCATCATGAATCTCCTTCAGTACCTCCGGTACTCTTTTCCTAAGGATTATGATCTGCATCGTTTGCTCTGTAGCCTCAGGACTTTCCAGGATACGTTTCAGTAGTCCATTCTCCATAACAATGGAGTCCCACTGCGCCCAGTACGATTTTACGGTTTTCGAGTGTCGTGCAACTTCTTGCCAAGTTGGTTTGCGGCGTTCTTTCTTCCATTCCAGTAGGTATTTCAATTCTGGATCGCCTTCTTGGTCTTTCACAACTTCTTCAGTCAGTTAATGGTCGACTATCACTGTGGTCCGTAAGATTGGAGCGGACTTTTCTTACACACGGGTACAGTGTTTGCAGTCTTCTGAGCATGGTCGTCTTGATAATGCGTCGGCGTTACAATGACTAATTCCGGCCCTATGCTCGATGACGAAGTTCGATCCACCTTGCTACCTGCCCTTCCGGATTCTTGATGTGTAACAGCCACTTCAAAGCAGCATGGTCAATCCTCACCAGGAATTTCCTTCCATACAGGTATTTGTAGAAGTGTTCAACGGATTTAACTACTGCCAATAATTCTCGCCTGGTGACGCAGTAGTTACGCTCCGGCTTCGACAGAGTTTTGCTGAAGTAGCCGATGACCTTCTCTTGTTCATCTTGAATTTGCGATAGTACGGCGCCGATTCCGACATTGCTGGCATCTGTATCCAATATGAAGTCCCCGTTGGGTAGAGGATAACTCAGAACTGGTGCTGTTGTTAGGGCTCGCTTGAGGTTGTCGAAAGCGTCTTGGCAGTCTTCTTCCCACACAAATTTCCGTCCTTCCTCCGTGAGTCGTGTCAGTGGCTTGGCAATGTTGGCGAATCCAGAGACGTATCGCCGGTAGTACGTGCAAAGACCAAGAAAGCTTCGCAATTGATGTTTGTCAGTTGGTACTGGCCATTCTTTTACTGATCGGATCTTCTGATTGTCAACGGCTATTCCGTTTCCGGACACAATATGTCCCAGGTACTGCACTTCTTTGCGGAAGAGATGACATTTCTTTGGACTAAGCTTCAAACCAGAACTTCGTAGTCTCATGATTACCTCCTCCAAATTCCTCATGTGATCATCGAATGTTCTTCCGACCACAATAATATCGTCAAGGTTTTCAAGATAGTCCTTGCAGTACCGTTTCCATGAGTCTTTCAAACGTGGCGGGGGCATTGCAGAGCCCGAACGGCATTACTATAAATTGCCAAAGTCCGGCACCGACAGAAAACGCAGTTTTCTCTTTATCCGTTGGTGCCATGCCAACCTGCCAGTACCCACTTTTGAAGTCTAATGTTGAGATTATTTTCGACCCAGCCAGCGTATCCAATGTGTCATCTATTCGGGGCAATGGGTAGCTATCCTCCTTTGTCACGTTGTTGAGTTGACAATAGTCCACGCAGAATCGTGTTGACCCATCTTTTTTCTTTACCAACACCACTGGTGAAGCCCACGGACTGCTTGAGGATTCGATGACACCTTCTTTTTTCATGTATTGAATAATTTTCTCTCTCTTGGCCAGTGAATCGTCTTGATACTTGGCGAATGGGGCGTGCATCGCCGGTGTTTATTTGACGCTGGACTATGTTGGTTTTACCCTTGGTCCCACAGCTGGTGTCGAAAACGTCTTGATATTCCGTTATTAAATTTCTCATTCTGATATTCTGGTCCTGGTTTAATTCTTTGCAAGATGTTGACAGTAGATTTGTCAGTTCTGCAGGAAGCTCCTTTGGTGGATTTTGTGTAACGGATGTTCGTCTGATAATCGAAGTTACTGATGAACAATGTCCTAAGATAGTACCCTTCTTTAGTGTAACTGGATAATAATTCACATTCATTACTCGAACTGGTTCTACCTTTCCAGTATGCACGAGAGATTTTCCCACCAGTATTCCTCGAGTAGTCGTTTCATTATGATTTCCAGCTTCTAACATCATGGTACATCCGGTTGGAATTTCATGTTCCAGGTGGGCATCCACAATCATTTCACTTCGATTTAACACGACCGTATCTTCAGCTAAGGTCAGACGTACTGTGTCTTCTCCTCGGGGATGTAAAACGATCTCTTCATCATTGATCTTTAGTATTCCGCGTTTTAAATTTAGTTCATGATGTCCATTCCGAGAATACATTCGTCTTCAATGTCAGCTACCAGGGTACGATGTTTAATTCGTGTATTTCCGATGGTAATGGTAATGTCTGCTTCGCCATGGATGGTAGCCGCGGCTCCTGTTGCTGTGCGCAGTCGCCATTTTGTTGATTCAATCGTCATCGGTTTCTTGAGAGTATCAGGTCTAATGATGGTTTTTATCGCACCTGTATCAATCAGCAAGGTATGTGGATTCCCGTCGATCAACCCATCCACAAAGATGCTATTTAGTCTAGGTTGTAGGGATGCGACATGTCCAGTTAGCTTCAGGGCATCCTTGTTCTATATTTGTTCCCCGCAGCGGCTTCGCACATGCCCTAGCTCACCACAGTTCCAGCATCGAAGTTGTCTTTTCTTTAGCAACATCTCAGTCAAGACACGCCGGGCTGTTTCCTCCATAGATTCATTATGATTTTCCTCTACGCCCTCTATTTTGCGAATATTGCATTGCCGTCTTGAAGCGTGTTCTGCCGCCTCGAATTCCAATGCGCTGGCCAAGGCAATGGACAGGTTACTTGAACGAGCCAGAATCAGGGCCCGTTTGGTTACTTTATCTCGGAGACCATCAATGAAGCCTTGCACAACCAGTCGTTCCATCACACTATCTGGGGTGTAAGGATATGCCAGGCGAACTAGACGAGCGATATCAGATTCAAATTCTTGTAGACTCTCGTTTGATTTCTGACATCTATTTCTCAGCTGCAAGTGATACACTTGCTGCATATGTGCGTGTCCATAACGCATTTCCAAGCGCTTAACTAGTTAATGATAGTTCTGCCGTTCTTCTGGAATGATTGTTTGCAAAATATCCACTGCGTCACCACGCAGCGCAATTTTTAAGGCCGTTGCCTTCTCAGATGATGACCACCCATTAGATACTGTAGCAGCTTCGAATTGGGCGTAATTATTAGGCCAAGATACCTTGCCATCAAATTGTGGTGGATTCATGTGGAATCTACGCAGTCATTCTTTCCCGTCTGTCACTAAATCTTCAACTTTCTCGTTATTTAATGGCTGGTCACTAGATGGAGTTTTCTGAATCAAGTCGTGAATTTGTTGGACATTTTTCAATTTTTTCTTTAAATTTTTCTTCAAAATTTCTCGAATGTTCTTCAATTTTTTCAAACTTCTGTTCAAATTTAGTTTCCAAATTCGTTTCCAAGCTTCTGGAACTTTCTTTAAATTTAGCTTCCAAACTTCTGAAATTTTCTTCCAATTTAGTTTCCAAGCTTGTTTCCAAGCTTCTAGAATTTTCTTCTAATTTGGCTTTCAAGCTTCTAGAATTTTCTTCTAATTTAGTTTCCAGGCTTCTAGAATTTTCCATGTTTTTTCAGATTTTTGGAATTTTCTTCGGTATTTCTGTAACTTTCTTCCAATTTGGCTTCCAAACTTCTAGAATTTTCTTCTGTTTTCCTGCAATTTTCTTCAAATTTGGCTTCTATTTTTTTGTACATGGAGTCCAAATCGCCCGGAATTTAGAATTCGTAAGTATCCGCTATTTCACCGGCGTCAACAAAAAATTGACGAAGTCGCTCTTGCATTATACTTTTCTTGCCTGTAGTATCCAGATCACGTTCTTCTAATTCTCTCTTGAGATCAGTCACTTTGAAATCACTGAGATTCACCATTTTCGAACCCATTTTTATTTATTTGCACTTAAACTTCACTATTAATTCACAAAACACAACCCCACACCTGACACCAATTGTAACGTTTATTACAATTTCGGGTTCGGTGAAGTTTATTATTAAATAAAACACGAGTAATGAAAACACTAACAAAATATTTATTTTTTATTTATTTTTTTTAATTTATATATCGGACCAACTACTAAGGTCATATGCCGATATGTCCTTTGTATGGTCGCCACGGGCGGGACCCGAACCCACGACCTTATGGTTGTGAGTCAGGCCCTCAACCCGCGCGATCACCACGCGGGACAATATTTATTTAAAACGAAACTAATGTAGTACAACTACTAAGACATATATTTATATTCAACACGTATTTATATTCACAACAAAGTATTTAGCAACGACTTGCACTGTTCACACTTCGAATACAGAATGCCCCTTCCCGGCCGAAACTCTCCTTTATATACTGGAACAAGATTTTCCAGAATATACGAGAGCATCTGGAGCACATGACGCAGAGCGAACAAGTTAGGACTTGTCTATTGCGTCTGAGACAGCGGTGAACGTGCTGCACACTTTGACGCGTCGACTATTCCAGACGGAACAGGACCGTACTCGCTACAATATCTTTGTAAAATCCGTCATTTCAGGTATTATTATTTTATTATGTTTCATATTAATGCATCTGCATAAAACTATGTGCTCGCTAAGCAGTGCTTGAATATTATCGAGTTGCATTTCCCGTTTATTAATTAATAATTTTTTCCTTGTAACTAAAAAATACTTTTTATCACAAATAGGAAAGAAAATATCTCCGTCTATTTCTATAATTGCCACATATAATCTTTATTAGAATCAAATTTCAGTTCAAGTACGTATGCAACAAAAGAAAAATGTAAAACCGGCGACACATTTAAATTTAGAATCCGAAATAAAGAATTACACGGGACATTTTAATAGAAATATTTACAACGATGTACCCTGGTTATGTTGTTGGCCATGTTTATTTTTTTCAAATGATTTAAGTATATGGATCAAATATCAATATAAAACAAATATTGAATAATAAAGTAGTTTCAGCGAATAGACACATGTTTCATAATTCATTTCTTTTTAATAAGGCCAGAATCAACTTTTATTATTTTAATTGGATATTTCTAAATTATATTCTTAACGACAATTTTCACGTAGGTATAATAATAAATATATTTGTAACCAAGGGTTTATTTTTGCACTCTCTTTTCCTTGAAATAATACATGTAGGGTTAGGATGCCTGGGCGTGATTGAAAACCACTAGTTATGTTAACAAATTATTATTGATAATAAGATTACAAATTAAACTATAACTGATTACTAAAACAACAAAATAAATATGATATACTTCTTTGTAAATAAAATGCGTCATACGTCGTTTCCGTCTTTATTCACTCTCGTTTACCGCGACTCTCTCTGTCCGTATTCCCTCGTCATCAAGGGAGCAGCGAAGTTCGGCATCATTCGGTAGCATTCGTGGAGCAGCTTGGTGATGTGAATCCCACAGATCGGCCGTCCTGCTCATCGTCCGACCCGGATGATGGAGTTTCGTCGCCTGGAGGTTGAACCCATGATTTCATTTGATCGGCAGATGTAGATGTTTTTAGTGGACCTTCTCCTGAAATTTTTTGAACAGAATAGCAAATATGACGTTTAGTTTCAGTGACACGATAAGGTCCTAAATATTTGGAATGAAGTTTCAAGCCTGAACCGTATTGCGTGCGTTTGATTGAAACGATATCCCCAACTTTATATTGACGAGCTTCTTTTCTTTTACGATTGTACGTCTTTTTATTTTCCTCCTGAATCTTGAGAATTTGTTCTTTGGCCATTGTTCTTATTTCTTCTCGATTGTCTTGGAATATTTTCATACTTTCTTCTTCTATCAATTCTTTAATTCTCAAATCTTCTTTATTTCTCATCTCAACACCGAAAAGTAATTTAAAGGGTGTAGTGTTAACGCTTCTTTGAACAGTGTTATTTATAAATCTTTGTAATTTATTAACGTGCTTGTACCATTCTGTCGGTTTCTCTATAGAAAGTTTAATCAACACTGAAGTTATTATTTGATTCATTCTCTCAATTTGTCCATTTCCACGAGGAACTCCGGTAGTAATTAAGAGATGTAGAATGTTTTCTTCTTCACAGTAATTCTTGAATGCTGTCGACGTAAAAACTGTACCCCTATCAGAGATAATTCTCTTCGGATTACCAAAATTTTCTAGTTTTGATAGTACTTCTTCAGCTGTAGTGCTTTTAACAGGATAAATCCATACAAATTTCGTAAAAGCATCAATAATATTTAATAAATAATTGTAACTTTTCTTAGTAGATGGCAAAGGACCAAGATGATCAATGTGATACGTCTGGAGAGGCGTATCTTCCTTCGGTATTGGTTCAAGAAATCCTTCTTGTTTTCCTCTTTTTGCGTTACCAAGGATGCAATTTACACAGTTTTGTATCACGTGCTGAATCTTTTCTTTTGCTTTCGGCATATAGAATTCGCGACTTAAAAGTTCAAGTACTTTATTGACAGAAAAATGTCAATTTTCGTGTATTTTCCTGATTACTGCAGATTGAAGTCCTTTCGGCACAAACAATAAGTCAACTCCGCCAACTTCTTTGTAAATTACATTATTCCTCATAAAATAAGATTCGTACGGACCATGTTCAAGACATTTTTTAATAGTTCTTACATTTTCATCATCTGATTGTAATTTGACTATACTTGCAGTTAGCGTGTTATCTTCTTCCACGATCATGATAGGATTACGTGACAGTGCATCCACGTGTCGCATTTGCATTCCAGGGCGATGAAATATTTCGTAATTGAATTCTTGCAACAGTAGGGCCCATCTTGCTACTCTGGTGGCTAAATCTCGTTTATCCATAGTTTTCGTAAATGCAGCACAATCAGTAAAGATTTTGAATTTAATTCCCAAAAGATAAATGCGGAATTTTTTCACAGCTTCAATTACTGCTAAAACTTCGAGTTCGTAACTACTGTAACGTTTCTCAGCGTCAGTCGTTTTTCGACTCATATAATAAACAGGGTGTAGTTGTAGATCTTCTTTATCTCTTTGCAGTAATACTGCACCATATCCGTGTTGACTCGCGTCAGTATGTAGTTGAGTTTCCGATCCAAAATTAAATATTTTTAAAACAGGATTTTCAGACATTAGTTTTTTTAAAATTTCAAAAGAGTTCTTCTGGCTTCGACCAAATTCAAACTTAGAATCTTTCTTTAGCATATCACTAAGAGGTTTAGCTATCAGGGAATACTGAGGGATGAACTTCCTAAAATATCCTGTCAGACCTAAATACGATTGTACTTGCTTTATACTCGTTGGTTCTGAGTAATTTTTAATAGCTTTTGTCTTCTCAACAGACGGCATAATGGTATTTTTGCATATGATATACCCAAAGTATTCAATTTGCTTTTGTAAAAATTTACATTTTTTGAAATTAATTTCTAATCCATATTCAGAACATCTGGACATAATTGTTTTGAGTCGCTCCATTGCTTCATTGTGGTTTCTTGCAGGGATAATTAAATCATCTAGATAAATTAAAACGGTACCATCTGCGATTAAGTCCTTAAAAATGTTGCATACAAATCTTTGGGAAACGGCTGGGCTATTGCAAAGACCAAAAGGAGTACGCAAAAATTCAAATTGACCTATGTGCGTCACAAAGGCAGTATAGCGTTGACTATCTTCAAAAACAGGGACATGAAAAAAACCATTTCTCAGATCCAGAGTTGAGAATACTGTAGCATCACGTAACTTATCTATTTGTTCTTCTATTACAGGAAGTGGATATCTGTCCTTGATTATCTTCTTATTCAGTCTTCTGAAATCTATGCATATTCTAGTACTTCCATTTTTCTTCTTAACTAGTACAATAGGGCTAGCATAATCAGAGGAACTTGGATGAATAATTTCATCTTTCAACCATTGCTGGATTTGATTTTCCACTTCTTCCTGCTCGGCATATGGTAGACGTCTTGGCGATTGGTATACAGGGATGTCATCAGTTAGAGTTAACTTCATTCGTACTTCTGTATCTTTTATTTTATTGGGCTTGTAATTATGAATTAATACCTCGATCTCTTCTTCGAAACATTTTTCACCAACATTTAACTCTGTTTGTTTATCTGGTTGTATGAGCATGATGTTATTGGTCTCCTCTGTTAATTTCGAAATTCTGAATTCCTTGTCATTAATAACTACTTCAGCATCACGTAATAATTCTCGACCGATAAGAACATCAACAGGAATTGATTCGTCTGGTACAATGTGAAAGCAAGTGTAAAATGTAGCGTCGTCAATTGTTACATTAATTAAAAATTTGCCTAAAGACTCAATTGTGTGATTTCCAACCCCGAAAAAGACATTGATTTCCTTCTGCAAGTTAGGTGCTCCAATTTTAAAATAACGGTTAACTTTCATTATATTTACAGCACTACCCGTATCTATTAAAGCATCAATTTCATTATTCAAAATAAAAATTAGTTTATGATAGTCTCTATCGCCTTTAATTTTAGACACTAAGTTTACGTCAGATCGCGTTTCATTATTTGTTGTAGATTCACTCTTCTTTTTAGGGCAACTAGTCGATTTATGTCCGAATTCGTTACATGAAAAACATTTAAAACATTTATCTTTATTTAAATAGTCTTTAGATTTATGTCCGGTTTTACCGCAATTAAAACATCGATTAGGTTCATTGGTATTTACGCCATTATTTTTTAAAACGGTTTGATTATGTGTATTATTATTTTGCTTTTTATATGATCCATGTTGTGACGATTTAGATTTTTCTTTTATCCTCTCATAGATCTTGACTTTCTCTTTAAATTCAGTAAAAGAGTTACATCCATACAAGATTATTTTGTTTGATTCATAATCTTCGATACCGTCTATAATATACTGAATAATTACAGACTGTGTAAGATTCGCGCGCCTCCCTATTTCTTTCATCCGTAATATGAAATCATGTAAATTTTCTTGTGATTTCTTCTTTTGTTTACTTAATAATTGGTGAATCCCCTTACTATCTGCTTTAATACTAAATTCTTCCGTTATAGCTTGCATAAATATTTCCCATGACTGAAATATAACTTCTCCTTGCAACCATAATTTAGCTGTTCCTTCCAAAAGTTTTTTAGCCAATACTAATTTGTGTGTGTCTGTCCAATTAAATAAAATAGCATTTTCCTCAATATCATTCAGCCATTTTTCCACAGTGTAAGTGATGTCGGTTCCATTAAATTTAGGCACAATATCATCAAGATCTCTTAATGAAAATTTAGGAGAGCATTCATTATTTTGAGAACACTGGCTTGCCAAAAAGTCACGTTCCCGTTTAACTAAATCTAGTTCTCTTTGCAAAAGTTCTCTCTCTCGATCATCGTTATTTTGTTTTGAATTTCATGGCATTTTAATTTGTTAGTTATTAAAATAAATGGAAAGATCTTACTTTGCTTTAATGAGAATGCTTCTTGCGGAATCCTTCCACTGCTGCTTGAACATTCCTTAGTACGTTCCTGTGGCGCTTGCAGAATCCGTGCACCGTCAGTTGTGTTGCAAAGAATGACCTTCAATCTTCAATTGTTTTTTCTCTCCTCTTACTTTTCCAACTTGTTTAAATTTATTATCACTTTGTTAACACAAATTTTATTGTTTCATTAGCTTTTAATTTACTGCATTGATTTAGTTGAACATTTATCTCACTTCTGAATATTTGTAGGGTTAGGATGCCTGGGCGTGATTGAAAACAACTAGTTATGTTAACAAATTATTATTGATAATAAGATTACAAATTAAACTATAACTGATTACTAAAACAACAAAATAAATATGATATACTTCTTCGTAAATAAAATGCGTCATACGTCGTTTGCGTCTTTATTCACTCTCGTTTACCGCGACTCACTCTGCCCGTATTCCCTCGTCAACAAGGGAGCAGCGAAGTTCGGCATCATTCGGTAGCATTCGTGGAGCAGCTTGGTGATGTGGATCCCACATACATATAATGTAGTTATTTCAGTAAACAGGTCCAATAAAAAGAGGGAGATAACATGGGACGACAATTTTTCACAGTTTATAAAAGTTCAAGTTATGACGCCAAATTAAACAAGGTGATACTAAACCACTATTGTGAACTAAATATTTGTCTATAATAAAATTATGTCGTACTGAATATTTCTTGAAAAATAATTTCTTCCAGTAGTTCACATATTTTGGGTCCCATTTTATGCAGTAGTTTAAAATAGGTTCCCTTATGCTGTCCAAGAATTTTCGCCCAAATATTTACTTTATTTTGGAATTGACCAAATTTTACCATTTTGAATATTTGGTTCATTTTGCATAAGGAAAGAAAGGTACAATAATTGTAGTTTTCACTACCATTCATTTACAATAACTTATTTGTTTATGACAACAACAATAAGTAGTTGTTAACAACAATGGAGACGTTTATGAAAGCAAGGCACAAGGTCTTGACAACAATGGAATAGTTAATTTATTTATTTATTTATGTTACGCTGTACAACAGGACTTTAATGTTTAATCCCAATTACAGTACAGTGTCCGGACTCACCGTGTGGTAGTTCATATAATTTTGAGCTTGAGTGGAATTCGAATTCCGTAACTCTACCTACACCTCCATACTTCTGAACAATTTTCTTAACAATGTAGGTAATATTTGAAGACAACATTGTAAAAGTAGAAGACAACAAAGCAAAAAGTATATATTTGAAAATTTCATACTTCAAAAATTTGTTGCTAAATTCGTCTGTTTGTTTATTCATATAGGTAACTTAAATAAAATAATTGCTAATTTCAAATTGTCAAAGGTAATACCATAAAAGCTTCTTGCATTATCTGTTAAAGTTTGATTTACAACGAAAATTTGATTCCTTATTAACGGACGAATGCAAAAGACAAAAAAATATATCGCGGCACCGATGGTGTAGTGCTTTTATCTAATGCCATTTGCGTGAGTCTACGTTACTTTCAAGTAATCAAGTATGAGTGAAGTAAATTAAAGTTCAATCCAATTAAAATATGAAGCTCGAATAGTATTCGTTAAGATAATTTCGCAGAATAATCCTTTAAAGCATAATTATTTAATATTTAATCTGTACGTATTTAAACGTTTCGGCTCGACAACGATTGTTGCATAATATTTGTAACTAAATTTGATTTATGTTCCGAAATTAATTGAAGATAGAGTTCTATTGAATTTGCATTACAATGCGCAGTTAATTTAATAATTTGTTGATCTGATACTTCTGCTTTAACTAATGTTTAACGTTAATTGGCATATTTTTCTACCATCCCTCTCAAAATGTCTGTTGTCGGAATGGATAAAAAGCTATATATAATCGATCTGATATTTATCTTCAGTATATTTTCCTAATAACTTCTTTACTGATCTAACGGGACACACATCCAAGTTTTCTTTGTTTTCAATTAATTTACTATCACTACATTTTTTGTCACCACCCTGAAAAGTTTTGGAGAAAATTAGATTATATTTATTCTACCTACCAGCCTTCCATTTTTAGTTTTTTCGGTTCTAAATATAAGTATTTTCACCACCTCTCAAGCTAGTTCAAAAGCAGTAATATACAAAAAATTCTATGAAGCTCAATTAGTGTATTTTCAACCCACTGATTGCCAGTAAATACTTTTTTTTTCGTTAAAGCCGTGGACGTTTATTTTGTATTTTCTATATTATTTTGTAGTTGCTTTCCCTTAGTTATTCTAGGATCTTCTAGTGAGGTAGTAACGACTTGAATTTTTCGATTTTATTCTATATCTTGGGGTATAGTCACCAAATAAAGTTTTAATTTGTAACAATATGAGCTATCTCATTGTTGTTATGTTGCGTTTAGGTAAGATTGGTTTCGTGTAATTTGACACTCGTGACCACATGTGCCATTAAGGCTGAGTGTGAGATCTTTTGGTTTTCGAATATAGGGCATTAAATTATAAAAAGAGACAGTTATAGTTAATATTCTTAGAATTCCAACAAGATTTCATGTTCGCGTTATCGGCAGTGCCAGAGTGTCAGACTACATAACCAAAACACTTGAGACATCTGCGTGCACCCTGATGTGTGGGGGATGGATTCAAGATGTGGGTATCGTACCCAGGACAGCAAGTGTTTTGGTGGGAACCATCAGTCTCGTCCATCGACTCAAAGCGTGAAGATGTAGATCTTCACATCGCGCGGTGTTCGCGTTTGATTTAATTTTAATCTAAATTAGTGAATTAAGTATTGTAATTAATAAAAATTTCATTTATATAGTAATTCTGTTTCCATCCTCTTATTAAATTATAACGTTTCGTATTACAATTAGTATAAAAATATTTGATAGCAATGTGTTAATAAAATTTTAAGACTGCGTTTTTCTGCTCGTTTTACAATTGACGCAGTCCGGTAAGATCAACTTATTCATCCAGCCCCTCGTGTTACAAATTGCTTCTGCCGAAACATTTCCGAAGCGATTTCTATGAACCCATTTTTGACGTTTATATTTATTTCATTTAATGTTATTATGGAAAGTTTCTTCATTTAATGTAGTTAGTTAAACATTTACCCATTATTGAGTGTAGCACTCTGCCGTAGAAAATCTTCATAAGTGATATATTTCTTTGAGTAAAGTGCGATTACCAGCCGTAAAATCACGGTCCCCAAAGATGATAATAAAGCGGAAGCTTCAGGGATAGTTTTGAAAAAATGTTTGTCGGCTGTGGAACTCGATATCACTGAGTCACCTACCCCATACATAAGAGTGAAAATGATCATATCAATTCAATTAGAACCAATTTATTTTGAACTTCCATTATCTTTATTAGTGGAAAAATACTTTTAACAATTTATAACACAACGTTCCGATAGCGCAAAAAACTAAGCTGTTTAGTAAGTTGAAATCTAAAACAGACAAAGAGAAATTAAGTAATGTAGTTTATAAAATTAATTGTTCTGATTGTAATATTACCTATATAGGGGAAACTAATCAATACATTAATACCAGATTAAAACAACATAAATACCATCTAACAACTGGTAATGTCACAGTGCTATTGTTGAACGTGCGTTCAACAACAATCATAGACTGAACTTTGATCAATTTAAAATTTTACATTCTGAAAGTGATAAGTATATAAGGCTCTTTCGCGAAAGATGCTACATTAACACGTTGACTGCCAACTACGAGATAACTCGTAGATTGCGTTCTTTGCTAGGACGCCGACTACGAGTTATCTCGTACTGTGTTTACTTACCATTTTCGCGCAGCTACGATTAAACTCGTAACATATCAGTGCTAATATGGATAGATGGCTTCTGGGAAGAGAACAAAAAATCAATGCTGGCTACATGAACAGAAATTTTATTAATAAATAAGCCAACTACGAGATAATTCGTAAGACCTTTTTTTTAAAAAAAATACATTTTCTATGCTTTTTGATGATTACTATGTAATATAATTAGAGTTTTTAATAATATAAAATGATTAAATGAAATTGGCTTTTTAGACCGGAATTCTGAAAATTGCCGTGGCAGTCAACGTGTTAACCTGGAATCTAATTCAGTTAATATTAAAACTGACTATCAAGTTTCTAATTCATTGGCATCTCTTAAGGAATTTATATCTTCGCGCCTTTTTTATAAATTTGACTTATTATGTGACGCCATAAAAAATAGTCACATGGAGCAAGATCTTGAGATCTAGCAGGCCAGTTAATAGCACCCCTCGTTCAATCCAGCATCCAGGAAATCCCAAATCCAAATATTCTCGGACGTTCCCATTATAGTGTGCTGGACATCCATCTTGTTGGAACCAGACTTCTTAATTTGGGCGCACAACATCATCGATTGCAGGACCAATCTCATTCTGCAACAATCCCAAATTTGTGAAATTTAGATTGCCACATATTTCTATTGGACCAATTATGTGGAGACCCATAATTTCGGCCCAGATATAAATTTTTTGAGGATAGTGTTCCAGTAGAAATATTAATTCTTGGATTTGCGGTAGCTCAACAACATGTCTTTTGAACTTTCTTTAGCCCTGTTTTGCATATCTTCGCAAAATACTCTTCTACTTTCTTCGTCGTATGGAAAAAATTCTTGATGACACGGCATTTTCTAGGACTAATATTTTTTTTCAAAATACTATAAACGATGCTTTGATGTACTCCCAATTCATTTGCAATAAATCTAGTGCTACACAAAGGATCTACATTAATCATTCCTAGAACCCTTTCTGCCAATAACGCACGTTCTTCTGCTATTGCCAAATTGCGATTTCCGCGCTCATGTGTACTTTTCGTGGATACAACTGCCGACTTTTTAAATTTTGCCACTAATTTAGCAATTGTGGTTACACTTGGAATCAGTCGATCCATAAACTTAATAGAAAATAGATCTCGCACTCTTAAGTAACTATTTCCTCCATAATACATTTTTATTATAAAAATACGCTCGTTATTAGTGTAAATAACCATATTTTATAAATTGTCAAGTCAAAATGTCAGAAACGTCAAATAAATCGCTTGCAAGAAATCAATACAAAACAGTCATAGGTAACGATATTTATTTTCGTTAAAAATTGAATAAATCTGTGAATTTACAAAACATAAAAGTTAATTTACGGGACCAAATTACAAGTAAATTGAAATGTATTTTATATCGTTTGATTCCGAAAAATGATATCTTTCGATTGACACTTCAATCTTTGTTGTCCGGTAGAGCACCGAGCAACAGCATGCAAAAAACTGATTTCCCATGTTAATCTCATATATACACTTTTAAAACAGACACCCGGTATATATCATTTAATCGTAAGAGCGATCAAAACCAAGGCATATCTTCGAAAATATGACATTTGATGTACCTTCGGATAAAGCTTCATTTGTCGATTGCGCAACGGTCCGTTGCTGGCGGGAATCTCAGGGAATCGAGCCGCAGTTCAGTATAAATAACGAACCGGTTTTTGACCTTCATTCTCGGTGCAGCTTCCTCTGTAAGTATCCCTAATGATCTCGGGCCCGAGCCATATATTAGCCCAAGATCGATACATCCCTGAAAGTATTACATAACCCTTCTTAGATTTTGTAATGGCCATCATCGCAATATTAGTTAACCTATCCCAAATAACTATCTGCAAAGGAAATGTCTAGCCGCCCTGTAGATGTTAGTTATGTGATGGCACCTACTAGTTGGCGATAGAGGAGATACGACAATCTTGGTTTGCGTCCGAATCTTGCACCGGTAAAAAGATGGGATTGTAGTTCCAAATACCAAATCGTGAGAGTAGGTGTAGAATGTAGTGTAGTGTCACAAGTCCCTTCGCTTATTCGAACTATATCTCGAGACAACACATGACGTGTAGCAGACTTTCAATTTAAAAATTGGCGGCTATTCCTTGGACAATATCAGTTACCAGTTTCTCGTCTTCAGACACAATCAGAATGTCATCAATGGTAGTAGTAATCAAAGTGTTTTCCTTTCCTTTACCAATGTAAAGTAAATATGGAACGAATTGTAACTATGTGTCACATAAAGCCTTTATAGTTTTCAGTCTGATGTACAAGCTTTTCCCTGCTTGACGTAATCCTTAAAACCTACCGTATCGGAATCGATGATGTCATATAATATTTCTCAAAAATACTTCGGAACTTCCATGTAAACCTTTTCTTCAAAATACGCGGTCGCCATACCTAATTGACTTATGTTTATCCCGAGATGTTAAAATTCTATGAATTGTCGATCCATCCTATTTTTAATTTCGTAGATAATTATCGATTAAACTGAAGTCTTAGTCGTGGAAGTTGAGTGCTGATCCTCCAAAAACTTAACGTCGCTTTTATTTGCTAGGTGTTTGTGAGATATCTTATGAGTCTAAACTTCGAATAGCGTTCGGTCATTCTGATTCTTTATCGGTATATTATTTATTAGGTAGTTGATATCTTAGATAGTTCACGCTTTCTCCCGAAAACTGATGACACAGTCAATTTTTTAATCAATATTTTTTATCCATTTTTGTCATGGACAAAAATAGAAAAAATAAAGTTGATCAAGAAATTATCTTTACATTGTCTGTATGACACGATACATTTTTCCATCAATTTTTATATTCATGCACATGCGCAGTTAGGTGTATAGTAACTTTGCAATTTAGGATAAAGTATTCAGACTGATAATTATGGAACTCGAAAATATTTTATAATATTATTACTCGTATGTATCACAAAGTTATATATATATATATATATAGGATGTTTCACAACTTAGAGCAAAAAATTAAAGGGTATGTTCTGTAAGACGTGCTGATCATGAAACAAAAAGAATTTTTTTTTAAATCGCAAAACTATTTTCCATGTTTCCCAGTCAAAAATTTTTCGTTGCCACTGCCACTGGGTGGATGATTATGTTAAAGTTATTAATTAAATAAAATTCTATTATAAATAACTGCTAATAATTGAATTGTGTAATTATTCTTTTGTAGTTGATACCTACTTCATTGTTTGTGTTTAATAGGAAAGCGAATCCAGTGCAGTACCACAAAATATTATAAATATATATATACCGGGTGTGACATGAAAACCTGGTCATAGGCGTTTAACATGGGAAATCAGTTTTTCCTTGCGCAAAAGTGGCCAATTGATTTTAGACAAAAATGCTTCAAATAAAAGTTGTAGTGCTTGAAATTATGGATCTAAATAAGTTTTCAGATTTTATTTTGCACGTTTTGTAAGCGAAATAATCGCATTAATATTTTATAAGAATTTCTACTTTATAGTGATAGCCATGGAATTGAGACAAAATGATAAACAAATGTGTGACGTTTTAACTGTCAGAAAAGTTTAGTTTGAACTTGGAATGTTATGGTGCGGCCAAATAATACTGATTAAATCACGTATGCTTCGAAAACTTTCACCAGAATAATTCCACTTAATAATTTGTAACTTTTCTTCATGTGAATAGTTATCCATTTTCAATAATGATATAACAACAAACACCTGGATTGTCACTTAAATAAATCACAAATCCATTTAAAGGTTCATTAGTCAGTAAATTTTTGCAAAGTTCAAAACATTGTCTGTATTCAGGGTTGTTTATGTAAATGACTGCGTCCTTTTTTAAGCTCTTAGTGAGAGGTTTGGTTAATTTTGCAAAATCTTTAATAAACTTCCGGTAATAGCCTAAAAGTCCCAAAAAACCTTTAATTTGTTTACTAGTTTTCGGTATAGGATAATTTAAGATGGCTGATATTTTATCTGGATTCGGTCTCACGCCTTCGGGTGTAACGATGTGCCCGAGATAAGCTACTTCTTTTTTTAAAAATTCCGACTTGTCAACTTGAATTTTGAAATTAGATTTCCTAAGGCGATCAAATACTAATTTTAAGTTAAGCAAAAGTTCTTGAAGGCTAGTGCTAAACACAATTATGTCGTCGAGGTAAACGAGGCATTTGTCGTGTGTAAGTCCGCGTAAAATATTGTCCATAACTCGCTTAAATGTCGCTGGTGCGTTTTTTAGACCAAACGGCATACGCAAGAATTCATAGTGTCCGTCTTCAATATTAAATGCAGTTTTGGGTATCTCTTGTTTGTCCATTTCTATTTGATGGAAGCCCGATGCCAAGTCGAGTGTAGTAAAATATTGACAACGCCCGAGTTTGTCTAAGAGGTCAGTAATGTTTGGATGTGGATATTTGTCACCTATGGTCTTTTCATTAAATTTTCGGTAGTCTATGACTATGCGCCATTTTCTTTTACCGGATGCATCAATCTTTTTGGGAACTACCCAAATAGGGGAGGACCACGGGGAGTTGGAAGGCTTAATGATGTTTTGTTCTAACATTTTGTTTACCTGATTTCTTACTTCTTTCCTATGTACGTTGGGGTATCGATATGATTTAGTGTAAATTGGAATTTCATCATGAGTTTTAATACTATGTTTTATTTGGTTGGTAAGAGTCAATTTTTGATCATCAGAATAAAATATGTCGGGATACTCTTTAAGTAAATTTAACACAGCATTTTGTTCTTCAGTGTTCATATGTGCTGTTCTTATTTTAGAAAAGTCAAAATGAGTTTTCTCAACGTGTGTCATGTTTAAATTTGGACCGGTATAAGTTTCATAATTATCAATTTTTTCTGCGATAATTGGGTTTAAGAGCTTAAAATTTATTGCCTGATCAGAAGTGTTAACAATTGAACATAATGCGTGGTAGTTACCTGCGACCCTAATGCACTCTGGGATTCTCAAATGTGTCGTTTTTATTTGAGGTATTAATACAGTTCCTTGTTCTACATCTACTTGAATTTTAATAATCTTTTCAGAATTTGGTTCTACAATATTCTTATTTATAACTGATATATTATTTACATTAGAATCGTCTAATGATTTATGAAATTGTATTTAGATTTTTGCATTGGGTGTTATAATTAAATCGTTATGTGTATCAATTAGAATTTTTAATAATTTTAGATTATCCATGCCTAAAAGTAAGTCGAATTGTTGATGAAAGTTAAAAAGATGATACTTAAGATGTGACAATTTCTTATCTTTGTTATTAAATATCTTTGAAATGGGAACTCTTGATTGATCAGGAATATTATCGTTATTTATTTCGTTTTGGTCAGTAAGTTGTTCTTGTTCATCAGAATCATAATTTTCTAAATTATTAGCTTGTTCTATGTCTTCGATATTAAATAGTTCTTCTTCTATGTACTTAGGTAAATTTGGTCTGAATTGGTTTTCTCCGAAGGGCCTTTGTCCAAACTGAGTTTGTCTTTGGTGAAACGGGATCGGTTGAGAACGGGATTGTTGAGTGTTTCGAGTGGAAATACTCATTGGAGTAGGTTTTGAATAATTTTGGCTGGAAGATGGGCCTTGGTTATTGGGTGGAATATTATTTCGTGGTGTAATCATTTGTTGATTATTAGGACGTACTGGAGCTCTGTTATATGGGTTGGAATTATTAGGAAAAGGATTTGTATAATATGTTGGTCTAGGAGAGAAATGCTTCATATTATGTATAGGTGGTTTGTGATTTGGTTTAAAATTGTTTGAGTTAATGCTCTTAGATGGTTTGAAGATGTGTTCAAATTGAAAGTCACTGGCTAACATACCTAGCGCGGAATTTAAATCAGAAGGATTTTTTGATCTCATAAGCTGACCTATAGGTTCCTTCAAACCGCGTAGCAATATGCGTAGAGCATAGTTTTGAAAATAATCATTCATGACAAGAGCTACGGCAGCTGTAGCATGAGTTGAAATATATGATATTTGTAAATTTAAAATGTGCTGCAATCTTCCGTAAAAATCGAAAACAGTTTCATTTGAATTTTGCTTAAGATCGGTCATTTCAATATTTAGTGTAAACCAATCGCGTTTATCTGCCAACGCGTTCAATAATACTTCTTTCAAATCGTCCCATGTTTTGACCGTACAATTTGCAATATTAATTGCAGCGTCGCCCTTAATTTTTGTTATTATACTATTCATCAGATATTCATTTTGGAAACCTGTCGGGTCGGCGACAATATAAAATTTGTTTACAAATTTTTCACAAATATCAATAAAACGAGGTAATAGTTCACGTTCGCCATAAAATTCAGGCAGCATATCAAGGTATTTTTTTTTAGAACTGACACTGCCATTGGGGTTGTCTTATAATAAAATTTTTATTTAAATTAGTTTCAATAAAATCTTCAAGATCTGGTTCAGATTCTGAATTTGAACTTGACTCAGAATTAATAAAAATAGTGTCTCTAAATGACATGTATGACTTACAGAATTATTAGTGTCCACTTCATGTGCCCTGAAGTCGTCCACGGGGTTAAGAATGACGGCTTAAAGATTGGGAATCTATTGTCTGAAGTAAGCTTTCTATTTCGTGACTTCCAACAGTGGCGTTAACGTACTTAAATATGTGAGTCAGATTGGAATCTATCGGTGGTATGACGATATTAAACCTATTTACGGCGATTCTTGATTTTGTTGTTGAGTGTTGTAACAATAAATACTTTGGCCCATGCACAATACAGGACGCGGGTATATCTAAAAGCCCCGTCCCGATGATAACTAGTTGGATTGACTTGAATTTATTTTTAAGAAATTATCTGGACAATTAAATCTTAGTAGGTAAGTCTCGATCTACACTGTATATCCATATGTTACTATTACGCGCGCGAAACATAACAGATTTATTATTTCTAGTAACAATGTACACGCAACGGTTGCTTGCTTCCCCGATATCGCCAATATACAATGCTGACAGGCATGAAAAATCATTGATCTTACGAACAGGTTTTAATGGCGGACACACTCTAACTGTGCCTTCATGACATTCTGCAAGATCCTCTGAATTAAATTCTAAATAATACTGCCCGTTACTGAAAACAGCTAGGTACGAGTATTTTGGGGAAACGTGTAATTTTGTGCCTTCGTATCCGGTCGGATACGGTAGAGGCAGCGCGCGAAAAAGAGTAAAATACCGTCCTGGTGCTTTTAAGAGGATTTCTACAAAAATTCGCAGAATTTCATCAAAATATGCGGCATGAACAGTGGCTATGTCATAATACATATAAATATCTTTGTCAAAGAAATTTGTTACTAATGAAAGCCCGATCGTAAAATTTATTTGGACGGTTTTTAAAGCTTTTAATAATAACGTAGGACTGATAAACACCGGGCTGAGCTTATTCAAAGCGGTTGCTTCAAGAGAATTTTCCAAATCGGCAATATTTTCTTTCAAATCATGCAAAATATACTTTCCTGTTCGCATTGCTGAATTTAAATTTATCGACTGGATTAATTTTGTCTCTAAGTTGTGATCTTTAATGAATCTATCTTTAATTAGCTGCTCTAATATTGTATTTAACAACGTTATTACTGTCTTCATTTTATCTATGTTACTGTTGACTTTTCTATTATTTTCTTGTATGTTTTTAACTACGGTGATTTGCACATGAACAATATTTGTTACTTCCTCGTAATATGCAGACATGTTGCCGATTTTTGAATTTATTGTTTGTAAATCTCTGTTGTATAATGATCCAAACAGAAAGTTTAAAACATAACCACCTGCGTTTATCAACCCTCGTCTGTGGCGAACACTCGGGTGATTTAAGGGACCGTTTGTAACAAACTATTAAATTTTTCTCTTAGTCTATTGACATCTTTTATTATCATTAAGGATTCTTTACTTACAATTTCGTTAAGGCTATAGGCTAACGTCGGCTCAAAATCTTCTTCTAGGTCTACATCGATCTGCGTGATGTTAGCCAGCAGTGCCGTGAACATGCCCAGAGCTTCACGGTATTTTCCCAGATCTATATCGGTGGTTAGTATCC
Source organism: Pterostichus niger (assembly GCA_947425015.1). Lineage (NCBI taxonomy): Eukaryota > Metazoa > Arthropoda > Insecta > Coleoptera > Carabidae > Pterostichus > Pterostichus niger. Next base: position 14,623,021 of record OX380348.1, read on the forward strand.
ATTTGTCTCCTGTAAGTAAGAATTTCTCTTCTCGCACGAAGACGAGCCCTTTATCCAGGGTTTCTGCCTGATGGTTCCGCCTGTCCAACTCAACAAAACAGCAAAAAGAATGCTGCATGGAAACCTTAAAAAATATAATTTGTATATCCACTAAACAGTTCTTACTATGATTAAAACATGCAATCGGAATATATATATATATAAAATAAATTTGTTATTGAGTCAGGGTATTGGGCAGTGGCCCTTTACTTCGAGTGTGATATCGAAAAGTTTCTTTCTCCACACTGTTAGTAGCGTCAGCACTAGCACTTGCACTGTTATATATGTTGCTCGCGGGAGCTTCACTATCTTGTTCATTAGTGTCATTTTTACCGTTATTCACTACACTTTCTGTAGGGATGTTCGGTGCTGAAATAATGGCGTCTTAGGTTCGTTGATACTCTGACGGGGGTGACAAGTCTACTAAGTACTGGTGCTTTCGATATGGATCTACGACTTCTTCTTCGTCTGGTGGTTTCTCACTCTCGATTGTTTCACTAATCTTTGTGAGACAGAATTTAAGACGGTTTGAATGGACAACAGCTTCCTTACCTGTCCATGAATCTTTTATTACGAAGTTTACTGGGCTCGTCTTTTTAATTACTTGGTACGGGCACATCCAAGGTTTTCTCAGCTTCTTTGATAAATGTCGTAAATACACTTGATTACCTACTTTAAACGGTGATGGGGCTATTTTTTTTGTTAAAGTTCGTTTCTTGCTGTTCGCCGGTATGTTCCCGCACTCGTGTGTATGCCTCATGTAATCGCGCCATCATAGCCACGGAGTAATCTTCATCATAGTTATATCTAACTCGCCGTGGGGATATGATGTCATCGAATGGAATTTCGAAGGCTCGTTCATGCAACAGCAAGAACGGTGTGTCCCCCGTGGCACGGTGAGTTGAGCTTCGCAAAGCCATGAGGATGTATGGTAACCATTCGTCCCAGTCACGCTGATCTTTTCTTACATAGTGTGACATACAGTCCTTTAAGGTTCGGTGGAATCTTTCAATTTTATCGTTACACATTGGATGGAAAGCGGTTGTCTGTAATTTACGTATACGCAGTAGTTGACATACATTTTGGAACATTTTTGACATGAATACAGTGCCACGATCCGTCAACAGCTGTTCCGGAGCACCTTGCCTGGTCACTATTTCGGTGACAAAAGCTCTTGCTACTGTGTTGGCGGATTGGTCCGGCATTGCTATAGCTTCTACATATCTTGTGAATTCGTCCTGAAATGTTAATATATATCTGTTACCTTTGTTGCTGATAACAAACGGCCCTACTATATCCATTAAAGTAGGTTGGAACTGCCGTAAGACTTCCTGGGATCGCTGGAGAGGTGCAGGCTTTAGATGAGGTGAGGTTTTTCTCTCGTTGCAAGCTCCACACATTTGGCAATAAGCCTTGATCTTCGATGCCATCCCCTTCCAGTAAAAAGATCGTATCCTTGGTGCCCAGCTTGTGGTAAATCGTGGTAGGTGCGCATGATTTTGTCATGCATGGTTTGTGGTGCTACAAGTTGATCACTTTGCTCCAGGACGCTCCTTAGTTTGTAAACAAGTTCTTCGTCGTCCAAAAAATACTCCTGACATTGTCCATCTTTTACCTGCCGAATTAATTCGGATATTTCTGGATCTTTTGCTTGTTCTTCCCTAATTTGCTGCCTGTTCCAGATAGGTTCTGGTGTATGATATCGAAATCGTATTCGATTAGGCTGAGCGACCATCTCGCTACCCTCGAAGATGGATCGCGAACTTTTTTCAGCCAGGCCAGCGCTTCGTGGTCTGTAATAATGGTAAACTTCTTACCGTACAAGTAGCATCGGAAGAACTTCACCGCCCACACGATTCTTAGACATTATCGTTCGTAAACACTGTATTTAATTTCTGCCTTGTTTAATACACGGCTAGCGTAAGCGATTGGATGTTCAAAACCCTTCACTTTTTGGCTCAGCACGGCTCCTAATCCAATATCGGAAGCATCCGTTACTAGAATGAACGGTTGCGTGAAATCTGAATATATGTGTATAGGACTTCTTTTGATTGCCGTTTTGAGCTCCTGGAAGGCGTCTTCTTGCTGCTTAGTCCACTAGAACGACTGGTTTTTCTTGGTTAGTGTTGAAAGAGGACTTGCGACGGAGAGAGAATTCGGAATAAATCGCCTGTAAAATCCTACGAGACCAAGAAAAGCTCGCACCTACTTCAACGATGACGGCACGGGATACCGCTCTATGGTTTCTACTTTTTTAAGTCTGGCATTACACCTTCTCCTGAGATGACGTGGCCCATGTATGTTGTTTCGTGAACTGCAAATTTGCATTTTTTTGGTTTCAATTTGAGGTTGTACTGTCTCATCCGATCGAATACATCGCGCACGTGTTGTAGATGCTCGTCAATATCGTCCCGACTGAAAATTATACTGTCGTCCAAATAAACGAAACATCGCTCACCTGTAAGACCTCTCAACGCCGCATACATCAGACGCTGCCAGGTACTATGTGCGTTAGCCAGACCAAAGGGTATCCGATTCTATTTGTAGTGACCCCACGGTGTGCTAAATCCAGATCTTTTTCAGCTACTGTCACCTGGTGGTAACCGCTAGCAAGATCTAAAGTGGTGAAGAGACCAGCGTTTCCGAGCTGCTCCAAGGTCTCTTGCAAGTTTGGGAGTGGGAAAAAGTCCCTTTTTGTGACTTTATTCAACTATCTGAAATCAATACATAGTATTTTTTTGTCGAACCGTCCGCTAGAGTTCCGTTAACGAGACCTGGCGCCAACCATGACGATTCCGACTCCGATATCATGCCGTCCTTCAGCAATTCATTTATTTGTTGGTTGAGCTCGTTTTTCTGTGCGTGAGGTACGCGGTACGGGACTCTAGAAATCGGATGGACGTTCTCTGTAATGATTCGGCGCTCCACCTTGGATGTGCACCCCAGTTTGACACCTGGTGTGATAAAATTATCTTTATATTCCCGAATTAAGTCAAGTACAGCATTTCCATTTTTCGATGGTAAATGATTTAATTCAAACATCTTGTCAAATTCGGTTTCTTGTAGATGAAACACTGCACTTTCGTTTTTTAATTGCTGATTACACCCATCAGTGAGTGGTTCCGCGATACATACTATGGTTTCTGCATGTATAATTAATGCACATTCGCTTACATTCATTAATTTTATCGGCACCTCAGTTTTTTTGCAGCTATAGATCGCGCGACAGTAATTCCCTGCGTAGTTCTTTCAACTGGTTCGATAAGCACTCCATGGCAGCACGCTTCAATCAATTCTCTACGACCCATGCATATTACCTCGCTCTTTGGTGGTATCTTCTTTAAGGCGCACTTTATGTAGTACCTCATAAAGTGTCCAACGAGTTCTCTGGTTCAGTCGACATGGCTATTGCCGCCTCCGGTGCCACCAGCTGCTCTACGTCCGCCACTGCCCGCACTGCTGCTATATCTAACTGGAACTCACAAATTGTTAATTTGCCCGAATCGAAACCAATTTTGGCTTTGAAATCTTTCAGAAAGTCTAACCAGAGTAATCCGTCTGTGTGTAACGCTCTACCATTTTCGCAGACTACAAATTCATGAACTTTATATACCTTTCCAAAAGCGAAATTGAGTTGAGTGGTACCGACCACTGGCAATTGTTGGCCGGATATGCCCGTAATTATTCTATTTTGCCCTAACTTACTAATCTGATTTCCCCTAACTGAGCTAAACTTAATTAAACTGACACTAGCTCCAATATCAATCAGAAACCAACTTTCAGCGTTACTTTATTACTTTGGTCGTTGCTGGGGATAGCTGTAACCAATTCAGTATTAACGCTCATGCCGTCCAGATCGGGGTTTATACCGACGGCATCTCGGAGTTTAAATTGTCGTAACCATTCAGTTTGATATCACAACAGGCCATCGCGTGTGCAGGTTGTTTACATCTTGAACACGTGCGCACTTCTGAGTGTGCGACCTGGTTATTTGGATTTGTGTTACCTACCTTGCAATATCTTGCTAGGTGTCCCATTTGTTCGCACTTAAAACACATTCTGTTCGCAAACCTTTGTGTATTATTAATACTGTTGTTTCGCGCATATCTATTATTTGAATTTGCATCTGCCGCGGTTGAAAATTTGTGCTCTGAAAATCACCGCGTCCGTCATTTGCCGATGGTTGTGCGATTCGGAAGACGATATCGTCGGTGTTCTGATATGTTTCATACGCGCCCATCTGTCTTTCGACTCTCTCCGCCTTTTTATCCGCGGTTATGCCTTCGGCAAATGTTTTCGGATCACTTTCTATAACGGCTGGTCTCCATTTCCCGATTTCACTAACTAATTGCATTTCGTTGATGAATTCTTGCACCGTTGATTTATCATGGCCGTAAAAAGAAGGAACTCGACTAGATATGCCCATTAGAGTTGAAGAGTCTTGCTCTGTCATGGTTAATTAATATTATTATTAGATGTACAGAGTTCAAACGAATTTAAATTTCCTCAAAGGTAGCGAAGGTGAACAAATTTAGGCACCGGAATATTCAGTCACACCGCTGCACACCAGAAAGTTGTAACACGCGACTCAACGGGAAATGGTTGGTCAAATAAAGATGCGGTGATGCGATTTTACGACTAAACGGTTTTATTGCGTTAATTAATCCAAATACTAAAAAACTACTTACATGTTCCTTAATTACCCCCGAACAAAATATAAAATAAATAAATATATCATCACGCCTTTTACCCATCACTGGGTGTGGCACTCTGCCTAAGCAGATCTCGGTAAGTGATATATATTTTCGCGTGAAGTGCGGTTACCAGCCGTCAAATCACGGCCTCCAAAGATATTAGTGGAGGAGGAGCCACAGGGGTAGATTTTTTAAATTGGTGAAAATTGTTTGTCGGTTGTGGGGATCGAACCAAGGTTCTCAAGATCCACAGGCCGACTCGATACCACTGAGCCACCTACCCCATAACACACAGACACCAATTCAACTCGAAAACTATTTAATTAAACTAAACCACGTGCAAAAGCTGCTGCAGACGCTTTATGCTGAGGTGTGTGTTCGGAAGCCGCTGAATCTTAAGAGAGCGACAACGTCTTCTCCTCGTGCCTTAACACCTCTCGAACAGTTGTCTCTCTCTTATGATTCTCAACAATCATTGGCCAAATATGTCCTTTCGACCTTGCGCGGCTGGTTTCAGAAAAAGAAAGCTAAGTCATGCCAACCCTAGCAAAGCGAAATTCGTCTTCGGCTGCTTGCGTTAAGTGCAGCCACATGCATAATATTATTGCGCCTTTTTCCTCCGAATATTCAGCTGCGGCAACAGTGTGTTTTGTTTTGTGTGCGTAAACAACTCTCAATTTGAAAATCGTTGGTGAGCATGTTCAATGCTTCGGTCATATCTTTAGGATTCTTTGTGCGCATAAGTGTACCTAGTGGATCTTTTAAACCGCGAAGTAAACTTCGCAGTACGTACTGCCTAAAATATTCGGCAAGTACTAAATCTTCGGCACCTGCGTTATATAAAGTGACGTAAGAAATATGTAAATTTAGTAAATTTTGAATTTTATGGTAATAATCGAAAGGTTTTTTATTTTTGTTTCAATTCTGTTAGTTCTATTCAGAGAATATACGAGTAGCAATCTCTTTTATCAGAATAAGAATGTACTAGGGCAAATTTTATATAAGCCCATGAGTTAAAGTTGGAACTAACTAAATGTACGGCAGCATAGCATTTGATTTTTTAAAGAATGGTCGACAACGGATATTCATTCTGAAAGTCTCCCGGTTCTACTGTATTAAAAAATTTGGTCAATAACTTTTCGCAAATTTCAATAAATCGCAGTAAGAGTTTGGGATCTCCGTGAAATTCGGGAATTATATCCAGGTACTCTTTTTTTAAATACCGGAGTAGCCATATTTTCACTTATATTTAAATTATAAAATTCTCTTAATAAATTTTCAAGACATTTTCTGTATGATTAATAAGGGGTGAATTACTGATAGCAACTGAATCCATATCCGTATCAGAATCTAAATTTAATTGTATGATATCACTGATTGACATAAGCACTTACAGGATAAGCCTCAACTTATCCATGGACCCAGCCGTGATGATTCTGTGGACTGTTGTCGACTTCTGGCGTTCTGCGTACAGCTGGGCTTCCGTCGGTCTCTTCTCGTACGATGTCCTCTCGTAGCGTGATCGAGCTGGAGTTTTATATACAGCAGGACCTTCTGAAGATCTTTTCATACACGATATTCATTTGCGATGTGACAGAGTCCTTGCGACGAGTTTTCGTTGTGAATTTTAATACTCAGTTAATCGTTAAGACGAAAAATGATTTTTTGATATTTGTATTAATCGATAATCCGTCTGAATAGCCTACCAAGACTGCACCAGTAACGTAAACATGATTTACGGTTACAAAAAAATATTATCTTTATTTGACAACGAAACATGTTACATAGATTTTTTTATACAAGTTGATACTTTAATCTCTCAACAGTAACTGACTTACAAATGCAAACACAAACTACAGGGTGTGATAAAAGTGCTTATGCACACATAATTTTTAATTTTAATTTTACATATTGTTGGGAAAGTGGTTGGTGGCTGTGCCTGGAAAGTGCGGCGGTTAGCGGTTCTTATGGAAACGGGTGATACCTAGACTGTATGAATTGCGCGGACTCAGTTGGTTCCAGGGAAATCCGCTTGGTGTCACCTTCTTCATAAAGATCAGCTGATTACAAGTCAGTTTTTTTATTGCTTATATCAGTATGAGTTGATTACTTACGCGTTTGTTTGTAAAGTGTGTTTAGTTCGTTTAGCGGATTGTAGAATGTGTGACTTGAACGAGCATAGAGTTGCTGTGAACCAGATTTACTACATAGAACTTCTTAAGCTTCTGCGAGACGCTATCCGGCGGAAAAGGCTAAAAATGTGGAGAAGTCGTGACTGGTTTTTTCATCTCGACAACGCTTCATGCAATTCAGCCCTCAGGACTTGCGAGTTTTTTTCCCAAACACTCGATCACTGTTCTTCCCCACCCACCCTACTCACGTACCCTCACTCTTTGTGATTTCTTCTTGCTCTCAAACTCAAAAGTCCTTTCAAATGGAGAAGATTTGAGACGTTTCTTGAGATTGAGGCAAATACGACGACAGAGTTGAAGAACAACACAAAAGTGGAAACACTGTTAGGTTAAGTATGTGCGTCGAGAAGGGGAGTTCTTTGAAGGTGACCCAGACATGTAACTTCTAAAAAAGGATATTTTGTTTTATGAGCGGCTATTTATTATTTTCTGTTACTGATACGATGGTGGAGTTCCCCTAACACCAATATTTGTTCCATTACACTTTGCTTTTCTATTCTGCGGCTGACATCGAATCTATTCACTGTTCAACTCATCTGTGTTATTCATCTGCGACTGTGCATGACTTGCCGTAGATTCTAAACTCCGCTTTTCTGTTCTACGACTGCTCTTGCTATTACATATAATCTATTCTCTTTAATTTACATGTGGCTGTCCTTCACTTGAAGTTAATTCTACATTCTTCTTCTTTGTTCCGCGGCTGCGCTTGCCCTGATATAAAATCTATTCTCTGCTTCATTCATCTGCGACTGTGCATGACCTGCCTTACATTCTACACTCTATTTTTTTTTGTTCTGTGGTTGGACCTGTCCTGAATAAAACGACATACTCGTTTTTAGTACGACGCTGGAGGGCCACATATTCTACTTAACCAGGCAAGAATAGCACTATAAACCAAATGTTGACGGCCTTGGATAATAATGCGATGTATCTCCTGCCTAAACTATATATTAATGTGCAACGAGAACAAACTGAAATAAGTTTATATCTGTTATTTAATTCATAATTTCAATACAAAATTATTTCACTTTAAATTTGTACAAAATTCGTACATTTATAACCTAACTTTTAACTGGAAAATTTTCAAATTTACGTCTTTAAATATTAAGAAAATAGTTATTATGCAAAATTTTTAAATAAGAAGAGTTTAACCATAAAAATTTAACAAAAAGAAATATGATTTGATTATATTGAGACAAAGTATTAAAAGATGGAACAAAATTTATTAATTAATTTAATTATTATTTGTTTTTCACGTTGGAATCAAACAAGTGCACACTCGCACGCACACAGCAAATAAAAGAAGTCAGAATATTTAATTATTATTTTTTCAAGTAAATAATTAATATAAAATGAATCGGGCCTGACACAAATTTTGTAGAGCTGAACGAATATAAGTATTATTTACTGGCACTCCATGATATGTACTCTTTACATTGATAATTTGTAAGTTTTCATCCCATATCTGAAATTGGAAGTAGAACAATATATAAATCTTATTTAAATTTTTAAATATATAATTTTGGCTATGAATATGATGCTACAGAAATAGTACATGTTGTTGTTAAGAGTGACGGAAATGAAATATGATTTGACTATTGCCAAGGATAGAAAAATATATAACAAATTTTAGTTATATGCAAGTTGTAGTAAACGTGTCTTGTATATACTGCAACTTTTCAAGTCGTACAATTTATTGTAAGCGCCATGTTATCTTCGATGCGCTAAACAGGCATTACGCGTACTATTTACAAAAATGACTATTTAAAAAATTTGAAATATTCAGTATAAATATTTCTCTCAGATTTAATTTATATCATCTCCATAGATTATTGCACTATTTATATTTACTAAATTTTTAAATAATATATTTATATTTTTTACTGTTATCTTATGGGGTAGGTGGCTCAGTGGTATCGAGTCGGCCTGTGGATCTTGAGAACCCTGGTTCGATCCCCACAGGCGACAAACAATTTTCACCAATTTAAATCTACCCCTGTGGCTTCCCCTCCACTAATATCTTTGGGGCCGTGATTTGACGGCTGGTAGCCGCACTTCACGCAAAAAAAAAATATCACTTACCGAGATCTGCTTAGATAGAGTGCCACGCCCAGCAATGGATAAAAGGCGTGATGATATATTTATTTTATTTTACTGTTATCAAAATATGAGGGGAAAACCAGCCATTGTTTCTACAGAAAAATTAAGACAGCGGCTATAACACTACTTAAATTTTAGGAGACTTTAAATAAATTGTCAATAAGTATTTCTGCAAAAGTCTTTGATTAAGTGATTTTTTCTGACAGTTTTAATCATTTAATATTAAAGCTATTGTATAAAATGAGACCAAACTGCACTTTACACTAGAGGTAGGCAAAAATATTCGAATCTAACCCAATCCGAACAGGATTTCGGATCGGATTTGATTAAAATTCTCTTGGCCCGGATTTAAATCTAATTCAAAGATCAGATAGAATATCCGATACAATATTCTGATATAACATTTATTTCGAAGTTTGCATGAATCATACAACACGAAGATTGAATAAATGATTCTATTCGAAGTTCTGATGGAACATTCGATGTGAAACTCGAGTAAAATAACGTAGCTTTTAGATATGTTGCACTCTGAGTCAAAGAATATATAAATTCTACATAAAATTTATAAACATCTATGTACTGTAATATAAAATGAATGAATAACGTTAATTAATTTACTTTAATCTATAATTATTATTTTTCTTTCGAATATACAATTTACATTAAAATTGCCGCATCAGATCTCAGATCGAATCCATATTTTATATCGTATTAACGAGAATCCTGTAAAATTCGCATAACCTATTTAGTGCCAAGAGTATTTAGTAGTCTTTTAGATCTGAATTTAAAACTAAGTCATGATTTTATTTATATAACCAAAAATATTTCCTAGTGTATGAACATGAAATTCACGGACTTCCAATTGTCGTATACGTCGCTCCAGTTGGTTTGATAGCGGCAGTCATCGTCTTCTGCACCTCAAAACAAAACAAGCCACCTGTTTACCATAACGTAAGAGAACTTCTACACCCAACTATAACCCAAACCTTCAACTGTTACGTTTCTCAGGTATTTGCTTTCTTGTCTTTCTCTATGGGGATTTTGGTTATTTATACAGCAGTGAAAGAAGTAGTTGCCGTGTTGAGTTTATTCGGAACTTTGTGTCAAATAACACCACAAATGTTAGGAATGACTGTTCTAGCATGGGGAAATAGCCTTGGAGGTAAAAACAAGAAATTATCTTTTATATCATTTAAAAGTAGTCAGAAAGGCTTAAAAGTTTTAATTAATATTGTATCAATAAGTCTATATTTCTATATCAGCAGATTTTTATCTAAAGCAAACATTTTTTTATTAAAACTTGTACGAATAAAGTACATTAAATGAAATAATTTGACAATATTACATGTTTTTTTTGTGATTTTAGCAATTTTTTTATTTTATGAATTTTTAATCTTATTATTAATACTATACCGGATGTATATTTTTCAAATTATATTTATTAATGATAATTTTTTTTAATAAATCAGCACCAAATACAGCTTTACATGTAAAAAGGAGATTACACATTCAACAAAATAGTCTAACCAACATATTTGTATAATTAAAAAAACACTCCGGATTTCTGGCCAAATGAATAAATGTGCTACGTTTTTTATTACCACGCACACAACAGAATTATACTTAGAATTGAAAGAATTTTATATTCAAAATTCTTTCAAATGGCTCTGCACTAAAATTTAGTGTTGAAACAAATTTGACAAGCTTGAATTATTTCTAAAACATGGAGTATATGTTTTGTGTATCACTGAAGACTGGCTTCAAAATGAACAAATAAATTACTACGGTACTTCCAGATAAAAAATCGCAGAGTATTGCTACAGAGATAACCATATAGATGGAAGTTTTTTATAACAATTAAATCAGGGTTAAGCTATAAAATACTTTTGTGAATTTATTTATTATATTGTACAGACATTCATTGTGAGTTTACGGCAGTAATACTGAAAAGTGAAGGATTTATGATATTATCGGTTACGGAAGAGGTTTTACTGGCCTAAAATGCACTCTGATGTTGCTGCATTTATTCGCAAGTGCACCGTTTGTTTAGAACAAAAGCCATTGCAGCAGAAGCCACCAGGATTAATGGGAAGTCGTCCCCGAGTCTATCGCCCTTTTCAGATGGTGAGCGCCGACCTTATCGGACCCTTACCTAGCACCTCTCGTGGATATCGGTTTATTTTTGTAGTTTCAGACTACTTCAGTAAGTTTGTCATGACATTTCCGCTGCGAGACGCAACTGCAACCTCGATCGTGCGTCATATGGAGGAAAGCATTGTTCTTTTATTTGGAGTGCCGCAGTTTCTTATCTGTGATAACGGTACACAATTTAAATCTGATGTATTCAAGTCACTGTGTGAGAAATATAAAGTTACCATTATGTACAATGCTCTGTATCATCCTCAAAACAATCCCACCGAGCGTGTTAATCGTGTGGTGAAAAGTATGTTGTCGGCGTATGTCAAAGAGAATCATCGGTTGTGAGATAAGTGACATGTGCAATTCGAACTCTGCAACATGAAGTTACTGGTTGTACACCCTTTTTTTGTGAATTTTGGGCGTGAACAAATTCTTCGCGGCGATACTTACCCAATAATAGCAGTGGATCCAACTGCAGTCGTTGAATTTGACCGAAAAAACATAACTATACGACCAGAAGGATTCCAGCAGTTGTTTGATGACATCCGCAAACGTTTACTTAGAACATACGAACGTAACAAACATATTTATGATTTACGACGAAGACCTATAGAATATGATGTCGGACAACTTGTGTGGCGTAGGAACTTCGCGCTTTCAAACGCGGCTGATCATTTTGCACACAAGCTAGCGCCGAAATATGTAGGACCATTTCGAGTTCAGAAGAAATTGTCGCGGGTAACATATGAGTTATGTGACGAAAACGGAGCCGTTAAAGGCATTTGGCACGTCAAAGACCTCAAAAGACATCCTGAAGATGATTTCGGATAGTAATTTGGTTGCCGTTGTATTTCGTTTTGAGAAAAACTTTAGCAAGTTTTCCTCAAGGAAGTGCGGGGAGAGATGTCACGATTTATTCTTGTCACTCTTCACGTTTTGTTTTATTTCTTTCACTTTCTATATTTTTTTCATTTTTCTTCTTGAAATGTAATCATGGATTAAATATTTGCCGAATCAATTTTCATGACACTTAGCTATGTTTATTTTCCCGTCCCCAGAGTAGGATTTAATTTTTAGCCGAACGTAAATTCATTTTTCCTTAGTTTCTCTTCATTCTATTTTTTTAACCACATTGTTTTGTTTTAGTTGTCATTAATTACCGGCCATGCGCAGTGAAGCTAGCGCTGTCTCAATTTAGATTCGTATTCTTTCTTCCTTGACTTCTCGCTCTCGCTCACCCTCTTGGCCGGGTTGTGTTTCAGGAAATTCGCGATGAGGCGTCATTTGCGAGAATCATGGATTGTCACTGCATTTAATTAGATTCAATTAAAACTCCCGATTAATAATGCGCGAAGTTACTTGCTATTGCTGATTCTAACGGATTCTTAATTTTTAACGCGTTTTTGTTTCATTCTAACGAAGATTGAGATTTAGATTTGATGTCGGAAAGGTGTGCTACTTTAAATATTTTTGCGAATTGCGTTTTGTGAATACCATTTGTGGGATTTAAGAAAGTAGCACTATTACTATAAATATATTTTATTTATTCATCGGATTGTTCCGGATTAAAAATTCCGCTACAGATTTCAATATTTTTCTTTGAACTAAAAGCCGCCCAAGAACTCAGGTAAAACATTTTTCGTTAACTGTTAAGATAAAATCTGCCCTTTTGCTATCCAGTAACATTAGCTATTTGTTCAGTTTTGGTAACTTCCCCTTTTTTTAATGCAGTGTCGCCCCACCCTCGTACGTGGTCCTAATCGCAAACCTTTCTTTTCAGGCTTTTTTTTCTTTTTTTTCTCATTCCTTTTCTTGACTTTATTGCCAAGGATTCAGGCTTGTGGCTCTGTTCTGTTTGCCACTCCATCGTTGATTGGTTGTCCGGACGTGGATCGTAAGGAGAAATTTTCCGTATAATTTGAGGAACGATACGTGACGTCGCGATTCCACGTGGGACGGTCTTCCATATTGGAAAAGATACCCAGTTGGTAAACCGAGCCTACCCCGCTACCACATCCCGCGGGGGCTGGACGCCCAGCACAGCTAAGCCAGATTTACTTATTTTTTTTATGTTATATTTTGATTACTCTGATTTATATATATTTTTGTTAACTTTAATTTACGCATCTGCGATTGCCAGATATTGTCATTTAAGTGCTGTACAGATAGCTCCTAACTCATTCAGATGTACTTGTAAAAATATCCGGTCAAGAATATTTAGTGTAGAGTCATTTATAGTGACGTTGTTGTCACCTTCAAGGTGTGTAGCTCGTGAAACGTGTTAGTCATACGTCGGTTTACGCCATTTAATTCTAGCACCAATTTAGGTGTTGACTGTGCCGCAGTCCTAGTCGCTACTGTGGGACACCGCGCCCCACCTTTTGTTTATTTCAGCATTGTTTTTTTTTATTCTTATCTTGATTGGGTTTCTAATAGAGTTTTATCTGTTGTTAAGCTATCAGTTTACTGTAATCTCCACTTAATTCGCCGAATATATCTGTTTATTTGCTTCACTCGTAGACTATTAATTCAACGCCCTTTTTGTATCCCCTTCCTGGGAAGTATCCCGATTTCTGTCGGCCGTTATACTTCCGTTGAACCGGTCGCGGCTCAGGCCGGCTGGCGCCCATAATTTTTGTGATTTATCACCCTCCTCCGACTCACCCCCGTCCCTCTGAGTCCTAGCCGTGGTTCAACCATTTCACCCGGGTTCATCCCCAGGGAACGTGGTAATGTCATGGAATATTTATGTCCCGATATGTTCCTCAACAATAGAAAATAGTTCGCGTTTACATTCTGTTGTTCGCACATTGACATTGTTAGCGTTACCTTCTGTTTCATATTTCTTTGTTAGATGTATCCCGAGAAGTTTTCTACTTTATCTTCTAGTCGAAAATTTTCAAGACTTCTTACTGCAATGTTTTCCCATTGTAAAAACTAATATAATTGCTACAATAAAAACTAATGATTTTTATATAGACATCAACTCGCATTGTTGATACAGATTAATTATCAAATTACATTTGTATATATATATATATATATATATATATATATAACTTAACTTTCTCAAACCACAACTTAGTTTTTTAAAAAGATTTATTTAAGTATTACGATTACATGTGTTTCTAATTCTAAGTATGAATCTGAACTAACTAACATTATTACATCTACGTACTAAATAACTGTATATAGTACTATGTCACGTTCGGGGGAAGGTGTCTATGTCAGCAGCTTGGTGGCTAGTGGAACACTATAACTCCTCCCTCCTTAAAATTGAGCTCCCCCTGGAAGTTGAAGTTCGATGTCCTCTGGCTGAATTTCGGGTGGTGTCCTTCTTGAGCAGGATCGTGCAGCTCTTTTTGTTCTTATCCATTTTATGGAAAAGTAGCCGGCGGTGATTGCAATCATTATATACAGCAGCAGAGACCAAATACTGGGAATATGAATGTTGATGGATTCTTCTTTTATAGGGACCATTGGGTTAAAGGAGATATCAATAAGTTTTAATGGATTTAGGTTAAAAGAGAAGTTTGTAATATGTTGTGTTTGAATTTTGAAGTTTAATTTAGTTTATAATAATGGTCGTTCTTGAATTTTATTTGAAAATACCAATTTTTGTTCTTTAAAGTAAATTTCACAATTATCCTCATTGTTTAGTAAGTAGATTCCCACTAATGGTTTGATGCTAGTTTCTTGTAGGCATTTAATTACTACATTTTCTTCCTTAGGAAAGACGGATCGTATTTGTTGAGTTCTGGAATGACTTCAATGTGGTTTTCTATTAAATTTATTTTTGTATAATAGCAGCGGTTGGATGTCTGCTCTTGGAATATTTCTTCGTCACAGGTTGAAGAAAAGTGGGCGTGGTATTTATTAGGACATTGGAATATTTTTGCTCGTACACACATGTCACTTAAAGGGATAATTTCCTTATCCGACTTTAGAAGATATTTTGTATTTGGAATGATTGTAACAAAATCTGAATCATATTTTGTTGGAATGGGATATAAATAAAATAATTCGAAATTTTTTTCAAAGTTGATTGGGGGTGGAAATAAAATAAATTATAATTAATTTTTTATTCAAAATCAAGTAAATTTTTTTATCTTGGTTTGAATGGCAGTTGTGCATGATAGAATTTAGATATTTTATTAAGTTCTGACAATAATTCAAGAGAGTTTATTATACTCGGATGTAGGGTTCTTAATTTACAGATGGTAATACAGTTCTCAACATCTTGTAGGATTTTGAACTTCCATTATCATTATTAGTGAAAAAAAATACTTTTAACAATTTATAACACAACGTTTCGATAGCGCAAATCTGCTATCGTCATCAGGTGAACTGATACTACTGACTAATTCCTTAACATACGGGCCTTATATCTAGTGTCATGAGGGTGGTCAGGTAGAACGGTTAACGGTTGGTCGAGTATGACACTCGAGGCCTATGAGGCCACGTTTATTTCGATGACTAGCGTGTAATCCGATGTTGGTAATTTTAGTGTCTATGCTGGTTCGGATGAATTCTAATATTTTATCGTAATTATTGAGTTCATGGAGATACTGCGTGTTGTTGGAAATTGTTGATTTTAGTGTTTTGTATTGTGTGTTTAGACTATCATACTGATCTAGAAGAGGTTTGAGATTATAGTAGTGTATGAATGTGTGTGTAGTTTTTTCAAGCTTGGCGGGATCTAGGTTGATGGGAAGGATTCCAATTTTTTCTGTTATGTTTCTTATGATTGCTCCTCGCCCGCATCGAACAGCCTGGAAGTGATTCAAATTGATAAGTTTTGTGTCGAGGTCGTTTTATGTTAGAAAGATGTATTTTTGCTACTGTATTACCGTGAGTTGGCTTTAATTTGCCCGTTTTGAGTGTTTTATTTAATTTAGATAATTTTTCGCGTTTGAATTTGTTTCTAGTTTTTTGATGTTTTTGTTTATTTTTGACATATACTGTATCCGATATCTCGGGTAAATTTTCTCTAATTTCATTAAGTTTACCAATCACTCTTTCCTTGTTCTCTTTTAATTTATCATTAATTGTTCCGTAATGTAATTTTGTTTTATTTTTATGATTTTCTATATAATTATTTATAAGCTGTTTATTTAAGTCGATATTAAAGGGTGATTCTGTATCTAGGTGACTGGTAATGATTTCACATGGTTTGAGTTTTGTGACTGAATGAATTGTGTTGTTATACGCCAAAAGGGCGTAATTTACTTTCGATTCAATGGGTTCGGTTTTATATTCGTTTTGATTATTAAACAATCTAACGTGTTCGATGAGGGTAGAATGAAAACGCTCAATCGTACCATTAGAATCAGGATGCTGCGAACTTATAAAATGAATGTCAATTTTGTGTAGTTGTAATAATTCCTTAACGACAGAGTTTTTAAATTCTAATCCGTTGTCCGAAATGATTTGTTCTGGTATACAGTGATGTGTGAAATATTTAACTAAATTATTTACGACTTCTATACCTTGTCCGGAGTTTAATTTATAGGCTTGTGCATATTTGGAAAATGAGTCTATTATAGTTAGGAATTTGACATGTTCTAATGCAATACTATCGATATGCAAAATTTAGAAAGGTTTAGTAGCTGTGGGTGTGATGTTCAATTTTAATTTTAATGGTTTTCTGTCGTACTTTGTTATTTGATGCGTTTCGCAGCTCTTAATAAATGTTTGTATAGATTTCCTTAATTTAGGCCAGTAGTATTGTTGTTTTATACGTTTTTATATTTCGTCGATTCCCCGGTGATTAGTTTTACTGAGATAGTGATTTGTTATGATTTGTATGATTTCTTCTTCGTCGATTATGTCAGTTAGATATTGAGTGCATTTAATAATTTTTATCTCATAATTTTAAAAGTAATTTTGAAGTATTAAGCTTAGTTTTACATATAATTCATCTTTGAAATAAATGTGATATTTTACCTTAGGAACAATGTATTCTTTAAGAAATGTTATCATTTCGTTTTTACAATTATTTTTTGAAAATTCAACTAGAATCCTTTGTTTTGTTTGATTAAATAATGTAATTATATTAGGGGGTTTAGGGTTATATTCACCAATTTAAAATCTACTCCTGTGGCTCCCCCTCCACTAATATCTTTGGGGGCCGTGATTTGACGGCTGGTAACCGCACTTCACGCGAAAAAATATATCACTTACCGAAATCTGCTTAGGCAGAGTGCCACACCCACTAATGGGTAAAAGGCGTGATGATATATTTATTTATTTATTTGATATTATTATTTGATTTTCCCATAATTAACTGAGCATTCTATAATCGGGATTCCGATAATGGGATTTTCTCTGTTAGAGTGTACTGTGATATCGCTCTTGCTTGGAGTGTCGTCATCGCTCATCTGAGTAGATTGTGCGTCACCTACTTCAACTGCTAGGGATTGTGCATCGTCATCGTTATTCCTGTCTTTAGTCTTTTCTAATTCCTTATAAAAAGTTTCCATATATTTGTTTAATTGTTCAATGTTATCTGATTCATTTATATTTAATTGAATTCGAGATATTTCAGGAAGTTCGAAAACTGTTATTATATCATTGCAAAATGTACTCTATCATTGTTTTAACTTCATGCCAATTTAATTCGTCCAAGCCACAAGCAATTTTAGGAATGCTCAAATATATTTATTTTTTTATTAAGACAGAATTCTTTTAATTTTAAAGTGTATAAAATAAACCTTGTTTAGTAGGTTTGTTGAAATATCTTTCTTTTGTTATTAAATAAATTTAATATCTATTTTGGTATTTTAAATAGACTAGATTTTGAAGTTGTGGTTTTTGTGCTTGGAGTTTATCAACGTTACTAAATTTAATTTAGAATTTTTCTGCTATTCCAGATTTCATTTGTAAGTCTTTAATTACACAATGAGCTAGACTAGAATCTGATGGTGCATTAAATAAATCACCTGTTACTTCTATAATGATGTTTTTAGAATTTTGATTTTTATTATTTAAGTAATCCTGATATATAATTAAAGGTAAATCGTTATCAAAAATTTTTGGTGTGTTTTGGGTTACTTCATCGTCTTTTGGTGGGGTACGACTAAGTGCATCGGCATTGGTGTTGAGTTTGCCTTTTTTATATACTATTTCATAATCGTACTCCTCAAGTTTGAGGCGCCAGCGAATTAGTTTTTGACTACATTGTTTTAGTGACATTAGCCATTGTAACGGTCTATGGTCTGTGTAAATTTTGAATTTTCGTCCGAAAAGGTATGGCCTGAAGTATTGGGTCGCCCAAACAATAGCTAAAAGTTCTTTTTCTATTGTTGAGTAGTTTGTCTCGGTCTCGTTGAGTGTTCTGCTGGCGTAAGCTACAGGCTGGTATTTGCCAAGGCTGCCTTGTGATAACACGGCACCTAACGCTACGTTGCTTGCGTCAGTCGTTAGATTAAGTTCTTTGTCAAAATCTGGGTATTGGAGTAAAGGTTCATTAGTCAGTACATTTTTGCAAAGTTCAAAACATTGTCTGTATTCAGGGTTGTTTACGTCAATGATTACGTCTTTTTTTAAGCACTTTGTGGCAGGTTTAGTTAATTTTGCAAAGTCTTTAATAAATTTCCGATAATAGCCTAAAAGTCCTAAAAACCCTTTAATTTGTTTACTAGTTTCCGGTATAGGATAATTTAAGATGGCTGATATTTTGTCTGGATTCGGTCTCACGCCTTCGGGTGTAACGATGTGCCCGAGATAAGCTACTTCTTTTTTAAAAATTTCCGACTTGTCAACTTGAATTTTGAAATTAGATTTTCTAAGTCGATCAAATACTAATTTTAAGTTAAGCAAAAGTTCTTGAAGGCTAGTGCTAAACACAATTATGTCGTCGAGGTAAACGAGGCATTTGTCGTGTGTAAGTCCGCGTAAAATATTGTCCATATCTCGCTGAAATGTCGCTGGTGCGTTTTTTAGACCAAACGGCATACGAAAGAATTCGTAGTGTCCGTCTTCAGTATTAAATGCAGTTTTGGGTATGTCTTGTTTGTCTATTTCTATTTGATGGAAGCCCGATGCCAAGTCGAGTGTAGTGAAATATTGACAACGTCCGCGTTGGTCTAAGAGGTCAGTAATGTTTGGATGTGGATATTTGTCACCTATGGTCTTTTCATTAAATTTTCGGTAGTCTATGACTATGCGCCATTTTCTTTTACCGGATGCATCAATCTTTTTGGGAACTACCCAAATAGGGGCGGACCACGGGGAGTTGGAAGGCTTAATAATGTTTTGTTCTAACATTTTGTTTACCTGATTTCTTACTTCTTTCCTATGTACGTTGGGGTATCGATATGATTTGGTGTAAATTGGAATTTCATCTTGAGTTTTAATACTATGTTTTATTTGGTTGGTAAGAGTCAATTTTTGATCATCAGAATAAAATATGTCGGGATACTCTTTAAGTAAATTTAACACAGTATTTCGGTCTTCAGAGTTCATATGTGCTGTTCTTATTTTAGAAAAATCAAAATGAGTTTTCTCAACGTGTGTCATGTTTACATTTGAACCGGTATAAGTTTCAAAATTATATTTTTTTTCTGCGATAATTGGTTTTAAGAGATTAAAATTTATTGCCTGGTCAGAAGTGTAAACAATTGAACATAATGCGTGGTAGTTATCTGCGACCGTAATGCACTCGGGTATTCTCAAATGTGTTGTTTTTATTTGGGGTATTAATACAGTTCCTTGTTTTATATCTATTTTAATTTTAATAATCTTTTTAGAATTTGGTTCTACAATATTCTTATTTATAACTGATATATTATTTACATTAGAATCATTTAATGATTTATGAAATTGTATTTTGATTTTTGCATAGGGTGTTATAATTAAATCGTTATGTGTATCAATTAAAATTTTTAATAATTTTAGATTATCCATGCCTAAAAGTAAGTCGAATTGTCCATGAAAGTTAAAATGATGATACTTAAGATGTGACAATTTCTTATCTTTGTTATTAAAAATCTTTGAAACGGAAACTCTTGTACTGTGCAGCTCAGTGGACGTGCCGTGAGCAGAGATGTGCATCTACGTGTAATCTTTAATTGTCTACATCTACACGTAGACAATACGTCGACAATTCTAGCGACGTAGACAATGTAAACAATGTAGATAATGCATCTGACAGTTGTAAAATTCAACATAACCTAAATTTATTCCTTTGTAACTATTACATGTATTCGTATTCGTGAGCTCGGGTCATTATCGGTCTTTATATAATAAAACTAATAAAGCAAGTGCTCGTACATTACTAGACGAATGTCTGTATGGGTCTTGGGCGTACTGTCATATTTTTAAAATCGATCAACGCGCCATCTCACCAGACGGAGTTTTCTTTGGCACTATTTTTAACAGTAACCAGTTGACAAATTTTCAACGTTTTGCCCTGCACAACTAATTTTTTTTCATGTAATCCCTAGAATAAAAATAAAAATCTCTAACAACATTTAAAATTCCCTAGTTCTAGGGATAACATTTCTAATCTGACTTAAGTGAACACAGGTGTTTTCATTGTCTACATAGTCTACATTGTTTACATGAAAAATGAAGACGTACACTACATGATTGTTTACACTTAGAGAATGGCGTAGATTACTTGCAGTAGACTACACGCACATCCCTGGCCGTGAGCAGTTGTAATTTGAAACGGGTCATTGCGAATGGAATTCTTGTAATATTTATGTGCTATGTCTGGTTTAATGAAGGATTTAGTACTTCCAGTGTCAACGAGAATGTTTAAATTATGCTCGGGGGTTATGATGAAGGGAAGTTTACTTTGGTGGTTAGTAAGATTTAATAGTTCGATTGTTGGAAAGGGTCTATGTCCGAGGCTGTTTCTCCTAAAAAACAGTTAGCGGATTGATCAGGAATATTATCGTTATTTATTTCGTTTTGGTCAGAGGTTTGTTCTTGTTCGTCACAATCATAATTTTCTAAATTATTAGCTTGTTCTATGTCTTCGATATTAAATAGTTCTTCTGCTATGTACTTAGGTAAATTTGGTCTGAATTGGTTTTGTCCGAAGGGCCTTTGTCCAAACTGATTTTGTCTTTGGTGAAACGGGTTCGGTTGAAAACGGGATTGTTGAGTATTTCGAAATACTCATTGGAGTAGGTTTTGAATATTTTTGGCTGGAAGATGGGCCTTGGTTATTGTGTGGAATATTATTTCGTGGTGTAATCATTTGTTGATTATTAGGACGTACTGGAGTTCTGTTATATGGGTTGTAATTATTAGCAAAAGGATTTGTATAATATGTTGGTCTAGGAGAGAAATGCTTTATGTTGGTGTGGTTCGGAAAGGTTTTGATTTTTATTTTTTCTTGTTCGATAACCAATTTAATCATAACGTGAAACAAATTATATTCGTTAATTTGTATTGACTATCCTACCAGGACTGCGCCACTTAACTTTTTTAAACCACCAACTTAGTTTAAAAAAAAGATTTATTAAGTATTACGATTACATGTGTTTCTACTTCTAAGTCTGAATCTGAACTAACTAACATTATTACATCTACGTACTAAATAACTTTACATATTACTATGTCACGTTCGGGGGAAGGTGTCTATGACAGCAGTTTGGTGGGGAGTGGAACACTATAACTTATATATACATATATATACCTGGTGTACAATTGAAATATGTAACATAGGAAATACAATGGTACTTTTTTTTACTAGTTTACAACTGATGTTGAATAACAAATGAATTATTTATATTATTTAAGTTGCCAGTAAATAAAACTAATTAGATGAATTGGAAATATGCAGAATATTTAATTATCAAAAAAAAAGTAGGAATAAATGGCTTAAATTGAATATCGATATTTTAGGCCCATGAGAGCTTTACAACAAAGAAAAATAAAAATACCATACTTTGGTTGTGGGGACATTAAATCTATTTTGATATTTTTTACTTCTAATAAATGTAAAAAAATTATTATTTGAATTTTGTAAATTGTTAATTTTTTTGTATCAGGTATCAAGATTTTTTGTTGTTACAAAAATCTAAATTATTTGTAAAATTTTACTACCAAAATCGTATTTATATACTTATAAATAGTGTTTAGAATAGAACGAAATAATAACAAATATAATATTTCACAAAAAACGAATTTAACAACAATATTTAGCAATAGAACACAAGCATATGAGCAAAGAGATATAACGAAGTAATCAAATTCACAATTCTGACAACTATGTGGCAGGTTTGTTCGCAACATCAATTCAGGCAACGAGAACCGCAAGTTAACTCCGCCCACTGTGAAAATCTCTACATTTTGCGTCTGTAAAGTAGGCGATCATTTTCTGGATAAAACTACAGCCACAAGAATGTACCTATATGCTTGAAATTTGGTATAGTTATAAATAAAGGTTGTTTTCAGGCCGCTATCTCATTATTATATAAATATTTACTACTTTTTTTGTGGTTAATTTAATATTAAAAATAGATGATTTTTTAACTGTATACAACAATTTTCCAAGAATGAAAAATTTAAAAAATCAGAGTTAGCGCACTATATCCTTCCTTTATTTACAAAATAGTGAAAAAAATAATAAAATATGTGCTGTTATACAGTCAGGATATGTTCCAGAAAAGTAGCTTATTTTTCGTACCGGATAATATCCTGTTTATTAATTAACTATTCGAGATATAATAAAAAAGTTAATAAGCATATATCACAAAATTGGGCTTCGAATGATTTGAATATGGTGTTCGAAAGCCGGAAATATGACCGCTATGTCTCCATCTTTTAAATTCATCCAATTATTTCTGATATTTTAAAGAATATGTATAGTACGGTACATTAAGGAAAGTGGCTCGGAAAACGTTTTCAATTTTTAACTCAATATTAAAACAGTTTTTGGTTTTATATCTGTGAATTTATTTCATCGTTTCGGTACACTCAACTATATGATGTGAAAGGGGAAAATGTGAAAAGAAAAAACTGACAGTTGTCAGAATTCCAGATACGAAAACATACGTCAGCTGAACATTTACCATTCTTCCTGATGGATTATTTGTCCGCGTTCATGTACAACTGCTTTTACGTTAATTTTCTTAAATTTAGGTTTCTCAATCTTGCCTGTGTTTCGTTTGTGAATTTTTATGTGTACTTGTTCCGGAATATCAATTTGTTTACTAGAGGTTGAGCGTATTTTAATTTAGCCTTATCAATATTTTGCTTAACTTGTTGATTTATTTCTTTTAGTATTTCGGAATGTTTAAGTACATAATCTTCAACAACAATTTCTTCGGGTTTTACGATTAAATTTATTACTATAACATATATAATTTCGATTGGGGTTCGTTTTGTAGTAGCATGAATACTGTTGTACGCAATTAATGCGTAGTTTAAGCGTTCTTTAAGTTTGAGGGATTTTATTATCGGATTTTTATTTATAATACGCATATGTTCAATTAGAGACGAGTGGAATCGCTCTTCTATTCCATTGCTTTTCGGGTTGTCCACGTGTAACCCTCCTCGTTATGACGAGAGTTAGCAAATAATATACGGGGTCTTGTCAGATTGAAGGACGCAAGTATTTAAGTATAAAAGTATAAATATATTTAATAAATAGTTTTACATACATTTACACAGCACTACTCGATACAGCCTTGATGTGTTGACTCTAACAAATTTACTCTCTACTCTGCTGGCCCAACCGGTCAGCCCCTTCGCACTAACTTTCTCCCCGAGTATAATATTCATTCCTTATATAATATTGGAACAATGCTAAGTCAGCAAAATAAGTATTACACTTCACTATAATGTTTATATATTACATGTCATACCATGACCCAGTTATTGAAGTTACTTAATATGTATGTCTTAATTGTGCTGACTTAGACTTGTTACATTCCCCCCTTCTTTGAAATTTGCTTCCGTAAAGGGGCACAATTTCCTTAAATCTAAACTTAGTGTCTCTATTGACCACTACACTTCACACGATTGTATATCTAAATATTTTTTTGGCACACTGTACTCAGCTGAGCCTTTTTTTTGGATGCGTGGTTTATCTCCATGGGATGAGTCTGCCTCCTCCTTTGAATTATGCCATTTCGTTACCGAGTCGTGGACTGCACATTTTGACTGCGACATGCACTTTTTGGTTCGTTAACCCTTATTCTGCCTTGCCCTGCATGCCCTTCTGCTGTCCTTAGTTCTCGGCGACGTCATCTCTTGTTTGGCTGTAGCTGTCGGTTCCCTCAAAACTGTGGTGAAGAGTGGTTTCTCCTTAAAATTTAACAACCCAAAACTTGTATAAACTTATATCTATCCTATCTATAACGTTGCCACATATTTTTCGGACTTGGTTCTACAGGGGACGCACTAGGTGTTACAACCCCGGGTATTGTCTTCCTGTGGTGGTTGTGTAGCACCACATGCGTCAGTGCATTCCATAAGCAAGCTGCTAGTCCAATCGTACATCCTATCGTACTATACAAGTTATATCCATTCAAAAGTCAGTCTAATGTAAATTAAAAAAATTTGAAAATCGTGTAGACCCCGATGAATCCTAACATAAACATACCCAGACTGGAGAACCAACCCCACATTTGCTTGACAGTAGACATGGCCAGACTCTGTAACTCTCCTTTCGTAAACAAGTCGAGAGTAGACAAGCCTTGGTCTGCTGTGTCTCCCCCGACCACCCTCCTTGTTATGATGTTGGCGATGGCTTGTCGTTCCAGTCCAAAAATTAACGCGTCCTGTGCTGATTTTATCTCCGTCTTGGAGTATATGCTGGCATTGCCGATATCGTACAAGGGCTTGATTTAAACTGCGACTCCTGCTGCACCTCCAAGACTTCCGGTTCGATGCCCTGTGTTAATTCTGGACTGTAACCTAGCCATTTGTTTTCTACGTAATACAGAGCCGTCGCAAGGTGACTGCAATCTATCTGCTCTGCTTTTTCCTGTAAAATATGTGTCAACGGAGTCATGAATAACTCTTCCTTATCTGCAAGCACGGGTAATTCATTGTAACATTCCTCCACTCTTCTAATTTTGATTACCCTTGGTGTGCATTGCATGATATGAATGACTTCACCCATTACTCGCCCTACGTACCCTAACTTATTTTTAATTAAAGTGCTTACTGCATTTCGTGCTAGTGGAATAGTGCTGTTTAACTTTGCTAATTACATTCTTGTGGTCTTGCAACCCGTTTATTAAATATTTGACTCATAACTCCTTGTTATTTTTTTAAAACAAAAAAAAATACTACTGATACTACTCCACCACGTCCTTTAGAGCCACGGTGATGATGTTTGTGCTCGGCCCTCTGCAGTCAAGAGTAGAGTTGCTTTTATCTGTAACAAAATAATATGCTACTGTCTTCCTGGTGTTAAGATCCAGGGGTGGTCTTGAACTGGCCTTCTGCTTCGCGTGTGATATGGTGTGGTGGGTGTTTGCCAAGTACTGTAAAACTAACTGATAATTTAGAAAATTATTGTCTTTTTGTTGTGTGTTCGTCCCGGTATCTTCATTACTCTTCTCTGTCTCAGTTGCTGGTTCGTTTTCCGCTTTAAATGGTTTTAAACGATTTACATGTACCTTCAGAATTTTTCCCGATTTTTTATCTTTAATTTTATAATTTACGGGCCCCATTGATTCTATAATAAAGTACGGTCCTGTCCAAGGTCTATGTAGCTTACGCGACGTTCCTATCTGTACTGTCGGGTCATGTAAATAAACCGCGTCACCGACATTGTAACTTGTCGACTTTGCGTTTTTGTTAAATTGTTTGTGTACTGTCTCAGTCGTTTGTGCTACGTGCTGCTTTACCTTACTGAATACTAGTTGCAGTCGTTGTTTTAACTCTGCAGCGTAATTGTCGTCGTAATCGTAACGTAAAGTCTGAGGTCTAGTTATGTTGTCGTATGGTAACTCCATGTCTCGGCCATGCATCAGGAAAAATGGTGTCTCACCTGTACTGTTGTGTACGCTACTTCGGTACACCATCAGCACATATGGTAACCACTCATCCCAATCTGTTTGGTCTCGACTCACAAAATGCGATAACATATCTTTGAAAACTCGGTGACTTCGCTCTATCACTCCGTTCGTTTGCGGCCTGTAAGCAGTTGTTTGAATTTTTTCAATTTCAAAAATTTTACACACGTTTTTAAATATTTCTGCAGTGAAGTTTGCACCCAGATCTGTTAGTAGCTGCCTTGGCGCTCCATGTCTGGTGATGATTTCTTGTGCTAAAATTTTTGCAATTGTGCTCGCTTTCTGGTCTGATATCGCAAATGCTTCAGGGTATTTTGTGAAGTGATCCTGGAACGTCAGAATATATTTGTTACCCTTTGTACCTATGAATGGCATTTACTGCAGAATTCTTCAATATCTTTGCTCATATGTTTCCAGAAGAATTTTTCCTTTATTCGTTTGTTTGTTTTTTCGAAACCTTGGTGTCCGACATACGGCAAGTTGTGGTAATCGTGCATCACCCGAAATTTCATTGATGCTGGCACAACTAATTTATGATGTCTTTCGTTATCTGATTTTTCTTTAAACACAAGACCTTCGACATCTATGAAGAATCCTTCCTTCTTTTTGCATTGTGTTATCTCTGCATCTGCTTGCTGTTTCTATATTATAGTATGTCTGTCCCATACTGGCATGTACGCATTTTCTTCCGCTTCGATTGCTTGCACTGGAATTCGTGATAACACGTCAGCATTAATGTGTTTTTTGCCTGGTCTGTGAATTACTTCGAAGTCGTGTTCACTCAATGTTAGTGCCCACCTGGACAATCTTGAATTGTTGTCCTTGAACTTCATCAGCCATTTTAGTGGTTCATGATCCGTGATGACTGTGAATTTGCGGCCATATAAATAACAACGATAGTATTTCACACCCCAACATACAGCTAAACATTCCCATTCTGATGTGGTATAATTCATTTCGGCCTTGTTTAGTTGTCGGCTAGCGAAAGCTATAGGTTTTTCATACCCTCCAATTTTCTGACTTAGAATAGCGCTGATCGCTTTTCCGCTGGCATCCGTTGATAGTATAAATTCTTTAGAAAAGTCTGGATGAGTTAGTACTGAATCTGAACACAGGGCATTTTTCAATCCCTCGAATGCTTTTTCACAATCATCTGTCCAGTTGAATGCTATATCTTTCTTTGTTAAATCTGTAAGTGGTTTTGCTATTGTTGCGAAATTTAAAATAAAGCGTCTATAAAATCCTACAAGACCAGTAAAAGCCCTGATTTCTTTTACATTTTTCGGTCTTGGATAATTTTGAATAATTGAAATTTTGTCGGGATCTGGTTTTACACCTTCGCCATTAATAACGTGACCTAAATATTTGGTTTCTGGTTTCAAAAATTTACATTTACTCGGTTGTAGTTTCAAGTTTGCTTGTCTCAACCTGTCAAAGACTTCCTTTAGTCATTTCAAATGATCCTTAATTCCGCTATTATTAAAAACAACTACATCATCCAGATATACTAAGCATCTTTCGCCTGTTAGTCCTGCTAAAACGCTATTCATAAGTCTCTGGAATGTACTGGATGCATTCGCTAACCCGAACACCATTTTTGTGAATTGATAATGTCCACCATCAGTTGTGAACGCTGTTTTCTCTTTATCTTGGTCCTCTACCTCAACTTGCCAGTATCCTGATGCCAAATCCAGTGTTGTAAACAGTTTTGCATCCCCTAACTGGTCCAAGGTCTCTTGCATATTAGCAACAGGAAAATAGTCCCTTTTTGTCACTTTATTTAGACCTCTAAAGTCTATGCAGACCCTGATTTTGCTTTCGCCATTTTCTGATTTTTTTGGTACCATAACGACTGGCGCTGACCACGGTGAGTTCAACTGCTCAATAACCCCTGCTTCAAGCATCTTGTCCAGCTCCGTTTTCAATTTCTCTTTTTGACTAAACGGTACTCTATATGGTGCTTTTGCTACAGGCTGTGCATCTCCCGTGCTTATCTTGTGTTTTATATTATGTGTACATCCTAGTTTGCTGTCTTCCCATAGAAATACATCCTCGTATTCTCTCAATAAGACCAGTAACTCTTGTTTTATATCTTCTGCCAGATACTCTAACTGTAATTGTTTCTCAATATCCCGCGGACCCTTATTTTTGTGTATTCCGTATACATCTATTTTTCCTTAACTTGCATTCTGCATCTCTATATTCTTCTTTTATCTTCTTTTCATTGAATAATTCTGCTTTTCCCACAATCTTATTTTTCTGAATAACCATTTCCTTGTTGGTTATATTCACAAGTTTGATAGATATTTCTTTTTGTGCTTTACCTAGCACTCTTGCTGCCATAACGCCATGTATTTGGATCTCTACTGGTTCCATCAAAATATCGTGTTCCGTATTGCCCAGATTCTGAACGGCTGTACACATTATTTCGCAGTTTGGTCGAATCGTAACTGTATCCTTTAACTTAACCAATTCATTGGTTTTTATGTCGGTTTTTTCTTGTTTTAGGGTACTGATTTCTGACTTCTGAATTTTTCCGTTTATCTTCGGTATTTTATTATCAAGTTTTCCCATTTTAAAGGTATCGGAATGTTGCTAGCTTGCACTTCCTGACCTTTCTCAACTACGCTACTTGGCTCCGTGACGTTATCGTGCATTGTTTCTACTTTTGCTGCTGTCAGCACTTCTTGGTTCGAGTTGTCCGCTAACGTTCCCACATTTTCCGCTTCTATTTGCCCCTTTGTGAATTTTCTTTTAATAATGAAACAGCTGACCCTGTGTCAACTAACAGTTTTAAAATTTTATTGTTTACCAATGCTAATACAAAATTTGGAATATCTTTTAATTTGAAATCTGAATTTGGACTAATTTGTGTAATTACTGTTTGTTTAAAATTTTGACTCGAATATACTAATACCTCCCGCGACGGGGCGCATGCGACAGGGATTACCCGTTTAAATGTGACGTATTAGACTGATAGCGTGAACTCTCTGTGAACCTGTTTGTGTTTTCTTCTCCTCGATATCCATTGTTCCAGTTATATCTATTGCTTCTTTCCGGTGGTGGATCTCGATATCTATGTGTGTTGTTATAGCTCCTGTTATAATTGTTCTTGTTTGTTCTTTTCCAAAATTCAGCAATGGTGTGGCCTGGCTTTCCACAATAGTTACACGTTTCCATTTGTTTGCAGTCTCTTTTGTAATGGCCTGTAGCTCCGCAATTATAGCTTTTTTTCACTTTCTTGCCGTTGGTTGTTCTTCTGTCTACAGCTCCGATATCTACATTTTCCATTTTTACTCGCGCTATTTCCATTTCTCCTCGTTCAGCCATTGTTACCGCTCGCTCGAATGTGAGGTCATCTTGGGAGTCCATCATGGTTCTAATGTATCTACGGATTTCTTGACGTAGCCCTATTTTGAATTGTTCTAAACAAATCTTCGCCACCGATTCTTCTTCTATATTTTCTTCCGATATCAGTTCTTTCTTGAGTTTTCTTAGCCTTTGTGCAAAATTTTGGACGTTTTCACCGATCTTCTGTTCGCAATTCGTCAAGTCGCGAAGGATCTGGCCTGGTTGTCGTTTTTTCGAAAATCGCTCAGTCAATATTTTACTGAATTGTTTTAATGTTATCGTTTTACTGTGTAATTCTGGAGTCAACATGTAAAAGTCAAATGCGTCGTCTGTCAGTTTTAGTCTTACCAAGTCTACTGTGTTCGTGTCCGACCAATTTTCGCCGTCTGTATTGTGGTTCGGTCCGACGCGCTGCTACCTCCCTATATATCCCCGGGTTTACCCATGTTATAATAAGTAATAAAGACGGACAATACCAGACACAGAAAATAAACAACGAAAACTTATAATACTTGGCCTCCGCGAATGTAACAACAAAAAAAAATATATTTTTTTTTTGTTCACCCTGATCTGACACGATATCCCAAACCGCTGCCACCAATTTGTAACCCTCCTCGTTATGACGAGAGTTAGCAAATAATATACGGGTTCTTGTCAGATTGAAGGACGCAAGTATTTAAGTATAAAAGTATAAATATATTTAATAAATAGTTTTACATACATTTACACAGCACTACTCGATACAGCCTTGATGTGTTGACTCTAACAAATTTACACTCTACTCTGCTGGCCCATTTTGGTTTGTTCTAGAGAAAGCAAGTCTACGTGTAATATTTCGTAAGGCTTTTCCGCTGTTGGGGTTAGGATATTAGGGATCTGGATGGGATTCCGTTCGTATTTATTCGCGAGACATATATCACATTTATGAATAAAATTGTGTACGTCTTTCGACATGTTTGGACAGTAATATTGTAGTTTTAGTTTGTTGTAGTTTCAGTGTTACCACGGTGATTAGTTTTACCCTCGTGGTAATTTCGTATGATAAGTTGTTGTTCTACGTTTTCTATATCTTTAACCATGTTTGTCTATAACTTCCTTTTTTAAAGTATACTTGTAATACGGAATTAAAATATGTTTTGATATTTTCGGGTATCAGCCAGTAGTACATTATTCCGGGTTGAAGATAATTTTTTATGAACTGTGTGATATTCGGGTTTGAGTTTAGTTATTTAAATAAAAATAAATGCGTTGGATTTAATTTTCAAATTTTTTTTCTGTGTTAACTGTTACGTTTCATTTTGAGCCCTTCTTCGAATTTCACTCGGTTCATTGTTTATTGTGTATCAGCACCTGAAATTTAATTATCAATTAATTATTGACCGATCAATTTTGATAATACTTAGCATCAGTTAGATTTCCTTCTTGTAGTATTCCATTTAACAGTAAAACTTAGATTCAGCTGCTCTTGTTCTCATTGCTATTTTTGTAAGTTATCACATTGTTTGGTTAGCTGTCAGACAATTAGTGGCCGTTCGCCGCGAAGTAGCTCTGCCGATATTATTGTCGGCTAGGCGCGCCTTTTTACCGGCACCATTCGAATTTAGGCGGAGGCTGTCCTTGTCTTCGCGCATCGCTCTCTTTTCTTGGCAGAATTTCACAGGTTCGATTTCGAACGCATTGAGTTTTTGTTTTGTCTTTTCGAACGACGTCTGTTGCGGAAATGTGAGATTTGAATATTGGAAGATGGGCTATTTCAATTATATTTCGGCAAACCTGTTTTGTTTGCGAAATACCCTTGTGGGGATTTGGGAAATAGTGCCATTTAGGGAATATTGCAGTTTAGGTTATTGCATTATTCGTCGGAGTTGTTCCGGATTTGGTTCCCAGTAGGAAAGATCACATATTTTCTGCCACTTGAAAGCCGCCCAAGAACTCAGGTAAAGATGTCTGTTCATTTGTTAGTGAATCTGCCTTTAGTCAAGTAAAGTTAACCTGTTAATAGCTTTCCCTCGCACATGGCCCTAATTGCAGTCGTTTGTTTTAGACTTTTTATTTTTGACGTCAGCTAGTTCGTTTTATGTACGTTTTGTTGTACGTTGTACGTGTTTACGTATTTTTGTGGCTGGTCAGCTGTTCGTGCCATTGTTGGTTTATGCTGTGTGCCCGTGTTCCTGGCATCGAAGCTGTTGTGAGCTCACTAGCTCGTTGGCGTTGCGTTGGAGGATCCCGGTTATTTGTCACCGAGGAATTAAGCCCAGCAGTTGGGAAAGACCACGTGTAGCGGAAGTGACGCTGCATGACGTTCCCATTCCACGCGATTGTCCGCCATCTTGGAATTGACGATTCTGGACATCCGGTTGGCATATCGAGTTGTGTCACTGCTGCCACCTCTCCTGTTAGCGCTTGGACGCCATTACAGCTAAGCCAGAATCATTTGTTTTTATTTATTCATTTTTCTTGTAATCATTATGTTGTCGTATTTGCGATTTATGTATTGTATTGTTATAATTTGGCTCGTGTGCCTTCTGTGCACGAGATTATTTAAGTTATTGTTGAGCGAGTTAATTAAGAGTAGTTACGGGATTATTTGTGAAAATCCAATTAAGAACATTTTGCGTAGTATCATTAGCAGTGACGTTGTGGTCACTTACGAGGTGTGTCGCTTGTACGACGCAATAGCCATTAGGGTCTACGATTCGGTAGTCACGTTCAGTCAGACGCACCGCGTAAAACGCATTCGCTGGCCAGCGGACCGTCATACGTCGGAATACGTCAGTTCACTTCAGCGCCATTTAGGTGTTGACTGTACCGCGATCCTAGCCGCTACGGTGAGACACAGCGCCCCGCCTCCGTTTCTGTCATTATTCGCCTTGATCTTAAGTGGATTTATGATCCAGCTGTCTTGCAAATTCAACTACTGTGTTCTGTGTAATTTTCTCGTGAGTGTTCTAATATATCGTTAGTTTTTCGTATTACCATCTTGTTATTGAAGTAGTTGGCACCTCTCGTAGTCCTGTCCTGGGAAGTATCCCGTACTTTGTCGGCCGTAGTACTTTTGTTGAACCGGTCGCGGCTCAGGCCGGCTGGCGCCCATCAATTTCGTGATTTATCACCCCTTCTCCGACTCACTCCCATCTTCACTGAGTTTAGCCGCGGTTCAACCGTCCAACCCGGGCTCATCCCCCAGGGAGCGTAAGGTTGATTATTGTAGCACAAAGAAATTTGCGTTACATAATATTATTTTTACCATTGGTTTCTTTTACGACTACTTGGTTGCGACAAGTGTTAAAACTTGAGTCTAAATAGGTTAGTCCGTTTACTGGATTTTCTTCGTCTGAATGTATCGTTTCGTTTTCGGATTCCGATCCTACTTCGACTATTTCGGATTCATTATCAGTATTCAAATTTAATTCTAAATTTTCGGGCTTATCATACACGTAAAAATAATTGAGGTGTTAGCGAATAATTCTTGGATTAGATTTTCGATTTTTATCCAAGGTATTTTGTCATGTCCTGTACAAATACGTGGTAAGTCAAGTTGGTTGATGTTATTTTGGATACAATATTCCAGTAATTTATTCAGGCATCTCTTAACACCTAGGAGGGCTGGTTTCCTTTGATTATAAATTTCCTTCGTTATTAAATGTAATATTGTTCGGGGTGCTTTTTGAATATAAATTTTGTTATCTACGTTAAATAGTTTTGATACAGGTAATTTTGTTTTACTTGCTTGGCGAATGCTTGTGACATATGTAGATCTTTTGAAACACAGTGTACTAATGGGTTGTCTGAGTTAAAGATGTCGGCGTTATTATTTCGAATTTTTGTTTTATTCGTGAGAGGGCGTCGGCGACGTATATTTTTCAACCTTTTTTATATTCGATTACATAATTGAATTCTTCTAATTTGAGGCGCCATCTGATAAGTTTTTGATTTGGTTCCTTTAGTGAATTAAGCTATACGAGAGGGCGATGATCGGTGATAATTTTGAATTTTCAGCCTAAAAGGTATGGGCGGTATTATTTGTTTGCCCAAACAATTACTAGCAGTTCTTTTTCGATAACAGAATAGTTGATTTCGTGAGAATTAAGTGTCCGTGAGATGTAAGAGATGGGGAGATCTTTGTTGTTTCCGTCGCGTTGAGAAAGCACAGCGCCGATGGCGTAATTACTAGCGTCTGTCGTTAGTATGAAGTCTTTGTTGAAGTCAGGATATTGCAGGATGGGGTTGTTTGATAAAAGGGTTTTATTTTATTTCCTTTTTTCAAGCAATTTGTAAATGGTTTTGTTATTATAGAAAAGTTATCTATAAAACGACGGTAATAACCAAGTAGCCCCAGAAAGGATTTTATTTCTTTAGGGGATTTTGGAATCGAAAAATTTTTTATCGCTGAATTTTTGCGGGATTTGGTTTAATCCCCTCAGTTGTAATGATGTGGCCTAAATATGCTACTTCCTTACGTAGGAATTCACATTTATCCAATTGAATTTTGAGATTTGCTTCGCGCAATTTTTTGAAAACTTTTTCGATATTTATTAAATGTTCTTCGAAAGATGTACCGAGAATAATAATATCATCGAGATATACGAAGCATATCTTATTTATCAAATCTTTTAAAACAAAATTCATCAAGCGCTGGAAAGTAGCGGGGGCGTTATTTAGCCCAAAGGGCATACGCTTAAATTCGTAATGTCCGCTGTTGGTTGAGAAGGCGGTTTTAGGAATGTCTTCGGGATTGACTTCTATTTGGTGGAAGCCGGAAGTTAAGTCGATGGTTGTAAAGTAGTTGGATTTTCCGAGTTTGTCGAGGATGTCAGTTACGTCTGGGATGGGGAATTTGTCGTCAATAGTTTTGTCGTTGAGTTTACGGTAGTCTATCACAACTCAAAATTTATGTTTGCCCGATGCGCCAAGTTTTTTTGGGCCTACCCAAATGGGAGTCGACCAGGGGGTGTAAGAATGTTGAATTATGTCGTCGTTCAACATTTTTTCGATTTGTGTGTGTACCTCTTGTTTGTAGATTTCTGGGTATTTGTATTGTTTTGCGTGTATGGGAATGTTGTCGGTTTTTATCTCATGTTTTATTTTAATTGTGAACGAAAGTTTTTGATTATCATCTAAAATAAGATCTCTGTATTTATTTAAAGTTACGAACAGTCCTTTTTGTTCCGACTCGTTTAAATGATCAGTTCTGATGGCTAGCTAATTTAATTCTATATTAAATGTTTTATTTTGTTTTTGGTTTAAATATTGAAATTGATATTTATATTTATTTAGAAACCTTTTTCAAAATTAAATTTAGTTTTACGTAATTCGATGCCGGGTATGCCCAATAAAATATCAAAATCTTTATGAAAATTGAAAATGTAGCTTTTAATGTTTAATTTCTTAAATTGAAAATAGGTAAATTCAGTTCCGGACGATTTACCGTTACAAGTATAAATTGTAAAATATTCACGAAATTTTGTTGTATCGGGTTTAATTAATTTTGGGTGTATGTAATTTTGAGTTGAGCCTGTATCTAAAAGTATTTTAAAATTATTAATTTGAATAAATGGGAGTTATGGGGAATTATTCGTTAATGATTCGATTCTTGTGAATTGAGTTGGGGAAAATTTTGAGTGTCGATTTGTTCGATATATTCATTTTCGTTTTCTGTATTATCATCAATTTGTTTATCAGAATATTCTTCAATTTCGGGATTTTCGAATTCATTATTTTCAAGATTTTGATTAAATAATTCCTCAAATGCAAAGTTTTGTTGTGGCTGATTTTGTTGGAAATAATTTTGTGGACGGACTGGTCGAGTTTGTGTACTCATGGGGGTTGGATTCATGAATTGTGAGTTTCGGATATTTGCACGTGGGGCGAATGGTTTAGATTGGTATACTTGTTGAGTTCTTTGAGGTGTTGGAAAGTTTTGCATCGGAGATTGATATTTTTGATTTGTGGGTTGTGATTTTTGTTGGGCAGGAAGGTGAAAGTTATATGGTGTGGGTTTATAAATTGGTTTAGGTTTATTTAAATTTTAGTGTTGGTTTTCGTGTAAATATTGAAGTCATTTGTAAGGAGGTTTTCAATTTCTTCTAGAGAAGAAAGGTTGCGAGTAGCGAGGTTGTTTCTGTAAGGATCTTTACAATTTGAAATGAACGAGGGTACGGCTATGGATTGAATAAAAGTAATTATGCCTTCTTTTGCGTCAGGCACAAGGTTGCACAAGTTAATTTTTGCTACTGCACGATCGTAATGTTTTTCAATTTCTTTCAAATATTCGAATGTTGTAAGTTTTCCTTGCTGGAGTTTAACCATGTTATATGCGATAGTTGGAGCCTGCTGTTTATCATCGTATTTTGAAATAAGAAATTCGCGGAGCTATTTCCATGTATCGAATTTGTGATCGTCTATTAATTCTTCTGCGCGACCTGTTAGTTTCGCTTTAATTTGGAATAATATTAATTTTACTTGGATTGCGTTAGGTTGCTAGCTATTAATTAATTCAATAATTTCGACTGTTTGAGTTATAAAACGCGTAAGGGATTTAGGATTACCGTTATATTTAGGTATAGCGCTAACTAAATCGTGAATTGTTTGTTGGTTTTTCAGGGGTTCTGCGGCGATTTATGCCGTCCGCTGGCCCGGAAGTCCTGTTTTAGGCATTGTGTCAATGTTAATATTTCAATTATTTAGTACTTCGAGTAAAGAATCCCGGTTTGGATTGGAACTGTGTCAGTGAATTTGTGTATACAGTGATTATGACAATTATGTAAATAAACTTACAGTAATAATATTACTTCTTTAATCTTTGAGGTTGTTGTCTTGTTTCCGATGTTCGCTCGGCAGGTTGGAAGACAAGGACGGATCCGCTCTTCTGGAGAAGTTGATGCCGGTTCCTTCGTTCTGGTTCTGGTTCACGCTGAAGAATGGGATGATGCTCTGACTATGACGACGGCATTCAGGCCTCTCGGATTGCTTGTGTGATGAGATTTTTGACGTTTGAAATAATGTCTTTCGCAATAACTTATGGCACTAGCTTTGCTGGCACTTATGAAGTTAGTTTCTTCGGGAGACGATTATTTTATTATGTTCGGATCGCAAATTAATAGTAAAAACTGACTATCGATATTTTATAACGAATTTAATTCTTGCAGAATTTTCGAGATATTGATATTTCACGGTCCTACCGACTGCGCCAGATATATTGATTGATTGATTCTATATAATAAAAAAAATATTTATTATTTCAACACAAACAGTACAGCGTGTATACAGTACAAGTTACTAACAGAAACTAACTACACGTGTTCTTGATAATATGCAGAAATTACCTTACTCAGCAATGTCTCTCATGTTTTACTGTGAGAAACAAATCTGATGCAATGAACTTGAAAGATTGTGAAATACAGGGCTAGACTCCTATATAACTTATATATATATATATATATATATATATATATATATATATATATATATATATATATATTGAAGTTTATTACATGACAGTAGTAAAAATGGCCAGTTAAAATCGAAGGAGATTATTAATAATTAATAATATTTTTTATGAACAGATGCCGTTACTAATATACAAGTTGCACGTCAAGGGTTTCAGAGAATGGCTTTCGCTGGATGTTTTGCCGGTATCTTGGCTAGTATCCTTTTTACCTTTTCCGTTTTACTATATTAAATTACAAAGAATAATATATCTTCATTTATTTATATTTTTTTCGACATTTATAATGTAGATACGATGTTGAGCATGGGCATAACATTTATTATAAAGAATTTGGATGAAAATCACTTAAATGAAGTAAAAACAAATCGGTTATTTCGATGTGTATTATTTTAAAATTTATAAATTAATTTCAGGCCCGAGGTGGTGTTATGGGGCCAAATTGTTCAACATTCTTCGTCATAAATTTGAGTTTTTCAATCATCTATGTTCTGTTAACAAAGTTTCAAGCAAGAAGATCTTATGGAATATTTTTAATTTTAATTTACGTAGAATATCTACTATTTTGTACACTTTGCGAAATTGAAATCATTCATCCGTTAGGAACAGATCATGAACTTGCTCTTGATATATTCGGAATTGAAAATTATACAAAAATATAAAAGAAACTAAAGTTTCGTAAATGAGACTAGAGACAGATAAGTTAGGTTTTGTTTGTTATCTGTTACCTAGCATCTGTTGTGTTTTATAAACAGAAAATTTATATTATATATGTTTTTATTTTATTTTTAAATTTTTCATGAAACAGAATTCTTAATATGTCAAATAAAATATTTTTAAAGTCATATTGTCAAAATAGATCTTTTTCTAATAATGATATAAATAAAATAAATAAATAAATATATCATCACGCCTTTTACCCATTACTGGATATGGCACTGACTAAGCAGATCTCCGTAAGTGATATATTTTTTTTGCGTGAAGTGCGATTACCAGCCGTCAAATCACGGCCCCTGAAGATATTAGTGCCGGGGGATCTACAGGGGTAGATTTAAATTGGTGAAAATTGTTTTTGGCTGTGAGGATCGAATCAGGGTTATATAATATTAATTATTTATTTAATACCGTTCTGGCTAACCAAGCACATTACATATATTTAAGAACAAAAGTTGTAATAAAAATACAGCAATATATCATTGAACAGCCAAATATACAGTTTAATTTTAAAACATCTTACGTTCCAAAAAACAAACCTAGATAATCACTGGTTGAATCTCAGCTAAACGCAGAGGAGATGGGCTGAGTAATTAACAATAACTAATAAAACAAATGCGGGCCTAGTCGGCCTGAACCTCAAAAAGGTTGACTGACAAACATCAGTATCTGAAGTAGGAAAGATAGCATTGGCGTGGCGGTAGCATGGAAGTGATGACGACACACACGCGTGCAACGGAATGCTCATGGCGCTAATTAGATCACTGTCCTACAATGGTGACGGTGGAGGTTATTGAATTGGTGACACACAATTAGGTAATGATCTAATTAGCGCCAGGTGCATCGGCACGCGTCTTGGTCATTGCCCTGGGCATGCGACTCCACACGATTAGATATACGCACCTGGTATTGATTAGGTCATTGTCCGGGCTAGCACGTGCAAAGGAATGGTGCACACGTTGTAACTGTGTAGTTTGTGCTAAGTCAAACACGCGTCTAACGGACTGTTACTAACTTATGGCAAACATGTGCACTCTGGATTGTAGAGATAAACTGAAGACATGTCTCGCAATGTGGAAGCAATTTAATTTACAGAGGAACATATAAATGGTTAAATTTATTAAACTATCTAAACTATCTGAGTCATATAATTGTGACAAAACACAGAACAATTAATATGAAACCTAGAGATGTTAATAGAAGTAATGAAATGTAATAATAATAATAATAATAATTTTAATTTTCTGGAGACACATTACAAACATGTATAGAACGTCAAAAGTTATATAATGTAGACATGACAAGTCACTGTTACATATAAACTTTCAATTTGAAATATACATACAATATACAGAACAATATT
Organism: Pterostichus niger; assembly: GCA_947425015.1. NCBI lineage: Eukaryota > Metazoa > Arthropoda > Insecta > Coleoptera > Carabidae > Pterostichus > Pterostichus niger. The sequence goes on from OX380348.1 coordinate 14,662,047, forward strand.
GCAGTCAGAGATCCCGACAGAGACAAAGGTATAGGAAGAATTATGTTTTTAGATCACAATACTCTTGTAAATTATAAAATGAGTTTTCCACCAAAAATATCTTTAGTTTTTCAAGAAATTGTTTTAATGTTTCACAAGATTTAATTTCTGTTGGAAGTTTATTATAAATATGAAGCCCTAAAACGTGAGGTGCATTTCTAACATTTTTATATTTAGTTCTAGATATATGAAAATTGTTTTTTTTTGTCGAGTATTTATCCCGTGGATGTCCGCATTTAAATCAAAAGACGATTTATTAGACACTATAAATTTGCATACCTCATATATATACAGTCCTGTAATTGTTAAAATATTGTATTTTTAAAAAGAGATCTACATGAAGAATAACGTGATACATTCGCAATTATACGGAGAATTCTCTTTGGCATACAAAAACACCAAGAATCGAGGAGGTACCACCCCAGAGGCAAATTCCATAACGCAGTAAAGACTCAACTTTGGCATAATAATATGCGATTAATTGACTTCTGGTGAGAATAGTGGATAAATATCGAAACTGGTAACATGTCGAACTGAGTTTCGCAGTTACACATTCAATTTGTGATTTCCAATTTAAAGTATCATCAATTAGTAAATCTAAAAATTTACAATTTTGAGTCCTAGAAATAACATGATTATCAATAGTAGTGTCAATATCAAGGTTATTATTATTGTGTTGGTTATGGAAACGCATGTAATTTGGTTTAGATTTATTAAAGAACAAATCATTGTTACTAAACCAATTCGACATTTCTCCTTGAGTGCGACAGCGCAGGGATCTGTTATGAGGTTATGACTATAGACGTATCATCAGCATACATAGTAATGATACAATCATCATTAAAAATTAAGCTAAGATCATTGATATATAACAAAAATAAAATGGGTGAGGCACCCCCGTAATCACTATTATGCGATCCGAATTCCATTTCTTTATCAAATTATAATCATTGTGTTTAATGGTAACATATTCCTCCCTATTTTTTAAGAAAGAAGATATCCAGTCCAACGGTTTTCCTCTAACACCATATTTATGAAGTTTATAACACACAATGTCATGGTTAACACAGTCGAACGCTTTACTTAGATCACAGAATATTCCTAGAGGTTTTACGCGATTTTCCAACCCTTTCATAATTTTTTCAAGAGTAAATTGAATTGCATTTACAGTACTTTTATTTTGTTGAAAACCAAATTGATTTGGAGTGATTATGCCATTTTTAAGCATAAATTTTTCTAATCTGCTTAAGAATGCATATTCAAAAAATTTGTAGCAGACAGATGAAAGCTCTACCGGCCGATAATTATTTAAATCGTGAATATTCTGTTGCTTATGAATAGGATTTATTTTATTCACCTTCAAGCGTTCAGGGAAATTATCTACTAAATACTGTTTACAGGAATATAAAAATGGCTGGCATTGAAAAATTTAGAGTAGATGATTTTCAGTGAAATAGTGAATAACGCAGTACAATTGTAAAGGGTTATACACTAAACTGGTTTAATGAAATATTTACTATAAATCAAGTAAAATTAACATTTCCAGTTACATATTTATTTATTTATGTTACGCTGTACAACAGGAACTTAATCCCAATTACAGTACAGGGTTCGCACTCACCGAGCCGCAGTGTAGTAGGTCATATAATTTTTTAGCTTGAGTGCGATTCGAACTCGGGGTCTCCGGATTCGAATTTCGTATCGCTATCCACACCACCGTACTGACGGACAATTGAGTTAATAATCATTCTGGTCAATTTATTCAGAATTGATTTAATGTGCATGTATGGAAAAAGTTAAATATTCTGATATGTATTTAGTGGAAAAAATTCTTAAACAAAAAATTAATCAAGTTTACGTTAAATGGTTAGGATTAAATAGTTCACATAACAGAAGAATTTAAAAAAAATTACATTGTTTTTAAAAAGTTTTATTTTACTTTAGAAGATCCTACTTCTACAGATTCTGAGCTAAGACTAACTTAAAACATACAAATAATATTTCATGGCTAAACTACAACTACGTATAATGTAATATGTTAAGTGTACATAAATTCACGTTCTTAAGTATTAACTGTCTATGTCAGCACTATTCCACCCTATAACTCCTCCTTATTTTACCTTCGTGGAGGAATGTTAATAAATACATATTGATATCCGGATTCACTTCGATATGGTTTTCTTTTATGTTAATTTTAGAATAGTGACACTGGGTAGAGGATTGTTGTAAGATTTCTTGTTCACATGATTATTGATGGTGGTTGTAGAATTTATTGGGGAACTGATAAACCTTGGCTGCAGTACATATGTCATTTAGAGGCATTATTTCAGTATTAGATTTTAGAAATTATCTTGCACATGGGATAATCGGTACAAATTCTGATTCGTATGTTGTTAGTATAGGGTACAAGTAAAACAGTTCAAAGTCCTTTGCAAAGTTAATGGAAATGGATATTAAGTAAAGTATTTGGGATAGTTCAACTTTACAGTCTACTTTTAGTAATGATTAACATTCTAAAATATCTGATTTTGGTTCAAAAGGTAATTGAGATTTATAATGTTTAGAGATTTTTTGTAATTCGGATAAAAATTTATTTGGATATATTATACTAGGGGTCAATTTACAAAAGATAATGAAGTTTTCGATATCTTGTAGAATATCGAGGATCGAGTTGTATAGGATTATTAATTGATCTTAAATAGTTTTTGCAAAAAGAATACCTTGAATATGCGAGTTATTTATTATTTCACTGATTTGTAATATTTTAGATTTCAGAATAGATTCTTTATGTTGTATGTCTAAAATGGTATTATTCAAATTTGTTATAATTTGGTGGTTTACCGAGTATGCTACTTTTAATTGGTTTTCTAAATTGTGTTCATTCTTTAGCATATGGTTTAATATTTTGTCATATCTCTTATCGTCTTCTGCATCTAAGTTGCCGGTAACGGCGTTGAAAACTGATCCCAATCCATCTATTAATCCTTTTTTATTTCTGTTTTATTTGTATGAAATTCAATATTATCAATTTTGTTATTAATATGTGTACGAATGAATTCTACTATTTTGACATAGTCAAGTTCATGAAAGTATTGAGAGTTATTGGATATCGTTGTCTGTAGGTCATTATATTGATTGTTTAAGTTGTTGTATTGTTCGAAAAGAGGCTTGAGGTTGTAGTAGTGGATGAGTGTGTGTGTTATTTTGCCCACGACAGGGCTTCAAAGTTGTCACACCACGGGCAGTCAAACTTGCCACGCTCCCTGAGGAGGATGAACCCGGGTGGAACGGTTGAACCACGGCCAAAACTCAGTGAAGCTGGGGATGTGTCGGATTGAAGTGATCGGTAGACAAGAGGGCGCTAGCCGGCTTGAGCCGCGATCGGTGTAACAAAAGTACGACGGCCGACAAAATTCGGGATACTTCCCAGGAAAGGGATACGAAGGGTGCACGAAAGTACTGGCAGGCCAAATATATTGAATGACTGATATATTATGCAACTAAAGAGAAATTACACTGGACACGATAGCTGATATCACAATTAAATCTGGATCGTAAATCCACTTAAGAAACCGCCATTTCCAATATGGTGGACCAATCACGTGGAATCGGAACGTCACGTAGCGTTACTTCCGCTACACGTGGCTTTTCCCAAACTGCTGGGCTTTAATACCTAGGTAGTAATTTTCAAGAACTTCAATGCAACGCCTTTTGTCTTATCACGTAAAACCCACTTGCATGTGAGCGGCTTGATATCGTTGGACAATCGACGAGATTCCTACTTATCATTTCAATCAGGGAGTTGCACTCTTCCTTCATTCCATGATGCCACTTCGATTCTTTCAGTGCAGCAGTCACGGAAATATCTTGTATTTCTCCTATCAAGGCTGTGTTGGCGCTGTTCCCGCCTCGCAGATATCCCCTGATATAGTCTGAGTACCGGGCTGGTCGTGTCAGGGTTGTTCGATCTCGCAGAGCTCTACTCCTTGTCTGCTGCTGTGGTGACCTTTGTTGTAAAGTAGATCCACTTTGACTTTTGTGATATTTCTCTTCTTTCTGTCTTCTGCTTTTTCTGACGTTTGAGATAACTCATTGTTTGGATCATGTTGCATTTGAGTTTCGATTTCAGTTCTCTGTCGAGCTTGATCCTTGTTATCATTGAAGATGACATTTTCTGAACTGATGTCATTATGTTTTTGTGACATATAGATTATATAATCTGGCAAATTCACGTCGTACTCGACAAATATTTCTTTTTCTGACCTGGAATCCTACTTCTTTTGTTATCCGGGATTAAGACAAAACATTCGCAGCCGAAAATTTGTATTTTTTTATGTTCAATTTGCGACCAAACCAAAGTTCTGCAGAACTTCTTCCCTCGACGGTACTGGTTCCAGTTTGGTTAATTGTAAATACCGCATAATTGAGAGACTCGGCCCATAGTCTCTCGTGTAGACTTTTTTGCGTGTATAGCTGAGCGTGCAGACCCCACAACAGTTCTCATTTCGCGCTCAATTCTCCCATTTTGCTGTGGTGTGTATGCGTTTGAGAATGTATGTAATGTTCCTATATCTTCTTATTAATATTTTTTATCTCTTTTCCATTGTCGGACCTCAGACATTTGGTTTTCTTGCCAAGTTAAGTTTCGACCAATTTGATGTACACTTCCAGTTTCTTTGAGCTTCATCCTTCAATTACATAAAGTGTATAATCGTCCTTGAAAAGCAGAAAATACTTCGATCCTTCTAGCGACAATACATTTATTTCTCCCATGTCTACATGAACTAAGTTCAGTGGTGCTTTCGCTGTCTTCAGATTCGCAAGGTGTAAGATCCGATTCTGCTTACCATATACCAGTCGTCGACATATTCAACTCTTCTTCTCTGTAGTGTTTTTCTCACATATTTGACATTTTGATGTGCGAGTCTTTCATGCCAGACTCGGATTGACGTAGCTGCCAAACATTTCTCCGTACATTGTCGCATTAGCGTCATCCCGTAGAGGCTTCCTTCACGTCGTGCTTGAGCTGCGACTTATCCATCTGTAGTCTTGAATTTCGACCATTTACTGTTTGCCTACTGCAGGTAGCCCTTATCTGGTGCCTGTCCAACTGAGGTTAAATTGAAGTCGAGTTTGGATAATATATGACATCGTCAAGTGAGACTGGTTTCCAAACCTGACCATTGAAAGCTTTCAGCTCCACGGTTCCAATTCCAACGCCATATGGGATTGTTGCATCACCTATTTTAATACATAAAAGCTCATCTACTTCCACTAGTTGAGAAACCCATTCTCGACGAGATGTCATGTGCTGAGTGGCATTGCAATCATGATACCAGACATCCTTTTTCTTGCATTATATTTTTATTTCCTTTATTTCTGCTGCAGTCAATCCAATGGCCATCAGGGCTCGACGATATGCCTGGTTTATTCTCTCAGACATGTGTGACTTATTTCGTTGAAGGCATTTCTTCACAAAGTGTCCCTTTTTTTCACACATGTTGCATGGATACATTGTTTTGCAGTAAGCAGTGTACTTGGCGCATGGCTTGTTTTTACAGTCCCGTTTGTAGTGCTCCAGGCACTGTACATGTTGACTAGAAAGTATTTCCGCAAATATAGAAGTCATCAGTTGAACGATTCGACCTTCCCAGGAAAATGAGAGGGAGAGGAATACCAAGCATACCGGCACATCACCTAAAACAGAACGAAAACTTAGGGCATATTTCCACCAGCAAGCATTAACTAGTGCGCTACACCAAACAATTGTCCAAGCCGATATTTATTTAACACTACTACGCTTTGCGGAAGCGGAAACGGTAATACCTGCAAATTTCCTTAGCATACCGCAATTAAAAGACTAGTGGAGAGCGAAGCCACTACATGGGAAATATATTGCTAACATAGAAAAGGATGATATCGATACCACGGCTTCTCAAATGTGGCTGCCAACTGGAAATGTTTTCAAGGAAACAGAAGGATTCGCCGCTGCCATCCAAGATCAGGTAGTAGCAACCAGGAGCTACAAAAAAATATATCCTGAAAATGCAGAATGTGCGGCAAAATAATGAGTCAATAGACCATCACCGCTGGCTGCTCCGTGCTGGCCCAAAACAATTCCTTGACAGACACAATAAAGTTGCCTGTATAGTACAAGCTATCCGGCAGAACCACTCCCAATTTACGAAGACGAGAACACTAGGTTCTACTGGAACAGGAAAATTATAACAGACAAAGAAATCAAAAATAACATTTCCGATATAGTACTCACACTGAAGCAGTCCAATAATAGAGGTACAGAACTATTTTCGAAATCACCACGTAGCTAAGGGATATTTAAAAGAATGTGATGTAATTCCTCAATTACCCGGTGAAACGAGTGGAATAGCCAACTTGTTTGTATACAAACGTACCTACGCAATAGAGAGTACTTTATAAAAATTTGCGACAAATATGAACAAGAAATAGATAATAAAATAAGCTCTATTATAAATAACGTAGTTATTTTTAAAGAAATAAACAATTTGGAAAAACAATTAAAACCAATCTCGGCTTCTTTAGACCGACTACAAGCTGATCATGCATTATTAGCAGATGTAGTTCGTGAATTTGTTATAGTTCTTGAAGATGGTTATAAATTAACCGAAACGTTAACGAAAAATATCATGAGTTTTTGATTATTTTATTTTCCGAATACCGACTATCTCGTTCCTTATCAATCATCACGTGACACGATCAGCTAATCTTTTATAAGTTAGGTTATAGTTTTATAATATTACCAATATCATTCAAAAAATAAATACCTTTAAATTTAAGTAAAAAGAAAAGTGTTTTATTCTTTGATGTTCTTACTTTATCATAAAAAAGTATAATCTAATGATACTTATATGAGCAATAATAGCTAAAATTTTGTGTCTATTTGACAGTATAACAATTTCACAAATAAAAAAGTTCCAAAAATTGCTATTATTTTTGACAAAAACAGTATTACAAAATGGGCTTTATATATGCATTATAGAATAAAATATTTTTCAGAAAATGTCCTAGATGCTATTCATATAGTCGAATTATAACGCTGGGCAAAATCAAATATTCATATTTTACCGGCAATCGTACCATTAATCACGGACATTATACGTAACGAATAAAATCCATTCTCGTTCCATTAAATCGTACGTGTGGTAAAAAGGAATATGTTTCAGTTGAATTTGAAATGTTGTTTCAAATCTTGCAATATTGAGAGTCCGGTATCGTTTCTTACTCGGCCCGATAACTTGTATTTTAATTATAATGAAACAAGTAACTATTTTATACCAATAGCGAAAAATAAATTATTATTTTTTTAACACTTAAAAATATTTATATCTGTCAAGTGCAAAACCACTTACATCATAGACATTGCTGTCCCGCTTTGCGCAAACATCATGAAAACTCACTCCGAAAGAAAAAATCAACAAGTACTTACGCCTAGCGGATGAGATTAAAGAAATGTGGAAGATGGACGTGGTAAAAATAATACCGATCATTAATTCTGTTGTCAGGGTAATTACATAATAAATAAGAAAATAACGCTCTAGGGCATAATAAAATAAATTGACATTGTTGTTATATTTTTTCACTCATTTTGCACGTTATTGACAGATATAAATAAACAAATTGCTATTGCAAGCAAATAAGAATATCGCTTTCTCTAGTTACTAGATTAATCTATCTGACAAAAGTCACAATGATAGGACGAAAATAAATAAAAAAAATTTATAAAATATTATCAGTCGGACTTTAACGTTGAAGGCACTACGGGAGTTAAACGGACAATTATGTTTACGGTCAACGTACACATCTCGAGCCAAAGGCCCTCGACAAGCACACTGTTGACCTCAGGAATTATTGCCCATATAACACCATTGATTTTTAATTGTCGAAAAGAAAAGTATGTATACGAGTATGTAAACATTATACCTGTAGTTCTCCCTCCACAAACATCTTTGAGGCCATTATTTATGCAGTTACATCACATAAGTATGTATATATAACATAGGTATATTAAATATTAAAAATGAAGTTGGTGGGCCTTTTGTAATGGCTATATCTCGGGAACCGTTGGGTCCGCTTATTTTGTTTATGAAGCACAAACAGACAAAAACGAAGCACTAACTATTGCAATCAATTTCAATGTTTGTGCTTTCCATGAAGCGTGAAGCTGGCGGGCCCTTTTGTAATGGCTATATCTGGAGAACCGTTGGGCCCGCTGATTTTGTTTATGAAGCACAAACAGGCACTAACGAAACACTTACGATAGCACTTAATTTCGGCATTTGTGCTTTCCATGAAGCGTGAAGCTAGCGGGCTCTTTTAAATTGGTTATATCTCGGGAACCTTTGGACCCGCTGATTTGGTTTATGAAGCACAAACAGTAACAAACGAAGCACTAACAATTGCACTCAATTTCGGCATTTGTGCTTTCCATGAAGCGTGAAGCTGGCGGGCCATTTTGTAATGGCTTTATCTCGGGAACCATTGGGTCCGCTGATTTTGTTTATGAAGCACAAACAGGCACAAACGAAGCACTGATGATTGAAATAATTTTGTTTGTTTGTGCTTTTAAGTGTCCGCTAACTTCATGCTCTTCTATTTCGCTCCATTTCTTTTTTTGTAAAGCTATTTCTTTCTAGATATTAATTTCTGCTGCTTTTATGTCGTCATCTAGTTCTTTTATCCATATTGATCTCGGTCTTCCTCTTTTGCTTCTTCCTCCTGGATTCCATTCTAGCATGGTTTTTATCGGATTTTGGTTGTCAGCTCTATGTACGTGTCCTAGTCATCTTATTCTCTGCTGTTTGATTTTTCTCGCTATGTCACCTTCTAATTTTCCTCTATTTCATGATTTATCCTTGCTCTGTATTCGTTGTTTTCTGTCTTGACTGGCCCCAGTATTGTTCTTATTATTTTTCTCGCCATTATTCTTAGTTCTTCATTTTTTTTGTCATTGTTAGTACTTCTACTGTGTATATTGTTATTGGCCTTATTATCGTTCTATATATCCTCATTTTTGTCATCTTCGTTATGTTTTTGTCCTTTAATAGTTTCTTGTTTGCATAAAAAGCTCTGTTTGTTGCTGTTATTTTGTCCCTTATTTCCAGGTGCCTAGTGCCTTTATTCGTTATTGTTACTCCGAGATACTTGTATTTATCAACCTGCTCATATACATTGTTGCCTAGTTTTATTTCTTTCTTTTCTTCTTTGGCACCTAGTAGCATTATTTTTGTCTTTTCTTTGTTTACTTCAAGTCCTACTTTGCTTCCCTCCTTAATTATTCCTACATCAATTTCCTATTTTTTGCTACAATCACGATGTCATCTGCGTATGCTATTATTTGGGTTTCTTTTGTTCTTATTGTTCCTTTTTCTACATTTCTTAGTACGTATTCTAATGTTACGTTGAAAAGCGTTGCTAACAGCGCGTCTCCTTGCTTTACCTCTTTGTTTATAGTGAACTCCTTCGTTTCGCCTTTTTGGGTCTTGATGCTTATCCTTGTCTTCTTCATTGTCATTTATATTGATCTTCTAATTTTCCCGGGTACTTTCATTTCCTTCAATATAGTAATGGCTTCACATATGCTTTTTTCCATACGTTGGGGAACGTGTGATTTATTAAACAAGAATTTATCAGATGCGCATGGGGTGGTAAAATATAATAATAATAATATAATATATTTTGCGAAGAAAAAATACATTTCTTTACAAAAGTGGATTGGTAACATTTTTTGTTTTTATTTAAATATAATATAAAATGCGAATAGCAATTAGTTGAATATAATTTAAGTAAATCATAAAATTTTACAAATTTAGTGCAAATGCTCGTAATCTTAATGCATTCTTGAGGAAATGGTGGATGTCGAATATCTTCTCTTTTGTGAGTTCATCCAATAATGCTGCGGTATCAACAGAAATGGGAGTATGCTTCTCGATGAAGGATGATCTGAATGGAGTATATATTGGGCATTGGAAGAGAAGATGATGTAGATCGTTGGGCTTATACATGTTGCATATATTGCATATCTCGGTGCTGTCAAATCGGTGGCTCGTTCCTTCAAAGTTTATATAAGATAGTTTAGGATTTATTATCCTTAGTTTGGCAGAAAGGATAAGGACTTTGTATGGGATAACGAGTGCTAGGTGATTTTGTGTAACTCTGTAGTGCTTGTAGCTTTTATTGTACGATGAATCTAGTATTCTATGGGTGTCGATTTTAAATAGAAATTCGCTATATGCGATTTTAATGTTATTCATTTCTTCTTTCAGCGTTACGTTGCTTTGTTTATCCCAAACCCATTCAAATTGTGCTATGGTAAGCGCTGATTTTAAAATGTAGGCCCAGTTGTATTTTAGTTGTCTTTTCTTATTAGTCAATACCTCACTTAGTCTTAATAACTCATCGTAACATATTTTTGGATAGCGGTAATTAGGCATAAGTAAAATTTTGTGCTACCAGTTTAGTAATCTACTTAAGATTAAGAGTTCGATTTTCGGCTGCCCCACCTCCCACCGTACTATGTAGTTTGGTGTGGTCTTTGGCCAATTTAACATGTTTTTAAAAAATTGTACTTGGCCTCTTTCAGCAGCGTTACTTTCAGTAAGAGACCAAACTTCTGCTCCATATAGTAGGGAAGGGATGAGCAATGATTGAAAAAGTTTTATATACGTTTCCCAGGAGTATGATTTTGTTTTAGACATGATGTTTCTTATGTTTCCTGTTATTTTGTTCGCTTTTGAAACGTTGTTCGAGGTATTGTCTGAGAATGTGCCAGAACTTGTAAATTTTACACCTAGGTATGTGTATGTTTTCGTTAATCTAATATCTTTGCCTTGACAGCTGCATTTCATATTACATTTAGGAGGTCTGCCTCGATGAAAGTGCATAATTGCTGTTTTTTCTGCGTTCACCGTTAGTTGTAGTGAATTACAGTAGTCGCTGAGCGCTGATAATTTATTTTGTACATCCCGTGGAGAGCTTGCAAATATAACAACATCATCGGCATATTGGAGAGAGAGTATGTCATTTGAGTGGTTTATGTAATACCCTTCTAGATTTCTACTTCTAAGGAAGTCTTCCATGTCTGATATGTATAACGCGAAAAGCAACGGACTAGTACTTTCGCCTTGTAAGACGCCTTTTGTTATTCTTATTTCCTCTGATTTATTTCCATCTATGTTGATTTGCATAGCTGCTTGCATGTATATGTTCCGAAGTAGTCGTACAATTTTACCACTTATTCCAATTCTGAAGATTTTTTCCATAGGATTTGGTGTGGGACTGAGTCGAATGCTTTTGAGAAATCTATGAATATGGCATATACATTATTTCTATTTTTTAAGATCGAAGTTTGTGCAACTGCGTTTAGGACGAACAGATTATCGGTGCAAGCTCTTCTCTTTCTGAATCCTGATTGCGATTCAGGTAGAAGGTTATAGCTATCTACCCAAGTTTGTATTCTATTATTTATTATGGTTGTGAATAATTTAGTTATAGTGTTGATCAAAGCTATAGGTCTGTAGTTCTCTTTGATGCTGTGACTTCCTTTTTTGTGTATTAGCGTAACATTAGTTATTTTTAAATCTTTCGGAATATCTTCCTTTAGCAGAAATTTATTAAAAAGGTCAATGAGGTACGTTTTCCACTTCTCTGGTAAATACTTTAGTTGCTCGTTTAGTATTCCGTCAGGGCCAAAGCTTTTATTCGTTTTTAGTTTTTTTAAAGCAAATTCAAATTCGCCTCTTGTTATGATTTCATCTAGATATGGGTTGCGTACATCTATGAGCTGCTGTATTTGAATCATACCACACGGATACCATTTTTAAAATATTCTGTCCATTCGGTTATACTTATGGGGTTGGCTGGGAAGTTTGGGCGATTTAGTGATTTTATGAGTTTCCAAAATTGGGATTGGTCTTTTATTGTTTGCAGTTTATTTTTTATTTCCTGTTTTAAGGTATTTTTCCTTTGAGTAATGTAGTTTTTGTAAGTTTTTTTTTGCCAATATATACTCTTGTGTTGATTTTTCATCGAATTTATTCTTTTTACAATTTCTTAATTGTCTTCTTGCTTGTGTTTTTAGTTTTGCACAAGTATAATCGTACCATCGGTTTTTGTGTAAGTAATTTGATGACTTTGTGCTATTCGTTAAACCTGTCTTAGCGGATGCAGCCTCGATTTGATCTTTGAGGTGCAAGTAAGTTTCTTCAATACCTGCGTTACTTGTAGTTATCAGTTCTGCTTGCGCCATATTTTGGGTGAATTGTTCTGCTTTTGCGATAACCCATTTGACTTTGGAGACAATTGCTTGCGGGTTTGGTTCTGTGTTCCACATTATATGTTGCGTTATATTTAATATCTTAAGTGAACATATTCTATGGTCGGAAACAATTATGTCTTCATACACAAAGAAATCTTCAATTATATGTATAGCGCTTATATCAGCCCATAGGAGGTCGATAGTGCTTTTCCCATTATGACTTACATAGGTATATTTCGCCGGTGTATCGCTTTTCCATTATTTCAAGTAAGTCTTTTCCTTTTTTATTCAGTGTTACATCTGTCGAGGATCTCGTAGCTATTAAATTTGTATTTTTCATTAATATGTCTTCACAGTTATTTGATTGAGCTATTCTGGCGTTAAAATCTCCTGCTATAAAAACAGAATGGTTCGGGAAGTTGTCCATTATCTCTCCTAGAGTTTCCGAAAATAAGTTTAAAAGTACTGCGTAATCGTATGATTGAGAAAAGTAGATAATACCCAGAATTATATTACGTATTTTAGATTTTATGTTTAAAAATATCCAGTGTGTGTTGCTTGGTCGATTATTGTAATATTATTTATGTATTCTTTGGCAAAAATTATTATACCGCCGCTTGCCCGCCCAGTGCTGGCTTGCCTAGTGGCTATCTGCTGGTATCTATTATAGTCTTTTAAGAAAGGTGGGTTATCATCTAGTGTATAACTGAGCCACGTTTCACAGAGGCATATGAAATCATGTTGCACTAAAAAATGTTCTTCCTGGTTATTGAGTCTGTAAATATTATTGTACCCCCGAATATTCCAAAACATAATTTTGTTGTGTTTGTTCGGTATTAATTTATTTTTTCTGAGTTTTTTGGAGTTGAGTTTGAACGCGATCTGGTACCGATATGTTTGTCTAAAGTATTTTGCACAAGTTCCTTACTTTTCTTATTTTTATTGTCTTGTTTACTGGAATTTTTAACATTTTCATCTTTCTTGTATTGTTCGTTTGTCTTCTTGCTAATAATTGTTTTATTCAAATTTTCCGCGTGGATTTCAGCAAGTGTGCAAGTGTTTCCATCATTTTTATTACTATTTTCCTCCTCGTCGAGCCTTCTGAATTAATATTATATAAATTCTGATGGGATATTGATTTTCTTCTCATAGATAGACTTTCTTCAGCTTTGCCCGTTTCTCCTGTGATTTCTGGGTTTACTACAAGATCATGTACAGTGTACGCAGTTCCATTGATAAATAGTTTGTTTTGATATAAGTTAGTTTTGTAACCATCATTTTTTGCTTTTAACAAGTGTTCTTTTAGTATCTTCCTTTCTTTTTGCACTTTGGGGCTGAAGTCTTCATCAATGAATATCTTGCTTCCTTTAAGTAATTTTGCGTTTGAGAAGATTTCTTTTTTCAGCCGCTTTGAGTTTAATTCCAGCAAAATAGGCCTTGTTTTACTTTTATTGTTTGTGCGGTTCCCTATTCTTATATCTTCAATTCCATGTAACGTGATGTTGATTTTAAGTTTTTCTTTAACTAGATTCATTATTCTTTCCTCCAGTATCTCATCATCTACTTCAGGAATTCCATATAAAATGAGATTCTTTTCACGTAGTTTTCTCTCCAATATATCAAGCTGGATATCCTTTTCCTTGAGATCTTTTTTTATGTCGTTGTGTTTTGCTTCATAATCTTGAGCCAGTTTGCCGTAATTGTCCATTGTTAGCTGTAGCTTTTGGATGCTGCTATATATCGGAGCTAATAATTGTTTGATGTCCTCAACTGTCGCCATATGCTTGGTTTGATTGTTGCTATATTTGGCAACACTGATTTTTAATGTAATTAACAGTACCGGGCGCGCACTAAACGTGAATAAGCCACACAGAACGGTAACCTTCAAAAGCGACCTCGAGTGTTTAATTTGCTATAAACTGCCACAAGTAGATGGAATTGTTCCAATAACACTTCTGTTTATACTAAAAAGGCATTAGGTTTCTCACTGATGCACTTTTATTTTAATTTTAGCTATTACAAACCGCGAATTTCATAATTTATTTGACACACACTCAAAAGATGAACTACTCAGTTAGCAACAGTGTTACCAACTTTTTTTCGGGTGGTAAAATATAAGGAATGAACTTTAACAAATTAATGCCATCGACACCCATTGAATTCGATCGTAAGGAAAGAAATATCTTACGAATTTCGTCCTCATTAGTTAGTGTGAAAGGAAACTGAGAAGAAGGATGTTCGTTGTTATAATAATATAAAATTTCATGAGTAAGGGGCGGAGTATTATTGATTGAATATAAATAGAAAATAATCGTTTAGAGAATTACATTCAGAGAGGCAGCAGCGCAAAGGAGTTTCTGATCTTACATTAATGTTGAATTCTTTCATAGCGTCCCACAAATTTGAGTTATTATTCCGAATTTTGTACTCCAGATATGCTCGTTTCTCAAGTCTGATAGATGTGGTCACGAGATTACGGAGTGATTTGTAGTAATTCCAGCTGGCTTGAGTTCTTCTTCTGAAATCAGAAAAGGCATTATCTCGTAATCTCATCATGATTTTGATTACGTCAGTTATACAAGGGGCAGGTGGTTTACGTACAATAACAGTTTTGAATGGCATGTGAGCATCAAAGAGCCTGAGAATATTAGAGTTGAAAATTTCCAGCTTTGCGTTAACATTATCCACCATAAAAAGTTATGTCAGCTTATCTCACTGAGGTCATAAAAGAACTGAGTAAGGTTATCATTTTTAAAGTCTCTCACTTGAATAGATTTTGACCGATTGTCAAAACAAAGTATATCAACGTTGAAAGAGATGGCCATATGATCGTAAAAATTGTTCATATTAATATTTTGAATATTAGTCCAAATTTCAGCATTAGCCGTAATTAACACGTCAATTAGAATTCCGGATATGTTCGAAACTCTCGTTGGCTCGGAAACTAATTGTGACAATTCAAATGCATCCAACAAACTCGTAAAGCACTTGACAGAGTTGGTATTAATATTTAACATGTTTAAATTAATATCACCAAGGCAAAATAGATAATCAACCCGAGGGAAAAAGTAACTTAAGGAATTTTCAAGAGAAACAATAATATAAATAAATCAATCAATAAAAAAAAGATTTTTTATGTATATAGCCTCACTTCCAGCTCTTGTTAAACTGTCATTTCTGAGTAAAACTTAATTAGGAATAAGAACAATGTCGCTACCAATTGAAGGATTTAGCCAAGTTTCAGCAATGGAAAATATATCAAAGTTATTATTAATCATGAAATCTCTAAATTCCTGAAATTGTGCCAGGAGAGATCTTACATTTAGGAATCCTATTTTTAACATCTGTATAAGATTACAATAAAAAGCGAATAAATTCAAAAAATAAATATACTGAGTGTACTTTTAAGTAGATTAATGTACAGTCAGAAGAACACAATAACAAGTATACAAATAGAGTCAGCAAGTTATCAACGTCTGTAAACGTGTGCGGATGGCCAATGAGACCTTGCAAAATAATTAAATGAATCTGAGAATTAATGATTTTGTTGACTTAAATTTTAATGTTTTGAAACTCGTGTAGGTAGATATTTTGAAAAAATTGTTGTTGGTTTTAATATGTATGACACCAACACGCGACCATGTGTTTTTGGAGCCAAATTTATTTCTAGTTTCATGTAAGATAGCCAGCCTAGTCATTGTAAGGTCTTATCTTATTACAATGCCCGTGTTCTTTAATAGTTTTTTATTAATAAAGATCATTATAACGACAGAACTTAACTATTAGTGGACGTGACTTATCGATTATGCGATCGATCAATTGCTGAGCTGTCCAGTAACACCTTTAATTTGTACTGGAAGAGGTCCAGGACGATGGCATCCGTAGATTCGTTGGTCTGCTCAGGAACACCAAAGATATGTAAGCATTTCCTTCTGCTGTATTGTTGGAGATTGTCCACCTCTTCTCGAAGATCTTCAATGATTTCATTTCACTTCAGGAGCTCAGTACGAAGGTCTTTAATCTCTGCGACGAGCTGCGATATTTGCTGAGAGAACACTGCCTCAACCCGACCAGAAACCGCACCAACGATTTTAGTGATAAACGAGTCACTGTTGACAAACTTATTGGAAGCTTGCTCAAGCATTGCAACGATTTCATCTTTTTTTAATTGATATCTGGTCACCATTTTAACGAAATAAAGAAAAACAAACAATAGTAAAGCCGAGCAATAAAAAAAACAAATATTTATAGAAAGATAACGGCTGCACACGTTAACAAGAACGCGTCTAGACGGCTCGAATGCTCATGCTCGAATCAATCAAAGGTAAAATTCTGGAACTTAACTCAATAACATACTGGATTGAAATAAATTGTGTCGTTAGTCATATACAAAATTTATTTTCTAAGAGAAACGCCCGACATTTTTGCTTTAGTTTATGGCTGAAATTTTGTATCTGTTTGAAATCTTTAATACAATACATTCCTGTTTTCTTTGTTAACTATCTCCGATTAACGCCTCCCATAAAACACTTCGCGGTGACTCCCATGTACAATTCTGGTCATGGTGATTTGAACGAAAATTTATTTACCTCATTATTTTATATTGAAGCGAAATAAATTGTGTTTTTAATGAATGACAAAACACGTGAAACAAGTAACAAATAAATATTTGCATTTTACCTTGTTACAATTTGTTTAATTTCGCATACCTAGAATAATTGCATAAAAATAAATAAGCAAGTCACAACTTACAATGTTTGTGAAATACCTTCAAGGCCTTACATAATTCCTCCCTTCTAAAATTTTACAATACTTGTGAGGTGTTATTCTATTGTTTCTAACTTACTTAATTTATTATTTAATACTTTCCTTTTTGGTTTCAAGAAGTTTTTACATTTATTCATAAATTTATAACATATCATAAACAGTACAATAATTACAATAATACGATGTAATATATAAGAATGATGGTTATTATTTATTTGTAATTCTTCTATTTGTGGAACATTTTAGATTTTTATATCGACTGATTTTATTTCTTTCAATTTATTGTGATTAATTATTTTCAAGTTATTAAAGGAGTCGAAATTTTCGAATTGTATTTCTTTATAATTTTCTTGAATAATATTAAATTTAAAGTTGTTGATTCTACATCCTTCTGCTAGTTTAAATTTATATACTCCTTGTATATTTTTATTCACAATATTTGTTTGACAATTAAATAGAATTTGTTGTTCTGTGGGACTTATAACTATTAAGTCGTTTGTATTTTCTATTTGTTCCCAAGTATTTTCTAATTTTATATCATGAAATGAACAACCATTGTTCTTTTGATTACTTACAATATTCATTATACAATAAAGTTAATTTATATTATGACAGAAAAATTTTGATGACGCCTGGATTCGAACCAGGGACCTTCCGCATACCGGGCAGAGATGCTAACCGCTACACCACGTCACCTGTGTTCGAAATATGGCATCAACTGAATTTTTCTGTCACAGTGTCTAAGCGTATCTTCGTTCCGAGAGACTACTATATAGGCATTGACAACCGGGTTCGTCTACATTGACACAGTTTTTGATTATGAGGGAATCATACCCAAGCTTAGAGCTAATATTATTAAGTTGTGTGATTATTAAAGGTAATCATACCTGTAGTTTTTGACTAAAGTTAATTTATATTATGACAGAAAAATTCTGATGACGCCTGGATTCGAACCAGGGACCTTCCGCATACCGGGCAGAGATGCTAACCGCTACACCACGTCACCTGTGTTCGAAATATGGCATCAACTGAATTCATTATACATTTATTTATTTTGATATATCGACTATTACAAAAATATACTCGTACATTATTTATTTGAATACAGTTAAGAGTAACATATTTATTTTCATTATCTAGGTAATACATACTTTGTTTTTCATTAAGCATAACGAGGGAATCATTTTTATAAACAGGGATGGGGGTAAATTGATATAAGAAATAAATATTTAAGGTGTATATTGGGATATTTATTATAAAATGTATTTGTTCTTTATCGTTTCTACAATATGTTTCGATGATTTCGTTGAAAAGCCAAATATCTTTATTTTGTGTTATTTGTTGTAGGTTATCGGGATTTATGATGCTAGTGTGTAATTTTCGTAAGCTACAGAATGTTAGGCTGACTTCGATCTGTTTGCACAAATCGTTCATATTTTGTAAAAGAAATATTAATTTTTGGAATCTATTATCAATATCTATCTTGCTTTGCCAATCAAGGTTTTTTATTTGAATAGTTTGTATGTCATTTATTTGAATTTGTAATTGATATTCGTTACTTTCAAGATTCTTTATTTGTTTATTAAATTTGTCAATCATGTCTCTGTTTATTTTTATGTTTTGGTCATTTTGTGTCTGTAGTATCTGTTCGTTTTTATTTATTTGTTCAAAAAGTCTGTCATATCGTTCTCCGTCCGAGGCGTCTAAGTTGCCAGAAATAGATTTTATGATACTACGAGTACCTTTTCCGCTTATTAAACCGCGTTTTGCTCGTTTATTAAAAAGTTTTTGGTTTTGATTTTCTAAATCATTATGAATATAAGTTATTATATTTATACAGGCACGGAATAATGTCTTTTGATCAGAGATTTGTTCTAATATAATAGATTTTATAAAAATATAAAGTAAACACTTGGCTATGTTTCACAAAATTCAGCCTCCAAGTCACCTTATGAGGGCATCGTCAGAGGCTGGCCAGCACAGTTCAGTTAGTAACCATAGACGCGTTTCGCTCTTATTAGAGCTCATCAGTATGGTATAACTCACTTCTTCACCTAGAACAAAGTTCATGTGAAGAAGCTGGTGACGAAGAACTGTGCCAGCAGAGAATAAGATCTCTAAGAAACTAGTAAGATGACATGAGAAGTTTTGTGGAACTGGTCATGCCATCTATCGAAAAAAAGGGAAAGCTATGCAATAGCAATTTAAATAACAACAAAGACAAAATTAATTGTCATCCAACACTTGGTGAAACAAGGCCTCTGACGATGCTTTCATAAGGTGACTTGGAGGCTGAATTTTGTGAAACACAGCCAAGTGTTTACTTTATATTTTTATTAAACCTTGTTTCACCAAGTATTGGATGACAATTAATTTTGTCTTTGTTGTTATTTGAATAGATTATAATTTCGTTACTTTTATGAATTCGTGATATATGAGGGTAATATTATAATTAAAATATATAATTTGTTCTGAGGTTTTTAATTTACATTGTCCTAAATCGGCCAGATGGAATCCGTTATCTTGTGAGATATCTATCAATTGGGTTACGCATCTGAAACATTTTATTGTTTTTGTCTATTTATCCGAATATTTTTCATGCCTAGTTGATCTTTAGTCTTTACTTTTCCTAATGTTTAGTCATATTCTTTTATTTTATTCTCTTAAATAATGGGTTTTTAAATTTCTTTAATAATCTAGGATTCTCTTTAGCAAACATTTCTCTTGGTATCTCTAAGGGGTTATAGTTTTCTTTATAACTTTTTGCTTTTCCAAACAATGTTTCGTTAGGGGTAACTTTGCAATAGAGTGTTTTGTATTATTATGGGCTAATATGACTAATTCTAATTTTTGTTTTTCTAAATTTTTTAAATATTCATTTCTGATTTGAATATTAATGTTTTGTTTTAGTGTTTCTGGATAATTATCTGATTCTTTTTCTTTTCCCTGTATTTTAACGATATTTTTTACAAAGTAAATTTGTATGTTTAAATCTTTAAATGCTTCTATACCTAGGAGTAGGTTATATTCTTTGTGAAAATTATGGACATTACATTTTACTGGAATTTTATTTAATTTTATTATGACATATTCGCTTGTTGTGGTTTTTTCGTTTACGGTTTTAAAAGTTCATTTTTCATAATACGTTTTCATATTTTTTATTTTTACTATTCTGGGGTTATTAAATTTATACTAGAGCCTGTATCAAAGAGAATAATATCATTTTGAATTTTTAACGACTGTAAGTGATAAGTCATGCTTCACATTACTTGTTTAGTTTGCCCTCCCCGTCTCCTATCTCTAAAAAAAAAATCTTCATCTACTTCGATTTCGTCTTCGTGTTCGTGGTAAATTGTTCTGGTATTGTTGTGTCGTTAGTTTCATCAAGATTATAATTTTGTCTAATTGTTTGCGTTGATATAGGTTGGGTTATGCGAGTCTGTTGTGTCATGGGTCGTGGTTGAAAATTACGTTTTGTTTCGTAGAAATTTTTCAAATTCTGTCTTGGTGCGAATTGTGTTGGTAGTTTATTAGCTGTGTTAAATGGTATGGGGTATATTAAATGAAAAATTTGGTTTTTCTTTTAACATTGGTGATTGATGTACAAAATTAAATTCGTTTCGTAAGAGGATTTCGCATTATTCTAAAGATTTAGGTTGTTTTACGATCAAAGATCCTTGTATAGTAGTTGGTAGTATAGAATGTTCAAAGATACTCCGTTATGGCTTTAACTTACTAAGCCTGTGTTGAACCGCACACAATAAGAGATTCTACCTGTTGGCGCTCAGGGTAGAATTGCAAAATATTTACATTCGGAAATCTCTAATCTCTGTGCGGATTACGTATTTCAGATTTACTTGAAATAATAATGAATTCGCAAAATTACACGATGTACTTCGATTGCCTCCTTATTATTGTATTTTTAATCCAATTGAATTAATTTGGGGGCAATTAAAATGCAATATAAGACGGAACAATACATCACCGACTGTAAGTGACGATGTTATCGAATTAATAATAAGAGAAATGAACAATATAACACCAGAAAATTGGGCTAACAGTCATGTGATTGATTTAGAAAATCAATATATTGATTTTAATAACATTACTAAAGACTTTATTATAAATATTCAAGACTCAAATGACGATAGTGAAATGGATTGTGATAGTGACAATGATATTGTCGAATAATTACATATGTATAGCAGTGTAATATTTTGTATTTATTATTGTAGGACACTATTGTTTATTTGCATTATTTAACTAAATGACGAATTGTTATACAATGATACTTTCATGTAACATTTTTTTTTGCTTCATTATCAATAATAATATTTGTACAAAATTCTCTATTTCATTATTGTAATATATATAAAAATAAAATTAAATTGGGAAATACTGAATACATACCTGTCCTTGCACCCCTATAAATCAAGCTTAAATCCCTAACAATAGACCCGCTGAGAGGGCTATAACGGAGTATCTTTGAACATACTATAATGAAATAAAATATGTTACGATTAATTTTGGATTTTCTTGAATTATTGCATTTTTCTGCAGTTGGTTATATTCTGTTTAAAGGATTTTGGATTTATATTGTGCAAATTTTTATGAAATAAGCTCTAAAGTTTTTCGGAAAAAATTGTATTTTTAATTTGTAATATTTCTAGTAAGATAGATTTTCCGAGTGACGGCGCCGATCTAGGGTGAGTGGCGTCAAGTAGGGGAGTAAAAAGTTTAACCTTGGATTTTCAGGGTTTCTACCCGTATTATCTGGGATTTTTCCGGGTGGATTAGGTGTCGGGGAATCCAGAGAAGGGTTTCCCGAGGAGAAATTTTTGGGTGCCATTTTCTCGGCTCCCAGAGCTTCCACGAGAGTGGGATTTTCTTTGGGGCACCTCCCAAAGGTCCCTGGAGGTAGTGTGGGTAGTTTGGGGTTGGGTTGCTTAGGTGCTCATCTTCAATGGGTACTAAGGAAGCGGTGGTGGTGTTAGAAAAGGTTAGGGCCCCTCAGGCCACAGTAGGGAATACTCCTTCTGGCAGAGTCTGCGACGTGGAGTCGGTTATGGGGATGGAGTTAGGGTCGGAGCTTAGCTCAGCAGTGAGGAGGAAGAGGAGGATAGTATCCGGCAGGTGGGGGGCCTACTGGGCTACTGTTCAGAGACGACAAAAGTACAGACGAAGACACTAACGCATACGAGCAGGCGCTCTTGAAATCCCTTGCAAAAAAAGGAAAAATCTACAGAACCCCGTCGAAGGAGGTAACGCAAGTCATTTTAGTTGATGACAGCCCACGAAAAGGGGACGGTACCGGCAAAAGAAAGGAGAGATCACCCACAGAACACAAGGACACGAAGAAAAGACACACAAAAGGAGGAAAACCAACAGAAACAATATCACAATCTAGTGACATAATAACAACAAAACAACAAGAGGAAGCAAAAACAAGAGGCAGCACTGAACTGGACCGACTCAGCATGTTGATAAAAAACCTAAGCGGACTGATAAAAAAGAATCCAAATACGAAGACTGAAATAAAAGAAATCACACGTACCATAGAAAGACATGCAAGATACGTGGAACAAGAGTGGATGAACCTTGAGAAAGGAAAAAATGTAGAACATGCGAAAGTTAAAGAAACAGGAACACAGACAATATGCCGAACTAAAGAAACAGAAACACAGACAGTAGGCCGAGTTAAATCCTCACTAACGATAGTAACCAGCATACAACTAGATAGACCACCATTAAAGGCTGAAAATAAAACAACATTAAACGAGAAAAACCAAGAAGAAAGGAAGCAAATAGATGACGAAATGATTCTTAAAGCGCAGGCGGAAAAAAGCTATGAAGCCTTCCAAGAGATAAATAAAGGAAGATGGATCCAAGAAATTTATAAAGCAACAGAAATCATTGAAACAATACCACCAGAAGCGGTAATAGTACTCACCAAAGAAATAAACAAAGAAGGAAAGAAAGAGGATACAATTGAAGAACTCATAAACATGGAAACTGAGACGAAAGAGTTAGAGACCGACGCCAAAGTATTAAGACTTAGTATTAGCGAAGAAACACAAGACACCAAAAAAGACAAGCACATCTATTACATGGCCATGAAATACGATGAAAATAAACTCTCTCCAAAGGTGCTATATAATAGCCTGTGGAAACTAAAAGAAATGCTGCACCTAAAGAAAGAAGAAGCGGTAGTCATCAAAAAGATTGACTTTGGGAAAAGAAAAACAAACCTGGGACTACTAAAACGAATGGTGGAGACAGTCTTCCACAGCTCGGGTATTAAGGTGCAATGCCACGCTGACAAGAAAACACAACCAACCGATAAAAAACAAAGAAGAGAAAGAGAACCACCAGAAACTAAGTTAACTACAAATACAGAAATTCAAACTGAAACTGAAACAGAATGGAACACTGTAATCAAAAAGAAGAAAACCAAGAAAAAAGAAAGAAAAAAGAACACAGACGCAATAGTCATAACCACGGAAGGTACTACATACACGGAAGTGGTCCAGCAAATCAAAGCAGGGATCAATCAAGAAAAGATGGAAGACACAATTAGGGGAATCAGGAAAACTAGAACAGGACAGGTACTTATAGAGGCTAAGAGGAACCAGGAAAAGACTAAAGAACTAAACAATCACTTAAAAGAAATAGTAGGAGAAAAGAAGACTAAGATCCTCAACAGAAGGAAAAAACCCTCGTAATAAGTGACATCGTTCAGGGGAGCACAATAGAAGAAATTGAAGCAGCCATTGGGAAAAACAATGCAGAGGTCAAATCAATCAGGGCAGTAAACCGAGGCACACAGACGGCCTTTATAACGGTTGCAGAAGAAGACGCCGAACAACTAATGAAAGAGAACAATGGGAAAATAAGAATAGGCCTGGCACTATGTAAAATAAGAAAATGGTACAACGTGAAGCAATGCTATAAATGCTACCAGTATAACCATACAAGCAAAGAATGCACCGTAGAAGAAGATAACACACTATGTCGGAAGTGCGCTTTGCCGGGGCATAAAGACAGAGAATGCCAAAGTGAAACACTGAAATGCCTGAGTTGTGGAGAAGAAGGGCATAGATATGGAACAGGCAGATGCAAGAATCACAGGAAGGCCTTGGAGGAGGCTAAGATAAAAGCACCTTTACGATTATCCAGATAAACATTGGACGGAGCTGGGCGGCGCAGGACCTTATGTACGCCACAGCCAGAAGAGAGAAGGCTGACATCCTGTGCGTTACAGAGCCAACCGCCAACGTGGGATCGAACAGCTTCGGGAAGTACATCGTGTACAGCTGCTACTTCTCCCCAAATAGACCCGATCAAGAGTATTTTGACTTTTTAGATGAGCTGGAACAATCTATAAGAGCTAGAGGGAAAAGGAGTATGCTGGTAGTTACTGGTGACTTTAACTCCGCCTCGTCATGTTGGGGCAGCAAAGTTACCAACAAAAGAGGAGACAAGACCCTGGAATGGGCGGCGTCTTTAGATGTATCAATTGCAAATGATGGTTCGATCACGTTCGAAAAAGGCGCAAGCACCTCATGCATAGACTTGACATGGGTGAACGAAGAAACTGTGCGGGGCGGGAACTCATGGCGCACACTACAGGATGAGAGCCTGAGCCTGCACAAGTACATAGTTAGAGAAATAAACTTGAACAACCCGGTGGCAACAAACAAAATACAGGGATGGAGCATGAAAGGCTACAACAAAGAAGCCTACCTGGAGGCGATTATAACTCGAAACATCCCCAATGGGGATCCAGATTGGCAAATCCAAAGGGCCGCGAATGAAGAAAAGCAACTATGGCAAAAAACCTAAACTGCATTAGCACAGGGAAGCCAACTTACTGGCCCACTGACCCCAACAAATTGCCTGACTTACTAGACATCTTTGTAACAAAAGGAATCTCACAAAATTATATAGAGACCGAATCCAACTACGAACTTACATCTGATCACTCAACTGTCATTATCACTGTAAGCTCTAACATAGTAAGAAAGGAAAACAAACCCACGCTCCACAATAAAAACACCAGTTGGGAAAAATATCGTCAACACATAAACGAAAAGGTACAAATACAAATTCCACTGAAAACTTCACAAGATATTGAAGAAGCTGTAGAAGATATAACAAGCCTCATCAAAAATGCAGCCTAGTCCTCCACTCCAGAAATTAAAAACAACTAAAAGAATATTCCAAACTATCCAAAACACCTAAGGGACAAAATAGCTGAAAAAAGAAAGATAAGATGTTCTTGGCAACTATCCAGAAACTTAAGAGAAAAAAACAAACTAAACATCATTACCAAAGAAGTAAAAATACTAATTATATATATCATGGCTTAACACTCCATGAGGAGTTGCGCCGCATCCTGAGGAGCTTTCTAGATCCTATAGTATATTTCGCTCCATTCGTTTGTCTAAAGCTATTTCTTTCCAGTTATTAATTCCTGCTGCTTTTATGTCGTCTTCTACTTCTTTTATCCATATTGATCTCGGTCTTCCTCTTTTTCTTCTTCCCCCTGGATTCCATTCTAGCATGGTTTTTATCGGATTTTGATTGTCAGCTCTATGTACGTGTCCTAGCCATCTTATTCTCTGCTGTTTGATTTTTCTCACTATGTCACCTTCTTCTAATTCATCCTCTATTTCATGATTCATCCTTGTTCTGAATTCGTTGTTTTCTGTCTTGACTGGCTCCAGTATTGTTCTTATTATTTTTCTCTCCATTATTCTTAGTTCTTTTTCATTTTTTTGTCATTGTTAGTACTTCTGCTGCGTATATTGTTATTGGCCTTATTATCGTCCTATATATCCTCATTTTTGTCATCTTCGTTATATTTTTGTCCTTTAATAGTTTCTTGTTTGCATAAAAAGCTCTATTTGTTGCTGTTATTTTGTCCCTTATTTCCAGGTCCCTAGTGCCTTTATTCGTTATTGTTACTCTGAGATACTTGAATTTATCAACCTGCTCATATACATTGTTGCCTACTTTTATTTCTTTCTTTTCTTCTTTGGCACCTAGTAGCATTATATTTGTTTTTTCTTTGTTTATTTCAAGTCCTACTTTGCTTCCTTCCTTAATTATTTCTTCTAGTGCTTCCTTCATCAATTTCCTATTTTTTTTGGGTTCCTTTTGTTCTTATTGTTCCTTTTTCTACATTTCTTAGTACGTATTCTAACGTTACGTTGAAGAGTGTTGCTGACAGCGCGTCTCCTTGCTTTACCCCTTTGTTTATAGTGAACTCCTCAGTTTCGCCTTGTTGGGTCTTGATGCTTATCCTTGTCTTCTTCATTGTCATTTCTATTAATCTTATAATTTTCCCGGGTACTTTCATTTCCTTCAATATAGTAAAAAGCTCTCTTCTTTTTATGGAGTCAAAGGCCTGTTTGAAATCTATGAATAATATCTCCGTGTTTATTTTATGTTCTATTGATTTCTCTATTATTTGTTTTACCACATGTATAGCATCCGTTGTTGACTTACCTATTCGGAAGCCACATTGGTGTGAGCTAATAGTGTTTCTCGTTGCGTCATTTAGTTTTCTCAGTATCGCTGTCGACATTATTTTATATGTTGTGTTCAATAATGTGATACCTCTGTAGTTTTTGCATAGCTGTTGGTCGCCTTTCTTGTGTATTGGAACTATTTGCCCTGTTTCCCATTCCTTTGGCATTTTCTCTTTTTTCCATATTTGCAGTATTAGTTCATAGATCTGCTGTTGTAGTTTATCTCCTCCTTGTTTTAGTAGCTCCATGTTGATACCATCTGTTCCAGGTGATTTTACATTCTTTCCGGTTCTTATTGATTATTTTATTTCCTCTAGTGTACGTGCCGATTCCGGTTCTTCTTCATAGTTATCATGTAATTGTAATATTTCTATTTCTGGTGCTTGTTCTGTTTCTATTAAGAGTTCTTTAAAGTGGTCTATCCATGCTTGCTTGTGTTGATTCTCATCTTCCGTTAAATTTCCTTCTTTATCTTTTATCCCATATGCTCTCGGGTTATGCGTTCTATTTTTTCATTTATTTGTTCATAGAATTTCTTTGTATTTTTGTTTATTCTCTCCTTTTCCATTGCATGCTCTTATATTTTTGTTGCATGTTTCCCTTATTGCATTATATTCTTCTCTGTCCTCATTTTTATTCGTTCCTATCCATTTTAGTCTTGCTTCTCTTTTCTGTGATAATAGTATTTTGATATCATCATTGAACCATTCTTATTCATCTCTAGTGTTGCGATTCTCTTTCCCTATGCTTTTGTTCGCAGCTGTCTCTATGCATTTTTTAATCAACTCCCACGTGCTCTCGATGTCCTCATTGTCGGGTTTGTTTTCCTCAATATTTTTTTCCATTTCCTCTTTATACTTCAATTGTGCGTCTTCTAGTCCTATTTTTTCTATATTCCATTTTATTTTTGATTTCCAATTTTTCTCTTTTCTCTTTACCTTATTTCTTATTGTTGCTACTACCAAATAGTGGTCCGAATCTGCACAGGCCCCTCTGTACGACCTAACATCTATTACTGATAATTGCTTCCTCTTTGTTACCAATATGTGGTCTATTTGTATGTTTGTTCTATTGTCTGGGGATGTCCATGTTATTTTATGTTCTTTTGAGTGTTTGAACATTGTGGAGCTTATTTTCATGTTTGCAGTAGTCGCTAGATCACATAATCTTTGGCCATTGTTATTTGTTTGTGTATGCACGGTATGTTTCCCTGCAACGTGCTGCACATGGTCTTCACTTCCTATTTGCGCGTTGAAATCTCCCATTATAATGACTAGGTCCTCTTTTGGTATCCTATCTATCTGTTCTTCCACTTTGTCGTAAAACTTTTCTTTTTCTTCTCTTGTTGCGTTCTCTGTAGGTGCATATGTGTTTATTACTGAAATCCGGAAAGGTGTGGTTCCCAATCTGATATACGCTATACGTTCGTTTATCGGCCTGAAGTCTATAATTTTTTTCTTTAGCTCATTTGCTATTATGAAAGCTACCCCGTACTTGCCTTGTTTTTTATCTCCCGAATACAGTATTGTGTAATGTTCGTTATTTATTGTTCCTTCTCCGCTCCATCTCGTTTCCTGTATCGCCGCTAGTTTTATATTATATCTTCTTAGTTCTTGTGTTATTTCCTGGAGTTTCCCAATCCTTAACATTGTTCTCACGTTCCATGTGCTTATTCTAATTGTATTTCTCTTCTTTTTTGAGTTTTCTTTTCTTGTATAACCATGCTTCATAGTTCTTTCCCGTTGCATCTGTCCATCATATTGTCCGTCCGTTTCGTCTTTTAGTTTTTTGCCTCTACTATGCCTTGTTTCTCCTTACTCCACACATACTGCTTTTCATCGATAATTATTTTTTTATATCTTACAAATGCTCTCTTTCCTTTTTTAATTTCTTCTCTACAACAATTTCCGCCAATCAGAAAGGTAGACGGTAGCTGGGCCAGAGAAGATCAAGATAAGGCGGAAACATTCGCAGCACACTTCTCGAAAGTATTTCAGCCGCACCCACAATCAACAACATGCGACAAAGAAAATGAAATCGAAAATTTCTTAGCCTCTCCCCTACAATTATCCCTCCCTATCAAACACTTCACTCCCACTGAAATAATAAAAGAAATTAAAAATCTAAACAACAAAAAATCGCCAGGAGATGATTTAATTACAGCAAGATCATTGAATGAACTACCTAGAAAAGCCATTGTCCTGTTAACGCAAATCTTCAACGCGATACTAAGGATATCACATTTTCCTATCCAGTGGAAACTAGCAAACATCATCGTTATTCCCAAACCTAACAAACCCATACACGAAACATCGTCATACAGACCAATTTCTCTACTACCTATACTTGCAAAATTACTAGAAAAGCTGTTACTGAAAAGACTTCAAATAGAATACCAGAATACCAGTTTGGTTTTAGAGCTCAGAACTCTACGGTACAAAAAATACATCGCATCGTGAGTGAGATAGAGAACAGCCTTCAGCGTAAAAAAGTAAGCTCAGGTATATTTATAGACATCAGCCAGGCTTTTGACAAAGTATGGCACCATGGCCTACTCTTCAAAATAATTAAAGATCTTCCTCATCAATACTTCAGCCTTATCAAGTCGTACCTAGAAGAAAGATTTTTCAAAGTCACAATACGAAGAAAGCATTTCCAATCTCCACCAAATAAAAGCCGGCGTCCCCCAAGGCAGTGTACTTGGACCAACCTTGTATCAACTGTACACAGCCGATATGCCGTGCTCAGACAAAGTCTTAACAGCCACATTTGCAGATGACACTGCTATCATAGCAACACATGAAGACCCAATTATAACATCAGCAGAACTTCAAGCTGCTATAGACAAAATCCAAAAATGAGCCGCAAAATGGAGGATCAAAATAAATGAAAATAAGACCACTCACATTACCTTTACAAACCGTAAAATAACATGCCCTCAAATTAAGATAAACAATCAACCTCTCGAAACAAAAGAAGAAGTTACATACCTGGGAATGAAACTAGACAAAAGACAGAAATGGAAAAACCACCACAAAGCAAAGAGAAAACAATTAGATACAAAGGTCAAAAAAATGTATTGGCTACTAGGCCCCAAATCCAAAGTCTCCTTCGAAAACAAAATATTACTATACAAAGCCATAATAATCCCAATTTGGACCTACGGCATTTAGCTGTGGGGATGCGCGAAAAAATGAAATACGGACTTAATCAAACGTTTCCAAAATAAAACTCTAAGGACAATAGCTAACGCACCCTGGTACGTGAACAACCATACCCTACACAAGGACCTCAAGATCAATTATGTCAGCGAACTAACTAAACAGTATGCCAAAAACCACGTCAACAAATTGTACAACCACCAAAATGAGTTCGCTATAAACCTCCTGAACAACGAGGACAACCTCAGACGTCTCAACAGGACCAACCCACTCGACTTAAGTTTTACCAACTAATATAATAATTACATAGTAATTAATTACTTACAGTCAAATAATAAAGTAAACGAGGAAATATCACTGGATACTTACCTCACGCACGCTATATTGTAAAATATCAAATTTGCTGGATGGCCTCCTGGCCAGTTGTAAATGTATCTTATATTCAAATAAAAAAAAAATAATAATAATATCTGTGATAATTGTATTTAATCTTTCTTTGTCTGCAAGGTAATTAATTAATTCCTTATGCGGTTTCAGATTGCCATAACTATCAAAGTAATCAACGTTATGAAATAAACTTAGTGAGAGCCACCTCCATTTATATTACCTAAGTTTTTAATAGCTGATAAGCGTTCCAGATTTAGATAGAGCGTTGCGCATAAAGACCTCGCGAAGGAATGGTACATTATTACAATACTTATTCAAATCTATATCTGTCAACGAAAGATTTTTGGTAGCGGTTTAAGATATAAACCTAATCCTTTTCGATTTTAAGTATAATCCATCACCATGTTTGCCAAGTGCGATAGCTTCCATTAATTTATTATATCTTTGAGCTTCAAGAAAACAGCTTTCGCGATCCCTGTTGCACCTCCGGCCAAACCTCCGAGAGCAGACAATCCAGCAAATAATGTAATAAGAAATGGTAAAATTCCTTTAGTTTTAGGTATATATCACTCTTGTAGATATTTAAGAACTATCACTATCTCCACGTTTTTTAACAGTTTGTCGAGCAGCTTTCAAAGCAGTATTTATACTTGCATTCGTATCTCCTTGCGCAGATTGTTTGAAAGCTGCCTGTCTAGCATTTCTTACAGCTTCTCGAAGTACTCCAGTATTTTTAACTTTTTTGCTCTGGTACCGTTCCATAATTTAATGTTCTAATGATTGCATTTCAAGCAACACTGAAATCATAAATAAGCGTGTACATTATTTATTATTATGTATGGGGTAGATGGCTCAGTGGTATCGAGTCGGCCTGTGGATCTTAAAAACCCTGGTTCGATCCCCACAGCCGACAAACAATTTTCACCAATTTAAATCTACCCCTGTGGCTCCCCCACCACTAATATCTTTGGGGGCCGTGATTTGACGGCTGGTAACTGCACTTCACGCGAAGAAATATATCTCTTACCGAGATCTCCTTAGGCAGAGTGCCACACCCGGTAATGGGTAAAAGGCGTGATGATATATTTATTTATTTATATTTATTATTTATTCACAACATATATCTGTAAAATGAGGTTTTAAACGTAATAGTGTTCACTAAAAGTGAAAAATATTGATCGGAATGATAAAAGTTTGAGTAATTTTTCTTCCAAATAATACACGTTGCATTAATTGCGGTCCATCAAATTGCTGGAAAAACGAATTTAATGATAGCTTTACATACAAACTCGAATGACTTGCGATATGAAAATTTGTACATCTATTCAAAATCTCTATCATATCAATTATTACAAGAAATTTTAATATCTGTTCAGGACATAGGTTACATAATCACGTGAATACAGACATGTCATTTATTGAATTTAAAGTGTTATGCGCAGAATGTTGGAATACAAGATATGATTTTGTTGTTATTGACAAGGATAATGATTTTCATAATAGGCGCTATAGGAAAGGTTTCGATACATTTTTAAAAAGTATGTAAATAGCTATAATTTTATGTAATTCTCATTCTTTCCTTGAAGAATGATGAGTCAAACTAAACACGTTGAGAGATATAGCGAAGACAAGCGAAATTATAAAAATTGAACTTATGAATCTTAAACGTGGAAAATATGAAACTGAACATTTATTAAGTGAAATTTTCAAACCAATTGTCACGCCATTGACTAATCTAACTGAAACACTAAAGAAAATAAACAAAGAAGGTAATATATCAAGCATTCAAATGGAACCTAAATATAAAAAAGAAGTAGTAGTAGGAGAAGCAGATGACATTTTTACGACAATTCTAATAATAAAAAAAGGTTAAAACATGCGCCCATATGCAGAACAAAGCGATGAAGAAGCAACTTCAACACCAATACAAGCTAGACAAAACAAAACCGAAAAATTTCAAACAGAAGAGTTTATTTCTGCACCATCATCAGTAATGACTCCAAAATTATTAGCAAAGCAACAAATTCAAACAGAAGATGATTTAAACGAATTAGAAACATCATCAAAAGAAATATTAGGATATGTAGCTGGAAAATATATGCCGCTGTATGCAAATGACAGTCCAGATATTGATAATATTTATGGTATTAGAGTTGCAGATGATGTAAAAACTTTTATGATTTTAATAAATTGGGAAGCATTGTAATGTACAAAGATTGGAAATATAGAAATATTATAAGAGATATAGTGCCGCATATAAAACTAAGAACGAAATCTGAATATCTTTCAAAATACATGCCTGGAAGAGGTTTACAGTCAGAATTAAATGTGACTAACAAACGGACCCAGTGAGTGGCGGATCCAGGGGAGGGGTCATGTGGGTCATGAACCCCCCCTAAGCATAGACTTTTTAAAATTTGTTGGCTCTAATAGTTATTTGGCCCTAATATATAATAATGATGTCCTTATTTACGATAACTCAATTTGTTAAACAAATTATTATCTAAGAACTTAGAAATTCAAAGATAATTAAGAACTATTGTTTGATTTATTATTCTAATAAATAGCCAAAAACCAATATTTTGTGGGGATATTATTTCGACCCGCAGATGGGAGAGGTATTCTATTTAAGACCTAGTCAAGTATGTGACTACCGACATTTACACTCAGAAAATCAACTTCTAATTTAATAATTTTTGTATTCTATCGAAGAACCGTTTAGATATTGAAACTTTATTATTTTAAAAGTGTTGGCATTCTTAGGGAAAATTTTTGAGGTGAAAAAATAATTACTTTTCCTCACCACGTTTATACTTGTTTATAGAAAAGTAATTTTGCTGAAAGCTACACATTATCCTACATCTAAAACATATTGTTAGTTAACAGCAGACAGTCGATACCGCCTTCATGATTCTGAGTTCAGCCAATTTCATTAGCACTGTGTTTCAGCGGATGTGAGCCTATAGCCAGATTGACGTCGATAAAATCATTACTAAATTTGCAAAAAGCAAACGACGAATTGATTTTGTTATCTAAGTATATTCTAAAGATGATTTAATGTTATACAATGTGATTTAATGTGAATTAATGTGATTCCAAAGATGAGTTAATGTGATTTAATGCGATTCCAAAGACGATTTAATGTGATTGTAAAAATTATTTAAAGCAGGAATATAATATGAGCAAATACAAATGTTTTTTATATTTAAAAGATGGGCAATAACCCCCTCCCCCTCCTCCGAGACAAAATTCACTCCATGACCCCCCCTTAATTCGAAGTCTGAATCCGCCCCTGGACCCAGTCGTATATTGGAATGATCCAAATACGCTTGTGAAACGATTAAAACTATTAATATCAAAAGTATGAGCCGTTGGAACTTGGTGAAACATTATGAATAAGAATAAAGAACGTAGACACTTGATGTAGTTTCACAAAATTATTTATTAACAAGTTGATCGATTTCGGCTTATTAGGCCATCTTCAGAACGTTGACTGATTAAAATACAAGTTACACACAGTTTATATAGTACAGTGATTAACGGTACAGTTCATTTACAAAGATCTTAATACTATCCGAATGAAACAAATCCAACTGGTCATTGAGGACATTTAAGCCGCTATGAATAGCTTTCTGAATTTCAAATGCTTCTAAGAAGTTCATTCTACGTCCTTTATTGGTAAAGTGTAAAATTTCCAAATTGTCAATGTTGCAGGTATGATTTCTTTCATTCAGATGTATCGCCATATTGGAGTCAGTTTTTTTTTAATTTGAAGGACCTCATATGTTCGTAAAACCTAATCTTAAAAGATCTCCCTGTCTGACCAATATAAATAGCGTTACAATCGTTACAATTTAGTTTATAAATACCACTATTATCTAATTTATCTTTAACGGTTAATTTGTTATTGACTAAATAATGCTTAATAGTATAGTTGTTATAATAGGCTGCATTAATATTAGAATTCTTTAGTTGATAACCTATGTTGTTACTGATATTGTTTACAAAAGATGTTAAGTCCATAAAGAACAAAATTATTAACAACAATCTTATTTTAACTAAATGTGATAAAGGCAATTCTGTAACTATTCTTAACAAAACGGATTATATCTGTAAAGTTGATGAATTTATTAATAATAGTGATATTATTGAATTACCCAAAGATCCCACTAATAAATTTCAATTAATTGTCAAAAGAGCTCTTAAGGAGATCAAGTTTTCTTTTGATGGTAATTATAAATATAAGTACGTAATTATGAATCCTAGTGCCCCTGTTTTATACGGTCTACCTAAATTACATAAACCTAATAACCCCATAAGACCGGTAGTTTCTTATGTCCAAGCACCTTCTTACCATATCTGTAAATATTAAATGATCTATTACCTGAGGTCTTAGACTTTAAACCCTCATATAGTATAAAAAATACTATAGATTTAATTAGTAAAATTAAAGATGTTAAATTACCCGATAACGCCAAATTAGTATCGTTTGATGTTACTAGTTTATTTACTTCTGTGCCCGTCAAAGACCTTAAAATTATAATTATTAAACTTTTAGAGGAAAACAACGTGAATTTGAAGTTAAAAAATGAAATTTTAGCTCTTTTGGACATTTGTTTAGAACAAAATTATTTCGAATTTAATAACCGCTTTTATCAACAAAAAGATGGTCTTGCCATGGGATCCCCTTTAAGTCCTTTATTAGCTGAAATCTTTATGGACAATTTTGAAAAATCAATTTTTAATTCTAAGGCTAAAATTATTATTATTATTTTTTAAACTACTAAACACCCTAGGGTATTTATTGAATTACAATCTGATCAATTTGATCAATGAGTAATTTTGTACAGACTTAAATTACTAACATACAATTTAAACTAAGAATTTAGTCATTAGTATCCCTTAGGTTCTAACAACTTAATTACACTAATATTGACGAGATCAAATTCTGGTACCGTTACGTAGATGACATAATCTGTTTATTCTCAGGCTCTGACAGACAATTACAAATATTAGTATCACTTCTCAATAGTCAAAATAAAGCCATTAAATTTACCATTGAAAAAGAAGAGAATTGCCAGATAAATTTCCTTGACATCACTATTAAACGGTTAAAATCATCTTTTGAATATAAAATCTATAGAAAACCTACTTATACAGACACCATTATACCAGCACACTCAAACCATCCTAACAATATTAAAATGTCTTCCCTAAATTGTTATGTACACAGACTGTTAAATATTCCTTTATCTACAGTTAACTTTAATTTAGAACGCAACACTATCAGACAAATAGCTTATAATAACGGTTACAACCCTTGTATAATCGATAAGTTAATTTCTAAGAAGAACAAGAAAATCATGTTTAATAAAATCTACGGAGATCATTCTTCAAATTCAGAGTGTAAACCATATTGTAAATTGTTTTTTGTAAACAATATCAGTAACAACATAGGTTATCAACTAAAGAATTCTAATATTAATGCAGCCTATTATAACAACTATACTATTAAGCATATTTTAGTCAATAACAAATTAACCGTTAAAGATAAATTAGATAATAGTGGTATTTATAAACTAAATTGTAACGATTGTAACGCTATTTATATTGGTCAGACAGGGAGATCTTTTAAGATTAGGTTTTACGAACATATGAGATCCTTCAAATTTAAAAAAACTGACTCCAATATGGCGATACATCTGAATGACAAAAATCATACCTGCAACATTGACAATTTGGAAATTTTACACTTTACCAATAAAGGACGTAGAATGAACTTCTTAGAAGCATTTGAAATTCAGAAAGCTATTCATAGCGGCTTAAATGTCCTCAATGACCAGTTGGATTTGTTTCATTCGGATAGTATTAAGATCTTTGTAAATGAACTGTACCGTTAATCACTGTACTATATAAACTGTGTGTAACTTGTATTTTAATCAGTCAACGTTCTGAAGATGGCCTAATAAGCCGAAATCGATCAACTTGTTAATAAATAATTTTGTGAAACTATATCAAGTGTCTACGTTCTTTATTCTTATGATTAAAACTATTATTAGCCTCTATTGAGGATGATTTACGTCAGGTTGAAATTATTATATAAATATGCCTAAACGAAGCATAATTATTGAGAGAATGGTTGTCGATATGTTTGGACGTTAGATTAACAAACACACACATAACCCTATAACAAGAAAAGTATTTACCAATGTGAGTAATAAAACACTCACAGGACACAATGCCGTATACAATGTGAAAGGGATTCGTCTCACTAGAATCATTGATCAGCTCGATCATAATAGTGATGCGGTAAATTTACAGTGCGTGTCATACAAGTTTGAGAAATCAGACGCAGATTTGAAGCAGTATGTTGAAGTTTTGTTTAATAAAAAGGAATTTGTTTTTAAAAATGAACTTGACGATATAATGCAAGCAAATCACAGTTTACTTGTTATAAATTTATGATTAAATTTTGATGATGATACATTTCAAATAGAGAATGTACAATGTAGCTTCAAAATCATTCTATCATTTTCTTGTGACGCTGCGATTCAAACAGTTCGATATAGTGCTGTGAGAAAATTAATTGAAACTACAATAAATAATAAATCGGTTTCGCTTTAAAAGATGAAAAATTTATGTTAATATAATACTGGCAAATAAGCTAAAAATGAATAAAAAGGATATTGTTAATGCGCTACACTAACCAGCCCGTCGTAATTTTCCACGAAGACATGTTGTTATAAAGGGATTGAATGATCTTTTTCAAGCTGATTAAATTTAAATGCGCTAAGGAGAACAAAGGACACAAATATATTCTAACGGTTATTAATGGTTTCTCGAAAAACGCTTGGGCTATACCAAAGAAATCAAAGTCGAGTAAAGATGTAACGGCAGGAATGAGGCAAATCTTTCATGATGATAACACTATTATCTCCCGAAATTTGCAAACTGATAATGGAAAAGAGTTTCATAATATAGACTTTAAAAACCTAATGAAGAAATATGGTTTGTTTAAAAGTTGTAGACAATGGTAGATTATTAATAAAAGATTAATTTCGAGCTTTCATTGTCTTTATTTTTAATGAAATATATTACACAACGTTTCGATTAAAGATTATATCAATCGAAAAGTTGTGTAATATATTTCTATACAAATAAAGACATTAAAAGTTCGAAATTCATCTTTTATTAATTTATGGTGTTAATCATTATTCTACTTATAGTAGTTTAAAGGCGAGTATAGTTGAAAGATTCAACGGTACACTCAAGACTATGGTTTGGAAAGAATTTAGTTTTCAAGGATCTTACCGATGAATTAACATAATTGATAGACTGAATGAAACGTATAATAACACAAAACATTCAACTATAGGCATGAAACCGATTAATGTAAAAAATAAAAAATGAAAAACAACTACTCAATATAGTATATAATCGAATTAAAGTTGCAACTATTTTTAAATATAAAGTTGGTGGATACGTACGTATAAGTAAATATAAAACGATTATCAGCAAAGGTACCTTTGTGAGTGTCTTTATTATAACTCTACTATAACTATATGTCGATTTAAACTAGATTTTAAGTTTTGTTTAATATAAGCTTTACTAGACCAACAAATGACATCTGTTATACATAGTATTGTTAATTTACATCACAAGAGAAAAGTCGGAGCAGTGGCTCCTCCTTGGCGCTAAATTAATTGTGTTCCTGATTTGTTATTACTCGGTGAATTCTTTTGGGGTTCATGTTAGTCTATTTCTTCTTCTTCTGTTTCTGACAGGAGTAAGTCCTGGGTAGTCTTCGTTTTAGTCTCGTTGATCCGGATCTTTTTCCTAGGTTGTAGTGTTTTGCGCTGGAGCATGAGGAAATATTCTCGAAAAATTTTCTGGCTGTTTTCTTTATGAATTCTTGTATTGGGTTCGTTTTTAGTTCTTTGTGTATTTGGATGTTTCTCACGTACCAGGGTGCATTGAGGGCTATTCGTAGGACTTTGTTCTGGAATTTTTGTAGTTTTTGTATGTTATTCTTAGAGGCTGCTCCCCATATTGGGCATGCATATGTAATCAGTGGTCTGATTATCGCGGTGTAAATTAATTTTGTACATGTTGGTTTCAGTAGTGATTTTTTATTGATTATGGGGTAAAGCATGCCTAGTCTTTTGTTTGCTTCTTTGATTTTTGTAGATATATGGATGTTCCATGAGAGTCTTGTGTCTAAGTGTAGTCCTAGGTACTTTACGCCTTTTTTTGTCATTCCAGTCTATTATTGTGTTGTTAATTTGTAGTCTGTCTGGATTTTGGATTTTTCTGAGGGTGAAAATTTTTGCTTCACATTTCCCTTCATTTAGGGAAAGCTTCCACTTTTTCAACCAGTTTGTGATTTTATTAATAGCCGCTTGGGCCTGATTTATTGATATTTGGAGGTCTTCGTGCTGCGATAGTATAGCCGTGTCGTCTGCGAACATTGCTAGGTCTGAATCTTCTATTGTTGGTATGTCGTGTACGTAGATGTTGAATAATATCGGCCCTAGTATGCTTCCTTGAGGTACCCCACCTTTAACTTGTTTTTTCTTGAGATAGAGATTGATTAATCTTGACTTGAAATGTTCTTTTCTGTAAGAATGATTTAATGATATGGTATAGGTAAGGGGGAAGTTTTAGTTTTTTGATTTTAATTAAGAGTCCCTCATGCCAGACTTTATCGAATACCTGCGCTAGGTCTAAGAAGGCCGCTACTGTGTATTTTTTGTCCTCGTATCCTTTTGCGATGTATTCGACTATTCTTAACAGTTGGTGGTTCGTTGAGTGGTTTTTTCGGAAGCCAAATTGGTGATTTGGTATTGTTTGTTGTGATGTTAGGTGTGCCTCTAAGCGGGATTTGATTATTTTTTCAAGCAATTTTGCTAAGGTTGGTAGGAGGCTTATTGGCCTATAGCTTGCAGGATCAGTTTTAATTTTGTTCGGTTTATGGAAAACAATGATGTGGGCGTGTTTCCATGATTGCGGAAAGTGTCCTTTTGTTAGGCATGCGTTGAGAATTGATGCTAGGTAAGCTTAATGCTTTTTTATTTAAGTTTTTTAGAATAATATTTGATATATCATCATGTCCTGGAGCTTTTCTGTTGATTAGTTTATTAATTTCTTTTTTTATTTCTGCAGGGCTGTTAGTTTGATTTGACTCGATACGAGCTATCCTCGCTGTAGCAGCCAACGAAAATATGAAAGTGAAGCAATTAGACGTAAGCGAAGAAACAGACAGCGACAACGAGCTAGTGGCGAACGACAAGGAAATTCCAGCGGAGCCACAGAACAACGAAAGAGAAGCAGCATAAGATCAGAGTCAAATGAACAAGCTCCTCGGCACGCTTCAAAAGGAATTCGAAATAACCCATAACGACGCGGATCTTTTCCTGGGGATGCAGATCGAACTAGAACCGGATGGCACGATATTCCTGCATCAAGAGGCTTACGCAAGAAGAGTACTAACGAGGTACAAAATGCAGGACGCCAACCCCGTGACAATCCCCGCAGACCCGCACCAAGAGCTGGACTCATCAGAGTCAGCGGGAGACAAGAGCCACACGACTACGGCTCTGTACCGCGAGGCAGTCGGCAGCCTAATGTACATGTCGGTGGCGACAAGACCAGATATTACGCAGTGCATCGGGCGGGCCGTGATCTAGAAAAACCGTCAACGCTGCACTGGAAAGCCGTGAAACGCATACTCAAATAGCAGCAGCAAGCAACTCCATGTC
Source organism: Pterostichus niger (assembly GCA_947425015.1). NCBI lineage: Eukaryota > Metazoa > Arthropoda > Insecta > Coleoptera > Carabidae > Pterostichus > Pterostichus niger. Next base: position 14,701,984 of record OX380348.1, read on the forward strand.
TACAGCGACGCCGACTACGCCGAAAACGTGACGACTCGTCGCTCAACGACATGATACATCCTCAAGCTCCCGGAGAGCACGATATCGTGGAACTCGCAAAGACAGCAGAGCGTGGCGCTACCCAGAACGGAATCCGAATACATGACCGCGTGTCAAGCCGTCAAGGAAATCGTATGGATAAAGGCTCTTCTGCAAGAGCTGCTCGGCACCGAAGACATAAGAACTACGTTATACATTGACAATCAAAGCGCGATGTGTCTCATGAAAAAACCCGTTTTCCACAAAACGGTAAAATACATCGACGTACGCTATCATTACATACGAGAGCGTTACGTCAACGGAGACTTCACAATGGAGTACCTGGCATCAAAGGAACAGCACGCAGATCTCCTGACCAAGGCGCTGCCCAGGCAACAACATCAATACCATAGAGAAGCCCTCAGGATCCGGGAAAAACACGAGGACAGAGAGAAGAACGAATAATGACGATAGAAGCCGATGCGGGAGTGTTGAGGAATCGGCTTTACCGACATACTTCACTCACCTGACGCAAGTAAGAACTTTTACAACGCTTGTGTAGTTTTAAAAAGAATTGCTCTGATATTAGTAAATAATACGTGTATAATTTTCTTACCTGAATAAAATTATCTTTTCTTTTCTTACACATCCTAGTTGGAATTTATACGCATACACCGAATTATATCAAAAACACCATATACGGCCAAACCATGAAATCCCGATTTATTCAAAAACGTACAGATACTCAGTATACATCGCAATGAAGTAAAAGATTAAATACAAAAAATGTTGAGTCAAAATATTATTAGGCCATCACATTCCCCTTGTCTGGATTGTATCAAATAAATTAGACGCAACGGGAAAGAAAAAATGGCGCATCGTTATCGACTATCGTAAATTAAACGATAAGACAATTAACGATAAATACCCAATTTCGAATATTAACTCATTACTAGACAAACTTGGCAGATGCCAATACTTCACAACCCTAGATTTAGCCTACGGTTACCACTAAATCGAAATGCACAAGGACGACATTCAAAAAACCGCGTTCAACACTTAAAATGGACATTACGAATTTCTCAGAATGCCATTCGGTCTTAAAAATGCACCCGCCACCTTCCAGCGCGTTATGGACAATGTATTAAAGGGTTTAACAAATGAAATTTGTATTGTGTATCTTGATGACGTTTTAATATTTAGTACCAGTCTACAAGAACACATGGAAAACTTAAGAACTGTTGTTAAACGACTTGAAAAGGCTAATCTAAAAGTCCAGCTCGATAAATCCGAGTTTCTTAAAAAAGAAGTTGCATATTTAGGCCATATAGTAACTCCCGAAGACGTCAGACCTAACCCTGATAGAATTATTGCAATAAAGAATTATCCATTACCAAAAATCACAACGCAAATAAACGGATTTTTAGGATATTATCGAAAATTTATTAAGAACTTCGCTAAACTCACAAAACCATTAACTAAATGCCTCAAAAAAGTGATAGACATCAAAATTAATGACTCCGAATATGTTAAATGCTTTAATACTTGTCAAAATCTACTTGTAAATGAACTAATCCTTCAATACCCGGACATTACTAAACCATTTAATCTTACAACCGACGCTAGTAACCATGCAGTTGGTGCTATTTTATCCCAGGGTAATGTTGGCTCAGATTTACCTATCGCAATTGCTAGCAGAACTCTAAATGATTCGGAACAAAATTATTCTACGATCTTTACGGCAGAAAATTTAAAATCATAACGGACCATAAACCATTACAGTGGTTATTCTTTTTTAAAGAACCCAACTCTAATTTAGTAAGATGTAGATTGAAATTGGAAGAGTTCTATTATGAAATTTTGTATGAAAAAGGGAAATTAAACACGAACGCTGACGCTTTGAGCCGCATTCCATGTAAAAATGAAAAGCTTGTTCAAAATTTAAGTACTGAAGAAGATTCATCACCTTCGACTCAGTATAAAAATTATTTAGACAGTAAATTGACTAAATCAAATAAAGAGTATAAAATCTTTGAAGTATAGGCAGATCTCTTTGATTCACCCTGTAACGAAAGCCTAGCACATTGTGTTAGCAAAGACCATGTAATGTTAAATGGAATAGCACAAAAATTTAAAAGTATAGATAAATTAAAAAATCAAAACACTAAATTATATAATTTAGTTTACCTAAAAGACCAAAATAATAGATTCATTATTTACCTAATAACGAAAAACTATTATAACCAAAAACCTATGAATCAAGATTTATTCTATACCTTTCTAAATTTAAAATCATTTTGCTTCAAATATCAGATCAAATATTTAAATATACCAAAATTAGGTTGCGGACTTGACCAACTGAATTGGACTAACGTTAAACCTATGATAGAATTTATTTTCAGAAATAGTAGTACAGTAATGACCGTGTATAATAAACCAACTTATAATATACCACCGTTCGAACCTAATGTTAACGAAACTAAGGATAATTGCGATGATTTCTTTAATCATATGGACGAATTTAATAAACAATTAGAACAGAATAAAACCAACGAACAAGACAACGAATCCTTAATTGTAGAAGTGGACGCTAGAACTCAAATTTCAAACTATGAGTCCGACGATAGTGACATTACCGTACATTCCAACCCAGAAAACCCCATAGTTGGAATACCGATCAGTAAATTACCAGTAAATGTATTCAAAAATCAGTTGATTATTACTGAAGTTGAACATTCACCATATAATCCAAAAGAAAAAAAATTACACTTAGATAAATGAGGGTTAATGTACAATTATCCCAAAATAACTTTAAAAATGATATTGTAAATTTTGTTAAAAATTATGTAGTTCCAAAGGTTGCATATTATTTATATTTCGAACAACCTATATATATGAAAAATTTAGTAAGATTTTACAGAAATACTAAAAATTCTGAAATTAAATTTATAAAATGTAATAATAAATTCATAGATATAGAAAAGAATGATGAAATCACTGATACTATCCGAAATTACCACGAAGGTAAAACTAACCATCACGGAATTAACGGGACTCATAATCAGATAAAAAGAATATATTATTGGCCAAATCAAATTAAAACTATTACCGACTTTATTAATCAATGTGAAATTTGTTTAAAATCAAAGTACGAACGTAATTCCTTAAAACTTAAATTTAATATTACACCTAACCCGAATAAACATTTGATGTCATACACATTGACTTATTAAGTTTAGAAAACCACAAGTTTCTCACAATAATCGACGCGTTCTCTAAATTCGCCCAACCGGATTAAGTTAGTTCAACTAATGCAATCGAGATAAATAATAAATTAACAAAATTATTTTCACACCACGGTATCCCTAAGACGATTATATCAGATAACGGGCTAGAATTCAAAAACACTGTTCTACGAGAGTTGATAAGTTTGCACAAAATAGATATCCATTTCAATAGTTCCCAACAACCCGATTCCAATGTCCTCATAGAACGATTTCATTATACGTTGATAGAACATATTCGCTTATTTAATTTACAAGCCCATTTCAAAAATGAAACGATAGAAAATAAAGTCCACTTTGGCTTATTAGCATATAATAACACTCATCATACTTCCACAGGTTTAAAACCAATAGAAATTATTAACGGGCACTTTGAAACTAACTCACCTCTTGAAGTACAATTAGAAAAACAAATAACATAAGATTATGTTCAAAAGCATAAAGAAAAATCAAAATTAGCCTATCAAAATATTAACGAGCGAATGCAAAATAAAAAATCAATTCTAATTAATAAACTAAATGAAAATCGTTAAACTTTACCCAACATACCCGAAACAGCCTATATACAAAATAAACAAAAAGTTAATAAAACATGTCAACCGAAATTCAAAAAAGAAATTATGAAAACAATAAATAAAAACTTAAAACGGCAGAAATTAAAACAGATACGAAAGACAATAGAAAACAGACTAAAATTAACCTATCTAACAGGACCATGTACTTCACTTACACTCGCGGACTAGACATCAGAAACGATAGAACGTAATGAGTTAGAATTGAAATTAAAAATAGAACAATTGTTGCATATTATTGTCGGTGGAAGATAATTTAAATAAATTCAGTATTTATGATATTTACAATAAATTATAAACATTGTTTAAGAAGATTTAGAATGTTCATTAACCTTTTGTAATCTTCATGCAATGCATCGAAGCATTATCAAAACTAACAAATTTTATTCAGAATCAAATAAAATTTATAAAAGTTATAATAATGAATTCCTGTTAGATCCCACTAAAAAAAAAAACATACCAGAAATTGAGGAATTAATTACAGTAAATTGTAAGGTTGATTGAAATAAAACTATTTATTTGTTTAGAACTTCCATCAAATTATGAAACTAATTTGAAGTATTCCACCTTTTACCTATTCCTAGTAAACTTGAAACGGAACTTGTGAATGTTATTTTAAATAAAGAATACTTTTTTAAATCTTTTATTGATCAAATTAAATAACTAAAGGGCAGATGTGCTAAACATCACGCTTTAAGTTTTATAACAGGTAATATGTATAAATGTTTGTAAATTCCAAATCCTGACTGATGGTCATGTAACCTTGGATACCATGGTAGTCTAGTAACTCATCTGTTATCTTGTTTAAATAATTCATTGACAGTTCAGATTGTGACATTTGTTCAATTAATGATTAATAACGTGTAATTTAATTATTCTTTTCAGGTATGAATATTTTACTTTAATTACAAATGTAATATTACATAGTTTATTGTTAAAACTTATGTTTGTTTATTCTTTTCAGAATAATAAAATCTGTTGTTAGAAACCCAACTTACAAATTAAATTACATCCGTTATAAAAGAAAAAGATAAAAAAAATATGGATAAAAAATTATTTGTCCATATTGTTAAAAGAAGTGAGATTGATAATGAGTTAGCTGGTCTATCTGAAAATAAACGACTATGGTGCTCTTTGCCAGTTGAGTACCGGAATTTGAATGATCACAAGGTATTATTTGCTAAGTCAACAATTAAAAATGCGGTTTCTGCGATAAAACCAATTAATGGATATCGTAGAATAGGAATAAAGATAGATGAAATATTAAAAAAAGAGTATTTTGATGAAGATGATAATCTATGTTACAAGAACATTCCATTAGAAGAAATTTTATTTACAGTAGACAATAAATCTGAAGACGAAAATTTTTTAATTAATAGAATAAAAGAATTGGAATCTAAATTAAAGTTGAATGATGAACTGAAATTGAATGAAGTCGAAAAGAAATTTATTCTAGATAAATTTGATAAAAAACAGAATCCTACAGAATGGCTGGAACAATACGAAAATGAATGTACTAGGCATAAAGTGAATAGTACTACAAAGATGATTGAGATACTTCGTTTTTTTGTTGTGGGACCGCCAAAAGATTGGTATGAAGCAAATTTGAAAAAGATTGGTCTTAAAAATTGGCCTGAATGGAGAAAATCTTTTCTAACAGTGTTTGTAGATAAAGGTTGGTCTAAGATAAGAAAGGCATATAATTATAAACATTTAGGTGGTTCTTTGGTCGATTATGCACTGGTCAAGGAAAAGTTATGTTTAGAAGTTGAAGGCAATTGTACGGTTTCAACAAGAATAAATATGATTGTAGTTGGCCTACCATTAGAAGTACAAAACGAATTAGACCGAGAAGAAATAACGACTATTGACAAATTGTTTACAGAACTAAGGAAAATGGACGATTCATTTTGTAAAATAAAAAGAGATATATCAAACTTCAGCGTAAATAAGAAAACGGACAAACCTAAAGAAAAATATGATGAACAATACAAGAAATATAATGATACATTTAAGAAACCGTGTTTCATGTGCGAAGCTCTCGGATGGCCGAACAGATATCATGCTACAAATGAATGTAGAAATAAAAAACTGTACACGAACAAGAAAAGAGTTAATCTAAATGAAGCAGGATATGATGGTAACATAGATGATGTAGCAGCAGAAGTTATGAAAATAGAAATAGATAATAAATCTTTAAACTGAAAAGCCCGGAGAAATTGAATTCATTGATTAAGATAAATGTACTCATTGATAATAAATTAAAAATAAAGGCTGTTTATGACAGTGGTTCTAATGTTAGTATAATAAATCAAAGAGTTGTGAATTATATAAAATCAAGTTTAATAAAACATAAAAATGCATTCAAGACTATAAATGGATTCAATTTTAGTTCTGCCCGGGCAAATATCATAATGAAGATTGGTGATTTAACAAATAATTTAAACACTTATGTGGTAAAGAACAATCAATTCTCTTATGATTTACTACTAGGCCTCGATGCTATCACTAAGTTCAGACTAATTCAAGATGATAATCTAAATATATTACAAAGGAATTATGAAGAAAAGATGATCAAATTAGAGGATATAGAAAAGATGTCAAATAAGAAAGATGCAACTGAGAAGATGATTAAACAAGAAATAGAAGAAAATAAATCAGATGAGCAATTTGAAGCTAATTTTAATGAAGATATCGATGTAAATAAATTTAAAGCAAATCTAAATCACATAGTAGATGAAAATAAAAAAAAACAAATTAAAAAGTTAATAGAGAAACATAAGCATATATTTGCTAAAGGTAAATTTGATGTTGGTCAAGTGAGATCAAGAGAAGCTGAAATTAAATTAATAAGAGATGAATATGTCACATCACGCGCATATAAATGTTCGATACCGGATGAGAAAGAGATTAAAGCACAAGTTAACAAGTTGCTAGAAGTAGACCTGATAGAAGAATCAGAATCCCCTTTTTCATCTCCAGTAACACTTGCTTATAAAAAAGAAGATGGTCGCAGGTCGAGGCTATGCATTGATTTTAGAAATTTGAATAAATTAATAGTACCAGAATGTTATCCATTTCCAACTATAAACGATGTAATTGATAAAGTGTCAAATTGTAAATATTTTACTGTGATGGACATAAATTCTGCATTCTGGTGTATTCGACTAAAAGTTGAAAATAGAGAGAAGACATCTTTTATAACAAAATTTGGTAAATTTATGTTCAAAGTTCTCCCATTTGGTTTGAAAAACGCCCCAGCAATTTTTCAACGTATACTATCAAATATAATAAGAAGAAACAATCTAGACGAGTTCTGCATAAACTATATTAATGATATATTGCTATTTTCTAAAACATGGAAAGACCATATCGAACACATTAAAAGATTTTTACAAGTTATCGAAAAAGAAGGATTTAAACTAAAGTTGGTAAAATGTACGTTTGCAGCAAATTCTGTAAAATATCTTGGTCATTTTATACAAGAGAACAAAGTATCACCAGCACAAGAGAATTTAATTGCAATTAAAAATCTTAAAAGACCTACTGATAAATCAGGCGTACGCAGTATATTGGGTTCAATAAATTTTTATTTAAAATATATCGAAAATAGTGCAGAAAAGTTTGAACCATTACATAAATTATTAAGGAAGAATGTAGAATTTCAATGGTCAGATGAATGTGAAAAAAGTTTCAAATTAATAAAAGAATACTTGTGTTCTTCACCAATTTTAGCAATTTATGATCTAGAAAAAGAGGTATACATTGAAACAGATGCAAGTTATAAAGGTATTGGTGCAACTTTAAAACAACCACAAACTAATGGAATATTGCATCCGGTAGCATATTTTTCCAGAAAACTATCTGAAAAAGAAAAAAAAAATGGATATTATTCATTTAGAATGTAAGGCAATTAAAGATGCAATAAAATATTGGCAATACTATCTAATTGGCCGAGAGTTTACTATATGTAGTGATCATAAACCATTGGAAAACCTAAAAACCAAGTCAAGAACAGATGAAATTTTAGGAAATTTGATTCATTATCTGTCTCAGTTTAACTTTAAAATCATTTATAAAAAAGGAAAAGAGAACATATTAGCAGATCTGCTATCAAGACAAGCAGTCCTGGAATTTTTTGAAAATGAAGATGCAGTTAAGGTAACTAATTTAATAGAGTTGAACGAGATAATTAATGATCAAAAAGATAACATTGAAGAATTGAATTCCGCAAAGAAAACTGAAAGGCACCATGACATCACATTTAAAAAATTAAAAGATAAATCTAGAATATTTGTTTCTGTTAAATTCGGTATCAATCTAATCAAAAGGGTACATGATTATTATGGTCATATTGGTGTTGCACAATTAAGAGAAAAGTTAAGACCAATCTACTACTTTAAAAACCTAGACAAATTAGTAAGTGAATTTTGTAAAAGCTGTTCAATATGCATGGAAAATAAAGTACGTAGGAATAGACCAATAGGTTTAATGTCAATACTGGGCCCTGCGGCTGAACCATATGAGATCATGTCAATCGATTCTGTCGGTGGTTTTGGAGGTAATAGGTCACCTAAGAAAGTTATGCACATTTTGGTGGATCACTTCAGTAGATATGCTTGGATTTCAACTACAAGAGGTCAGTGTGCAAGAGATTTTATAAATCTTATAGATCCAGTTGCCAAAAAGAACAAGATCAAAATCATACTAGCTGATCAATATACGAGCTTAAATTCAAACGAACTAAAAAAATATTTAGCTAAAATGGGTATTAAGTTAATTTTCACCTGTATAGATTGCCCACAATCTAATGGACTTAATGAGAGATTAAATCAGACACTAGTAAATAGGATAAGATGTAAGATAAATAGTGATGCTCAGGATAAACGTGCATGGTCAATAATAGCTGAAGAATGTGTTGAAGAATACAATAGAACAATTCATAGTTCAACAAAATTTGAACCAGCATATTTATTATTTGGAAAACAATCAATCATTTGTCCAATAAATATAATAAATAAAACAAATAATAATATAGTTGATGATAGAGAAAAAGCATTTCAAAATTCTATGAAAAGTTTTGAAGTGAACAAAAGAAGAATAGATAAAAATCGAAAAATACATGATTTTATGGTTGGAGATCAGGTTTATGTTGAAAATGGAAGCAAATTAAACAGAAAGAAGACGGATAAAGTAAGACTTGGACCATTTACAATTCTAAAAAGAATCTCATCATCATTTTATGAAGTTGACTGTGGTAAGAGAAAGAAGGAATCGAACTGTTTTCATAGTAGCAAGTTGTCACTTTATTCGCCTGAAAAAGTGACTTGAGAGGGGGAGATGTAAATTCCAAATCCTGACTGATGGTCATGTAACCTTGGATACCATGGTAGTCTAGTAACTCATCTGTTATCTTGTTTAAATAATTCGTTGACAGTTCAGATTGTGACATTTGTTCAATTAATGATTAATAACGTGTAATTTAATTATTCTTTTCAGGTATGAATATTTTACTTTAATTACAAATGTAATATTACATAGTTTATTGTTAAAACTTATGTTTGTTTATTCTTTTCAGAATAATAAAATCTGTTGTTAGAAACCCAACCTACATGTTTATACTAAGTAAATATTTCATTATGTAGCACACTTGCCTTGAATTGACATACAAAAATAATATATTAAATTATAAAATAATTAACACAGTAGCCTACTCAAAAAAATAATTTAGTTGCAATTCAAATGAATAAGTTAAAAGTTATTTATAATAAGCCAATATATTTAGGATTTACAGTTTTAGAACTTTCAAAATATCACATATACAATTTTCATTACAAATTTTTGAAAAAAAATATGGTGAGCCATTTAAATTACTATACACTAATATTGATTTATTTTAGTTTTAGTTTAGTACTAGCGATCAGGTCGGCTTCACCGACCCTCAGCTAGGTTCTGCAACTCTTGAAGAAAAGTATTTTTTAGAATTGTTACTTATATATCATATAGTCGAGTATTGATATTGTAAAAAATTACAAGTTTACAAATTTTTCGAAAATGATTTACTATCAACTCGTTGCTGATTTATTTTTACATTATCTCTCAGATCTTTCATTAGAACTGAAATAAGTACAGTTTTAATAACTTTAAGATCAAAACAACTGACAATCATTCGATTACAATTTTTGGCTTCTATATCTCCTCATAACTTCAAATTTGATACCAAACATGATATGTTTCTAACGACTTTAGAAATAAAAAATTGACAATCAGTTGACCTTAATTTTTTTAATATTCCTGTTCGAAAGCACTCTTTAAACCTTTTAGTTTGATACCAAACACGATAGATTTCTAATGACTTTTATGAAAAACAATTGACAATCAGTTGATTACAATTTTAATAATTCTGTTTAAAAACTCTCTTCAATACCTTTTAGTTTGATACCAAACACGATGCATTTCTAAATAGTATTAGAAAAAACAATTGACAATCATTCGATTATAATTTTTTATTATTCTGCTCGAAATCCCTTTTTAAAACATTTAATTTGATACCAAACACGATACGTCTTTAATTACTTTAGAAAAGAAAAACAACTGACAATCAGTGAATCACAATTTTTTATAATTCTGTTTAAAACTGTCTTCAAATCCTTTAGTTTGATACCAAACACGATGCATTTCTTAATAGTATTAGAAAAAACAATTGACAATCATTCGATTATAATTTTTTATTATTCTGCTCAAAATCCCTCTTTAAAACATTTAATTTGATACCAAACCCGATACGTTTTTAATTACATTTAGAAAAGAAAAACAACTGACAATCAGTGAATCACAATTTTTAATAATTCTGTTTTTAAACTCTCTTCAAATCCTTTAGTTTGATACCAAACACGATGCATTTCTAAATAGTATTAGAAAAAACAATTGACAATCATTCGATTATAATTTTTTATTATTCTGCTCGAAATCCCTTTTTAAGACATTTAATTTGATACCAAACACGATACGTCTTTAATTACTTTTAGAAAAGAAAAACAACTGACAATCAGTGAATCACAATTTTTAATAATTCTGTTTAAAACTCTCTTCAAATCCTTTAGTTTGATACCAAACACGATGCATTTCTAAATAGTATTTGAAAAAACAATTGACAATCATTCGATTATAATTTTTTATTATTCTGCTCGAAATCCCTCTTTAAAACATTTAATTTGATACCAAACACGATACGTTTTTAATTACTTTTAGAAAAGAAAAACAATTGAAAATCAGTGAATCACAATTTTTAATCAATTTGTTTGAGCTCAATTGGTAGAGCAATCACCTAGCGAGTGAAAGGTTCTGGGTTCAAATCCCGGCGAATGCTCATGATTTTTCACAATTCAAACAAATTGATCTATATGATCTGACGAATAGTCTAATAAAACATTTTTTAAAACTTTACTATAATGTTTATATATTACATGTCACACCATGACCCAGTTATTGAAGTTACTTAATATATATGTCTTAATTGTGCTGACTTAGACTTGTTACATTCCTCCCTTCTTTGAAATTTGCTTCCGTATAGGGGCACAATTTCCTTAAATCTAAAATTTAGTGTATCTATTGACCACTACACTTCACACGAATGTATATCTCAATATTTTTTGAAACACTATACTCAGCTGCGCCTCTTTGGATGCGTGGTTCATCACCATGGGATGAGTCTTCCTCCTCCTTTGAATGATGCCACTTCATTACCGAGTCGTGGACTGCACATTTTTTTTTTCTTTTCCTCATCACGGTTTACAACGATTGTTTCCAGTTCTTGCTCATGGTCTGCTGATCGAGCCTTCCTGTGGTGGTTGTGTAGCACCACATGCATCAGTGCATTCCACAAGCAAGCTGCTAGCCCAAACGTACATCCTATCGTACTATACAAGTTATATCCATTCATAAGTGAGGCTAATGTAAATTTAAAAATTTTGAAAATCGTCCTTGTTACTTTTTTTTTTAAACAAAACAAAAAAAATACTACTGATACTACTCCACCACGTCCTTTAGAGCCACGGTGATGATGTTTGTGCTCGGCCCTCTGCAGTCAAGAGTAGAGTTGCTTTTATCTGTAACAAAATAATATGCTACTGTCTTCCTGGTGTTAAGATCCAGGGGTGGTCTTGAACTGGCCCTCTGCTTCGCGTGTGATATGGTGTGGTGGGTGTTTGTGGTGCTATTTGTTTTGCGATTTGTCTGCTTGCCAAGTCCTGTAAAAGTAATTGATAATTTAGAAAATTATTGTCCTTTTGTTGTGTGTTCGTCCCGGTATCTTCATTACTCTTCTCTGTCTCAGTTGCTGGTTCGTTTTCCTTGTCTGTACTCTGTATGGTGCTTTTGCTATAGGTTGTGCATCTCTCGTGCTTATCTTGTGTTTTATATTAGGTGTGCATCCTTGTTTGCTGTCTTCCCATAGAAGTACATCCTCGTATTCTCTCAATAACACCAGTAACTCTTGTTTTATATCTTCTGACAGATACTCTAACTGTAATTGTTTCTCAATATCGCGCGTACCCTTATTTTTGTGTATTCCGTATACATCCATTTTCCTTAACTTGCATTCTGCATCTCTATATTCTTCTTTTATCTTCTTTTCATTGAATAATTCTGCTTTTCCCACAATCTTATTTTTCTGAATAACCATTTCCTTGTTGGTTATATTCACAAGTTTGATAGATATTTCTTTTTGTGCTTTAGCTAGCACCCTTGTTGCCATAACGCCATGTATTTGGATCTCTACTGGTTCCATCAAAATATCGTGTTCCGTATTGCCCAGATTCTGAACGGCTGTACACATTATTTCGCAGTTTGGTCGAATCGTAACTGTATCCTTTAACCTAACCACTTCACTGATTTTTGTGTAATTTTTTTCTTGTTTTAGGGTACTGATTTCCGACTTCTGAATTTTTGCGTTTATCTTCGGTTTTTTACTATCAAGCTCTCCCATTTTTAAAGGTATCGGAATGTTGCTAGCTTGCACTTCCTGACCTTTCTCAACTGCGCTACTTGACTCCGTGACATTATCGTGCATTGTTTCCACTTTTGCTGCTGTCAGCACTTCTTGGTTCGAGTTGTCCGCTAACAGTTTTATACGCATATTACCTAACGTGATTTCATCCGTGCCGTAATCTATGCTGGCTTTAAAACATTTTAAAAAATCACGACCCAAAAGACCGTCTGCTTCTAACTTTATGTTGTCTGAACAAACCACACAATTAAATGCAATATTTGAATTTTCAAAACAGAAATTTACATTTGTTGTTCCGTAATACACTATCTCGCAACCTGATATTGATGTTAACGCTCCCACATTCTCCGCTTCTATTTGCCCCTTTGTGAATTTTCTTTTAATTAATGAAACAGCTGACCCTGTGTCTACTAACAGTTTTAAAATTTTATTATTTACCAATGCTAATACAAAATTTGGAATATCTTTTAATTTGAAATCTGAATTTGGACTAATTTGAGTAATTACTGTTTGTTTATCATTTTGACCCGAATATACTAATACCTCCCGCGACTGGGCGCATGCGAGAGGGATTGCCCGTTTAAATGTGACGTATTAGACTGATAGCGTGAACTCTCTGTGTACCTGTTTGTGTTTTCTTCTCCTCGATATCCATTGTTCCAGTTATATCTACTGCTTCTTTCTGGTGGCGGATCTCGATATCTATGTGTATTGTTGTAGCTCCTGTTGTAATTGTTCTTGTTTGTTCTTTTACAATATTCAGCAATGTTGTGGCCTGGCTTTCCACAATAGTTACACGTATCTATTTGTTTGCATTCTCTTTTGAAATGGCCTGTAGCTCCGCAATTATAGCATTTTTTCACTTCCTTGTCGTTAGTTGTTCTTCTGTCTACAGCTCCGATTTCTACATTTTCCATTTTTACTTGCGCTATTTCCATTTCTTCTCGTTCAGCCATTGTTACTGCTCGCTCGAATGTGAGGTTATCGTGGGAGTCCATGATGGTTCTAATGTATCTACGGATTTCTTGACGTAGCCCTACTTTGAATTGTTCTAAACATATCTTCGCCACCGATTCTTCTTCTATATTTTCTTCCGATATCAGTTCTTTCTTGAGTTTTCTTAGCCTTTGTGCAAAATTTTGGACGTTTTCACCGATCTTCTGCTCGCAATTCGTCAAGTCGCGATAGATCTGGCCTGGTTGTCGTTTTTTCGAAAATCGCTCCGTCAATATTTTACTGAATTGTTTTAATGTTATCGTTTTACTGTGTAATTCTGGAGTCAACATGTAAAAGGCAAATGCGTCGTCTGTCAGTTTTAGTCTTACCAAGTCTACTGTGTTCGTATCCGACCAATTTTAAATTTCCGCCCGAATTTTAAGTTTGGCGAAATATTCTGAAGGATTTTGCCCTGTAAAGTTATCTAATACGTTCGCCGCCACACTGTACTGAAACCTGTTTGCAGCGAACAATGTTTCTAGTTCTGTTTTAATCGCCGTCTGTATTGTGGTTCGGTCCGACGCGCTGCTACCTCCCGATATATCCCCGGGTTTACCCATGTTATAATAAGTAATAAAGACGGACAATACCAGACACAGAAAATAAACAACGAAAACTTATAATACTTGGCCTCCGCGAATGTAACAAAAAAAATAAAAAAAATTCTTCTTTTTGCTCACCCTGATCTGGCACGATATCCCACCGCTGCCACCAATTTGTAAGCCTCCTTGTTATGACGAGAGCAAATAATATACGGGTTCTTGTCAAATTGAAGAACGCAAGTATTTAAGTATAAATATATTTAATAAATAGTTTAACATACATTTACACAGCAATACTCGATACAGCCTTGATGTGTTGACTCTAACGGATTACACTCTACTCTGCTGGCCCAATCGGTCAGCCCTTTCGCACTAACTATCTCCCCGAGTATAATATTAATTCCTTATATAAAATTGGAACAATGCTAAGTCAGCAAAATAAGTATTACACTTTACTATAATGTTTATATATTACATGTCACACCATGACACAGTTATTGAAGTTACTTAATATGTATGTCTTAATTGTGCTGACTTAAACTTGTTACAATGTTCCAGAAGTTCTGGAATATTGTAGAAGATCTTATTTCAGTATATAAGGGAGAGTTTGGTCCGGCAACAGACATTCTGTATTTGATGTGTGAAGAGTGCAAGTCGTTGCTAAATATTTTAATGTGAAAATAATTGTAAATTCTAAATCCTGACTGATGGTCATGTAACCTTGGATACCATAGTAGTCTAGTAATTTATCTGTTATCTTGTTTAAATAATTCGTTGACAGTTCAGATTGTGACATTTGTTCAATTAATGATTAATAACGTGTAATTTAATTATTCTTTTCAGGTATGAATATTTTACTTTACTTACAAATGTAATATTTCATAGTTTATTGTTAAAACTTATGTTTGTATATTCTTTTCAGAATAATAAAATCTGTTGTTAGAAACCCAACTTACATAAATACGTGTTGTAAATAAACATATGTCTTAGTTGATGTACTACATTATTTTTGTTTTTAATATGTCATTGGCGTACCAGAAACTGTCAATGAAAACACCGAGGAATTAGTACGGTTGCTGATCAGTGATAAACTTAATTTAAAAGTGGGACTTACAGACATAGACAGATGCCATCGTACAGGTAAAAAAAATTACATTCGTCAACTTCTGGACTTTCATAACTCCGCCCCATAATTGTTAAATTCGTAAGCTTCAAAACACGTGCCCTAATTTTAAAAAAACAGTAAGAACTTAAAAGGTAGCAGAATAACAATTAAGGAAGAACTAACCAAAACTCGTCTTGAGCATTTAAAAATCGCTTCTGAGAAATATGGTTTAAAAATGTGTGGTCAAGGGGCGGTGTAATTTTTGCTAAGGTTTTAAATGTCATAAAAAAGTCCATCTGATCTCAACGAACGTTAAACTAACTTACTTTCTCTACTTCAAGTAAATTAATTGGAGCGTCAGCGCAACATTATCAACTTATTTACATACATACATAACATCACGCTATATCCCATTAAATGGGGAAGCACGAACCCGTCAACATTCTCATCCTGGCACACGATACTCGATTCGACCACATTATCATTTCCTCCATTCAAACTCTTTCTTTTCTCACAACCAAAATCCATCAACACGCAACAAACATTCATCCATTCGTTCCTGTACACCTGTTTCGTAAATCTTCACTTACGCCCACTTCTCTAACAACGAATCTATAAGAAATGAAGGCAGTATCGCCTGCGCTTGTTTAAAAATACATTTAACAAAATTGCAGTTACACACTGTATAGTAAAAATTGAAAATGAAGTAAAAAAGATGAGGAAGGAAGGGAGTATCTCACTGCGTTTGTTTTTGAAACTGAATTCCACACAATTGCAATGGGCACTCTATAGTAAAAACAGAAAATGAACCAAAAGATAAGAAAGGAAGGGAGCATGTCCCTGCGCTTGTTTTTGAAGGTGAACTCTACACAATTACAGGTAAATACTCGAAACATCTAACCAATGAATTTAAAATCAAGAATCATACGCCTGTCTTCATTCATCATATTTATCCCGCAATTAATTTTCTCCAAACATTCCTATCCTGACACACCACTTTTGCTTCAACCACATTCATAATTCTTTTCATACAAGCTCGTTTATTCTTCACGCTCAGAATCTTTCGCTCACGCAA
The DNA here is from genome assembly GCA_947425015.1 of Pterostichus niger. Taxonomy (NCBI): domain Eukaryota; kingdom Metazoa; phylum Arthropoda; class Insecta; order Coleoptera; family Carabidae; genus Pterostichus; species Pterostichus niger. Next base: position 14,718,583 of record OX380348.1, read on the forward strand.
CAACCCTTCAATCATATTCATCCACTTGCTCCTAGGCTGTCCAAACTTATTTGTATTTACTTTTTTTTGTTTTCTATTTAGTATTATTATTAAAATTTCTTTGCAAAGAAATAATATAATCTTCATTCTATCTAAAATCTGTTCATTCACTGTTTTAAATTAATATTTTTGTCAATACTTGTTAAATGTTAATTGACGATCACTACACTTTGCGAATTCTTATTGAAGTTTAAGCAAGTTAAGAATAATTGTGGTAGATTTACACTGTAAAATTTTTATTTTTAAAATATTATTTCTTGCAAATTAATTACTAACTTACTAACTAACTTTTATTTCTTTAAGATTTCATTCCTTAATTTGAGAAACGTATAGTTTTGGCTGTGTAGCAATCTTCTGGATCTTTGAATTTTACAAACTAATTTTGAATATACAATATATGCACATTTACTATCAGAATATTAGAGGACTCAATAAAGCAAGTAATTGAAAAATCCATTGACCACAATATAAACATGGGACTACTGTTTGTTGATTTCAAACACGCTTTTGACTCGATCAAACGAAGGAAGCTCATTACTATTTTAAAGTACTAAAACTACCAGGGAAGCTAAGGCGATTAATATCAATGACGATGAGAAAAACAACTATAAGAATCAAAACACAAAAAGGAGAGACAGAAGAATTTCCAGTAAATAAAGGGGTAAAGCCAGGCGATGCGTTATCAGCAACTTTGTTTAATATAACCCTGGAATACGCACTGAGAAAAATAAAAAAAGGTACATTAGAACGAAGGGAAGACAAATCATAGCATATGCCGAAGATATAGCGATCGTAACAAAAAACAGAAAACTAATGAAAGATTCACTAGAATAAGCTGAAGAACAAAACCCAATAAAAGCCTTACTAGAATGGAACCCAGAAGGGAGAAGAAAAGAGGACGACAAAGATCTACATGGATGAAAGAGTGGAAGAAGATATAAAAACAGCAAGAATTAAAAACTGGAAAGAAAAAGCAATAGACAGGAAGAAATGGAAAAATTTAGTAAAGAATATTTAAAATAGGAACGGAGTCTGATCCTCTCCACTGATAAAACGGATCTAGAAAGCTTCACTTGAAGCGGCGCAACTACACAAGGAGTGCTAAGCCACTATATATAAATACTAAACTAGAGTATTTTTATAATAACCACGCTGCTTCAAATTTTCCTATAATTGCTCTGACTGAAACGTGACTTAATAACTCAGTATATAACTCAGAATTAGGCTGCTGGATGTTGTAATTTGTAATAATCTCTCTACTGTTTCTCATTGTTTAGACCCTATTGTAGCTTAGGACCTTCATCACCCAGCTCTAAATATATCAATAAAATCTCTAAATACAACGAAACCTTCTATCTCATCTTTCAGTCAGTCCAAATTTTATAATTTCCACTTAACTAATTTTGAACTTTTTTATAATTTATTGTCTGAACTTAACTGGGAGTGCCTGGCTAAGTACGATATAGTGAATGATGCTTTCAACAAATTTTACGAGTTGTTGTATGGTGTTATTGACAGATGTGTTCCTCAAACTTGAAGAAAATCTGCTAAATATCTTCCATGGTTTAATAAAAATATCATTGATACCATAAAAGTTAAAAATTTATACCGTATATTATTTCAAATTCATAATATCGAATATTACAATGATGAATTCAAACGCTTACGGAAGCGGATAAAAGGTGTAATTAAATCCGAATATTCCAAATATACAGCTAATATGGAGGCCTCAATATCTACTGACCTCTCTAAATTTTGGTCTTTTATTAACAATAAAAAACATGTTTCATAGATTCCTGGAACAATGCATTTTGAGAAACAATCATTTAATAACACTGCAGAAAGTTCTAAAATTTATTCCACGAATAGTGTCACACTTACTAATAGCCAGGAGTATACCAGCTGTAATCATAATTTATTGATTATTTCTAGAATCACTGAAGATGACATTCCTTCCGCTAATAATAATTTGAAACCTTCCAGATATCTTGGCCCAGATAACCAACCAGCTTAAATATTAAAAGGATGTAGTCATCTCTTTATAAAACCTCTCCAATTCTTGTTAAACTTTTCATTATCAAAAAAATTCTTTCCTTCCGCTTTAAAAACTTCATTTATTACACCTATTTTCAAGTCCGGTGATAAAAATAACGGATTTGAACCCAGAACCTTTCACTCGCTAGGTGACTGCTCTACCACTTGAGCTACAAATACTCGGCAAATATTCATGATTTTTCGTGCATTATAATTTAGTTGTTAAGTAAATTGTAAAGTGACATCAATATGTCAATTCGTTACAAATCAACAACTGTAGTATGCAGCGGCCAATAGCCAGGGAAGAAATAGTTTAAGAATTATATATTCGACATCTCTGTCTGTCCAGTAAATATGTTAGAATTTTTGAAAAATCATGAGCATTCGCCGGGATTTGAACCCACAACCTTTCACTCGCTAGGTGACTGCTCTACCACTTGAGCTACAAATACTCGGCGAATATTCATGATTTTTCGTGCATTATAATTTAGTTGTTAAGTAAATTGTAAAGTGACATCATGAAAATTTTTTAAGTTATGAATTCGGCGCAAGGTGCTTCCAATTTTCAAAAAGATATTGATAACATATTATTTTGGTCTTTAGCCTCTATTCTTCAATTACAGTAAAAGTAAAATAATGAGTTATTTTGTAAAAAAAACTGTATATACTCATATCTACAAATTAGATAACTACATCCTTGAGAGAGTTAATCAATTCAAAGATCTTGGAGTATTATGCGATTTTCAATTGTCATTTAATGCTCACATTGACAACATTGTCAAATCCTGTTACAAAAATCTAGGTTTTGTAATGAGAAATACTCAGACTTTTATTAAAATTTCTACTTTAAAATCTCTTTACTTCGCCTTCGTTAGATCAAAACTTGAGTACTGTCTCCAAATATGGAACCTTATTTATAATAAACTTGTTAGGATTATTGAGCCCGTACAAAAGAAATTTTTCAAACATTTTTACTATAAACGGTACCCATGTTTTGACTTTGATTATTCCAATCTTCTTCAAGTGTTGAATGTTGTATCTCTTGAACGTAGAAGAAAAACTCTGTCTAGTTTGTATTTATTTAAGTTATTGAATTCCCGGTGTCACGCGACCGACTATGTGCTGTCGTCGCCAACCAAAAGAAGGATCCGGAACTCGCCACTATAAGGATCTACATCTGCCATGGTTGGCCGAACAGGGACGTTTTACCCGAAAACCTGAAGACCTATTGGGAAAAGAGATGGGACATCACCTGCCAGAACGACCTAGAGAAAAAGGTCCATGAAGGACATCTCGGGATCACCAAATACCGTGCACAAGCTAGCTAATTCAAATAGTGGCCCGGCATGTCTACCCAGATAGCAGAAACCGTGGACCAATACTAAGTCTGTGCACGGCACAAGACCAATCGTCACGAGCCGATCATTAAAATTGAGTCCGCTAGTTGCCCGTGGCAGAAAGTCGGCATGGACCTGTTAAAGGTGAAGGACGACTAGAACTTGATCTTTATCGACCGATATTCCCGCTACCCAGAGGTCGAAAAGGTAAGACGATCATCGGCAAAACGTACGGGATATTTTCCAGGCAAGGAGTTCCTGAGCAAGTACTTACCGACAATGGGTCGCAATTCCAAGGTTTTCGACCACTTCCATAAATCGTACGGATTAAAAATTTGCAAAATGAAGACTTCAAAGGCGATTTTCTTGTAGTTCATGAAAATATAAAATATTTCAGGTGTTGCAAGTAATAAATTTGATCAGTATATATTAGTTTTTTACGAGCCTTGTAACATTTTACAAGTCTCTTCTATGAGTCTGTAAAATTTTATAGGGTTATACGCTGTAATTACTCATGTGCTTCATTACTATAAATGCTATAAATATAAAGTGTCATTTATATAGAAGGTAAAAATTACTGGAGATAATTTATTTCATCGATCATAGTTATAATTTTAGTATTTTATTTCAGCCCATTTCACATCCTTATTCTCTGAGTAGATTCAGCATATTATATTAGAAACATTCACAGGGCTATTCCAGCTAGGAGAAAGTGACATGAAGGTTATTGACACTGGTTAATTATTTTATCTAATATAGTTACAATTTTTAAATTTTATTTCATATTTCGTATCCTTATATAAAGTTTTGACCTTTTTAGAAAGGATTTTTAATGGCCGTACTACAATTTTATAGATGAATAATGTACATTTTACTCAGGATAAAATAAATTTTTATTAAAGTGTTTTATTTTGTTCTTTATTATTGAATTAAAATGACAAAAAGTATAAGTAAAAACAAAGTGCAAATTATTAATATTTGATACCTGTTATGAGACACCTTATTTAAGTATGAACTGATCCTATAATCAAATTGTCATTAATGTAATCAGCAAGTGACTGCGACTGTAGCATTGTGAAATGATTTCCTTTGATTACCTCTACTTTCATTTGTTTACAAGTCTGGAGCAAAAAAGAAAATATTTATTTGTAATTATGTTTAATATAATATTGTACTTACGTTAGTTAAACTGGTGCTTAGGTCCTTACTGGACTCATGCGGGCACAATAATCTAGTTACAGCATTAATACTACGTTCACTGGGAATGTAGTTTAATATCTGGTTGAGACGGCTACGAATTACATTCAGCGCTTCAGTTGTTTGTTGTGTTTCACCACGATTTAAATTGGATAGCTTCATAGCAGCATTCAGTCTTTCTTGCCATGACTTATGACGGGTGATGATATTACTTATCACCTGTACAATTTATTCATTATCTGTTATTTTTGTTCTAATAATTTTTAGGTAAATATTACCTCTGGTTGGTTAAAATCCATTAAAAATTGCAGTATGACTTCATCAAGACTGTTGTTGTTTGCTGCCTGTGCTTCACGTACCATATTTTGCAGAGTTGCTGGTATAGCATCTAAAAGGTATAGTTGTACGTTGCTACTACCTACAGTGTCTTCGAGATGTTTAGTTACTTCCAGGGCAAGTACACCGCCTGTAGATACACCAGCGATATTGTACGGACCTTTGGGATGTACAATGCGAACACGCTATTTGCAAAATAAATATGTTACCTGTATTATAAACGAACATTATAATTTTTTATTTAAATTTGCGGAAAGTTAATAAAAAATAAAAAAGACAACTAGGTTCGAGTGGTTCAAAATTTACTGTACCTAATCATATGGTAAATCGCCCTATAATTGAAAATGTTTATTGAACAATGATATAATTAGAAATAAAATATAAATAATAATTTTTTAAGGTATCCAATAAATAATAGCATGGACAGAAGTATACTTGAAAACAATGAACAAATGAAATATCTAAAATTAAATAATCTTAATATTAAATAATAATTTTTGAAAAGTCACGAACTCAGTACCTTTCAATTGCTAGTCAGATGCACTATGTGTGCCATTGAATATAAAATAAATCAGTTTATTTCATAATGTTACGTGCATCTCTAAATAGCAGGCTACAAATAATCAGTATCAATTATGCTTTTATAACGGCAACCTAATCTAATGATGCGCGGAGATTACATGAACTATCAAATTGGAAATACAATATACGACTTTCAAGTCGACAATGTCATGCAGAATTTTTTAATATTCAAATATAGATTTTTTTTAAATCATGGACTTAGCTGGGACTAGAATTCAGGACCTTCCAGTTGCTAGTTAGAAGCGCTATCATTTGCGCCGTTGATTCTGTTAAGAGAACCTAGTTGATTCAAATGATTTTCGTGCATCTCTAATTAGCACGCTACAATTAATCAGCATCAACTCCAATGATGCGATTTAAATGAAATGATTACATTATATATATATACATAGAATTTTTCTCGGTAATTTTGTTATGTATGTAATGTTTATATGATTGAATCTTTAAAAAAGACACTATCGAACGATATTAATTTAAATATAGCGTTCTATTTGCAACAGTATTATTTTATGTTGTAACTTGAGAACCACTGGTTTAAAAGACATATTTTCTTCTATAATCAGATATACACCTTGCTGTTCTACAACTCTGTTATATAGTATTTCATTATTTTGTGTCGCTATCTAAATTTCGACGGGATAACATGACCAACTTTTCAGCTATAAGAGCTATAACTTGGGTTAAATTAAACTTTTTGTGGAGCATTTTTTTTCAAATAAATTTCTAAACAATTGGGAATCGAAGAAAATGACCGACAATTTCGAAATACGACATTTAGTTTAAATTTTTCAAATGGAGCATATATATATACCGGGTGTAACATGAAAACCTGGCCATAGGCGTTTAACATGGGAAATCAGTTTTTCCTTGCGCAAAAGTGGCCAATTGATTTTAGACAAAAATGCTTCAAATAAAAGTTGTAGAGCTTGAAATTATGGATCTAAATAAGTTTTCAGATTTTATTTTGCACGTTTTGTAAGCGAAATAATCGCATTAATATTTTATAAGAATTTCTACTTTATAGTGATAGCCATGGAATTGAGACAAAATGATAAACAAATGTATGACGTTTTAACTGTCAGAAAAGTTTAGTTTGATATGAATTTGTGATTTATTTAAGTGACAAAGGTGATTGTTGTTACGAGTATATCATTATTGAAAATGGATAACTATTGACATGAAGAAAAGTTACAAACTATTAAGTGGAATTATTCTAGTGAAAGTTTTCGAAGAATACGTGATTTAATCAGTATTATTTGGCCGCACCATAACATTCCAATTAAAACAACAATTCAGAAACTTTTCTGACAGTTAAAACGTCATACATTTGTTTATCATTTTGTCTCAATTCCATGGCTATCACTATAAAGTAGAAATTCTTATAAAATATTAATGCGATTATTTCGCTTACAAAAAGTGCAAAATAAAATCTGAAAACTTATTTAGATCCATAATTTCAAGTCTACAACTTTTATTTGAAGCATTTTTGTCTAAAATCAATTGGCCACTTTTGCGCAAGGAAAAACTGATTTCCCATGTTAAACGCCTATGGCCAGGTTTTCATGTTACACCCTGTATATGTTAAGTTAAAATAAAAAAAAGTTTTTTCAACGTGATTTTTTATTGGAAATAAAATAATGGATTTTCACGGAATTGAGAAACTACGTGGTGCTGAAAATTGAAACTTTTGGAAATTTGCAGTAAGGAATATGCTCCGCGGAACAGAAGGGGCATACAAAGTTAGCATTGGCGAAATTACAAAACCTAAACAGTTATCGGCTACCGCCACTACAGAACAACAGGTTGTATACAATTGTAAACTAAAAGAATGGGATAAGGCAGATCGTTCGGCAAGCTAAATTATTATTAAATCTGCTAAAGATATGTGGCTAAAACTAGTTGTAATTTTTGAACAGCAAACTAAACAGGCTGCTCACTCTGTTCAAGCTGAGTTCTTCAGTTTTAGTTTAAATCCAGCAGATGATATGGTAACACATATAGCCAAATTCGAAGGACATTACCAGATGACTATGAAAGTCTTCGTCACGCTTGGTGGGCAAGAGTTGACGAACAACAAACATGTGTAAACATGATTGGAATTCTGATGTCTGATGAAAAACGTCGACTACAACAAAATGGTAAACGAGAAGAATTAACAGCATTAATAGCAGAAAAAACTAGAGATCCTGCCAAATGTAATAGTCATCATAGAAATTCGAAGAGATTTGTCAAATCGACAAATGAAAAAAAGACATAAAGATATTTAAATGTTACGCCTGTGGTGGTACTTGACATTTCCGAAAAGAATGTCCAAATTTAAAAAAGAAAAGAGAAAACCATAACACATACATCGACTGACGGAACCAGCAATCAAGCATTCATCATCGAAATTATGAGTGCAGAGGTCAACGGAGATCTTTGGATTGTTGACTCAGGTGCTACAAATCACTTGACACATCATGGCGAAAGGTTCTCTTCATTTGAGCAATTTTTGACACCAAAGTATACATTCGTGACAATTCCCCGATGAATGCAATCGGAAAAGGCACGATTAAATTTGAAGCCTATTTTGAAGATAAGTGGTTGTCCTGCTTTATGCAAAATGTCTTGTACGAGCCTACTGCTCGAAGAAACTTGTTTTCAGTAACATCTGCATTGGACAAAGAAATGTCGTTTAATTCTACCAAAAACGCATGTGAATTTTTAAAATGATATTGTTAAGGCCCAAGGTATCCGTTTTGGTCAACTGTTTAAGATTTTGATCCGAATAAAGCAGCCTGAACGACATATGTCAACGAAGTTAATCTTTCTTCAACAGAAACTCTCCAAATCTGGCATGAACGTCTGGGACACCAGAACAAACGACACATCCACAAATTTCTCAACTAGCATGGCTTTAATATTGAAGTTGGTGGTGAATTTTGTAGAGTCTGTACAGAGGGGAAGCAGCATCGAAACAGCGTGCAAAAGAAACTGGAGAGATAATTCACGCAGATCTTTGCTATGATTTATTTTTTGAAAGAGATATTTGAAACAGCGGAGAAGATAAAAGAAGTATTAAACATTTTCAAGAATCAGCGTAGTCAAGAAATCAAGGGATTTCAATGTGATGGTGGTCTTGAGTTCAACAACAGCAAAGTACAAAATCTTCTTAGGTCTAAAGGAATTAAATTTATAATAACCAACCCATATACGCTAGAACAGAATGGTTGCGTTGAGCGAACAAACAGAACATTAGTTGAACTTGCTTGGATAATGCTTCAATCAAAGAATTTGCCAAAATCACTGTGGGCAGAAGCAGAGACAGCTGTTTATCTTTTAAATCGAACAGGACCAAGTAGCGTCGAAAATAAGACACCATATGAATTGTTCACGGGGAATAAAATACACTTCAACAAATTTATATATTTGGTACTGATTGTCACGTCCATGTCCCAAAGCAACTTCGCAAGAAATGGGACGGAAAGAGTCGGCGAGGCATATTTGTGGATTATTCAGTAGATATTGATGGTTTTTGCGTCTGGTCGAAAGAAAAGGATATGATTACAATGAAACATTCAGCCCTATTGCCCGATTTGATACAATTAGATCCGTGTTGAGTATTGCAGCAAATGAACGTCTTGAACTAGCTCAATTTGACGTGAAGACAGCTTTTCTAAATTGTTATCTTGACGAAGAAATCTACATGTAACAACCTGAAAGTTTTGAAGATAACACCAATCGAGTCTGTAAACTTCAGAAAAGTTTATATGGGCAAAAACAATCACCAAGTTGCTGGAAAAAACGATTTACAGATGTAATGCTTAAATTTGACTTAAGAGAAAGTACAGCTGATCCATGTTTGTTTTACCGTTTTGCTAACAGTAATAAACTGATAATAGTACTGTACGATGATGATGGTCTGGTGTCAGCAACAAATAAAGATGACATCCGAGAATTTTTTAAAAATCTGAAAATGGAATTCAAAATAACCACAGAACCGGTTGGGCATTTTTTGAATATGCTTATTCAACGTGATGAAGATGGCTCAATTTGTATCAGTCAACAAATGTTTGCAGAAGCTATAATTCGTCGATTTAATATGGCTGATGCGAACTCAGTTGCTTCTCCAATTGAAATATATCTTCAAACCGAAAAAAATATTAATTTCAAGGTAATAGATGCTCCCTATCGAGAAACTGTAGGCTGCTTGATGTATCTAGGAGTCGCTACATGTCCAGATATTTTTTTCGCGATGATTTATGTATCGCAATTCTTAGAAAATCCGGAAGAAAGGCAGTAGACAATGGTAAAGCGAATTATAAAATATATCAAAGTAACAACAAAGATAGGTATAAAATACAAGTTTGCTGAAAGGACAGATGAGCTGAAAATATACAGTGATGCAGATTACGCGAGCGAACCAACTACAAGCCGATCAGTAAGTGGTATTGTTGCTAAATATAGCAGTGGAACAATCATTTGGGCAAAGCAGGCGGCAAAATAGTGTATCATGATCGACTACAGAAGCAGAATACGTAGCTGCAAGTGAGGCTATGAAGGAAGCTATCTGGTTGCGTAGACTGTTTAAAGAAATTGCACCGCTGAGGACTGTACTTTTTCTTCTTGTTGATAATGTAAGTGCCATTAAACTAACCAAGAATAATGAATTTCACAAACGCGCCAAGCACAAAGATGTACGATATCATTTTGAGCGGGAACGAATTCAAGAAGGAAATTTACTCGTAGTAATTGACCATGTGTCAAGCAAACAACAAGTAGCTGATATATTCACGAAACCAATTCTACTTGTGCAATTTGAATACTTACGTTTCTTGCCATGGTTTCAATATTTTCAGAACCTAACAAATAATGTAAAGTTTTACAGGAAGTGTTGAAGTTAAATATTATTTATTATTGTCAGCTGTCAGTCAAGAGTTAATTTTGTTTTAAATTGAATTAAGTATAAAAGATGGCGAAGTCTTTGTTTTATACATAAAAAAGAAAATCTTTAGTTTTTGAGTAATTAACATTGTTGTAATAATTATGTTAAATGTTTATACTGTTATATTGATAAATGAGCATTCAAAGCATTTAGACGTGTCTTGTGGTGTGTGCTGCCTTTCGTTTTTTTTTTACATTCTCAGTTATCAGCGAAAAAATAATATGACGCGTTTATCAAGAGATGAAATTTCTAATATCTGTAAAGATTTAATACGTAAACGTGAATCTAGTGATGAGTTCATCCAAAACATTGTACAAGCCGTGTCGAACAATCTCCGTGCGGTGTTTCGTGAAGAGATGGCAACGCTATCTAAGCAAGTCAAAGATCTCCATGCTCAGCTTAATAAAAAAGACAAGCAGATTGAACAACTGTCTGAAGAAGTTGATCGTCTTCAGCAATACAGTAGACGTAATTGTTTACGAGTCTTTGGCGTCCCTGAGAAGACAGGCGAGTCCACCGATGCTGTCCTCCTCCAGGTTTTCAAGGATAATATGAATGTCGACCTCGACCAGGCTACCATTGACAGATCTCATCGAGTGGGAAAACGACTCCGCGATACAGATAAGTCCAGACCCATTATTGTAAAGTTTTGTAGTTATAAAAGTCGCGCTCTTGTCTACTCTAATAAGAGTAAATTAAAAACAACCGGCATAACCATTCGAGAAGATCTAACTCCTAAACGACTGGAAATTATTAATGCAGCTAAACGAAAGTATGGATTAAGAAACACATGGTCTAGGGATGGTATAATTTTTATTAAAACAGGTGATATTCTTCATAGAATATTCACCATGCAAGAGTTCAACAACCTTTCTAAGTAATGACACTCCCTGGCCTGTGTTTTGACATGTTTACTTTCGTATTTTTTGTATGCTTGCGATATATTTTTTTTTTTTTTACACACACACACACACATATATGAATATTAATTTATTTGTCATACTCAATTAGTTAAGTATTCCTTCTTATTATTAGGTCACTATTTTGTTTTGTAAATTTTGGCTTATTTGAACTTTTTTTTTCTCTTTGTTTAATTAATTTAATTTTATTATATTTTGGTAATTCCTTGTTTCACTACCTAATCTATATTCATTTCACAAAGATAAAAATTATCAAATTTAGTACAAAATATATTCTATTTTATTTATATACGTGGAATTTAAATTATTCATAGATACTTGTATTTTTTTACTGTCTATTACTTTATTTGAAACTAATTCGACCTTCCTTATCAATTTGCTACTTCATATTCGGATACGTGTAAACACTAGTACATCTCACTTTTATCTCTGTTGATATTTTAATAATGTCGTTCAATGTTACTATGTTTACAGTATACGTATATGCAGTTTATATATAAATAACAATAATGTTAAAGTTAGGTTATGTTAATATTAGATCACTATCGACGTACTTTGATGAATTTAAAGATTTTATATTAAGTGAAAATTTTGATATTTTTGCATTATGTGAAACTTGGTTAACTTCTAATATTAGCAATAATATTTTTACTATTCCAGGCTATTATTTTGTTAGGAATGATAGACTATCTGGTCGTGGTGGTGGAGTTGGATTTTTATTAAGTCTAGATTTTCTAGCAATATTGAAATCTTAAATAATATAAGCACCAACAATCATTGTTTAGAACAACTTTGGATCAAAATTTCTCTTGGTAAAACTAAATTAGCTATTGGTGTTATATATCGTCCACCGAGTAGCTCTTGTGTGGAATTTGTAGATGGTTGGGAAACTTCGATTTCACTGATATTCTCAGAGGTTCATCATATTTTATGTATGGGAGATATTAATATTAATATGTTTAACATGAATAATGCAGTCAATATTCTATCTGACTTGCTTGATGAATTTGGTTTATTTCAAATTGTAACTGAGGCAACACGAATAACACCTATTTCAGAAACATTAATTGATGTTTTCATATCGTCGAATAAAGAAATTTGTTCTGATATCATAATGACTGACATGCATCAAATTACTGAATTACCAACATTAATAATAAACTTGAATTTTTTAATAGTCTCATTATCAGTCTTTTTCATACACATGTGCCTCTCAGGACAATTATCTCAAAATATAGGCCATCTCCTTGGATCACTGATACAATTAAATCTATGATCAAACTAAGAAACCATGCTCATTCGCAGTTTAAACGTACTAGAACTATAGGTCATTGGAACTATTATAAACAGCTTAGAAATGTAACTACTGAAGCGATCAGAAAAAAGAAAAAAGCGTACCTTGAATTCAAGCTAAAATGTAATAACAACAATGGCATTTGGAGGGCATTAAAAGAATTTAATATTAATACTTCACCAAATAAAACTATTCCAGACAACCTAAGCGACGTAAATATGTTAAACTCTCACTTTATTAATTCCATTCCCTCTCCTAACCCCGATAATTACTTACTACAATTTTTTCAGTCGCATAAACTATTTACCAATGCAACATCATTTTCTTTTACTCTTGTGTCTGAAGACTTTATATCAAATATCTTCTATACTTTAAAATCTAATTCTTCTGGTTTTGATAATATAAATTTGAAAATGCTTTCACTCATTTTTCCATTTATTTCCTTGCAGATCACTCATATTATAAATGAATGCCTTCTAAATAATACTGTACCTAATATTTGGAAAGTTGCTATTGTGAAACCAATTGCCAAAAGTAAAAATCCCTCTTCCTTTAATGATATACGACCTATTAGCATACTTCCCACTTTATCCAAAATTCTTGAGAAGGTCGTTCATAGTCAGATTGTTGCGTACCTAGATAAATTCAATATATTACCCAATACCCAATCTGGATTTAGGAAGGGCTATAGCACTACAACAGAGATGTGCATCTACGTGTAATCTTTAATTGTCTACATCTACACGTAGACAATACGTCGACAATTCTAACGAGGTAGACAATGTAAATAATGTAGATAATGCATCTGACAGTTGTAAAATTCAACATAACCTAAATTTATTCCTTTGTAATTATTACATGTATTAGTCGTGAGCTCGGGTCATTATTGGTCTTTATATAATAAAACTAATAAAGCAAGTGCTCGTTCATTACTAGACGTCTAGACTTGCTCTATTGGTATATCAAATTTAAAATGCCTGGCCCCGGAAGAAACAAAAATAAGTGTTTTGATGAACTAAAATTTAAGTTAATCAAAGAAAACAACAGATATTGCGCAGTTTGTTTATTGTGTAAAAAAACTTTGCAAAACACAGCTGCTTCACGTTTAAAATCACATAGGTAAGCATATTATTATTATTATTATGTTCCACAACATATTGTTATAAAAGTTTATTATTTTCAGAAATACTTGTCCATTTTTGCACAATTATAATACGGAAATACATGAATCAGATCCTGGTTCTAGTTCTAGTATATTAGGTACATCTAATAGCAGTAGCAGTGTAGATGTTAATGAAAACAAAGACGAAGTAAGTAGTATATTGCTACTTTGTAAGTAGTAAAAGCTCAATAATATATCCAGTGCCACCAAGGCCAAGCATGTAACGAAGTATCATCATCAGCTTGGATGCTCGTGTCACTTAATGTCATGTTTGAGTGTATTTTTTAACCAAACTATAACTAATTTTTATATAAACTCATCCCATAAAATAATAAATAGCTAAAAATCAGTTGTTCCTTCTAAAACGAATTATTAAAATTTTATAATAAACCAGTTTCGATTCAACACATCAAATAGCACGCCACGGGCTTGCACTCGCTTTATAGTAAAATATATGTTTATATTCATGCTTCCTATTTCGGTTTAGTATTTTAGTTTCATTATACATATAATATTTGCAAATTAAAATGTGCACACGTTTTTCTAGATATGGGAAACCATGGAAGTGTTAGAAAATGGATCGGTTATATCCGCCGTACCAACGAAGAGTGCCAGTGCCAGTAGTTTGTCAGACGCATGGTCCTTTCTATCAAGCATAAATATACCAGAGTCTGACGTAGAAGATATACCTATATTATCATCTAAGAAACGATCATCATCTTTAGATACTGTATCAGAATCAAAATCAAATACACCAAAAAAATCCAAAAAAATGTCGAATTTCTTGGACACTATAACCACAAAAGAAGAGACTGAGCTCAATGATGCTTTGGCAAATTTTATTTTCGGCTGCAACATTCCTTTGATTGCTGTTGAATCAATTCATTTTAAGAACTTAATTAAAAAATTACGTCCAGCTTATTTCAAAATACTACCGGGAAGAAAATCTGTATCTACAACTCTATTAGATAAAACTTTTGAAAAATGTATTTCAAATGCTCGCAGTTCTGTAAAATCAGATTCTGTTTTGTTAATAGATGGGTGGAAAAATTCATCTAGCAATACAAAAACTGTAGTATGTATGATTCACTGTGCAAATGGTGTGAAAGCTTTCTTAAACGCCTGGGATGTAACAACTGTATCAGAAACTGGGGAGAAATTGGCAGATATTGTATACGAATCTATAGATATGGCTAAAAAATTATACAATACAAATATTTATACCGTAGTCTCAGACAATGCTAGTGCTATGTTGAAAATGAGTAAACTAGCAAATCATGTCGTTTGGCACAGTGCATGTAATAGTCATACTGCGAATTTACTTGCAAAAGATGTTATCGATAAAGCATGTACAGAAAAAGTGATAATTATATTAAAAGAATTTAAACAATCTGGGCTAGAAAAATTGCTTATCGACAAAGGAGGCCATCGCATTAAACTTGCATGTGAAACTAGGTGGTGAGATTCTTATTTGAGTTTGTTGAATAACTTGCCGTTTATGAAGCAGGTGGCTGCAGCAGCTGATGCGAAGTTTTTAAAAATTAAACAAAATGTTACTAATTTAATTTTTGACAATGATTATATAGCCATTGTACAAGAAAATTTGGAGCTATTTGATCCTATTTGCAAATTAATTAATACATGTCAAAGGGCTGACACATCAGTAGCAGATGCAGTTGAAGAATGGCTTAATTTAGAAATTCCAGAAAAATTTAAATTACGTTTTAAAAATAAAATTGAAATGCGCAAAGAAATGGTTTTCAATATTTATGCTTTAACTGCTCATTATTTACACCCGCAATATGACAGCAATAGACTTGAGCAAAAATATAAAGAAAAGGCTTATTCATTTTTATTTAAAAACTTGAGTGGGCCAGGAATTGAAGAATGGGACAGCTTTAAAACTCGCACTGGAATTTTCAAAATATTCGAAAAAGAAGTCAACAAACCTATTGTGTTTTGGAACATGGCTGCACTATATTATCCAGTTCTTTCTACACTTGCTATAAAATTATTGCAAATACCTGCTAGCTCCGCTCAGTTAGAACGAGTATTTTCAAACTGGGCGCATATTCATACTCCTATAAGAAATCGACTATCATTTGATAGATCAAAGAAACTTATGCATATTTATTATACTTTAAGAGTTCAGGATGAAAGTTTAATCTCAATTAATGATACTGAAAATGAAAATATATAAAATATTTTAACTTGGTTCAAAACTGTTTAATTATAAGTTTTCTTTATATTTAAAAAATTGCCCAGATTAGAACTTTGTTTTTTTTCACTAGAATTTTATTTAATTGGAATTATACATAGGTATAATTATACGAAAGACAAATTATTTTATGATTTTTGTGTGTATCTGGATATTACGATACCGCTTTATTATATATGTACGATTAATTTAAATTAGGATTATATGCCTTTATCTGTAGTTTTAAAGGTTTTATATATAAATAACTAATTCAATTACTTGTGACGTGACCTGTGATTACACATTGTTCTTATTATATACAAGTATATTAATATAAAATAAATAATAAGTTAAAAAAAATATAAATAAATATATCATCTCGTTTTTTACCCATTTCTGTTTAATGGCGAACTGTCATATTTTTTAAATCGATCAACGCGCCATCTCACCAGACGAAGTTTTCTTTGGCGCTATTTTTAACAGTAAGCAGTTGACAAATTTTGAACGTTTTGCCCTGCACAACTAATTTTTTTTCATGTAATCCCTAGAATAAAAATTAAAATCCCTAACAACATTTAAAATTCCCTAGTTCTAGGGATGAAATTTCTAATCTGACTTAAGTGAAGACAGGTGTTTTTTGTCTACATAGTCTACATTGTTTACATGAAAAATGAAGACGTAGACTACATGATTGTTTACACGTAGAGAATGGCGTAGATTACTTGAAGTAGACTACACGCACATCCCTGCACTACAACTGCGTTACAACATATCATTGATGATATAGTAACAGAAATCGACAAAAAGCGAATGGTGCTATTGACTCTACTAGATTTTAGCAAAGCTTTTGATACGCTAAATCATGAACTTCTTTTGGCAAAACTGAAATATATTGGCTTTAACGAGACTAGTGTTCAACTTCTGCGTAGCTATCTTACTGATCGTTTTCAGCTAGTTTCTGTCAATAATAAGCAATCAGATTGTGCAACCTTGAATAAAGGTGTACCGCAAGGCTCAATCCTGGGACCCCTGTTATTTTCAATTTATGTTTTTGACCTACAGTTGAGTGTGAATTTTAGTCACATTCATATGTATGCTGATGACACTCAACTTTACATTTCTTTTGATCCCTCGGAAACAGTCACTGCTGTTCAAAATCTAAACCAAGATTTGGTGGAAATTGCCACATATTGCATTAAAAATTGTCTTCAGTTAAATGAATCCAAATCACAAGTTATGCTATTTGGTAGTGATAAATATAGAAATATACTTCTTCAGAGTAATATACTTAATATTACTATTAATAACATCAAGATTGGCATTTCTGGGTCCTGTAGAAATCTAGGGCTCATAATTGATAGCAAATTAAGATTTACTGAGTATGTTTCACTGCTAATTAAAAAAGCTTTTCTTGCTTTGAAAACTCTATTCATGAACAGATTTGTACTCTCAAAGCAAAACAGAATGATCTTGTCCAGCAGTCTTGTACTTTCCATATTCAATTATTGTGATACAATATATGGCTCTCATATTACCAACAGAATACAGAAGGTACAAAAATGCTGTGTGCGTTTTATTTATGGGTTAAACAGGATGGATAATCTCAAACCATATTTTAATGATACAGGATGGCTAACTATGAGGGTAACAAGAAAATTTCACTTAGCATGTCTAGCTCATCGTGTTATCTATAATAAATCTCCATCATACCTTTTTAACAAATTAACAATTCGAAACCAAAATCATCAATGCAATTTAAGAAATAACTTCCAATATCACATTCCCACACATGTAACTGCTCTGTTCAAAAGTTCTTTCAGTTATCTTGTACCAGTTACTCTTAATAGAATTCCATATCCATACTTAATACAAAATCCAATTATCTTCGCAACTACTATAAAAAAATTGTTAATCAAAAATATTATTTCACTTCATTAAAATCTTTGATAACACGTCATTTGTCCATGTAGTTTTTCATTATCTTTGTATTTGTATATTTGATTTGTTGTAGAATATGTCATTGTTTTATGTTGTTATTCTCTATTGAAAAGTGCCATTATTTTTCTTATCTTCGCTTTTTGTTTGAATTAATGTAAAGATTATATGTAAGAACAGCCCCGGCTGAATATTGCCAATAAAAAAGTTTATTATTATTATATCTTATTGCAAATATAATCTTTCTAATTAAAGCATATTGATAACTTATTTTTGCTTGTACGTTCATTTAACATCAATAGTGACAGATAAAATGTCAACATTTAAAGAAATATGGCTTACACAATCAGCGAAAACGCTAACGAAATAAATATACTGATTTTTAAATACACCATACAACTGCCCTAAAAATATTAAGAAAATATAAGTTTAAATCATATAAAATCTCTGTACACCAAGATATTTTTGAAAATGTTTCAACACATGACTTTTTGCGAAAGAATTATGAACTTGGCTAACGTGGAAGAAAATTTTATCAAGACTATTTGCTTTTCTGATGAGTCTACCTTCACTATAAATGGCGAGCCAAATGTTAAAAACTTTCGTAATTGGCATCAGGAAAATAAAAATTTAGTACTAACTAATCATTCACAATATCATGGGACAGTTAATGTTTGGGTAGGATTATAGGGCCGTAACGTAATAGGGCCATTTTTTATTGATGGAAAAGATAGAATTGCTCTAAATCGAAGCTGGATCTACCATTGACAATGTTGCAGGAGAAAATATTTTTTGGTGTCAGCAGAATGGCTGTCTAGCACATTTTACAAACAGAGTAACTTTATATTTGACTAAGGTTTTCCCAAATTATTGGATAGGACGCGGTGGACCAATACATTGGCCAGCTCGATCACCGGATTTGTCACCGAAATGTGGATTCTCTAAAACAAAGAATTGCAGAGAGACATTTTATCTGTCACAATGTCAAACGTTGATGTTTAGACAGATGTTTTTATCAAGCGTTTATTTATTTTTTTTTGTTCAATTTCATGGCTATCAATATTTTCAACGTAATTTTCGACATTTTCATATTTAATTTCTGTCGCTACAAAGCACGTAAAAGTAATTCTGTTTATTGATTTAGATGCAGAATTTGATACCCTAAAATATTTATTTGACGCGTTTTTGCTTGAAATAATTAGGGAAGCAGGAAATTGCAAAAAAAACTTATTTTCCATGTTAAAGTAAAATATATATATATATATATATATATATATATATATATACCGGGTGTAACATAGGCGTTTAACATGACAAATCAGTTTTTCCGTGCACATTGCTTCCCTAATTATATTAGGAAAAAATGGTTCAAATAAATGTTGTAAAGCATAAAATTCTACATCCGAATCAATAAACAAAATTCATTTTGACTACTTCATAACTGCAGAAATTAAATTTGAAAATTCACGTAATTTCAATTTAATAGTAATAGCCATGGAATTAAAAACAAGAGATGAACAAATTGAAATTACGTAAATTTTCTAATTTAATTTCTGCAGTTATGAAGTAGTCAAAATGAATTTTGTTTATTGATTCGGATGTAGAATTTTATGCTTTACAACATTTATTTGAAACATTTTTTCCTAAAATAATTAGCGAAGCAATGCGCACGGAAAAACTGATTTGCCATGTTAAACGCCTATGTTTCACTTTTCGTGTTACACCCGGTATACATACATGTATATAAATTTTCTGCTCTAATTTTACATTTGTTTTAGAAATAAGTTTTAATTCAAAATATAACATGATTTTATGCGGAGAAATTAATCTGGACCCAATTAGGAATACGATTTCATAAATTACATTTTACAGACATATAACATAGCAAATAAAACTCCAACCAGGGGTAACTATATACATGTTCATTTCTATACTAATGTTGAACTTTCTAATTTTAGCGTACAAGACAACTTTAATTATGTATATATATATATATATATATATATATATATATATATATATATATATATATATATATATATATATATATATATATATATATATATATATATATATTCATTGCATATATTTTGCCTTTTATTTGTTATACATTTAAAGAAAACTAAACAAAAATTAAAATGAGTAATTAATGAACCGTTTTGTTAATTGTTTTAAAAAAATTCCAAATATAATTAGACTGCAAGTTTACAAAATATCCGACGGTTTTGTCCGTGTCAATGGTGCTCAGTGTAAATTCGTATACTAAAATGTATAATATTTTATCATTTCATTGCCTGTAGGAGAGCGGGCAACAAGTGATAATAGACCTTAACTTGTCGAACGGCTTGAGTTTTTTCATCTTATTTTATTCATGAAGAAAATGTGTTTAAATCTTTAAAAATCAGTAATAATCCCTACAGATATTATGTTATTTGCGTAGCTACAGCTCGTTATACATACATACATACATAACATCACGCTATATCCCATTAAATGGGGTAGCACGAACCCGTCAACATTCTCATCCTGGCACACGATACTCGATTCGACCACATTATCATTTCCTCCATTCAAACTCTTTCTTTTCTCACAACCAAAATCCATCAACACGCAACAAACATTCATCCATTCGCTCCTGTACACCTGTTTCGCAAATCTTCACTTACGCCCACTTCTCTAACAACGAATCTATAAGAAATGAAGGCAGTATCGCCTGCGCTTGTTTAAAAATACATTTAACAAAATTGCAGTTACACACTGTATAGTAAAAATTGAAAATGAAGTAAAAAAGATGAGGAAGGAAGGGAGTATCTCACTGCGCTTGTTTTTGAAACTGAATTCCACACAATTGCAATGGGCACTCTATAGTAAAAACAGAAAATGAACCAAAAGATAAGAAAGGAAGGGAGCATGTCCCTGCGCTTGTTTTTGAAGGTGAACTCCACACAATTGCAGGTAAATACTCGAAATATCTAACCAATGAATTTAAAATCAAGAATCATACGCTTGTCTTCATTCATCATATTTATCCCGCAATTAATTTTCTCCAAACATTCCTATACTGACACACCACTTTTGCTTCAACCACATTCATAATTCTTTTCATACAAGCTCGTTTATTCTTCACGCTCAGAATCTTTCGCTCACGCAACAACCCTTCAATCATATTTATCCACTTGTTCCTAGGCCGTCCACGCAAACTTTCACCCTCAATTTCACCAACATACACCTGTTTCACCAATCTGTCATTCGACATACGTTCTACATGAGCAAACCATCTCAACTGACTTATTCCCACTCTTCTTACAACATTCTTCCAAATCTCACATTCATCATACACCATTGTATTCTGGACACGATCTCTTCTAGTATATCCACACACACCCCGCAAATACCTCATTTCCACAGCAGTTATACGCCGTTCATGTTTCTTCATCCATACCCAACATTCACTACCATACATCAATGTAGGCACTAACACACCATTATAAACACTCAATCGAGCATCTCTGGATACATTCACGTTCCGAGTAAAGGTTCCCAGAGCACCCAATATCTTACATCCAGCAGAACCTCTTCTTTCAATCTCTCGATCAATACGTCCATCTCTCGAAAACACACTCCCCAAGTATACAAACTCATTTACTTGACCCAATCTCACACCATTCACCGAAACATTGCAATCTGTCACCAACTCACTCTTCTCAAACACTAACACTTTACATTTATCAACATTCAGTAATAGATTTAAACCTTTTCCTACTTCATTTATACTTAGAATCATTCTTCTCAATTGTTCTTCAGATTCACCCATTACAACTACATCATCCGCATAAGCTAACGCAGGCACTACACTGCCACCAATACGTACACCATCCGCCCCATTCAGCGACTTTCGTAACAACACATCCATATATAAATTAAACAACCACGGGGACATCCCACAACCTTGTTTCACGCCAACATCTATAGAAAACCAATCACTCAATCTACCATCAACTCTCACCGCAGCCTCGCTATCTTCGTATAATGCACGAATCGCTCCCAACAAATTACCGTTTATACCGTATTCTAGAAGTACATCCCACAGAATAACTCGATGAACACTATCATATGCTTTTTTAAGATCGAGACTAACATCACTTTCATCTATATCCCATTCATCACTTCTAACATTTTCTCTTGAATTTTCACTACAACAATTCGATCCATTTACGCTACCATATAAACCTCTAAAATACTCACACCATCTATTTCTAACGTCTAATTCATTCCACAATAACTCACCATTCGCACTCTTAATCGCTTTCACCGCCCTTACATTACCACCTCTCAATCTCTTCACACTCAACCAAAACATTCTTTTATTCATAGTAAAATCATTCGTCATTCTTTCACTCATCAAATCATCAAAACGCGCCTTACTTTCTCTCACTACTCTCTTAACATGTTTATTTAACCTTTTATATTCTAGCAAACATTCATCACGTAAACTTCCAGGCACATCTTTTACATGTAGAAATCGCAAATACGCTCTCTTTTTCTCTTCAATTGCTTTTTTCACTTCATCATTCCACCATGCATTCCTTGGACAAGAGCCTAATCTGGATTCACCACAAACTTCTTTTGCACATTTAAGAACTGTATCCTTAAATTTCATCCAAACATCATTTATGCTGCATTCAAAATTAGGCTCACATACAGGCAAAGATTCATTTATTGTCTCAACAAACATATATCTAATATCCTCATTCTGTAGTACAATAGATTTCACACGAAATATTTTTTCGGTGCCTTTTACCCTCATTCGCCAACATTTATCCAGACGTATACGCGACACCACCAAATTATGGTCATTCGTACCCAATTCAGCCCCAAGCTTCACACGCGTATCCACAACTAAACTTCTTAGTCGTTCATCATACAAAATAAAATCAATCACACTCCGCCTATTCTCCCTCACATTCTCCCATGTATACAAGTGAGCTAATTTATGTTTAAAGACAGAGTTGGAAACGAAAAGATCACGCTCTAAGCAGAAGGATACTATTTTCCTACCGTTTTCATTCACTCTCACATCATCATATTTACCCAATACATTCCCAGACATGCTTCTCTTTACTCCCACCCAACCATTCAAATCACCACATACGATAACTTTTTCACCTGGATCACACTATCTAACAAATTCCAAAATTGATCTTTCTCAATATCACTTTCGGATTCAGTTGGGCCATAAACTGACACAACGAAGATTCTATGAAAGCCTACCTTAAGTCTCAGCCAAAGAATTCGCGATGAAATACAACTATAATCCCTTACAAACGGTTTCATCCTTTTACTAACAAGCACTCCTACATCATGTTTTGCCCGTTCATTCGCTGCAACACCCGACCACAAACAAAACAATCCATCTACCTCTTCTTCATTACAGCCTTTCCGCTTTGTCTCGCTCACACACAAAACATCTACATTATACACACGCATTATATTCACCAATTCATTTTCTTTTCCATTTATACCCCTAACATTCCACGTACCAAACTTACATTCATCAAATTTCGCCCATTTATTCCTCATTAGAACAAAAGATAAAAGAAATAGGGTTCTCTCGGTAAAAGAAGAAGAAGTTAAGGTAGCTTACCAGGCTTATCCTTAACTATAAAAGAAAGGAAATAAATTACATTCACACACCAGTCAAATGTCAATCACATCAAATCATAATTCACCGTACCTAAGCGTAACTAATATAAACAACTAACGGTATGAAATACTATATACAAGACAAAAACATTAAACTATTTTGAAAATCAAAGATAACACTTATATTAGAAAAAGGATATGCAGAAATTCTGGTGACAATCAATAAATATTAATCCAACTCAAAATAACCAGTCAAAAACCAAAATTAAATCCTTATTTGACGGACGAGTGTTGTTTATTGTGTTGTCTTGGATATTTTAGCTCGTTATAAGAATTTAATTATGCTATTAACTTTCACATGTATAAATAACTATTTAAATATATATTATATGCTTAGTTATATTACTTTAATTTGAAATTTTGCTCTATAACTTCGATATATGGCTAGAAAAAATCTTACTTGTCGTAAAATTTTCGGCTATAGCACCATACCATATACAGTTATGAATAAATGGAGTAAAGATATACTTATTTATTTAATAAAATCCTTACCTCAGCTACAGCAGCAGAAATTTGATAAACATTTTGACTATTCTGTCCAGCAGTGACGATATACACAGGACACATCAACTTTATAATTGCTTGCTGGAGATACCGACATTTCTCTCCCAGAAGCCCTGGCACGAGGAATAATGGCGGTACATCAGTTACATATCTTGGAGAAGCACTGTTTGCTAGCTCTACGAAGATGCTGTCTGGCTCTGCTCTCATAACCAGCAAGGATGGTACAGTGTTCGCTAATAGACGGAAAAAGTTCTTGTATGTGAAGGTCTCCTCTACGATCTGATCCTTGTCTTCCTCGTTTCCTATGAGCTCAAGGTCCACTGTGTGACTTAAACCGTAACCGAGGAAATGGATGGCGTCGACATAGTGGGATTTCTTATCCCAGCGGAGTGTGCTGCAGAGAGAATGGGGTAGAAGTAAGGATGGAGTTGATGTCCCCATGCATACAATTAATTTTATACCTGGAGAAATAAAAACATCTATTAGTAAGATAATTAAAAGGTGCAATATTTTGCAAAATGTTTAAGATCTAAAAGCCGTAGGATATATATATATATATATATATATATATATATATATATATATAATAATAATAAAGTTTGCTTAATTTATTGTTAGATATTCTGATCACGGTCCTGATTTAGAATTATATCAAAGCCCAAAATGCTCTCATAAAACGAAATTATTTATTTGCAATGAATTGGCGGTAGAACACATTAAAAAAATGAGAAGAAATTTTTGTCATATACCAGACAAGATTTCATTTACGAACACCAAAAAGAAAACGTTGTACAAAATTGGATGGAGAAAATCATATGCTTTCTATAAAAGTAGTAATATGAAACTGTTGTGAGTTACATGTGCATTTTATATTACTCATAATTTAGGTGTGGCGATAACAAGGGAAAGGAAGAGTGTGTCAAAAATTGTTTACATCCATTTTTTGTATATCCGTTAGAAGAATTAATACAATAGCAAAGAAGATGAAGGATGGTTTACGATATCAAGAACGAAGAGAAGGAGATAAAAGATCACAGTATTTTGTAGCGAAGAAAGAAGAAGTAAAAAAAAATCTTAAGGGAAAAGAAAGTCATTATGGGCGCGCAAAATCACAAAGAATATTTGTCAGCAGAATTATCAATAACGAAGATATGAAAATATTATGACACAGAAGCAGTAGACAATTTGAAAGTAAATTATAATTTTTTTAGCAGAGTATTTAACTCATTTTTTAATATTGGATTCGGTAGCCCGGCATTAGATGTTTGCAGCACTTGTGTTCGTATGAAAGGGGTATTGTGCGCCAGTGAAACTGCTGGATTAAAATCTAAATTAATGCAAGATCTACGAATATACAAATTAAGGGCGAAACAGTTTTATAAGTTGTTGAATGAAAATCCAGAGAATAGCAAGACTTATTGCTTCGATCTTCAACAAGTACAAGTTTTACAAAAAATACCGATACAACAGGCATATTATGCACGACAGTTATCGTTATATAGTTTTTGTGTTACTAATTCAGAAGTACAGGATCCAATTTTTTGTAGTTGGTTGGAAAGCCAATCCGGTCGCGGAGGTAATGAAATATCTTCTGCCTTACATCATTGCTTTAATAATTTTGAGTGTCCACCTAATATCCAGCAGCTCAGATTATTTTAAGATGGTTGTCCATCACAGAACAAGAATAATTATTTAGTGCATTCATTGATGTTACGCCTATCGAAATCTGCACCACAAATGCTTAAAGAAATTTTGATAGTTTTTCATGTTAGCAGGCAATCATATTTACCAGTGGACAGAGTATTTGGCCGAATAGAAAAGATCTGCAGGAAATATAGCTCCATAAAAAGCCCTGATTCATACTACGAGTTATATCGTGAAGTACAACTGAATTTTTTGACAGAATTCCGGGAATAAGTGTTGTTTTAAACGATTTATAATTAAAAGAAATAATGTAGGAAAAGTAATATAGAAAACTGAACTATATTACCGAAACGATTATGTAGGCAAGCCATTTCAGACTTTTTGAAAGAGAGGCAAATATTTCGAAAATTTCAGATTAAAAAGTGTTCCTCTGGCACGTACTATTAGTGAAGAAAATAAAACTGACTTAATCAAACTGGTTACTGACCCGGCGGGAGAAAACTGTGTTGAAGAAGACAAATTAACTTGAATGAGCCCCATAATTAATTATCGTGAAAATTCTGAACCGAATTTATGTGAAAACGAATTGACTGCGATAGTCTTACAGAAGACATAAATATTCGACTTTAAATTTTAATTTATGTTGAGACGATGTTTTTTCTTTTGTTTCTGCCATATAAATGTATAATATACAAACAAACAAAAATAACTTTTTTCAAGATGCCAGTAAAATGCTCTTTGTCCAGTAACAGAACCAACAAAATGAATTTTGTCCACAGTTGACTATCAAAACTGCAAAACACAATATTTCTTATTATTATTTTTTAAATTATTTGTAAATCACTGTATGGTCATTACGTAAATTTCTATAGAATTCTTTTTGGATAATTAATTTCATCGCCAGTACAGCCGCAGCAGTTTTTTGGGATTAAAAAAAAAAAACTGCATTTTGAAAGTCTGCTCCTCATATATATATATATTTATTAGAGAAAGATAAATACTTAACCATAATTGATAGTTTTTCTCTGGAAATAGCTAATAAATGATTAAAATTCATTTTACAATATACTATGCCAGAGAAAATAATCCGTGACAATGGGAAAGAGTTTAATAACGTTGTAATTAAAGAATTCCTTGCGGTACATAAAATTAACATCCAATTCACAAGCATCGATTACCTGAACTCAAACGGACAAATAGAACGATTTCATTCAACACTCATAGAAAATTTAAGAATCTTGAATTCTTGAAAATATAAATCATTAAATCTATTAGATAAATTAAAATACGCTATAGTTGGATACAACAATTCTTAACACCAATAGATGTCGTATTTGGACACTTTAAAAATAATGAAATAAATATAGATTTAGAAAAACATTTAACACAAAATTATGTGCAAAAACTCATAAAGAAAAAATACAAATTATTTATGTTAAGATAAATCAAAATTTAAATGATAAAAAAAGAAAACTTTGCAAGTAAACGTAATTAACATACAAGTTGAGGAGATCCTCGAAATCTTAGAAGAAGTCAGAATTAAACAAATATTAGACACTCTGGTAAAATTACCAAACATAAAGTAGTTAGTTTACAACCAAAATTTGCTACACTAAAAGCAACAAGACAAGAAATACAAATTGTCAAAAATTAAAAGACCCAGGACACTAACACATAAATCTATTGTTTCATATTCATCCTGATCGGATCAGGATCAATAACAAAACACCTAACAGTCATAACACACTACCCTAAAGCACTTATAAATAAAATAGCGATGCAAAAATTTATTCAAACAAACACGTAATTCATTTTAATTACGAAATATATATATTGAATTTTTTAATTTAGTAGATCAAATTAATATATTAGAAGAAAAATTAGATAAATATGATTCAAAATTAAATAATGAATCTATTAATTACTGGAAAATAATTAAGCATTATCAAAATGGTATATTATTAAAATTTCAAAATTTAAATTCGCATGCTAATAAACAAAGATCAGAAAGAGGATTGATTAATGGCCTAGGCTCTATAGTGAAAAGTATAACTGGCAATTTAGATAGTGAAGATGCTTAAAAATACCATGAATTAATTAGAAATTTAGAAAAGAATCAGAAAATATTAAATAAAAATATTGTAACAATATGAGCTATCTCATTGTTGTTATATTGCGTTTAGGTAAGATTGGTTTCGTGTAATTTGACACTCGTGACCACATGTGCCATTAAGGCTGAGTGTGTGATCTTTTGGTTTTCGAATATAGGGCATTAAATTATAAAAAGAGACAGTTATAGTTAATATTCTTAGAATTCCAACAAGATTTCATGTTTGCGTTATCTGCAGGGCCAGAGTGTCAGACTACATGACCAAAACACTTGAGACATCTGTGTCCACCCCGATGCGAGAGGGATGGATTCCAGATGTGGGTATCGTACCCAGGACAGCAAGTGTTTTGGTGGAAACCATCAATCCCGTCCATCGACTCAAAGCGTGAAGATGTAGATCTTCACGTCACGCGGTGTTCGCGTTTTATTTAATTTTTAAACTAGATTCGTGAATTAAGTATTACTATAATTAATAAAAATTTAATTCAAATAATAATTCTGTTTCCATCCTCATATTAAATTATAACATTTCGCGTTCAATTCAGTTTAAACTTTAATACCAGTATGTTTAATAAAATTTTAAGACTGCGTCCATTCGTTTCGTGTTACAATTGACGCAGTCCGGTAAGATCAACTTATTCACCCAGTCCGCTCGTGTTAGAATATATTAGAAAATTATAACACAAATACTCAGATAATAAAGCAATTTAATGAAACAGTTGAAGATATAAATTATAAAATTATAATCATGCAATATTAAAATGACGGATATTAAATATAGAAAATAATTTAAATAAAAAAGCTATAATCATCGATCACTTGGTTGTTAAAGGTATTATGAATCAAATCATTCATTTATTAAATATTATGCAAAATACCGTAAGTAATTTAGAAATTTCTCTGAGTTTTTGTAATTTAGGATTATTACACGAAAGTATAATCACATATTGAAGGATAATTTGATTAAAATTAATAAAGAGAGTAACTTTGGATTTCCAGATGAAATGAATTATAAAGAAAGTAACCTACATTCATTGCAAAATTAGTGTAAAAGAGTTAATAAAGTTATTGTAACTATGTAAATAGTGAAATTATTAAAGAAAATGAATGTAAAATAAAAATTATAAAGTAAACACTTGGCTATGTTTCACAAAATTCAGCCTCCAAGTCACCTTATGAGGGCATCGTCAGAGGCTGGCCAGCACAGTTAGTAACCATAGACGCGTTTCGCTCTTATTAGAGCTCATTAGTATGGTATAACCCACTTCTTCACCTAGAACAAAGTTCACGTGAAGAAGCTGGTGTGAAACATAGCCAAGTGTTTACTTTATATTTTTTATTAAACCTTGTTTCACCAAGTGTTGGATGACAATTAATTTTGTCTTTGTTGTTATTTAAATTGCTATTGCGTAGCTTTCCTTTTTTCGGTAGATGGCATGACCTGTTCCACAGAACTTTTCATGTCATCTTACCTGTTTGTTAGAGATATTATTCTCTGCTGGCACAGTTCTTCGTCACCAGCTTCTTCACGTAAACTTTGTTCTAGGTGAAGAAGTGGGTTATACCATACTAATGAGCTCTAATAAGAGCGAAACGCGTCTATGGTTACTAACTGTGCTGGCCAGCCTCTGACGATGCCCTCATAAGGTGACTTGGAGGCTTAATTTTGTGAAACATAGCCAAGTGTTTACTTTATATTTTTTATTAAACCTTGTTTCACCAAGTGTTGGATGACAATTAATTTTGTCTTTGTTGTTATTGAAAATGAATGTGACTATCAAACTGTGTTTAAATTAAATACGGCACTGTGTAATTATATTAGAATTAATTATAAGATTAATAATGTACTGGAAATAAGTAATACTATTTTATTTATATTATGTTATCCAATAAGCAATAAATTATAAATTAAATATTAAATGTAAAAATGAAAATGAAGAATATAAAATTCTAAAAGGGATATATTTACTTCAAAATAACGAATGTAAATTAAATAAAAAACAAATTATCAGTAATGAAATAAATGGAGAATCTAATTTAAAATTATAAATTTAATTTTAGTACAATATAAAAATTACATTCAGAAGTAGAATTGCATAATGTTAAAGAAATGAAAATAATTAGACATGATTTGGAAACTTTAGAAAAAATCCCTGAAATAAATAAACATAATATAATTAAATATGTAATTATAATAATAATTATTATTGTATTAATTTGTATTTTATTTAAAGGGAAATTTAAATGTGATTTACTTAAGAAATAAGAAAATATTAATACTCCAAAAACAAACTTAAATCTTGGATGAGTGGATGAGTTATATGACTACAACTAAGAAGATAATAATAAGTAACTGATAATTCTTTTGTTCGTTTGTAGACATTAGCTCAGCATAAAAATAAGTATAAATATGTAGTTATCTATAAGGTAAGGCATTCTGTATAAACAAGCCTAACTGTAACCAACCTCTGTCAAAATGAAGCTCTTTTTTAAAAAAGCAATAGTTGTAAACTTTTAAATAATTTATACAAAAAAAATTCGAAAAAAGCATTACGAAGTAAAAGTTAGTTATCACTCTTACTAAGGTTTGATGTGGGATCGCACGCATTTCCCACTGAATATTCGCCCGCAGTTCTGCCAAATTTCTAGGCTTATCAATGTACACTTTTCCCTGGAGGTAACCCAACAGATAAAAATCACATGGTGATAAATCTGGAGAACGTGCTGGCCATGGAATGTTATCTCGGAGTGAGATCAACCTAGCAGGAAATGACACATCACGTCCATCTATGGCCCAGCTAAGATCATTTTCCACTCCGTTCATAATTTAAGACTTTATTTTATATTTTAACGGAAGTCGTATTAACAAATAACTTTGTTGTTGGTTTTAATTAGTAGCGACATCTAGTGTCAAATATTATCCGGAAATTTAGGAGTATCGGTTACACTGTACTTCATCTTATTTTTTAATTCGAAAACCTATCTTCTGATATGTCAGATGATGTTATTGATATAAAATTAATATTAGTGGTATGTTAGTATTACTACTTCATAATAATAGTGTTTATATTGTATGAATGTTGTAGGTTATGATGCTAAGCCAGCAAAAATATGATATATAGGTAGAAATATGTCAGAAAGGAAAACATTGCCTTTACCTGATCTGTTAAAACATTCGATTTTTTTGAAATGTATCCTTTTGAATTTTATCAATAGCACCAAACAATTAAAACGAGAAATGTCAACATTATCTTCTTCGCTCTTACTAAAATATCTTCCAAAATATCAAATTCTTTTTCCATTATCTTCAAAAAAAGAGTACTAATGCAACTGGCGTTTAAAATTAATAAACAAAATTAAAAAAAAAACAATATACTTGGCAACACAATGCCTCAGTTGATTAAACTTTTATACGCATTGATATAATCATAATTATTGTGAATTATAACTAATTACTATTCTAGTAAAAATAAAATTTTGTATGCATCTCGGACGTTACTAGATGATAATGACCTCGGTCGACAACCATCCTTCGGGCTAGATATCGTTGCATTATCATCTACTTAACGCCCTTGGTGCATAAATTACTATTTCAAAATAAAATAATGTCATTTTATACGTCTTATCGGTAACAAATTATTTATTTATTGTAGATTGTAATGTTGTTATTAGTAACATAAACAACTGTACAAATTTTTCAATCAATATAAATCTAAAAAAGGTTTCTACTAAAACGTATTTGTTGATTTCCTTTTTCTAATTAGTTCGTAGATAAAGTATTGTATGATACGAGTGTGTGAAGGGCTCGTTGCAATTAAGGCACTCACCACCGGTATAAAAGCCTTCTCACACTCATGTATCATAAATAACTCTATACCTATATTATGTACAATAAATTGTGTATTATTACTATTATTGGTCAATTATTACTCATTTGGTATTTACACAAAATTAAATAACATAATTGTAATCCCATAACATTCTCATTTAATTAAAAAAGTGTTCACATTGATAATTAAAAAATTATTTTTTTTCTTATTGGACATTATTTATTTTTAATGATATAATGAAAAAATCTGATGGGGACACCACATGACTTCCTTGTACGCGTATTAAACTATAGATATTTTTTTAATTGCACATATTTGACATAAAATCTTTTATTTTTTTTGTTCTAATCCATAGCAAACTTAATTTTAAAAAAAATATATATAATATTTAAATTTAGATATCTCACTTATGCAAAAGGCTAATTTAAATATTCTTAATGTGCTAGACTCAGAATTTAATTCTCTAAATCTTATTTGCAGCATTTATTTCTAAAATTAAAATAATAACATTTTTTTCAAGGAAAACTGTTAGCAGCTTCATGTATTTTAACCAAAATCTATTATGTTATTTCCATTGATATAGTAGTCTTATATACCAAATTTGGAAAGTTTTAAATTATATTTGAATATAGTTTTTCATGAAAATCTATTATAGGCTTCAAGGAAAGTTCCACTTCCGGTAGTTGTATAATGACCAAAAAGGGAGGTGCACAACCAGATGTTATAACAGTCCTAAATATAAAGTTTAAATTTTCTACGGCTTACCGTTTTTGAGTTATGCGAGATACATACTTACGTACAGACGGCATGACGAAATTAGTCAAAATGGATTCAGGGAGAGCCAAAATACCTATTTCCGTTGAAATCTGAGAACTGAAAATTTTCGCGATTACAATACTTCCTTTACTTCGTACAAGGAAGTAAAAAAACATCCGACTTTGCTAACAAAACGTTTTTAAATTATCTTGACATTCAAATTTGCCGGGTTTTCTATATCCGACTTGTGCCGATTTCATTAAAGGCACTAGCGACTCGCAGCCAAATTCAGGATTGTCCGTACACTGCGGTTTTACCGATTATTCAATAATATTACAATAAACATTTACCTTTCGAGAATTTAACAATAAATAAATACATATATACATATTTCACAATGTAACAGTAAAGTACACTCACTTGTAAAATGTGACAGTTTGAAAGATACTTACTATTCATGCTAAAAATTGCCTGGGATTGCAAACTTGAAATTAGGCGCCAATTTTAAATTCAGAATTAATATTTTTCTTCCATTTAACGAGTTAAATAAGTTCAGAAGCTTGAATTTCTTTGTAAAGTGACAGTTCTCATTATTTACTTAGGTCAATAATAATTCATTATTGACCGTTGTTAACGACGCGGTAGAGAAAAACAATTTCACGACTCAAAACGAAGTCAATAATGGCATGTTGCTAGGCTAGTACTGAAAAAATCTATTATAGGCTTCAAGTAAAGTATAAGGAATTAAAAAAATAATAAAAAATCGGTAAAGAATGTCAACCAAATATTCTACCGTTTTATATCTCGAAGAAAAGCAAAAATGGAGAAAAATACATATATATTATTTATTTATTTATTATTTACAACCACCCAACAGGAATAAAAATTCCCAATTGCAGAGGGTTGGAAAAGACAGTAATATAGAACAAAAATACACGAGTATGTAAAACAGAAACAATACAAGTAAAAAAGAAAGTAAATACAGATGCATATAAATACAATTACCATATTTATAATCTAGCCTGATGAAAAAATTACAGTATATTTTTTTTTTAATCTGAAATGAGTGACTGAAAATATCAACATCTATTTCACTTTCGATAGTATTGAAAATATTACATAATCTTCTAATAGGTAAAGCAAAAGTACGTTTCGATCTATAAGGCAGTCGAGGAATTTTAAAATTTATACGACTCAAACATGACGAATCATCAATTCCATTGTTTCATAGTTTATATAAATACAAGCAGGCATTCTAAATTTAATGAGAAATTGTGATGAGGATAAACTGTAGCTATAAGTTAATGGATTTAATACATTTTGAATATGTTTAACAGACTAAAATCCTTTTGTGTAAAAGAAACCAGTATCTGCTGTTTGTAGCTGCATACAATACAGGAAACAAAAATTAAAGTAATCCGTTATTGTGTTGAAACTAATTTTGAAAAATTATAAAAATTTATAGACACAGTATAGACAGTAATAATATAGCATAGCACAATGTAATTTCAGAAGGAATTACTTAATCTGCGTATAATGAATATGGTGTTGTAGGCATTTTCTTTTTGTATATTTATTCTAAATTTACAACATTTGTTACTACAGTTTATTGAAATCTCCAATAACTATTAATTCTTTGTCATTTTTATATATTTTTTCATATATATTTTGAAAACTTTTTTAAAAATTATAATTCTACAAGATGGAGATTTATAACCACTGATAATATAATAATTTTCTATTTGAATGCCAAATAATTCTACATGAAATTCAATTTTATTTTGATTTTCTTGTATTTCAAGTGTATGATTTAAATATAACACATTAATTCCTTTTCTGGCAAAACAAATAACACCTATTGAAGAACGATGTACGTTGGATCGAAATATTTCAACAAATTCAGGAATTTCAAATTTGTCAGTCGATTTTGACAGTGTTTCCGAAAATATTAAAATATCACTTCTACAATACCATTGATCGCTTAATATTAATTTTAACTTTGTCGATAATGAGTTTATATTTTGATATGTGACCGTAATTCCATTTACTATTTTTAAATTGTCAAAAGATAATTTTAATGATTTTTTTGTTCGAAATCTGTATAATTCTACCAAAACTGGATCATTTGATTTGATTAATTTTGGTGGTTTAAATGTTCCTAAAATATATAACCCAGATAACATTGTAACCCTACTTAGCGCCACATACAGCATGGACCTTGTAATTCTGTTTGATTTATTAAAATCTACGCATATTTCCTGGTAAGTCTGACCTTGACTTTTATGTATTGTCAATGCTTCCGCAGGCACTATTGGAAATTGTTTTCGTAATATTTGATACTGTAATTTATTCGAAATATTTAATGAAATACTGGTTTTCACTACAGGCGTTAGATTGGAATCGATATTTTCGGATTTCATGAATTCTTTGTACGGAAGTCTTGTTTTTTTACCAACAACGCTGGATGCAAAATCTACCCATATTATATACGGATCTGTAGAATTTGAATGAAAAGTAATGTGTTTTAAGCAGCCACAAGCTCCGTTAACAAGTCCGTCTTCGACATCAATGTTACAAGTAATCATGTATTTAATATTTAATTTCAATCTTACTCTAAAGGGTAAACCATTTGTCTCAGTCATACTTTTTGTTTTTAATGATTCAACTATACGACTTCTATTTGTATCTGATACTTTGCCTAAAATCATATCCTTTGCTTCAGAAATGTATTCTGTGCCGATTTGATTTTCTATTTTCTTCTGGTTGTAATTATCTACATTAACATTTTCCGCAAACAAACGTATTGCACTTTCAGAAACATCTGATTCTTGCACCTGTCTTGATTTAAATAGGTCTATATCATTTACAGTCATTTGGCCTACAGCTAAGTTATTTAAAGCTTCAATAAACAGTTTTTCATCTTTTTGTCTCATAATTTGCGTCAGTTCAAAAAATTCAAAATCTTCCCATAAAGGATTTATGTCAAAAAACTTAAACATTTCATTATTTTTTGATATTTTATAAATGGGTGAATCCATTACAGGTGGTAACTGATTCAAATCTCCAACTACAATAATTGATAAGTCACCAAAAGGTTTATTTATTCCTCTTATTTGTCGCAATCTTGTATCTACACGACTTAAAAGTGTGCTGCCTACCATTGATATCTCATCTATAATTAGTAATTTGAAATGAAACAATTTTTCTCTAATATTGTTTGCTAAATCAGTAGATAGTTCAGGCATTTGGCCACCAAACTGCACTACGGGTAGAGCAAATGCCGTATGTAACGTTACTCCGTTTATTAAAAAGGCAGCTTTATCAGAAGGTGCGCAAAGTAAAACACCCAATTTATCTTTTTCAGAACCAGATAAATTATCGTGATGACTAGTAATCATTTGATAAAGACATTTAATAACTGTAGATTTTCCAACTCCAGCGGAACCACTTAAGAATACTTTTAATGGTAATTTGTGTGTTTTGAAACACTTCAACACATGCATTACAAATTCACGCTTTAAATTATTTAACTTGGACATTATATTTAGCAATTCTTTAGGTGATACTCGTTTAGAACATACAAAACGATTATAAAATTTGTCTTTACAAATCTCTTTGCCATCTTGTTGTAAAATATCAATTCGTTGGTGCCTTGATAACTCATCCTCTAAGAAACTATTAATTTCTTCATCTTCTACATTCTGAATTTCATTTTGAGCATTTTCTAAAGCTTGATCTAATATGTCATCACCTATAACCGAATATTTTAGTCGATTTTATTCGATTGTTTCTATATTATTAGTGTAAACGTTCTCTGTATGTATATTTTCTACTTCTTTAGCTTCGTTACGCCACGGTAAGAATAACAAAATTTGTTCGCGATAATAATTGAACAATTCTTGATCTAACTTATACCGTCTGTATCTAATAATAGCAATTTTTCTTTAGGTCGATATTCAACTAATTCATCATCGTTGTCATTATTTTGAACTTTTCGTTTGGAATAACTAGAAACAAAATCTGCTAAACATATATTTTCGAGTGTTGGTGGTCTGTTGGCATATTTTTTTTTTTTTTTTTTTTTTTTTTTTATTTAAGTATATTTAGGGAGCACTTCAGCGTCAGGGCTATTAGTGCTCTGGTATATTATAATTGGCATATTTTGTCATAGCGTTATCCATGAATATTTCAGTAGACCCGGAATTCAATTTTCGTAATTCAGCCGGAGACTTTAACATTAAAGCGCGTTCATTTATTGGACTTGTGTTAATATAAATTGTTTGTCTACTACTTTTTGACAATGGCAACGATAAAACGTGGTATGCCGCTTCTTGTGCCGACATTAAATTACTATTCAAAAATACATTAGTGAT
The DNA here is from genome assembly GCA_947425015.1 of Pterostichus niger. NCBI lineage: Eukaryota > Metazoa > Arthropoda > Insecta > Coleoptera > Carabidae > Pterostichus > Pterostichus niger. Next base: position 14,755,460 of record OX380348.1, read on the forward strand.
TTTTCGAAATTTTTCTTTTACACTCATATTACCACTACTAACATCAGATTCTGCATCACGTAAAAGTTTAGAAAGACCTGCATCCACTTTTCCTACGTAATTAATTATATACGATGCTATACCGTATTCTTCCAAAACAAACTGCACGTCTCTATTAGCTTGAAATAAATGTAATATGGTTTTATTATAACAGTTAATATTTACTTCTAAACTACTGCGTTTTAAAAATACTTGTGCTCTTTTTAATGAACTCCTTAAAGCCAAAATATATTGTTCTTCTGTTATTTTTAATCTAATTAAAATATCTTCAAATGTAACAAATTCTTGCTTTTTTGAAAAATATAACATTAAATTGCGAATTTCAAATAATGTTTTCGTTATTTCATCAGTCTTTTCATTATTATTTAGTGGCTCTAAAATCATTGTCAAATTCATAACAGGCTGTGGAAAACTAAATCGGCATTTCATTTTATTTTTTGTACCTTTGTAACATGTATGAGTATGTCTATGTCGTTGAACTGCTATAAAAATATCATTTTCATCATATCTACAAGTTATAAATCTATCTATAAATCGAATGCATTCATTTACACTTTCACTATTGGAAGGATCATATTTAGGAGCCTCTTTAATCCAAAGAAAAATATGTTCGTGCGGAGATCCACGTACTTGAAACTCGACCCGCTCATAACTGTCATCAAAAACACTGTTTTCCCGCTTTAAAAGTAACATTAGTTTATTTGCTTTGTAATCAAAATACCGTGCACAGGTTACTGGATCTCGCGTAACTAATTCTGATTTTTCTGCGTCATCTAAATGTAACGCCTGTTCAATTGAAATAGTTTTGTTCAAATTTAATTTACTTAAACACTGTAATAATTCTGGACAAATCTTTTCACCTGCCGAAAGTGTTAAGAAAATTGTAGGTTTGCCTAATTGTCTGATCATTGCCATTAAGTCACGTTTCTTTGATTCCCAGTAAGAAGGCGAAGATCTAATTTGTTTTAAAATTTTATGACCTTGATCTAATTTTATCATATTGTCTAAATACGCAATATCTAAGACATTTTTCACTTGTACATCCGCGGTTCGCTTTGTTTTCCTCAAACAAATATTTAAACTAGCTATGCATGATTTTTCTAATTTCTTTTTAGCCATAAAAAGAACCCTAGTAGGTATACAAGACCTTCGATCCCAACGCCTAATCTCTGATTTTGCCCGATCACTATACGAAATAAAAGTAGGAATATTCATTTTATAACCACCAAATATCTTAGGAAAACATAATTCGTCTATATCTTCCACCGCATGCCAAGGTACAGGAATTTTTCCTTGTCCTGGAGCTATAATTCTAACATTGTTGACTATCTCTTCATTTCTATCAACTAACATAACTTCTTCATCTGATTCTATCACTAAATCAAAATCTGATTCTAAATCTACATCATGCAAAATACTTAAATTATTTTGGTTATTACATATTCCTATGTTATCATTAATATCAGAATTATCTATAATGAAATTAACTTTTTCATTGTACTTATTCTGATACTGATGTAAATATTTATCATCAATCCGGATATCGTGTTTCTTATAAAGTGATATTTCAATGAGATGTTGTAGAGCTTCGCAGACAACAGCAGGACGAATCGATTGAAACATATAATTACTCTTGTGATCAAAATGTCTTTTCAACTTTAGTTGTAATGTCGCCATCTGATCGAAATTTCTCGGCAATACGTTTAACACATCATTTATTTCAATTGGTATATTTACTACACTACCTTTTAAACCAAGTTGTGGATTTACTGCAAAAGATTTTAAAGGTCTAATTTGCATTAAATTAATATAAGGTGCAACCATTCTCTCTTCAAGTGGAGATAGAATTTTCAGACAATTCGGAATATCAACAAATTTCAATCCATTGTTAGTGGATAAATTAGGTATTTTTCTTTTACTTTGACTTACAAGTTTTACAAATAATTTGTAGCTCAAGTGGTAGAGCAGTCACCTAGCGAGTGAAAGGTTCTGGGTTCAAATCCCGGCGAATGCTCATGATTTTTCAAAAATTCTATCATATTTACTGGACAGACAGAGATGTCGAATATATAATTCTTAAACTATTTACAAATAACTTTTGAATTATAATTGTAAATTTTTGAAAAAATATCTTCGGAAACAGTCTCTTTCATTTTATCTACATTAAAGTTAACAACAGAGTGGATAAAAAATAGACCCTCACAAGAACAACATATATATTCAGGCATACATGCACGATCTTTCATAAATTGCAAAAAATACTTATCTTTTAGTTCATTACCTCTCTGATATTGTCGGAAGATATTCTCTCTTAGTCGGAGTATATCATCATAACGTTTATTTGCTTTTTGTTACCTATCTTTTAATCTCTCTTTGGTTTTATATAATTCTTGTGATCTTAAATTGTGTACACGTTCTCTGGTTTCCACATTTTCTATCTCTTTATATTCATCATTTTGTCTTAATTTTTGTATTCTTTCCTTCGTCTTACCATTTTCTTCCTGCTTATATACATCGTATTCTCTTAATTTTTTTATTCTTCTTTTGTTATTAACATTTTCTTTCTCTTTATATTCTTCACCTTCCCTTAATTTTTTTATTCTTTCCTTCGTCTTAACATTTTCTTCTTCTTTATATTCATCATCTTCTCTTAATTTTTGTATTCTTTCCTTCGTCTTAACATTTTCTTCCTCTTTATATTCATCATCTTCTCTTAATTTTTGTATTATTTTCTTCGTCTTAACATTTTCTTCGTCTTTATAATCATCATCTTCTCTTAATTTTTGTATTCTTTCCTTCGTCTTAACATTTTCTTCCTCTTTATATTCATCATCTTCTCTTAATTTTTGTATTCTTTCCTTCGTCTTAACATTTTCTTCCTGCTTATATACATCGTATTCTCTTAATTTTTTATTCTTCTTTTGTTATTAACATTTTCTTTCTCTTTATATTCTTCACCTTCCCTTAATTTTTTTATTCTTTCCTTCGTCTTTTAATTTTCTCCCTCTTTATATTCATCGTATTCTCTTAATTTTTTTATTCTTCTTTTGTTATTAAAATTTTCTTTCTCTTTATATTCTTCACCTTCCCTTAATTTTTTTATTCTTTCCTTCGTCTTAACATTTTCTTCGTCTTTATATTCATCATCTTCTCTTAATTTTTTTATTCTTTCCATCGTCTTAACATTTTCTTCCTCTTTATATTCATCATCTTCTCTTAATTTTTTTATTCTTTCCTTCGTCTTTACATTTTCTCCCTCTTTATATTCATCTTTCTCTCTAAGAATTTTTATTCTTTTTTTGTTATTAAAATTTTCTACCTTTTTATATTCATCTGCTTGTCGTTTTTCAGAAATATATTTCTTCATTCTATCCTTCTTTTGCCTGTATGATTGTTTCTTTCCCATCCTTTAATTATTCAATGAATACAACGGGAGATGCACAACTAAATGTTACTAATACAATGACATTGACATTTATTTTTTTATTTTTGTCTTATTTTTTGTTTTAATCCATTGCAAACTTACAAAACAAAAGAAATATATAATTTTTAAATTTAGCTATCTCGCTTATACAAAAGGCTAATTTAAAGTTCTTAGGGTGGATTGCATGAAAGCGGGCTAATTCTCGGGTTACACTAACCCGGGGTCAACGGGTAACACCGGGTTAGCCAAAAATTGAATTGCATGATCTAGCCCTTGGTTAGATGTCAAACGTAATTGAACTACTGAATGATAGATGTCACTATATAATCATAACATCAGTTTTTTTTTGAATTCGTATTTATTCGCGCTACAGCTCAAAGATTAAGAAGACATACACGTTGATAGTTTCAGCTTTTTGTTACTAATGTACACAAACAGCATGGCGTTGATTTAACCTAACATTCACTATTCAGAAAACACAGTGTTTATTAAAGAATTTCGTACAGCATTATTAACTTGTACGGTGTGTATAATTTGCTGTTCATTATTCTGTGCTACTTCATCTTCTTCAGGTATAAAATCATTTGTTGAAATTGCAATATTGTGTAATACTGCTGTTACAACAATTATACATAAAGTTGAAAAATTGACTTGATAGTACTATCATGTACAGAACGTTGAAAATGAGCTACAATATCTCTTATTTAAAAAAAAAAAAACACGCAATCAGAGAAATAGAAGGTAGATTCAAAAAAAGTGGTACTCATATTGGAACGACAACACTAAAATATAACTTGAAATATGCATTTAATAAATATTATTATTATTGATTACATAATGTACGTCACATATATGGCAACAAATAATGTGTATCGAAGTGTGTATCTACATTGGCAGATCATGTCACAATTTATTATTTTTCTGAATATATTAAAATGACACCGCGAAACATGAATTCTGTGTTTTAAATATAATTTGTACAATTAAAGAGTAATTAATTATTTATATTTTTGGCGTAAGTGACGAAAAACACCGATAAAAATGCCTTTTTTATTATAAATATGATGCTGGATATGACAGCTGTCGGCCATGTGCAATTCGAATTTGGTAACCCGAGAGTTAATCCGTGAATATGGACGGGCTATCTTCTAGCCCGAGGTTACCGAATGTAACCCTGGGTTACAAGTTGACCCGCTTTCATGCAATCCACCCTTTTAATGTGCTAGACGCAGAATTTAATTCTCTAAAACTTTTATTTGCAGCATTTATTTATAAAATTTAAATAATACCATTTTTTTCAAGGAAAACTGTTAGCAGCTTCATGTATATATCACTTCCGGTTAGTCTATTTTAACCAAAATTTATTATGTTATTTCCAGTGGTATAGTAGTCTTATATACCGAATTTGAAAAGTTTTGAATTATATTTTGATATTGTTTTTCATTAAAATATATTATAGGATTCAAGTAAAATACCACTTCCGGAAGTTATATAATGATCAAAAAGGTAGGTGCACAACTAGATGTTATAACAGTCCTAAATAATTTTTTTTAACTTTCTACGGCTTACCGTTTTTGAGTTATGCGAGATACATACGTACGTACAGACGGCACGACGAAATTAGTCAAAATGGATTCAGGGATGGCCAAAATGCGTATTTCCGCTGAAATCTGAGAACCGAAAATTTTCGAGATTACAATACTTCCTTTACTTTGTACAACTTCTCTTAATTTTTTATTCTTTCCTACGTCTTAACATTTTCGTCCTCTTTATATTCATCTTTCTCTCTAAGAATTTTTATTCTTTTTTTGTTAAAAATTTCTACCTTTTTATATTCATCTGCTTGTCGTTTTTCAGAAATATATTTCTTCATTCTATCCTTCTTTTGCTTGTATGATTGTTTCTTTCCCATCCTTTAATTATTCAATGAATACAACAGGAGGTGCACAACTTAATGTTACTAATACAATGACATTGACATTTATTTTTTTCTTATTTTTTGTTCTAATCCATAGCAAACTTAATTTAAATATATATATATATATATATATATATATATATATATATATATATATATATATATATATATATATATATATATATATATATATATATATATATATATATATATATATATATATATATATATATAATTTTTAAATTTAGATATCTCGCTTATACAAAAGGCTAATTTAATAATTCTTAATGCGCTAGACGCAGAATTTAATTCTCTAAAACTTTTATTTGCAGCATTTATTTATAAAATTTAAATAATACCATTTTTTTCAAGGATAACTGTTAGCAGCTTCATGTAATGTATCACTTTCGGTTAGCCTATTTTAACCAAAATTTATTATGTTATTTCCATTGGTATAGTAGTCTTATATACCAAATTTGAAAAATTTTAGATTATATTTTGATATAGTTTTTCATTAAAATATATTATAGGCTTCAAGTAAAATACCACTTCCGGAAGTTATATAATGAGCAAAAAGGGAGGTGCACAACTAGATGTTATAACAGTCCTAAATACAAAATTTTAACTTTCTACGGCTTACCGTTTTTGAGTTATGCGAGATATATACGTACTAGAGATGAAAAAACTATCGATAGTACTATCGATACATCGATAGTTTAAAAAAATAAAGTACTATCGATAAGTAATTAATAGAAAAAAACTATCGATAGTATCGTTTAGTAATTATCGTTTAGTAACTATCGTTTAGAAACTATCGTTTAGAAACTATCGTTTAGTAACTATCGTTTAGTAACTATCGTTTAGTAACTATCGTTTAGTAACTATCTTTCAAATAAAATAATTTAAAAATAAAAATAAATAAATAAATGATAAATAACACGGGCTGGACTGTGAGTAATGACAAGCAAATTACCTTATGTCCCCGGAGCAATTCGAATACGTGTGTTATTTGCGAACCACGTGGTAGCTTATGTGTTAAGTATGACTTGTCAAGATTTCATCTACATTTAAATGATATAATTCAAATTATATTCAATATCGTTATTGTACAGTAACTGTACACAAATGTTAGCTGTAAATCGATTGGTTGTCGGAAGATTTTAAAGGGATGAAAGACAAAGTGAGATTTCTAAGAAATGTATTATAGGGTAACAGGTACGAGATAACTTAAATTCAATTGTTCTCTGATGTTCATTGTAGTTTGTGCTGTAGTGAATTTTATTGGGTCATGTGGCGGCCAGTACATCACCACACATACACATGTAATACACACATGCTCACACACAGTCATACACACATATGTAAAAACACAAAACACATGTATACACAAATAATCACACACCTTGTATATATTCTGTAATAGTCTTAGCAAAACACTCTGTATATATTTGTTCATTTTCTGTAGTTTCTAAGCAACATTGCTGTACAATTTTCATGTTTCTCCACTACCTGCTATTGTAACTTCACCCGCTTTCTCCGAACCTAACAACATCTGTTTTTCAAGTACCTACATTCCAAACTTCTTTGTTCACCCCAAAATCCACCATTTTTTCCTTCTAACGAGGACAGTCTCCGCTTACCACTCATCCAGTATGCATCACAACTAAATTAATATAAAAGGTGTTTAGAATTGCAATTAGTTTTTCTAATATCTTGATCTCGACAAATAGGGATGACGTACATATTTGCATTTAATTTTTATTTTTCACATTTGTAACTTCTGAAATCTAGTTATTAAGCCTAAATTTAAAAGAAATAAATTTTTGACATTAATTGTATATTTCATATTTTCTATTTCTCCCATTTTACATACCTTAGAGCGGGTAATATTAACTGTAACAAAACCATATTCACAGAAATTATTTAGCAAACATCCCTTAAAATAGAGCAACATCAACAGTTTTAAATTTTAGGGGATGACATTTAAAAAATTATAAATTTTATTTTACCTCTCTCTCAAAAAAGGAACAAATTTAATAAATGATTTAAAACTCTGTATAGGCAAAGATTTTTAAATTTTGAAAAAAAAATATTTATACTTTTGTAAAAAAAATACTATCGATAAGTAATTAAAAGAAAAAAACTATCGATAGTATCGTTAAGTAATTATCGTTTAGTAACTATCGTTTAGTAATTATCGTTTAGTAACTATTGTTTAGTAACTATTGTTTAGTAACTATCGTTTAGTAACTATCGTTTAGTAACTATCGTTTAGTAATTAAAACTATCGTTTAGTAACTAAAACTATCGTTTAGTAACTAAAACTATCGTTTAGTAACTAAAACTATCGTTTAGTAACTAAAACTATCGTTTAGTAACTAAAACTATCGTTTAGTAATTTAATTGACTATCGATAGTACTATCGATATATCGATAGTTTACTGATAGCACTATCGAACAATCGATAGTTGAAATTACCGATAGTTTTTCATCTCTAATACGTACGTACAGACGGCACGACGAATTGAGTCAAAATGGATTCAGAGATGGCCAAAATGTGTATATCTGTTGAAATCTGAGAATCGAAAATTTTCGCGATTACAATACTTCCTTTACTTCGTACAAGGAAGTAAAAAGGAGTAAACTGATTTATGATATATTTATTATAATTGCTATAAAAAATATTCATTTTTAATGAGAAAGTACAAATTAAAACCATACGAGTAATAATTAACAAAAAAAATAAATCATCGCCACACTCGTTTAAGTATTCAACTTTTACTTTTTGCAATTAATTGCGCCTAAAGTACGTTTTCTGACCCTTTTAATTTTAGTCCTACAGTGATGCTATGACTCAGCACAAAACATTACGAAAGCATTCATTTTATAAAGAAGTAATTCTAAAACAACATTTTAATAACAAATCATCATCTGTTGCGCTACAGCCCAAATCGGGCCAAGGCCTACCGGACACACCGAGCCGCAGTTTTTACACTGCCGTACTGCCGGTTTTCGTAGTCGAATGCTACAAATAATAAAAATGATAAAAGTTTTAAATTTGTTGGCGAATGCATTATTCTTTCAACGCTCACTTGAACAGATGAAGCTCCACCCCCTACAGTGTTAGTGATCCAATCAAAATATAAGCCATTAATTGCTGGAATAGTGATCTACGCGCTCTATCTAGCGAGAGTGATATGAACTAAATTGCACGATATCGGCATGTTTCAGATGCAAAATATTGTTGTTATTAACGCAAAAATTGAAAATGTACAAAATAAACTGTCTTCAGAAATGTATAAACTTACGAATTGTATAAATAGATATGAATTTTCTATGTTTGTAAGTGTTAAAACCAATGTCCGAAAATGGTCAACTTGAGATTTAATTTATTTAATTATAGCAATCAATATGCCAAATTCTATCCTATAGCGTACTTTATATATAGTTTCTTATATAGTATATAAAATTTGAACAGTTTATTTGTTAATTTACAGGCTCTGGATTAGCCGAAAATTTGCCTGTTTCAAGATATATACATATTTGAATTGCATATTAACTCAATATTAAGTAAAAAAATAAAAAAAAATGTTCTATAGCGCACTAAATCTATCCTTTAATATTCATTATACAAAATTTCAATAACCTAGGTTGTATAATACAGCTTCATGACTAGCCAGAAAATATGGCTTTTCGAGCTGCAGCCTCTTAAGGCGTATAAGTGACTAGCTTATAGCGCCCGAGTGTGATAAATACATGTAGCTGTATTTTATATTTTACGACAAATCACACATTGTCGACAGGCGGATTCGAACTGACGAACCTTGGTTCGGGTGACGTCACAGTATGTTAAGAGATGTGCCTTAACACGCTCGGCCACCGCGCCGCGCCACAAAAGAAAGATAAAGAATTTATATTGGTTAAAATTGTGAAAAAAAAACAGAGTGCATATAATAATTTGGGTCGAGATCAAATGCTTAAAAACTAGTGTAGTAACTTTTTGTTATCTGTTATTTGTAAGTTTTCAACTTTAATTTAATATTTTTTACTTGGTTTAATGGGGTAGGTGGCTCAGTGGTATCGAGTCGGCCTGTGGATCTTGAGAACCCTGGTTCGATTCCCACAGCCGACAAACAATTTTCAGCAATTTAAAATCTACCCCTGTGGCCCCCCCACCACTAACATCTTAGGGGGCCGTTATTTGACGGCTGGTAATCGCATTTCACGCGAAGAAATATATCACTTACCGAAATCTGCTTAGGCAGAGTGCCACACCCAGTAATGGGTAAAAGGCGTGATGATATATTTATTTTATTTATTTATTTTGCTTGAAGAGATATTTATGATGACTTATTACGAGGAATCAAGTATTAGGAAAGTATTTTGCTAGAACGACAAGACAGGTTTAATAAAAGGATAATGCCGACAATTCAAATATCATCTTTGTGTCCTTGCCTTTTGCAAAAATGTTACAAATAAAATAGGCCGAATATTGACAAGGAAAACATTCAAGTTTGTTTTTTTATCTCACATGAAACTTTAGAAGTATAGAAGAGTTCAAAAGATGTCCCTCTTCAGTCAACAGGAATATATAGTACTTGCGAATGCGGTATTGCTCAGCATATAATACAATTTCGAGACAAAATTAAATTTGAAGACACAAAAAACGTAGCCAGGTCGAAATATATGAATGGTCGTTTAATAAGAGCGGCTATTGAAATTTACAAGAACAAGAACCACATGAACAACTGTGATGGCTGTGAACAGAATAAAACTTGGCTTCCGCTGATTAAGATATTATAATTGCTTGTTATTTGTTACATAGTTACTTGTTTATAGTTAGGTTTTGTTATTTAAATTTTCTTTCCTGACAAAGAAACGTTGAGTGTACCAAAACGTCTAAATAAATAAATTACACAGAAGTAAAACCAAAAAACTGTTTTTTTATTAATTATGAGTTCTAAATTTTTTTCCAATATGTTGATAATTTTTGTTAATTAACCTTACGAATATTATTTGCATGTAATAATTTGTCGTAAATTTCTTTCGAATACATCAAAATCGAATCCCTATAATAACTGATATCTAGCAGTAAAACCTCTGAAGCAGGACAGAGTAGCCACAATACATGTATATAGTCCGTTTAGCCACCTTCAATACTACACCGTGATTTTGATTAATACTATAAGTATTTTTACTTTAATATTGCCTAGCTCTATTTGTCACTTTATTCCTGCATTCATAACATATCCTTAAACGAGAGAATATAATGTGTATTAGAAATAATCAATTGAAAAAATATCATTAACAAAATATTTGCCCTTTATGGTACAATTAAAAAAATGTATATTCACCCGGTGGTAGAGCTGCATTTAGAGGTATCTTCGCTCCAGGCAGCACCACTACACCCGCTACGTTCTTCAGCCTTTCCGGTGAAGGTAGCGTCTTCTTTAACTCAACATAAATATTATACTTTTGTAATAGCCTCTGTAAGAACGCTCGATCGTCATTAGTCTGTGGGTTGACAATGAGAAGCAGTTTCTTCGCACCATGTCGTGCCAGCCACACGGCGGTCAGACTTATGTGTTCCATGTCGATCCTGTCGCCATCCACTACAATATAAGTGCTATTGATACCACAACGGATGACTGAATTTTGTTGAGATATTGGAGTAGTCTCGCCTTGAACAGGGAGGACTGCACTACCTATAACTCGAGGTCCCATTACATATCTGAAAAAGAATACCAAGCATGAACCTAATTAAATTCTTCTTAATAATACTTAATAAATAAGAAGTTTCAGAAATCCAATTTAATTAATTATTTAATAATTATATATATATATATATATATATATATATATATATATATATATATATATATATATATATATCATGAGCATTCGCCGGGATTTGAACCCACAACCTTCCACTCGCTAGGTGACAGCTCTACCACTTGAGCTACAAATACTAGGCGAATACTCATGATTTTTCGTGCATTAATTTAGTTGTAAAGAAATGTAAGGTGACGTCAAATACGTCAGTTCGTTACAAATCAACAACTGTAGTATGCAGCGGCGCAAGCCAGGAAAGAATTAGTGTAAGAATTAGATATACGACACCTCAGTCAATCAAGTAAATTTGTGAGAATTTTTTAAAAATCATGAGCATTCGCCGGGATTTGAACCCAGAACCTTCCACTCGCTAGGTGACAGCTCCTACCACTTGAGCTACAAATACTATATATAAAAATAACAATATCTTGCCGTTCTCGTTTGACTCTTTATGTTTTGTATATTCGCCTGTTATGCTTCTCCATATTTCTTCTCTTCCTTTTTTGGCATTTAGATCTCCTAATATTATTTTAATATCATACTTTGGTATGTCATTCATTATTCTAGTTAATCTTCATAAAACATGTCCTTCTCTTCTTCCTCTTTCGCTTCCGTTGGAGCGTGTACATTAACAATATTTATTTTCTTGCAGTTTCCTCTTATTATTAGTTTGCATATTCTGTCAGAGACTGGCTCAAAATTTATTACTATATGCTTTATTTCTTTCCTCACCATGAAACCTGTTCCTATGTGCATTGTTTCAAACCCACTGTTAAATATGTTATTATGTAATCATCAACTTCTAATATACTGTTTCCTTGTTGTTTCGTCTCCTGTAGTGCCACTATGTCAATTTAATATTCCTTGAACACCTGGTATAAATTCTTATATGCCTCTGTTGCCTTTGTACCCCGAATATTCCATGTGCATAAAATTATTTCCCTGTCTCTCCATTTCCATATCCTTGTTCCTTACCTTGTCGTTCCTGCTTTATCTTCCTGTCTATGTATCAGTTTTTGTAATTCCTGCCTGTTCCATCTGCAATAGTTTGCTCTTCCAGGCTGCCTTTTTATTTATTCCATGTCAGGTTCTTATCGACTACTAATAACTTAGTATAGAAGACTTTAACTTTTTTCCTTGGCCTTTCCCCTCTTTAGCTTTCTTCCTGATAATGGATTGCATATTCCTTTCCTCTTTGGTCCAGTCATTGTCAATATAAATTTTCATTCTCTTAAATTTATTTCTGTTTTCATTATCTTATTTTTGTCTTCATAATTTTCCAATTCAGCTATTATCATTGGCAGTTGCTGTTTTGATTGGACAGACTGCATTTAGTTTTTCTCGAGCAACTCGCCTATCACTTCTTTTGGTTGTTTTTCTTCCACTGCTAGTCATCTAATAATTATCTTGTTCTCTCTATTTTTCTTGTCTTGTTCTTCCACTTTCTCGTAACAATTGTATTTCTGCTCTCATTTTCTACTTTTCTCTTTGCCATCTCTTTTCTTTTTCTTCGTGTTATCTTGTCATCTCATCTATTGATGCTGTGTTTTTGCTGATTTCCCTTTTTAGATCGGCGGGATTCGCTCCTATTTGATCTTTCACTTCGTTAATTGTCTTCAGCAGTCCAACCATCATAACTTTTAACTCTTCCATTTCTGATATTTCGTCTATGGGTACGTTTCTCACTTGCACCGGTGACCTTGTTGTTGTTTTGCTTCTTTTGAATATATCCTAGACGTTTTCCTTGGTGTTGTCTACTCTTTTTCTATTCTCCACTGAATCACTACGTCTTTTGAAATCTTCGTTTATCGTCTCCTTATTCCGTCCCTGCCTATACTTGCACTTGCCACGGGCACTTGCGCCTGCCACTTCTCGCGCTCATTTCTACCGTCTTATCACAGTCAATGTCACTCCTATCACACTATTCAACAGGAATAACTTTACTACTTCACTTCTCTGTTTAGTTCTTTTTAACTGCTCGTGTTCCTTTATTTCTTTTTCGTTGTTAGAGAATTGGGCGTAAGTGACTGGTGTATAGCAGCGAATGGATGGATGTGATTAAAAGTTTGTTGCGCGATAGAAGATTTCGGGTGTGAGGATGAATTAGCTTGTATAAACAGAGCACTAGTGTGGTTTAAACGAATATCGTGTATCAGGATCAGCATGTTGGATGAGGACTGATATTTTGATGAATCTGTTAGTGAACGTTCTGCGAATGTTTCAGGAGTTCGTGCTATCCCATTTAATGGGATATAACGCGATGTTCTGTATGTAGTACGCATTATTTCAGAAAATACAAACCCATTATTTAAATTGTTACTTAAAATGGTACTCTTTTGGTGATTTATAAAACTTTGTATCTCCTATAGTTCTCGGGATTTCAATAGTGACAAAATATTCACTATGCAATACATACTTAAAACAAATAAATATAAATAAAATTTAATATGTCTGAATTTCTGTGGTTTTAGTTTTGAAATTAAATATATAATGATTATTCTACGGTACACTATTTAGTTTAATGATTGATTTAAAATCTACGAGTGGACGTATATCCGAGTGTATCCTGTATTTTACTATTTTTGTGCGGATTTTTACGTTTAAATTTAATCTGGTGTTAATCTCAGTGTACCTTTAACTTGTCGCTTTAAATTTTCATATTTGTTGCCATCATCGGGATATCTAAAATGCAGTTATTAAGGTAAAAATCAACTGTTTAAATTCCCTAATGTCATCTACATTTCTCTGCTGGATATGCGATGCATGTAAAACCATCCTGCCACTTTATTCACCTGTACCTCCACCTGCATTACTTAATGCTGATACTGAAAGTTGCACTCTCAACGATGTTCTGAATACTTTAAACGAACTGAAACATTCATCAGATGCTCAAGCTAACTTGTTCACAGAAATGAAGACTTGTTTAAATGAAATAACGAGCTCAATCTAATTTTGTTCTAATAAAATAGATGATTTTGAAAGCAAACTTAAGGTTTTTGCTGACATAATTAAGCTAATTGATCCTCTAAGAGCTGAATGTGCAACTTTAAGAGCAAAAATTTAAGATTTTGAACAACGATCACGTTCAAATAATTTAGAAATTGTTGGAATACCCGAGAAATCTAATTAAAATTTAATGCAAATCATATGCAATATTGGCAATGCTATTCAGTGCTCTGTTTCAGAAAATGACTTCGACGCTATACAAAGAGTAGCACCGTTACATTCCTCAAGTAAGCCTAAAAACACAATAGTCAGATTCGTGTCCCAATTGAAACGAGATAAATTTGTAGCTTGTGCACGACTGCATACAAATTTATCGGCGGATAAAATACATTTAAAGGAAACTTCTTAGTTATTTATCAATGATCATCTTAGCCCTAGAAACAAATTACTGTTAAAAACAAGCAAGGAAAAGGCACAGGAACACAGTTTCAAATATATCTGGGTAAGAAATTACAAAATTTTTGCTAGGAAACAAGATAACGAACCTGGCTTGGTAATAAATGAAGAAAAGCACCTTTTAAAAATTAAATAAATGATTGTAATTTCTAATTTGTTTATCTGCTTTATCCACCATGTTTAGTATTTATTACCAGAATGTCCGTGGTATCAAATCAAAATTAAGTAACATCTACAATGAGATTTCTACAAGCAATTACAATGGTCTTTGTTTTTCGGAGCCTAGGCTAAATGATACTGTCAGTGACAGTGAAATCTGTGATCTTAAAAGATATTCTGTCTACAGACGTGATCGTGCTGATCCTAATAAAAAACAGAGTGGAGGTGTTCTAATTCTTGTATCCAAGTCATTTTATTCTAATGTTCATCTGGAGTGGTGTTCAGTGGCTGAAGATATTTGGGTGGCCATATCTAGTTCAAATCACCGAAAAATTTTAGTATGCTGTATTTACCCCCGAAAAGTGATATAGCGACCTATTCAAATCCAGATAAGTGAAATATCGTTGCTGTATTCTAAAAATAACATTTTAATTGTGGGTGATTATAATCTACCTGATCTAATATGGGCAAGAAAACTTTTTAAAACCAAGCTGCTCGAGAAGATTCGATAAACATATGGAGCTAATTAATACCATTTCAATTAGTAACTTTCATCAATTCAACAATAAACCAAATCATTTAGGATCTTTATTAGATTTGGTACTGTGTACTTTAAACGTTACTGTGACAAATTGTCCATGTCCTATAAGTAATTTAGACGCTTATCATCCTGCTCTTGAAATTAATTGTTCTTTTTATGATTTTAAACCACTTAGCAGAGTTGATTTTGCTTCTTATAATTGAAAAAAGTGAGACTGAAAATTTACTTCATAAATTATCTGCGATTAATTGGTTCAACTATTATATGACATCCTACATAGACTCTTTGATAATTTCTGTCCTGTTTATTATTATAAAAAGAATAAGTATCCCAATTGGTTATCCAAAGCTCTCATTAAAATTATTAAAGAGAAAAATAAATTTCATAAAAAATGGATATCTCTTGGTGATATAAATGCGTATAACTCATTCACTAGACTTAGAGAAAGAGTTAAATTACGTCTGCCCACTGACTACACAAAATATATAAATTATATTGAACGTAATACTATATCTAATATAAATCACTTTTGGAATCATAGATACTAAAAATCTGAAAAATAATACTAGTATACCAAATTCTATGTACTTTAATGATAGTGAAGCTTTTACTGGAGATGATATTAGCAATGTCTTTGCCACATACTTTAAATCTGTGTGTACACAAATCATAACAGTACTTTCAAGGTGGATGCTGATCATGATCAACAAGTTGGCTCTAACTTTGTTAACTTGGGTAAAATTTTCCTAAGAGAAAAGGACATATTTCATTGTCTCAGTATGTTAGATATTAAAAAAGGTTATGGGCCTGTCAAAATCCATCCGCAATTCATCAGAACATGTGCTTATTATCTTGCTTATCATTTATTCTTAATTTACAATAAACCATTAAATGACGGAGTATATCCAGACTTGTGAAAACTTTCACACATTACGCCTGTTTATAAATCTGGTGACTAAAGAATATTTGTAATTATCGACCAATTTCCCTACTTCCTGTATTTGGAAAGATGTTTGAGTCTTTAGTCATTGATAAAATTAAATTTCATTTTACTAAAGTTATTATACCAGAACAATCTGGTTTTTGTTCTAAGAAATCTATCCTCAACAATCTCATTCCATTTACAGAGATTTTCGGTAATTACATGGATAACAGGGTACAAGTTGATGCAGTGTACACAGATTTTAGTAAGGCATCTGATCGTGTAAATCATAGTAAGTTGTTGGCAAGGTTAGTAGCTTATGGTGTTCATGGTTCACTCTTGCGTTGGATCGAATCATATATATTAAATCGTTCATAGTTAGTCGTCTGCAATGGTTTTAAATCACATAACATTGAAGTCACATCCGGTGTTCCTCAAGGATCTCACCTCGAACCTCTTTTATTTAATATTTATATTAATTCAATTGATAAATATTTCAAGCAATGTGAATTTTTACTTTTTGCAGACGACTTAAACATTTTTAAAGCAACTAATTTTTCTACTGATTCTGTTCGTATGCAAGAAAACCTGAGTCAACTGCAAGAATTTTGTCTAGAAGCAAAAATATAACAATTTTTCCACATAATATAAATGGGATTAATCTTGCACGCCGAACATCTACTCGAGATTTGGGAGTAGATCTTGATTCTAAATTGCTATTCAATGAACATATTGATTCCATAGTAAAAAGGTAAAATACCCAGGGCCCGTGGAATTCAAAGGGCCCGGATGTGATGCTATTTTATAAATTGTTTTTAATTTTCTACTATTTCACCAATTTTTTATATTCTTTACTAAAACTTTACGAAATGTCTGATACACGTTTTCAACAATTTATTACATTGTATAAAGTACTAAATGACGATCAAGGGCCCCAGTTGCAAATTTTAAATAAATTTATACACTATTCAAAAGTACATTATTACATTGTTGCATTTTTGTTTATACATTTGTGCGTAGTGCTGTTTTGGTATCCCCTGCATTTATCGAATATGCAACTAGATATTAGATAGTCATACAGTGAGTATACAATACACATCGCTGCACCAATTAACTCTTACCGAACTGTTACCATATTTTAGCCTCGATTTTAGTGCGCACAATAAATTTTACATTTGAAGACTTCAGTACTACGAAGGAGTATTTATAACATACATATATGAAGGTAATTAATAATTCTTTGTAAATGAATATAAAGTTTTATAAAACATCTGTTTCTCACAGTATTGATACTTTTTAACTCTTTTTGTAGATTCTGCCCTTACATACTTATGCAGACATAAATTTGTAGCAGATAACGAAAAATACATTTTAAACATTAAAAATGAGTTACCGCCATAAATCAGGTGCTTTAAAACGAAAAGAAAAAGCTGCAAGGGAAGAAAACCAAGCAAAACCATACATATATTTATAAATATATTTTTTTTGTATCTTATATTTAATTAATAAATATTCAAAGTTAAAGGGGGTCCGAATTTTTTTCCCCGGGGCCCGCTTTTCCTCTCGGCGCCCCTGATTAAACCATGCTAAGATCAACGTCACTAAAAGTTTAAAAAATCTTGGTTTAATAGTGGATACAAAACTGCATATATTACCGTTTTGATTAAAAAGGCATATTTAACATAAAAAAAAAAAATATTAATCGACTCTCTCTATATAATAAACACAAATAAACAATAGCCGACTTTCTAGTACTTTCTGAATTTCACCATAGGAATGCAATTAATTGTGCTTATTCAACTAATACTACAAGTAATACAGAAGGTACATATTGTTCCGAACATTTCATCTTAGTGTTGCAGAAATATGATTTTGTTATAGAGCGTCTAAATGCATTAGGATTGCTAAATACCAACTTACCAACTTATGTAGGTAAAAAAACTTCATTCAGATCTAATTTGGGAAACAGAACATTTATTTAAATGTTACTCCACTGAGTTACAATTAAATTCCAGATGAGTTTCAAGATTTCAACAACAAAACAAATTAAATAAACTTTTTATCCATGGATCACTAATCTATTTTTAAACTAACAAAGCGAATCTACATATATATTTTTTATTTATATAAATTATTGCATTCTTATGTTTAAAATATTTTATTCCAAGACATGTAATATTATTTTTCTTTCTATAATATTGTCAACAATGTAAAGGTTGAGAGTAAGAATAGTTCCGGCTGAACATCCTAATAAAAAAATATATTATTGTTTATTTATATACGATCTTACTCACTTAATTGCATGTTCAAGCGACTGCTGCTGTAGAAATATATTTCTTCTAATCGGCACGATATTCCCTACATTCAAGCCTTCCTGGACAAGTTGGTGCAGTCGGCGCTTTGTCTCGTCTCGCAGGTCACAGAGTCTAGCAGGGCACAGTCCGTACAGGCCTACACAGCGAAAGAACGTGGACAGACCGATAATGTCGGTGTCAGGGGCGCTGTTAGCGTCGGTCTCGTTTTGTAACAATACCGCGCGGCCCAACGTCGCTAAGCAACGCATCCCGGCTTGGAGGCGTTCGCCACGGAGACAGTTGATAAGAACTCGAATGCCCTCGCCTTGTGTGGCAGTCATCACCTGCAATGTTGTAAATAAGTTTGTTCAGTAATCTGATGATTATATAATATGAAATAAAACTGTTTATATTGAAAAAGAGAACACTAACAACAATAATGCAAGTTCAATATTATGAAAAAAAATTCTTCAAATTTCAATTTTTTTTTGTGATAACACTAGTGCATCTTCAATAGCTGCTAACTCTAGTGAGTAAAGTGTGCATTATGTAGCTATTAAAATGATATTTGATAACAGCCCATGATTAGCGTCTTGACAAAAATCTTCAAATTGACTCTATATTGACGACCGGGTTTTTATTGTGTTTTGAGGAGTTAAATTTAATATCGATTTTTCAATGTTTTGAACAGATTCATGCCCGAATCGACTCATTTCTAATATAAACTGAAAACACTGGAAACCCGCACTTTGACAGATATATAAACAATATTTTCTAGGCACTCTTAAAATTCTTAAAACGTCAAAAAAATTCACTTATCAAATCTCACTTACTTGCAAAAATACAGCATTTTATTGGCTCAAAAGATGCGAATTTTTTTTTGTGACGGTTCTTTGTCAAAATAAAACTTGGTAACTAGGTAGAATCCTTAATTTTAATTGGTTTATAAATTTATGAGTGAAATATTCGTTTTTAAAACTTTTAACATGAGATAGTTACGAAAAGTGTTTTATACATTGTATTAGACAACAATCGTGTATTACATACTATTTTTCGTACGATCGATTTTTTAGTTTATATTAACAAATATCAAGCAAAAATTTACATTCATTTACAATAAACATCATAATTGCATGTCATTGGTAAGGAATCAAATTTTTATAATAAAGAAACTGTTTTATTAGAAAAGTAACATTTATAGAAAAATTCATAAATTAAACATTGCCAGAGACAGTATTATGGACTGTGAAATAGAAGAAGCTTGAAAAATGGGTTGTGATTCTTTAATACCTGCGAAATCCAAGAAAAGGAATGTTTTATAATGGTTAGTTTCATTGTGTTATTACTTACCGCACTAATTAGGTTATAACTTCTTACAGCATTGTTATTTTGCTCGTTTCTATAGCAACTTATCGCAGTGCTGTATATTCAACTTACATGGTATATAAACAACGTCTGTAAGTACGTTAAAAAACACGATCGTGAGAAAAAGAATATTTAATTTTACAAAACAACAAAATACTTTTTTCTACGATTGCTATGAAAAGTTGACAATTACGCTCTCATTTGTCATCATAAAGTTGACGTTTTCTGTGAAACAATCGAAAAATATATTTTTTGTGCGTTTCCAATGGCAACGCGCGAAAAAGATGTTAAATGCGCGCGTATCCAATGGCAACGCGCGAAAATGATATTAAATGCGCGCTTACTTCAATAGTTACCAGGGATACAAACAAAACAACAACTTGTCATATTGATAGTTGACAGAACGAATTTATTTTCAGTACGTATACGTTTTTTAATAATTTGAAGATGCAATCGTAGAAAAAATTATGTGTGTATCACGAACGTAAAGTGTCTTTGTCATGGTCAATTACCATGTACAAGTAACAAAGAATCACTTTACGCTCTTAATACACAAATAACTATATAAGACTTCTACTTGTCAGCATTCTTCTACTATACTTTTCTGCACACGTTATTCGATCCAATGCAATTAAAAATCTCGTTTTGTCAATAAATTAATTTTGATTGAACTGTGTCTTATGGTTTATACCATCTAGTTAATTTATTTTATTTGTTACTCTGCACAACAGGAACTTAATCCCAATTACAATAGATAATGTAAATAAATTCCCAGGTATTGCGGCATTTTAATGGTATATACACTTCCCGGCCGGTATATGATCATTCACATTGAGTCTACTAATTATGCTATAACGAACCTATCTATATAACTTTAAAAGGAGCGGATAAAACTCTAGAGAAAAGTAACCATCGATTAAGTTTAAGTACCTTGGATCTTACTTAGACAAGGTTGGAAGACTCGAAGGTAGAAACACAGTATACAGATTGTCTAATGAAATGGTTTAAGTATAATGATCTACAAAACTATACGAGATAAGAAGATGGATAAATTAGAAAAAAGTTGCCTCATTAGGGGTGCAGTTTAAATATGTTTCTGTTTTCCTACAAAAATGAATGGGCGACTATACAAGTAAAAATGTAAATTTTGTCAATTTAATTTTTTATAACTTTTTTGTTTACATTTGTATAAAATTTTAACTTACACACTATTGAGGACCTTTTTAGTAGTAATTATATTTCGTATAATTTTTCATAAATTCGTAACAAATTTTAATTCATATTCAAAGCAGAATAATGAACTTTTAATTTTTTTTCTCTTTTCACGGTATAAAACTCATATATTTTTAAATGGAAATAAAGTGTGAAATTACATAATTATTATTTTTGGACAGTTATCTATTTATTTACGAAAATTGATAAAGTGATACTATGGCCCACTGGACGGAGAGCATCGAAGAGCTCTTCGATGAAACAACCGAACGAAACCGTCATTGCGACAAAAAAGGGGCCCCTCTGTTTCCATCGAAGACCTCATTGGTGAAACGAATGGATCTCATTTCACTCGTATCTTTTGTGTCTCATTTCGCGTTAGTGTTGATTTGTATTTTGGTTTATCTTTGTCAATTTTAAGGAGTTTTTATTTTTTATCGATGACGGATACGTTCTGTTGTTTCATTGAAGAGCTCTTCGATGCTCCTAAAGGTAGATTCATGGCCGGTTTCACCAACAAAAGCTAAAATTGAAACTTTGTTTAAATAAATAAAACAAATCGAATGTATATATATATATATATATATATATATATATATATATATATATATATATATATATATATATATATATAAATAAATTACTTTTTACTTTATTTATACGATAAAGGAAAATGCTCATGCTCAAATCATATTCTTATGAGCATATACTAAGTAGTTAGAGCTTCGAGAGTAAAGAAATATACAGTTAAGAGGACGAAATGTGTTTTTAAGTAACACATCGAGTCTGTAGACTGTATATTTGTATATTCATGTAATTTTCGAAACTCGAGTTGTATATATTAAGACTATATAATGAATTAATTAGCTGCATTAAACAGATTATTTAAATTAAAAAAATACAGGGGTTGTATTAATAAACAAGGCGTGTTTTTTAAAAGGCAAGAAGGAACTTTATTTAAATATATATATCAAAAGAATCATCTGTCATAATAATACAACAATCATAATAATTGAACTGTCTTGCCAACAGAACTCAACTGTCAATACTCCCTCTGAGTTCTGACTGGCACATTGGGGACACATAGCTTCTTCAGCAGTTCGTTGAACTTGGGGCCTGGCAATCCTTTCGTCAGGACGTCTGCTGGTTGATGGCTTCCGTCGATGTGCAGTACCTCCACGTCTCCTGCGAGAACCCTCTCACGGACGTAGTGGTAGCTAACGTCTATGTGTTTACTCTTGAAGTGAAACTCTGGATTCTTGGCGAGTCGCACAGCCGCCATGTTGTCAACAAACAACCTTGGCTGAGCAATCTGCGTCGTCAGATCGTCCAGAAGTCGCGAGAGCCACACTATTTGCTTTGCTGCCTCGCTGGCTGCGATGTACTCTGCCTCCATTGTAGACACTGCGGTGCATTTCTGCAACCACGTGATGACTGATCCCGCATAGGTGCACATGACACCACTTCGAGATCGACGTGTTGCGTCTGCCGCGTACTCTGCATCGCTGAATCCTTCTAAGTCCTTGGGTTGACCTCTCTTGAACTGTAAGCCGAGACTAACAGTTCCTCGAATGTACCGTAGGATCCTTTTTACTCTGTTCCACGACTGCTTGGTAGGATTATCCACTTCCTGGGCGACTTGGCTTACAGCGAATGAGATGTCTGGTCTCGTCCCTGAAGCCAGATAGATCAAGCTCCCGACGGCCTCCCGATAGGGGACAGAACTGTCCAAGGATTGACTTTCCTCCGAAATGGATCCTTTCACTTCAACTGGAGTCTTCACTGGCCTTGAATCACTCATCTTAAATCTGTCCAAGATTTTCTCAGCGTAGGCTTGCTGATTTAAGATGACTGAACCGTCCTTTTTATGATGTATTTCAATACCAAGATTACTTCCCTTTGGGTTCCAGCTACCAACCCGTCGTCCACGTACAAGGAAACAAACAGTTTACTTCGAGATCTAAAAACAAACAAACACGGGTCTGACTGACTTTGCTTGAAACCCTGCTGTTTCATGAAATTAACAAAGCGGTAATTCCAACATCGGGGGCTCTGCTTTAAACCGTATAACTTTTCTTTAATTTCCAGACTCGACTGGATCCGTCATGGTAACCCTCTGGTTGTTCAAGAAAAACATCTTCCTCCAAGGCTCCATGCAGGAAAGCTGTTTTGACGTCGAACTGTCGTAGGAATAGTCATTCATTCACAGCGACACTCAGCATCGCTCGCACAGTTTCGAGTCTAGCCACAGGACTGAATGTTTCACTGTAGTCCACGCCTTGCTTTTGTGAACATCCTATTGCCACTAGGCGGGCCTTGTAACGATCCAGGGTCCCATTAGAATTGAGTTTTTGTCTGAATACCCACATACAGTTGAGAATCTTCTTTCCGGTAGGACGTTTAACCAGCTCAAATACTTAATTCTCAACTAAAGACTTCATATCTTGCTCCATTGCACTCCGCTACTCTCGTGAATCTAGGGCATCTTGTACACTTGGCAGTCCATCACCAGAAGCAAGACATACGAAGTCCTTTAGATGACTCGGAGGTCTAATACGTCTGCCTGATCTCGTCCTTACTTCAGGAGATTCCTCAGCAGATTCCATTTCTCCCTCTGAGCTGAGCTCGCCGTTATTAGAAGTCTCAGAGTCATCTATGATAAACAACTCTTCTCTCGGACCAGGGGGTAAATCAGGTCCAGATGAATCACGAACTTGAGTGCTTATCTCTAGAGTAGGCCGTGGACTATCTTCAATAGTTGCTGCGAGATCTTCAGGCTCGAAAGCAACATCCGAACAGAGAACTACATTCTTTCCATCCAACACTCTGTACCCATCTCTTTCGCCACAGTAGCCCACTAGGAAACCTCGTTTAGCCTTAGCATCCCATTTCTTCCTCTTTTGCTTAGGAACATGTACCCAACAAACAGTTCCAAAAACTTTGAAGTGATCAATAGGGGCGGGAGCCGACCCTAGCCACAGCTCAATGGGTGCTTTACCACTAACTCGCGATGGTCCAGTTCTATTGATGATGTGACAAGTGGTGTTTAGGGATTCTGCCCACAGGTTCTTAGGCAACTGCTTGGCTTGTAGCATGGTCTTTCCGCTCTCCACAAGAGTCCGCATCTCCCGTTCTATACCCCCATTTTATTCAGGAGTATAGGGCATTGTTTTTCGAATGGAAATGCCTCGCCTCTGTAGCATGCTCACGACCCTGCTGTTATCAAATACAGTACCACCATCGCTCATGAAGGTCCGCATCAGACTTTCTTTTGATGAAGAATACTCTGCGATACTTTGTGTATTCATCCTTGAACACAAGACTGTAGAGTGAACCAGCCAGAGAGGGTTCCTCCATGGGCCCACACAGGTCAGCCATAATAAGCTCGCCTGCGTGTTGAGCTCTCTTAGTTCGAGGTTTGTAAGACCTGCGGTGATGCTTACCACGAATACATGCAGTACAGAATTCTCTCTCCTTGTTGCACTGAATCTGTCGCTGCTTCAGCAACCTCCACACATGTTCTCCGTCCTGGTGGCCTAACCGCTCATGCCACAGCTGTAGGTTGACTTCTTGACATACATTAGCATTAGCCTTTCCATGACTAGACTTGATAACTTCACTATTCAGCTCATACAGTCCGTTTTGAAGCTGTCCTCACACCATAGAAGTTTCCTTGTCAACAAACAGACACCTGCCACCACGCGCTTCGAATACAGGACCCTTGCACACTGTCTGTCCCACTGACACTAGGTTGCGGTCCAAATCAGGAACATACCAAACGTTTCTTATCATATTCTCCATCTTCTTATTGTTGAATATGCATCTAACCCTGATATCTCCTTCGCCATACGCCTTTATGACTGAGTCGTTACCAACAATTACGTCAATAGGCTTGCTGAACTCTCTGTAGGTTTCAAAACACTCCCTGTTGAAGGTCATGTGATGCGAAGCTCCGCTGTCAGCTATCCAAGTTTCCTTGCGGGACACTCATCTCGGCTGAGTAGCAAAGCATATTTGAAACTGCGTTAGAGTTTTTGTTTGGGCACTCATTACCCGGCTCATTAAGACGAGGTCTGGCAACTCAACCTTTGTCAACTTCTTCAACTCCACGTTGATTTCTGAAAAGATCCTTTTCAAACGAGCCACATAAATGACTATCTCTTCGTCATCATGTTTCTGACTGTTGTAAAATGACTCAAACAATCTGTGTAGCCGTTGATCAGAGCTCTGTTCATATGCTGATAATAGCTGCGTCCAGATTTCGTACGACGTCTTACATGTGGCTGTCATTTCCACATTATTGTCGTCCATGTACGACACAAGTAGAACTTGACTCAGATTGTCAAATTTTTTCCAACATTTAATTTCAGTGGTATCTTCTGTTGGGCATTTAGTTTCTCCTGTTGTGATTTCGTATGCCTCATGGTGATTTAAAAGGAGCTCCATTTGCCTTTTCCATTTTGACCAGTTAGATCCATTTAAAAAAATAAATAAATATATCATCACGCCTTTTACCCACTACTGGGTGCGGCACTCTGCGTAAGCAGATCTCGGTAAGTGATATATTTTTTCGAGTGAAGTGCGGTTACCAGCCGTCAAATCACAGCCCCCAAAGATATTAGTGGAGGGGGGGCACAGGGGTAGATTTAAATTGGTGGAAATTGTTTGTCGACTGTGGGCATCGAACCAGAGATCTAAAGATACACAGGCCGACTCAATACCACTGAGCCACCTACCCCATTCTCAAAGTGATATAACACGAATTATAAAAAAATTATTGCAACTTACTTGTTGTTCAAAACTTGCCGTAGTGAAATCAAACACACTCTCTTTCGTGAGCATGCGCATGTGATGCAGCAATAATGCCCGTTGTCTGTCGTTCGCTACGGATGCTAAAACTTTCGCTCCGATGCTGTAGGCCACGCGGATCACTGCTTGTCCGACGGCGCTGCAGGCGTTGTGCACCAGTATCGTTTCGCCTGCCGCCAGGCTAGTTAGCTCCACAAGCATGTAGTAGGCAATAGCGTAGGCGACAGGAACAGTGGCACCGTCCACAAGAGTCCAGCCATCAGGAAGTGGCCAATGAAAGGTTGAGTCTGGAGTGAAGGTTTCGTCGCAAATGCCTGTAACATATAACATCACACAATATTCTATCAAATAGGGTAGCACGAATCTTTTAAACATTAACTAACTGTTTATTAATCATTAATCTCCGATAAATATACCTATTTTAAAACTCTACTTTCGTTTTATTTACATTCGTAATTTCTTTCATATAAGGTTTCAATATATGTTCTACATGACCAAATCATCTCAACTAACTTACTCTTCGAGCAGTATAGTTTTATGTACAATCTCAAAACTCAGCATCATTTATAGAATTGACAGGCTTTAAACTCTTTGATGCAGTTTACAGTCACATTCAACTTTGATTTTATTAGTAAATATTATTAGATCTAACAAATTCAACTTCGTTGTCGCCGTTGCCACATTTTATTATAATTATTTTGATTTAACTTTTAATTAATATTTTATGTAAAATATGTTCCGGCAGAGTGCCACACCCAGTAATGGGTAAAAGGCGTGATGATATATTTATTTATTTAGTAAAATCTTAATAGTTGATGAAATTAAATTGATTTATACACAGAAAACTATGGATTCTACCAGAATTTTAACCTAAGAACTATAAACTACGGCCATAAGCTGCAGTGACGACGTGTATTCGTCACGATACAATATTTACATCACTACGTATGTTTATGACTGATTCATTGAAACCCGAATAATGCGCGCAACCAACCTTTGGTAATCGTGTGAAGTTTATCGTGCGCGTAAGACGAACATCTCTACGAGCGCACAAATGTTTGAAACAGATAGGGTGGTTTTAGACCTAGTTTCCATTTTTAACAAAATCGTCCTATAGTTTAATATCGGACGAACCACCGTCAATGGTTTATAATTTATTCAATTAGCAAATCATATATAAAAGGCGCGTCGTCGGGTACCCAAGACAGTCAACGTGAGACATCCGTGACACCAACCAGCAAGAGTTTTCTTTTCGTTATTTTGTTTCTGTAGCGTACCATACCGTAAGCACCACCGACGTCTCAGGAGAATACGCAAATCGCGACTTAGCTGTTATCGTTGTGCTTCAGTGCGAGTTCTACCGCGATTGATAATACAACAACAGTCTTATTTGTGTGGACATCACCGACGCGCCGCCCGGCGTCGATTTTGCAAAAAAACGTGAGAAAACATTCGCACATAAGCTACCCGACCATTGGCACCTGAGCAATCCACGCCAACATTCTGCATACGAGTCTACCAGAACTTGTCACACTGCCTATAACAATAAATTAGAGAGTAAAATTGGAATAAAATCGGATTTAAATTACTTGGCAATCGTAGCTTAGTTGGTAGCATATGACCGGAGTTCATAGGTTCCAGGATCAAATCCTGGTGGTATCCCAATTTTTATCTTATAATTCAATCATTGTTTTGTTTTAAAAAATGGAGATTTTTACTAAGACTAAAAACTATTTATTCTTACCCATAATTTTGCATTTAGTTCCTCTCTTTATACCACAGTAATCCACTAACCCTAGTTTTGTGCTTTTTCCGAATCCATCATCTGTTTCCACAGGCACTACGTTAGCTGCGTGAATTCCCATATAGCGCACATCCAAGTTGTGTAATTTCACACTAAACAAATTAATGATTTATACATTTTTTATTTATAATATTTATATACGGAAAATCATTCCCAGTTATAATTTTAATTTATCTTCTCTTCACAAAACTATCTAGTTATTATGGAATCAAAATACAAACTAATATGACGTTTAAAGAACTGATGGTAATTTCAAATGTATTTGCAATCTTATTCAACTTTGCACGAAGCTCATTTAAGATCAGAATGAAAATAAGATTAGTTAACAGAAAAATAATCTAAAAAAAAACTGTAAAACGTTGGCCTTACCTGATATTACTTGCAAACACTTCCTGGTCAATAGTTTGGTTATTTTCTTTAAAAATGTCTCTGTCAGAAAGTCGAAGAGTAGTTATATAGCGACTACCCCAGCAACCAAATTCGTACACTGAGAGTGTGACATCTTGTTGAAATATGTGCTCATAGAATGGTTCTGTTGGCGTTAACTTAGGTGCATTCTCATCCAAAATGAACACAAACCTATGAGTAGTAGTTTATATTAGATCTTTTAGAGTTATTTAAAACTGAAATAATTTACCGAGCTTTGTGACCTCCTTTCATATGTTGAATGCTATATATAAAGCTGTCTAGATTGTTTATAGGAAGTGTACGGCATGCTAAATAAACACGTAAGTTTGAATTCGAAGATAATTTTGTTTCCAGATCATGAACCCAGCTAAGGATTGAATTCTCCAAATCTTTATTAGTAATAATATTTTCATCGACATTTACCACTTCTGGTTTCTCTTTATATAACTACACACAAAAATATACATATAGTACTTATTACTTACATAATAACAGAACATACTTGTTTTACTAGTTGAAAATGACAGCCATTTGTCTGAGATGCTATTACTTCAATTAGATTTGATTTAGAAAGTGAATGATTAAATTCTTCTGAACAAATAAGTATATATATATTTGGATGCTCTTGAAGATATTGAAGCACGTATTTTATTTTTTTAGAATCTACAATTAGCAGAGCTGGAATTGGTGAATATTCTATTTTGTTACTACTAAGTAAATCAACAACATGAAGGATTATTTTAGATTTCATGTGTTGTGTATTCATTGTTCTAATGATGTTTCGAATTATTCTAGTCGATGGATCATTGTACGCAATCTGTAAACAAGTAAAAACGCAAAGATAATAATTGATTAAAAAATTCTAATGGATTTTTTTGCCAATTTAACCGACGTTTTCTTTTTCTGGAATAGATTATTTGTATTTGTAGGTGAAAATAATTTGATTCTTGACAGACTAATGCTTGGTATTTATACAAGTTTGTAGGAATTTGAATACAATTTTTTTTCTACGATTGCTATGAAAAGTTGACAATTACGCTTTCATTTGTCATCGTAAAGTTGACGTTTTCTGTGGAACAATCGAAAAATATCGTTTTTGCGCGTCTCCATTGGCAACGCGCGAAAAAGACATTAAATTATTTCAATAGTTACCAGGGATACAAACAAAACAGAAACTTGTCATATTGATAGTTGACAGAACGAATTTATTTTCAGTACGTATACGTTTTTTAATAATTTGAAGATGGAATCGTAGAAAAAATTATGTGTGTATCACAAGCGTAACGTGCCTTTGTTCCTCTTATACTATTGCAGCTCACTTTACGCTCTTAATACACAAATAACTAATTTAGGTTCTAGTGAAGTATTATCCAAGTCTCCCAAAAATTGAAATTGTTATATTAATATTTAGATTCTAAGCTATATAGAGATAATATTAGTTTATTTGGTAATTAAAGTTCTCTTTATCAGGTAGTTTTTGAATTATATGGACATAAGTTGCACGTACCACATGCAACTCAGCTACATCTATCCCAATTTGTCTCCTCGTAATCTGCAGACATATATCCGTCAGCATCTCTGGATTTAGTTTAAGGTCCTGTACTTGATGCGGTACGAATCTTGTCGCTGTAGCTATAAATTTAAGCTGGTTGATTCCGATCGGCTCAATACACACCGCACCAACCAGCTGCATGATGTCGCTCCACAGAGTATCCGTTACGCGGGTGTAGCGAACCTGAAACAAGGTTCCCTCCGACGGCAACCGCTCGAAGCTGAAGGTCAGACGTCGGATGTGACCAGGTATCAAAGAGCCGACAGAAGAAGAAGAGTCAAACATACGTGTGTGGAAGAACGAAGCGATAAATGCGGACCAGTTTTTCCATATGATGGAGGCTTCAACACCTGAAAAAGTTACTGTTTAGTTAAGATATACAAATAAGTAGTATAAGACACAGTAAAGTATAATATTAAAAAAGTAGAATGAAATTTAAATAAATAAAAGATTAAGAAGTATATGTACATGGAAGCATGAAGCAAACAAATGTGCAACGAAAGCATAACAAATTATTTGAAAAGGATGTCAAAAAATAGAGGACAATATTTCTGAAATATATCATATCAAAACAAGAACTATATTCTATTATGCATTTCCGACTTAAACAAGCTCTTGTTTTAATTTTATTTTTAATTAAGTCAGAGTTACCTTTAAAATTACGTTAAATATTCGAAATGTTGCACTTGAATTGTATGCAACATGCTAGATGTCTTCTTAAGGATACTTATTGCTAAGGAAATGGTGATTAAACAAATTAATAACATGTCTCATAATAATGGATAAGGATCTATAATAGCTTACAAAAATTTGTGTTTAATCGGAAATGGTTTGTTTGCGGACATAATCTATTAAGACATTTTTTGTCACTATCTGTAATTAAGCTTTTATATTTCAATATTACTTCACAGATAATTATTATTTTGAAACTCTACGAACAACATTATTTATTCTTGAATTTTGCAGGGACTTATATGTAATTAATATTTTACGGCTGTTAACCGCACAACATGCGCAAAAATCTCGTATATCACTTACGAGATCTGCTACGGCGGAGTACCACATCTAGTAACGGATAAAAGGCATGTTGATGTATTTATTTATTTTAATCATTTATTAATAGCGACATCTTAATAACTTTAAAATAATAGTTTCATACAAATGTGGAATGCATGGAAGTAAAATAGAAATGAAAGAATAATATACTGATATGAATATTAATCATGAAATTGTAATAAATAATTATTATCGGTATATCATTTGGTAACAGATAGTTATTGAATAAGAGGATAAGTAGGTAGGTAAGTATTATTAATATTTGTTACTTCGTAAATACAAACCAGTTTTGTAGACAGTTAATTCCGTAATAGTTCTATATACTCCACTCAGTTCCAATCCTCTTGTCGCTAACTCTCTATAAACTTCATCCCCGCTTAATTTGTATAGCTTCTCTCCTAAAAACTGATTATTGCTGTTATCTTCATCATAGTTTTGAAATACTTGCTGCATCTTTTGTTGTTCTGGCACTAGTGCTTGTCCATTTGCAACAATGCCATATCTATCGCTGATCTCGAACATTCCTGACCCTTTTGCAACTATCACTGTTACCGGAGGCACGTACTCATCTCTAACAGGAAGACTTCTGTGTCGTTTCACAGAAAAGTCAGTGAATTCTATAGTATCCACCTTAAAATAAAATAGAAATAAATTATAATGTGATTGCAGTTAAGAGTTCCACATTTTTTAAGATAGCAGCTTTCTTGTGCAGATACTGATATGTGATAAATGATTACAAAATATAAAATCAAGGCATCAGATTGAGATAACAGACAATGTAATTCCAAAAGTATTGGATATAGTGTCAAAATAGTTCAAGCCTATTATAAAGTTGTCGAACTAATTAGTATAAATTGATTGTTACAATTTGTATATTTACTTAAACTTCTAGAGTAGAGAAATATTGTAATCAAGTGAAAAATTATTTGTCTTTCGAATTTATATTTCATGGTCCATAGAACACAACAAGAGATTAAATAATATTTGTCAGTTTGTCTCTTCGAATTTCTTAATATGACTGTATCTTATTGGTTGTGCTGACTAATTTAAATTAAGATACTAGTAAACACAACAATCTTTAGTCCCAGGTTTATTTGAGCTGTATTTCATTTGCTACTTGCTTACTTAATTTAGTTCAGAATAAATCGGATCACGTAGCTAATTGAATAGAAAAAAACTGACTTATCCAGAGAGGTGATTAACTTGATGCTCAATCTGATTCAATAAATCTAGTAGTAGAAATAAAGTAAACGTAGAATGTCAATTAAATGGAATGGCAAATAAGTGATAAGTTTTATGAAATGTACTGATCCAACTGAAAAATGTCACTAATGGTAAAGAAAAGGTAGATCTCTTAAGGCCGCTCCGGAGTGAATACAATTTTCGTATTTGCACCTAAATCTTATGCACTTGCTAAACCCTGTAACTTACCGCGTTGCTGTTCTTGGAACCTTGGTCTGCTGGCCAAGGGTCTTTTTATTAGGGGCTGTATTTTTTTACAACGCTGTTATTTTGTATTTAAATATTCGTTGTATTATCTTCGACTTCCGAAATATCTAACCCATATGATACGAGTTTCACAGACATTTAAGTTTTAGAAGAATTTGCACGAAAATTGTTTTGTATTAATGGTTTTTTCTTAAAATATTTATTAGATTAGAAACAACAACAATTAACAAATTACCTGTACGCAATATCATTATAAATAACTCAAATCATTTTCAAATTATTTATAGTACAGAAATGAGAAATTACTTTGCTTAAATAAATATTAAGGAATAGCATCATGTAGATATTTTATATGTATGATTCACCATTGTACCGCAGTTTTTAGAATATGAATCGGTAACATTTGCAGCAATAACTACATAATTTGTATTCATTTATCTTTCTTGTTGGAGGATTTCGTAAAAGAAGTAGAATCTTCTAAATTGAATGACGATGAAATTTGCGGTAGAAGAATCGTGGATATACAATACTCTTTCAATGAACTAAAATCTATAAAACATCGTGGTTGGAGTGTTCCTTTTTCAACATAAAGTATTTAATTCAAGTGTAATATTTGTGGCGTAGAAAATAAAATTCACACTGAAAATTCAAAGATAATATCCGATGTCAAGACGTAAAGTTGGAAAATATACACTGTAGTATACAGAAAAAAGAGAAAAAACATGTTGTTAATGACCCAGATATGAATTATAGTCCAAATGTCGAAAATTTGGAACCTGATATGAGCAACGAAGAATATGAAGAAGTGAAAAAAAAATTTTTAAATTTTTAATACTTTTAAAATTTTTTTTTTTAAATACTGATCTGTATTATATTTTTCAACACACTATTGACGAGTTTACTGAACAGCTTTTGAAGGAAGAAAGACTAAAACGTGTTCCTGCCTCGCACATCCAATATAGTCAAAAATATGTTGTATACTTTGTTTACCGGTTGTAAAGCAACAGAATATGGTATTAGAAACGAAAGTACGGCTATTGAAATCCTAGAAGGCAAACTTAAAAAAAGTGAACAAAAGCAGCTTTTTTATACATGAATCTATATCGTTTTTAGGTCCGCCACTGGACGAACAGATTGGCTGTGATGACATCTGTGAAATAAAATAACCCTACAACGCACGAGATATGACAGTGATTGGAGCAATAGAGATAAAAATAGAAAATTTGTAGAAATTATAAATAGCATGACAAGTTTAAAAAAAGAACGATAATTTTTGTACTAGATATGGGCCAATTAAAGATTTCATATAATATAAACAAAGGACTTTAACATGTAAAATCATACTTTCTTAATTTCCTGCTTCCCTAATTATTTTAGGTAAAAAAGCTTCAAATAAGAATTGTAATGCATCAAATTCTACATCAAAATCAATAAACAGAATAAATTTTACATGCCATATAAAGGCAGAAATTAATATGAAAATATTAAAAATTAGCTCAACAATCGGGTTAGCCTTGGAAATGAAACAAAATTGTAAACAATTGGAAATGAAAATTGTATTTATTATTAATTATTATGATAAATTGCATAATTGACTATAAAAATTATTATTGTAAAATTGTGTGTAGTCCTGAAAAGGACCGTTGTTTTTTGTTATTATCATAACATTATATTTTTTTGGATTTTAAATTTAAAATCAGAATTATCTTAAATTAAATGCTCAAATAAATATCCATTATTTGCCAAACAGAACCCAAGTCTATCATAAAAATTGCGTTGCATATTTTTTAATTGTCGGTTTGTAATTTTTCGTTTCAAAGAGCATGCATTTGCATATCTAGTTTTGTAGATATTATTTTTCAAATGCCCCCATAAACAAAAAGGGATTTGGGGATCGAGCTGGCCAGTTTACTGGACCACCGCGTCCTATCCAGCAATTTGGGAAACATTGGTTTAAAAATGTTTTAATTTCATTTGCAGAATGAGCAGGACGGCCATCCTGCTGAAACCAAATCGTATTTCCCCCTGTAACATTATCCAGAGCAGGCCCAATCTCTGTCTCGAGTAACTCCAAATATTTCTGGGAATTTAGTGTGCCATCAATAAAAAAAGGTCCTATAATATTGGAACCTAACATTCCATTTTCGTAACATTCCATTCCAAACATTCACACTTTCGTGATATTGAGAATGGTTATTTAAAATTAAATGTTGATTTTCTTTGTGCCAACTACGATAATTTTGAACATTTGCTTCTCCATTCATGCTAAATATGAATTCATCAGAAAAGCAAATATTTTTGATAACATTTCTGTCAGCATTCGCCGTTTCCATTATCGTTTCGCAAAATATCATGCGGTTTACTCTATCATGTTCAAAAATTTCATGATGGCGAGAATATTTAAAAGATTTGTATTTATGGTTTTTTAATATTTTGATGGTCGTGGTGTGATGTATTTCTAATCCCGATGCAATTTCTCTTGTACTCACACTAGAATTATTCGATACCGAAGCTAGAACATTTATTTCATTAACGTTGTCATCAATCTCAATTTCTTCTTCTGGTGCAACATGTTTTTTAATGCAACTGTGACATGGATGGAACACTGATCCATATTTAATTTGATTATTAATAACTCTTTGAATTGTGTGAATTGAAGGAATTGGCTTGTGAGGATACGAACCCGCAAATAAATCTCGCACTTGTCTTACACCATTACCACCATAATACAACCTAAGATATTAATTTCTTTCACTAATTGTGTACTCGTAATTGTCCACCATTTTTTCTAATAAGCAACTTTATAAATTGAACACTAATAAATAATTACTAGCAATAAACTCATGAAACAAGACAGATACACCGGCAAACTTTTGTTTACAATTTTGTTTCATTTCCAAGGCTAACCAAATTTTTGAGCTAATTTTTAATATTTTCATATTAATTTCTGCCGTTATAGGATATGTAAAATTAATTCTGTTTATTAAATCTGATGTAGAATGTTATGCTCTACAACTATTATTTGAAGCTTTTTTACCTAAAATAATTAGGGAAGCAGGAAATTAAGAAAGTATGATTTTACATGTTAAAGCCCTATGTTCCGGGGTCACGGTCAACACCCTGTATATATATATATATATATATATATATATATATATATATACTCACGTTCGAAGAATTCAACACTTTGTTGTGCCAGATAGAGTCTATTTTGAACACTAGGCCACTGAGCCCACTTTCTGCTGATCCAAATGATCTACATGCGTTAATCCCTAACCATTTTATCATTTTAAAAGCTGCTGTATGTCTTTCTGACAGGGACTACCTCAGTGAACCCGAGCATCGCCTCAATCGTTGGCAGTTGCTGCAGAGAACCCAGCAGCAGTTCTGAAAACGAGTACCTAAACACTCTGCAACAGCATATGAAGTGGATGCGCTCCGCACCGAACCTGAAACCCAACCAGCTCGTTCTCATTAAAAATGAGTTGCTACCACCACTGCAGTGGAAATTGGGCCGCATCCTCAACGTGCATCCAGGTCGTGATGGCGTGGTACGAGTCGCTGATGTAAGGACTGCTTCGGGCATTCTTTCCAGCCCCGTGGTGAAGCTGTGTCCTCTTCCGCAACCCTGAAAACTTGGTTTTGGCCGGCAGGATATTGAGATGCCACTACTTCCTTAGCTGCTCACCGGTTCATCACCAACACCCAGCGCTATCTCGTGAGCGCTAACATCTAACTGCTTAAATTTAATTTTTTTCTCTGTTAATTATTGTAAATTTTACCAACTTCACTTGTAAGTAGCTTTCGCCGTGCAACAGTCGCACGTTTTTGACTAACCTGTATGCCTCTTACGGCCACGTGTTTTACACATTTTTCAATTTTGTTATACACATCAATAATTACGATCAAGTGTTTAGTGCTAATAATCAGTATTATTTCAGCTTGTCTGCATACGCTTTTCAATATTATTCCAGCTGGAAAAGAATTTGTATAGCTACCAGCACAATTTTTGTCACTAAGTATTTTTATGAATAATTTGTATTTTCTACTTGATCGTAAGTATGTATCTCTTTGTTTTGGCTATACATTAATTCTGTTTTGTAATTCTGGTTTATTTAAATTTATTTATTCATGTTTAATATTGTACATTATTTGGATTGGTTGGTTATTAAAATAATTCCTATTTGTGTCCTCAAATTTACCTCACTACAGTTAGCTTCGTCACTTCCTGACACCTTATTTGTGGGCCTGCCCCTATTTTCCTGTCTCTGCGTCAGCAAAGAGCTATCAATTCTTGTACTAAGTCTTTCAGAGCAGCTCCTGGAAGTGAAGAGCGTCCGTACCTTCTCCTTCCAGCATTGCCTCATTCTTTACTTTCTTCATTTTCTCTCTGTTCTCATTCCGCATTTATTCTCTTTGTGCAACCCCCGCGAAACGACCTCTCGGTCAAACATAAATATATATATATATATATATATATTAATCTGTATTTTTGGAAGAAATAATGGTTCCAAAACTAGTACATTTTTATTAAAATTCTTTGTTGCACGAATTAATTGATCCTCGATATAGTCGTGTATTACCTATTAGAGATATTTGTTAATTTTATTTTTATTCTTCTTGTTCAGATGATAGTTGCTAGGAATATCGTCAGTCCTCAGACTAATTTTAACAAAAAATATTCTTTGACCGTAGTGGTAAAAATTTATGGTTACCCCATAATAAATATATACCTGCTTTCAAATCATCGTCGTTGCGAGAGCAGAAGATGTTAGTTTGGTTGCATTGTACAAGTGGGAATTAAAACATGAAAATGTGATGTAACAATCGAAAACAAAAATAGAGTTTTCTCTTGAACCGGACATTTTTAAACAAATATGACTGACAAAAGTTTTATTTTTTATAATCTTTCATTTCATATACAAATTGTATATTGAAATGCTCTGTAATCTGTAAAAAGTTTGATAATGTCCAAACACAAAAATGACTTTATTTTTTTAATAAAATAAATCAACAAACTGACTGACAAATGTTAATATTTTTATATCATCATTATTTATATAAAATTTGAATAAATTTAGTCTCTTAGACGAACAGATAAGTTTATAGAATTTTAAAGCGTTTTCGCTTGTACTCCAAAGCGGCCTTAAGCTGTAGGAGAAGTAACTAATTCTTACTTTCTTTGAGTTAGACAATATAGCACACACAATTGGCAGATACGCCGTGGCTGGAATGATTGCAACATTATACACTTTGTGTCCTACAACATCCCTGAACCACTCGCTGTGGGAATCCAGCGGGCAGGTTTGCTCGCTACTGCTGCAGTCTTTAACGACGTCGTAGCCCGTGCACCAAGATTCTGAGTGTGACCAGCGCACTAGCGGGGCCAAGCTAGGAGTTCCCCGAGGCACAATGGGCTCTATGGGGTAGATGTCTGCGTATAGTGCGGACGGATTGAGTTGAATTCCGGAAAGGTACATTTTACCTAGAATAAAATAACACATAGGTATTACTTATTTACTATTCTACATAATACAAACTTAGTGTTTAATTACAGTACAGGAAGATAGTAGGAGGAGAAGAGGTCGACTACAAAAACCCAAACCATTTAGACACAATAATATTTTTTTAAATAGAAATTTAAGTCATGACTTCTAGTACCTCTGTGGCTCCCCCGCCATTGACATCTTTAGAAGTCGTGATTCGACGACTGGCAATCGGACTTCACGCGCAAATCTATATCATTTACCAAGATCTGTTACGGTTGAGTACCATAAAATATAGGGTAAAAGGCTTGATGATATATTTTTTTAATTTTATTTGTGAATTGTCGCTTATGTAGTGAACCTCAGATATTAAACGTTAGCAGACAAATAAATAATGCACATTTATTTAAAGGACAAAATAGTTTTTAAAAACATTAAAGCAATCAAACACTATGATAACAATAATTAATAAATATGAAACTAAAATGCAAACTGTAAAACTCAAGTAAATCATTTACTATAATAGCAACCAAAAGAATCCACATATACGAGTTTTTCGCGTGAAGTGCGGTTACCAGCCGTCGAATCACGGCCCTCAAAGATATTAGTGGAGAGGGAGCCACAGGGGTAGATTTAAATTGGTGAAAATTGTTGGTCGGCTGTGGGGATCGAACCAGGGTTCTCAAGATCCACAGGCCGACTCGATACCACTGAGCCACCTACCCCATATATATATTTATATACTGGTTGCAGAATTGAAATATGTAACATAGGAAATACAATGGTATTTTTTTTTAATATGGCGATTGTTGCTTCCCTAACTGAATTAGACCAAAAGTGTAAATACAAAAAAAGTTTTGAATCGAAAACTGCATCTAATAAGTATCTATTTGTTACTCAATTGTGAACTATGAAACAAAATAATTTTTGTTAAAAACTTTGACAGTTAATACAATATTTACGTCAAATGATTGTTAAATAAAACTGATAATTTTGGTTAACGGATTAATTGTTGTAGACTGTTTTAAGTATGGAAAGAAAATTTTGTTCATTAAATGGTATTACGCGAAAAATGCATTGCATCAAGTTAGTGAACTATTTAGAGCGCTGCATCCTGGTTCACCTAAAACCATGTGAAAAGTGTAAGGATCAAAATCATAACCAAGATGTTGAAGATAATCAAAATAAATTATATATATTGAGGAGAATCCAAATAATAGTGTACGAAATACAGGGTTATTCTGCGAAGACGAACCCCCCCTTAACTTTTTTATTATAAGAAATAGAAAAATTTTCTTCATATGGAAGTTTTAGTATATTAAATATACTATTTTATGACACATGTAAAAAAATTTATAAAGTCAGGTTTACATGATACGACTATCAAGTTCTATTTTTCAAATGGGAACCTAGAATTATTTTATTAAAATAAAAACCAAATTTTTTTTCTCTTTTCAACGATGCATTACTTGTCATAAATGTATATAAAAAAATTCAAGATAAATAAAGTAATTGAAAAATCAGAAATTATTTTTATTCAATTATTCTAGGTGGCTATGCGACATTAAACAAATTGTAACAAGGTAAAATTAATGACAACAATGCAAATATTTATTTGTTACTTGTTTCACGTGCTTTGTCATTCATTTTACCTTGTTACAATTTGTTCCTGAATAGTCGAATAAAAATAATTTCTGATATGTCTCAATTATCTTATTTATCTCGATTTTTTTATACACATAAACAAGTAATACATCGTTGAAAAGAGAAAAAAATTGAAGTTTTTTTTTTGAATAAAATAATTCTAGGTTCCCATTTGAAAAATAAAACTTGATAGTCGTATCATGTAAACCTGACTTGATAAAAAATTTCTATATGTGTCATAAAATAGTATATTTAATATACTAAAACTTCCATATGAAGAAAATTTGTCTATTTCTTATAATAAAAAAGTTAAGGGGGGGGGGGTTCGTCTTCGCAGAATCACCCAGTATAGCTAGAAAATTAAATATGCATCACATGACTGTCCATAAAATATTAAAGAGTGAACAAACCATTCAAGAAATTTATGAACAAGACAAAGTTAAAAGACAATTTTTGTAAAGCTATAATAGAAAAATCGAATTTAGATAGAAATTTTTTTAAACGTATTTGTTTCTCTGATGAATACACATTTTTATTAAATTATGAACCCAACACACAAAATTTCATGTATTGGAATAAAGAAAATCCATATTTGATGGTCGCAATTCACACACAGTATCCAGAAAAAGTAAATGTATGTGCTGGTATTTTTAAATTACAAATAATTTGCCCATTGTTTTATTGTCGGCTCTCTAAATGCAAATTAATATTTGGATTTACTACAAAATTTTATTGGTTCAGAGTTGGAATACAGTGCTGGTGAAAATTATACTGTCTGGTTCCAGCAAGATGGTTGTCCCGCACACAGTAGTATTGATGTAAACCATTATTTGAACCTATGCTTTCCTAATTCTTGGATAGGTCGAGGTGGACCAGTAAATTAGCCAGCGAGTTTTCCTGATTTGGCACCTAACTTTTTTTATGGCCCTATTTAAGAGAAAATTGATAAGCAAAATCATGCCGACACAAACTCTTTAAAAATGCCATTAGACAAGAATGCGACAAAATAAAAGCGCGACAATTAGCGGCAGTTGGCCAGGATTTTATTTACAGATTAGGCTATTTTTTAGCTGAAAATGGAAATATTTTTAACATTTACTATAATCAATATTTTGTGTTTCCTTTATATTATTCATGTACTTGTTATTATTATTATTATTATCAATAAAAAATATGGCCATACACGTTCAAGATAATTTATTAATAACTTTGGTTAATCAATTTGGTTTACTAAAAGAAAGTCATCAAATTAATTATTCTTCTTCTGTTAACTTATTACCGCCTGTGTTGAAACATTTATTTAAATCAAACTATAATGAAAATGGTTTAAAAAAACCGTCCCAATGGTTGGTTAGGCTCAATGATCTATAATCCTTAGATCCCGCATGCGAGCGTTTGTTGTGAAGCAGAAACTTAAAGCAGTGGGGCAAGAGGGATAAGCCCAAGCTTGTTGTGCGGGTTGCGTAAACTACAAATCTAAAGTGACAGTTATGATCTAAGCAGCTGCTGTAATTTTAACCCATATACAGGAAAAAATGTTATTATAGTGAAATCTAGATTCCATTGGTATTATTAGAGTTTAAATTTAATTATATCATAATAAAATGTATTATTATACATTTAAAAAATTTGAAATATGCAATAATCATATATTCTCACATTATATTTTATTAAATTTTTAAACATTATTGATAATAATTTACAATAAAAACGTTCTTTTTTACTTATACTAAAAAGATTAAATTTAAATATTGAAAGTTAAATTATTCTGTAAAAATTGCACATTTCAACAATTTAAAGTAAAAAGATAATATAGAAGTAGACAGATTTTTTATTAAGACAAAGACTCTTGGCACTTCGGCACAACACAGCGTTGAACCATTAGTCAAATTTTCAAAACAAAACAAAATTCAATAACCTCACATTCGTCACTTGTAATAAATAAGTCATTGGTTAGGCTGCTATTGCTATTTTGAGATCTGTAAGAGTTATAAGGTTCGGTAAATTAGCAAAGAAATAAAATTTTGCAAGTTATTACAAAGTATTAACAATTTTTTACTAATAGTTCTCTAAATGTAGAACACAACTTTTACATTTATTTTATATTTTTTTGTGAGGAAAGGAATTTTATTTTGAATTTAACCAACTATTGGGAATTCGAGAACAGTAAAAGTTAAGGTTAAATTGGGGCAAAAATCCGCATTAGTTTGTGTTTTTAATTTTACACTTTCCTAAATTCCTCCATCCATTCTCGTATATGAATCACCTGTAGGTATAACATTACCATATTTTGAAAATTGTAACTCTTACCGATAGCAACAAAGAGAAATTCCAATCCATTATTATGCCCCCTCTTCGTGAGCGGAATACTAACTGTATCCGGATGAACAGATCTCCTGAGGATGGCCTGCAGTAGACCATGAGGAGCAATCTCGATGAGCACTGCGCCCTTGGGCACGCTGCGCAGCGCCTCTTCAAAGTATACGGCGCTGAGAAGATTGTTGGTGAGGTACTCTGCCGAAGCGTAGCGCGCCAAGTCCAATGATTTATTAGCTAGATGACTCGGCTGCTCTCGGTGCAAATGCTGTTGCGGAACCGACGAGGTAACCCACTTCGTGGAGCGCTCCTTGGGGATCGGAATCAACTTGGTTAGATAGTTTAGAAGCAGAGGGCCGGCAGGACGGATATAGCGGCTGTGATAGGCGATACCCGCTACGTTAACGAGGCGGGCAAAAATACCTGATTCCTGTAAAAGAACATACGTTTAATATACAGAGTTTTAACAAATGGATAACTTTTTTATTATTTCTTCGATTAAAAATCTTTTTTCGCATGTCTTTAAATTCTAAAAATATATTTAAAATTGTTATTATTTACGTAGGCAACTAGAAAACACAAAATGTAGAAAGCTTCTTTAATTTTAAATGTAGGAGATAATTTTATTTAGAAAAATAGTTCAGTTCTAAACTCCAATATGAAATTTGATCGGCATTTTTTAAAAATTTATTGTAATTTTAATAATAATGTACAATTATAAAAAAACAATAGAAGAAATAACAAATAAAAATAACTTATAAATTATTTTTTCAGTAATTATGAATACATTTGTCCATACGGTTTTCTTTTTTACTTTGAACTGCATTTTGTAACACACAAAGCGGAAGTACATTCTTCACATAATGCTTTGTTTTATTTCTTCTTTGTATCTCGGTCTACTTTTATGGATCTGATTTTAAATAATCCCACAAAAAATAGCATTGGTGTTAAATCTTGTGCTATCGGCTGCCAAAACATTGTGTTAAAATAATTATTTGTTTCCCCCCTATCCATTTCTACGGAAAACCTATCATTTAACCAGTTTCTATTTAATATTAAATAATGGCAAGGACCACGGTATAATTGAAAA
The DNA here is from genome assembly GCA_947425015.1 of Pterostichus niger. Lineage (NCBI taxonomy): Eukaryota > Metazoa > Arthropoda > Insecta > Coleoptera > Carabidae > Pterostichus > Pterostichus niger. Next base: position 14,798,182 of record OX380348.1, read on the forward strand.
ATAATTTGTTGTCTACTATTTAATGGCATATTTTCTAAAGTTTTGCTTATGCCACTATCCAAAAAGTTAAAAAAATATCAACATTAATATTTTGTTAAAAAAAATGGTCCAAATAACTGATTATCCATACTTCCACATCAAACATATGCTTTTGGGGCGTATTGATTTCTACATGTCCATTTTATATTTTTTCTGCTCCAGCAACGAGAATCTTGAGAATGAACTGTACCGTTGTTTGTAGTAAATACAGCTTCATCGGTGTAATTAAAGCTCTTTCTATCTTCCTCTGTACCTTGCAAAAACCAATCACAAAAATTTTAACTTGAGTCTTTTTCCCTGTTGAAAATGGTGATTCAAACTGGACCGATAAGGTTTTAAATAATGATGTTTTCTTAAAATCAACCGCCTCTATTTGAGTTTTGGATTGTACTTTTTAATGTCACATTTGCGATGATATACCTAATAATTGTTCGGTCTGTGTGTTTTTATTAAACTCTCTTTCAGTCTCTCCAATTGATTCATAATAATTATTGCCAACAATGAAAACAATTTCTACCTTTTACGATATTTTCATTACATTATACACATTGACAGGACAATTGAACACAATTGAAAAACAATATGATTGTATTCAAAGCCTAGTTGAATGTTTAAATGTTTTAATTTTATTATTTAAATTTTAAAAAATTGCCGATCTAATTCCTATTTCATATTGGAGTTTAGAGTGCTGTACTGAACTAGTTTTCTAAATAAAATTATTTGTTATATTTAAAATTAAAGAAACTTAATCTTTGCGAAAATTTTCGAATTTTGTATTTTCTAATCGCCTATGTAAAACAAATTAAATTCATATTTAGAGTTTGAATACATGCAGAGAATTTATGTAACCCATTTGTTAAAACTATTCAATCACTGTGTATAATAACTATAAGTACAGCTAATATCAGCCTTGATATTTAATGGCATAAAATTGTATTCTTTAATAATATTATTTTTATTTAGATTTAGCCAGTGGCGGCTCGTGGATCAAACAATTGAGTAGACAAAATAAACATAAGGTATCAGATAAATGAGAAAAGCATTTGTCAACCGTTGTGTTGTGACAAAGGTAATAAAACAAAAATCTTAAATAACAATACAGTTCAACATTTGACGTTACTGAATTTTCTATACATATAATGGACAGTAATTCTGAGTTTTCTTGTACGCTACCAGAATTATTAGAAGCATCAATTGAAGCTAATTTGAAATTGTTGCCAGTTACATAAAAAAATCTGTATATAAATAATATAAAATAAATATATCACGCCGTAGCAGATCTCGGTGATATATTTCTTCGTGTGAAATGAGTTTACCAGCCGTCAAGTCATGGCCCCCAAAGACGTTAGTGGAGGGAGAAACCACAGGGGTAGATTTAATTTGGTGAAAATTGTTTGTCGGCTGTGGGAATCGAACCCGGGTTCTCAAATTCACAGGCAGGCTCGCTACCCCTGAGCCACCTATTCCATATCAAATATATGTGTAATAAGGCTTATTCCAAATTTATGGAATAGCAGACAAAAACTAAATGAAGTTCCTTCTCAGAGACAGTATTTTTGGCATATTTTTTTGGAAATGTCAAAGCAAATAAAGCCATCGACCGTGTGGGCATAATGTTCAATGCTTAAAATTTAAGAACAATGTGAATACAAATATTTGAAATAAATTTTATTTTTAAATCAAAATTCAAAAGGTTACCGATCGAATTAATATATTTCTGAAAGATGGTCTTGACAAATTATATTTATTAACAAAAGTAAGTTTAACGTTTTGAATTTATTTCATTCCATGCATTTTTATGATAATTGTATTGATTCAGGTTATTCTAATATATAAAATTGCGGGAACATGCCGAGTTCATGAATTAAGACAAATGACACTAGATGATATAGAAGATTCAGGAACGTCACTAATGGTGAAAATTACTGAAACGAAAAATAACGTACAAAATAATTCGTTGTCAGTGGAGAATACCTGAAATTTTACCGAAATTATATAACTCTTCGTCCATCAGATGCAAATGATTGGCGCCTTCTTATTGATATCGCAATAAAAAATGCGTAAAATCAGGTGGTGGGAAGAAATCTATTTTATAAGAAACCCTAAATAATAACCATCTATCTCAAGCTTGAAAATCCTAAATCATATACAGGATATGGTTTTCGTAGATCATCGGCAACTATTCTTGTGGAATCTGGACAACATTCACATTTAAAAAAACAGGTTATGTAGACGAATTAACCGCACAGAGGCAAGAAGTAGCTCACAAAGTATTAAGTAATTATAATTCGTCTATCAACCAGAGTGTCACCTAATTTGAAACCATCAGAGGCAGTTACGTCCATGCAAAAACAGGAATCAGAAATTTTTATTGATAAATCTAAAAAAAATCCACTTTCATAAAAACTTCAAAACATTCCCATTAAATAAAATTTGTACATAGCACCTTTAATAATTGTAATATTAATAATAAAAATTGTAATAACTGTTTGTAATTTTAATATTATTAATAATAATTGTAATAACTGTAAAAAGTTATACTTGCAATTTTTACGAGATAAAAGAATTTCTGACTCAAGGGATAGAACTACTTCTATCCCTTGAACTAAAATAGGATGTTTCAGCAACTAACAGAAGATATGAAATGTCATCATTTAATATAGGTTATAGAGAAAAAAAATATTTTTTTGGTTATTTACAAAAATTATTCCTTCTCTATAGATACGAGTAATAGGCAAAGAGCAGATTGTGTCCATCAAGTTTCGTAAATAATTTTTTATACATTTTAAGCATGAAAAATTATATTCTACGGAAATATTCGTCATTGTAACTATCGTTTTTTAGGTGAAGAGTTTATATGCCTCTGAAAAAAGTTTACAGTAATCATTTTCATTAAAAAGTCAGAGCATTTTATCCAATTTTAATACCTATCTTTAAATTGTGTATCTTGAAAAATTACTTCTTGTTCATTTATTAATTTTTGTTTTTCAAATAGATTTTGAAATTGATTGTTCAAATAGTTTATAAGATGATTGAGAAAACTTTTTCTAAAGTCAGTAAACTTAAAACTGTCTATTATGGCGAAGTAAGACAGTTTTGACGTATCTCTAACCTTGTATTCGTTTGATTAATAATAGTGGCAATAATTTCAAAATATAAAACTTTCTAAATAATTTCATCAATTTTATGTCTCTTTGAAACTGGTTCTTCATATTCATTATTTAATCTATTTATTGAATTCTTATAATACTGATCAAAATTTGTGCATTTGTTTAGCACCTTTATTCTAGTTTCATCATTTATATTTGAAAATACTTTAAAAAAAATTAAATTACTCAGATTCAACTATATGCACCCTTCTAAATCGCGCAGATGATCTTGTTTCACCCGAAAGAGGAATATACCTCTCGACAACATCATCAAGTATAAATGTCTTTTTAACGGCATTATTAAAAAATGTAGGGATGTAAATTATAATTTTTTTTAGTGCCGTTCTGAAATACTAAATTTAACCTATATTCAGAATAATGAGTAAATATAGAATTTGGTGTATCCTACTTAATTACAGACTAGTGGAATAGATTGTTCAAAATTAAGACTGTTTTAAAGCCATAAAATAAAAACGGAGTTTGATAGTTATTTACGATATAAGTAGAATAAGAAATTTATATATATATATATATATATATATATATATATATATATATATATATATATATATATATATATATATCACTTTTTTATTTTAAGAAATAGAAATACTTTTTTCATATGGAAGTTTCAGTATATATTAACTGTTGGAAAATGACAATCTAGTAGTTTAAATTGTTTAGTGACAAACTTAATTATTATAATAGTTATTGTTTTGTTTTCATATAAATAAATTAATTAAACACGTTGTTCAATAAATAGAGTTGTGTTTTCTGCAATCGTTGTTTATTTTTATACTGTCTTGTCTCTTGTAACTGCGCACAATCACAGGTTATGGGCCCAGTATTATACTGAAAAGTAAAAAGCTAAAAAGTAAGACTATGGCTGAGGAAGCTCGTTATAAAATTCCACTGTTCGACGGGACGAACTATGATAATTGGAAGTTTCGTATTGAGACGCATCTAGATGAGCTCGACTTCCTGGAATTCATAGAGATACCACTGAATCAGCTTCTGGCGAGGGTGGACGCACTAAAAGTGTCGAACGACCAAAAGGAACACGAGAGCGACCTTGTGCGGAAGCGTGACAAGAAATGTAAGTCCGCGATTATTCAGCGAATAGCAGATAACCAACTTGAATATATTAAAGACAGTAAAACATCTTTTGACATTTGGAAAACACTGAGAGACACTTTTGCAAGGAAAGGAATAGCGAGTCAGTTGCTTATCCGAAAAAGGTTGCAAACAATGAAATTTAATTCAAGCAACGATACTCTGGAAGCCCATTTTTTGAGATTCGATCAATTAGTTCGGGATCTCAAGTCCACCGGGGCAACATTGGAGGAAAATGATGTTGTCTGTCATCTCCTACTCACAATGCCTGAGACTTACGATGTTGTAGTCACGGCTATTGAAACCTTGTCTGAGGCGAACCTGACACTGACCTTTGTCAAGAATCGGCTGCTGGACGAGCAGGCTAAGAGGTTGAGCGTGCGGCAGAACGGAGAAACGCAGTCGTCGACGGCGTTTTCGGCTCCTTCCCAGCGGCACAAAGCACACCGGCAAACCCAACCAATTTAAAAAGAATGTCGACAAGAAGTCTTACCAGTGTCATAACTGCGGCGGCTACGGTCATTTTTGGAAGGAATGCAGGAAACCGCCCACAGCAGAAGGAGGCTCATGTCGCAGCGAATTCGGCAAAAAATGAGGAGGAGGATGCTTACGGATATAGTTTCTTCGCGGGCGCAGAGCGTGTCGAGACTCTTCACTGGTACCTGGATTCAGGTGCATCTGAGCACCTTGTAAGTTCAGATAAATGTCTGACAAATGTCATGAGATTTACATAAAAAGCGCCAAATTGGGGTCAACACTGACGGCAACGAAAAGAGGAAACATTCACGTACAAGTCGTCGTGGATGGAACGCCAATCAGGATCACAATCCAGAACGTACTCTTCGTTCCTGGACTTCAGTTTAATCTTTTATCTGTCTCAGTTTTAGAAAGAAACGGGTACTCTGTCATGTTTGAACACGGAAAAGGAACTGTTCAGAAGGATGGGAAGATTTTGGCAATAGCTAATAGGAAACATAAATTATATGAAATTGTATTCACGCTTGCTCATGAATCGGCAAATATTTGTGAGATGGAAAGACGTTTGGGACACATTGGTCTTACATCTCTGGTAAAGTTGCAGTCTCTGGTTAAGGGGCTGAACGGAGTTTCTTCGGGCGGCAATGACAGACAGATCTGTAGAACTTGTGTACAAGGTAAACAGACCAGTCTACCACATCAACAACCACGTCGACGTGCTAAACGACCTTTGGAGTTGGTACACAGCGATTTGTTTGGACCAGTAGAACCACAATCTTACAACGGTAAACGTTATGTCTTAACATTTATAGACGATTTCACCCATTTTACAGTGGTTTACCTGTTGAAGTCAAAGTCTGAAGTATTCCACAACTTTAAAGTTTACGAAGCTATGACCACAACACACTTCAATCTGAAGATCTCACTCTTCAGGTGCGACAATGGTCGTGAGTATCTCTCAACGGAGATGAAGGCACACCTGGAGCAGCTCGGTATCCAGTACGAATTCACAATTCGTCATACGCCACAACAGAACGGCGTAGCAGAACGTATGAACCGGACAATCTTAGAAAAAGCGCGCTGTATGCTTCTCGACTTTCCTTTGCCGAAGAATTTGTGGACGGAAGCAGTGCTGGCAGCAGTCTACCTCATCAATAGGAGCCCGACGAGTGCTCTGGAAAAAGTCGTGCCTGCGGAGTTATGGTATGGAGACAAGGTTGACCTGAAGAAGATCAAAGTTTTTGGCAGCAAAGCTTATCTTCATTTACCAAAACCACTTCGTACGGGCAAATTTAGTTCGCGAACCAAGGACTGCTACATGGTTGGATACTGCAACAACGGCTACCGACTGTGGTCACAGGAAGACATGAAAATTATTATCGGCCGGGACATTCTTTTTGATGAATCAACGCGGAAGACAGTTCAGAAAAACAGCTCAGTGGATTTTTACGACAACGTGGAGACGTTGACTAATCCTGAATCTGGACGAGGTGAGCGGCAGGAGGCGAAGCAACAGGCAAACCAGAAATCAGAGAAAGATGATACTGAGGACAAGGATCAGGAATTTCATAACGTCAAGGTTGGCGGAATACTCCAGGAGAACGAAGAGCATCCAGAACTGAACCTGAGGAGGAGCTTACGAAGCAGAACGACACCCAGCTATCTTCACGACTACGTCGTTCTGGCACTCAGTGCTGAGATGTTTGTGGAAAATGTACCTGCGTCGTTCAGCGAGATTCAGGAACGAGAGGATGCAGAACATTGGTACAAAGCTGTTGAAGAGGAACTAGATGCTCTCAAGGAAAATGAGACTTGGACTCTATCAACTCTACCGACAGGGAAGAAGGCAATAAATAACAAATGGGTCTTCAAGCATAAACGCAACGAAAAAGGAGATTGTGCAGTACAAGGCACGTTTGGTAGCGAAAGGCTGTTCACAGCGAAAGGGGTTCGACTACGACGAAGTCTACGCACCAGTCGCCAGACTGACCACGTTGCGGACGCTCTTGGCAATAATCAACCACGAAGATCTGCACACGAGGCAGATGGATGTCAATAATGCGTTTCTCCACGGCAATCTTCGGGAAGAGATTTACATGAAATTACCTGAAGGTATCGACGGTTCCCCAGGTCAGGTTTGTAAATTGAACAAGTCTCTCTATGGGCTGAAACAAGCACCCAGAGCTTGGAATGAAGAGTTCGATAAGTATGTGCGCTCGTGCGGATTCATCTCATCTGAATATGACAAATGCTTGTATAAAATGGTCCATGGACAAGAGAAAGTTTATCTTCTTGTCTATGTTGACGATATCCTCATGGCGAGCAACAACCAAGCAGCACTTAATAAAGTTATTTATCTTCTTCAGCAAAAATTTCGTATGAAAGACTTAGGAGAACTTGGAATGTTCCTGGGAATTAAAGTTCAGAGATCAGAGCACGGCATGATGCTGTGTCAACCCACTTATCTACAGAATCTTCTGGAGCGCTTCGGCATGGAGCAATGCAAGGGAGCACACACACCAATGGACGTGAGACCTTCAGAAGACACCGACGGGGACATCATCATTGAGACCAAACCGTATCGACAGCTCATCGGCTGTTTAATGTATGCGATGCTGACGACGAGGCCGGACATAAGTGCATCAGTAAATTTTTACAGCAGGTTTCAAAACAACGCCACCGATGAGCAGTGGAACGGACTAAAAAGAGTTCTGAGATATATCCAGCAAACCCAAGAACTTGGTCTGTTCTTTCCCAAGTATCAATCGACATCACTAGTCGGATATGCAGATTCTGACTGGGCAGGTAACTCAGATCGAAAATCAGTCTCGGGTTTTCTTTTCCAAGTTTTCGGTGCTACTGTCAGCTGGACGACGAAAAAGCAGAGCACAGTAGCTTTGTCATCGACAGAGGCGGAATACATTGCGCTTGCCACGGCATGCACGGAACTCATCTGGTTGAAAGGGTTACTTGAAGAACTTGGGATCGTCTGTTCACAGCAGACTCAAACACATTGATGTAAAGTACAACTTTATTAGAGATCTTCACATGTCACAGCAGATTGAAGTTAAGTACATCCGTACAAATGATCAAGTCGCAGACATTCTTACCAAGGGGCTACATAGAAAAAGTTTTGAAGAGCATAGATCGAGACTAGGAATTAAGTAGTTTTAAATCTTTCAAACAATAAAGAAATATTAATGTATCTGTCTGAAATCTAATTTATATATTTAATTTGTATATATTTATGTTCATGTCACACAATTTGAAATCGTCAAGATTGAAGAGGAGTGTTGGAAAATGACAATCTAGTAGTTTAAATTGTCTAGAGACAAACTTAATTATTATAATAGTTATTGTTTTGTTTTCATATAAATAAATTAATTAAACACGTTGTTCAATAAATAGAGTTGTGTTTTCTGCAATCGTTGTTTATTTTTATATTGTCTTGTCTCTTGTAACTGCGCACAATCACATTAACAAATCACGTGAAACAAGTAACAAATAAATATCTGCATTGTTGACATTAATTGTTCTTTGTTACATTTTATTTTAGTTAAATAAAAATAATTTCTTAATTATCTTATTTATCTCGATTTTTTTCATTTACATTTATGACAAATAATACATCGTTGAAAAGAGAAAAAAGTGGCGGTTTTTATTTTAAAACAATAATTCTATGTTCCCATTTGAAAAATATTTGTTCATATAAACCTGATTTTATAAAAATTTCTGTATGTGTGTTTCACAACTTAGAGCAAAAAATTAAAGGGTATATTCTGTACGACGTGCTGATCATGAAACAAAAAGTTTTTTTTTTTAAATCCTGTCCAAAATTTTTCGTTGCCACTGCCACTGGGTGGATGATTATGTTCAAGTTATTAATTAAATAAAATTCTATTATAAATACCTGCTAATAATTGAATTGTGTAACTATTCTTTCGTAGTTGATACCTACTTCATTGTTTGTGTTTAATAGGAAAGCGAATCCAGTGCAGTACTACAAAAAATGTTTTAGGTTAACAACCCTTAATTTTTCGAATTTAAAAAAAATTCTTTTTGTTTCATGATCAGCACGTCGTACAGAGAATTCACCACACGTCACTGTCAATCAATAGGATCACGAATTTGTTTGAAAATGAACCAATGAAATGTACATTTCGTCGGAAATTCATCGCTGGTGCAATTGATAACGGAAATACCACTGTTAATAATATCCTTGGTTACGAATAAAATAAAGTATATTACATTACAAGAGAAGAAACAAAGAATTTCGCTCACGCATGTGTCACATAAGTGAGCGAATTCGTTTCTTCTCGAGTGATGTATAGCGTTTTGTTCAATTCTGCTATTGAAATATTTAAAAAATATTAAGATTTGTACGGCTGTTTATGTAGTATAAATGAACATAGATGCCATTGCGTTGCTATGGTTCGTTTGTTTAAATATACATACATACATAACATCACGCTATATCCCATTAAATGGGGTAGCACGAACCCGTCAACATTCTCATCCTGACACACGATACTCGATTCGACCACATTAACACTTCCTCCATACAAACTCTTTCTATTCTCACAACTAAAATCCATCAACACACAACAAACATTCATCCATTCGCTCCTGTACACTGCGCTTGTTTCTGAAGATGGTCTCCACACAATTGCAGGTAAATACTCGAAACATCTAACCAATGAATCTAAAATCAAGAATCATACGCTTGTCTTCATTCATCATATTTATCCCGCAATTAATTTTCTCCAAACATTCCTATCCTGACACACCACTTTTGCTTCAACCACATTCATAATTCTTTTCATACAAGCTCGTTTATTCTTCACGGTCAGAATCTTTCGCTCACGCAACAACCCTTCAATCACCCAGTAAACACACTTACGTTTTTTAAACGTATTATAAACGTGTCATTCGTTGATAAACCGTATTACGTTATAAAATCAACGGTTTATATTTGGTGTTAGATAACACCGTTTTATGTTAACGTTATAAAAACGTACTTTTCTAATCACACTTACGTTAAAATAACGTTACCTGCATATCGTATACTTACTATTATGAGAAACTTTTTTGCAACGTGTATTTTAACGAATTTATTAAATATGAACTAACTAAAAACATATAACGTTTTGATATTATGATAAAATATAATTTTTATTAACAACAGTTTTTGAGATTGGTATAAATGAGCATATGATGCAAGCTAAAATAATAAATAATGTATATACCCACTATATCGTTTAACGTATTATATATATATATATATATATATATATATATATATATATATATATATATATATATATATATATATATATATATATATATATATATATATATATATATATATATCGGGTGTAACACGAAAAGTGAAACATAGGCGTTTAACATGGCAAATCAGTTTTTCCGTGCGCATTGCTTCCCTAATTATTTTTTTGGCGCTATTTTTAACAGTAACCAGTTGACAAATTTTCAACGTTTTGCCCTGCACAACTAATTTTTTTTCATGTAATCCCTAGAATAAAAATAAAAATCTCTAACAACATTTAAAATTCCCTAGTTCTAGGGATAAAATTTCTAATCTGACTTAAGTGAACATAGGTGTTTTCATTGTCTACATAGTCTACATTGTTTAAATGAAAAATGAAGACGTAGACTACATGATTGTTTACACGTAGAGAATGGCGTAGATTACTTGCAGTAGACTACACGCACATCCCTGATTTGAATGCACGAAACAATTTAATTGGTGAAGAGAAGATCAGGTGATAGCGTGGCGTGTGCTGGCCGTGGTGGCGTTTATTTAGACATTTTGCAGTTGTGTTGAATATCAAAGTGAGGCAAAGAAACAATTACTTATTTTCTCACTGTGGTATATGTGCTATTCTTTTCAGTAAGTACAAACTTTATGATTTTACTCTAAATAATGCAATAAGCAAGCAGTATGTCTGAATATTTCACTTGACTTAACCTTAATTTAGTTTTCCGTATCATAAAACGTTACAAAAACATATGCACGTATGGAGCACGTCTACAATACAATTTGACGTGGTGTTTTCTTTTTAACGAATGCTCACACACGACATATTTTTCAATATGGCATTCCATATTTAAAAAAGTAAAATATCGCGTATTTGTTGTTTGATTGTTTTTCAAAATACACCATTAAAATTGTTGAAAAAATGGTATAACTAATAAAAAAAAGTTAAAAATTGTGGACTATATATTTACTTAATATATCGTTTTCTAGTGTAAAATAAAACTATGCCACCCTTTAAAATTTTATCAAAACGTCAACTGCAGAGAAAATTAAAATACAAGCTGATTTATTAAGACAGAATTGTTTATTAAGAAATGGCCAGAATAAAATTAATCCTAGTTCATCACTTTCTTCCTTAGCACCTCTTATTCCTGTGACATCCTCCATATCGTTATCCACGAAGAGTATACCAATGTTTTCATGTTCGATTGATCCGCCAGATTGTGATGAAAATATCTCCTTTTTTTTCGTATCTTCGGCTTCTAGTAGCTCTACTTCTTCAGAAATTAATTTTGAAAATTCTCCGGATTTATTAACAGATGAATTAAGAGAATGGGCATGCACAAATAATATAACTGGAACAGCAGTAACTAAACTTTTTAAAATTCTAAGACCTCGTTTTAATTTTCTACCTAGTGATTATCGTCGCTTACTTGAAACACCTCGAATTACCCAAACTATTTCTCTCAACAATGGACAAATGTTTTATTTAGGAATTCTTAACCAGCTGTCCATTAGGATGGTTGATGGTTTGAAAATAAATATAACAAAAGTTCTTCTTCAAATAAATATAGACGGATTACCTTTATTTAAGAGTGCCAACACCGAGCTATATCCGATTCTAGGTCTGTGCCCCGATTTTATAAATAATACTCCATTCACAATAGCTTGTTTCTCTGGAACGGGCACACCTCAACCACTAGAAATGTTTCTAGAACAATTTATATCAGCATTTAAAACATTGCAAACAACTGGGTTTGATTTTGATAATAAGCATTATGACATCGACATAAACTTTTTCATTTGTGATGCGCCAGCTAGGGCGTATTTAAAGGGCATCGTAGGGCATACCAGTAAGTACGGGTGCGAAAAATGTACCATTGTTGGTCGGTATCAAAATCATCGTATAAATTTTATGCACGACCAAGATTATGCACCTATTTCAGACGAAGACTTTAAAACAGGAAACAAACCTTTCATTAAATTTAAATCCCCTCTCTTAGATATTGGTATCAAATTAGTTACCCAGTTCCCACTTGATCCTATGCATTTAGTGTTTTTGGGGGTAACAAAACGAATTCTTCTGAATTATTACATTGAAGGTAGAGCCTCTTACAAACTTTCTCGTAAACTATTTAATTTAATGAATTCTAAATTGTCTGCAATAAAGCCATTTCAACCATCAGAATTTTCGCGCAAATGTAGGTCGTTTTTTGAAATTAAACGATGGAAAGCCACTGAATATAAAAGTTTTGTATTGTATCATGGGGCAGTAGTATTATATGAAGGACTGAAAAATGAACAATTCGAACATTTTTTGTTACTCCATTGTTCAATAACTATTTTGTCCAATGAATATCTTATTGCTAAATATATTGATATAGCCCAGTCATTTTTAAAACAATTTGTAGTGACAGCATCAAATATATTAGGCGACGACTTTGTTGTTTATAACGTTCACAGTCTTATACACCTGGTAGAAGACGTTCGCAAATAAGGTCCAATTACAGCATACTCATGTTTTCCGTTCGAAAATTATTTGGCATGTTTGAAGAGAAAAGTACGTTCAAAAAAACATGTACTGCAACAAGTACATCATAGACTTTTAGAGAGAGATCAATGTGCAATACATTTTGTTGCGGAAAAAGAAAACTGGAAAGACATGCAAGACTTTAAACCTAAACATGTCTTTATCGAAGTATATGATACTATTAATGGTCAAGTAATATCTTATAACTGCAGAAAAATATGCTTTCCTCAATATATTTTATCAAATACCTTGCCTGATAATTGTATACTCACGAAATCCAAAAAAGTTTGTCTAATAAAAGAAATTCATGTAATTGGCAATACAATACATTTTGAGGCGCTAAGTTCTACAACTTTCGATTTGTATTCGGTACCTCTACCTTCTTCAAATTTAAACATTTTTTTCTGCAAAGAATTTAGTGAACAAAATGCGGTTTTTTTTTTCGTACGATCAATTATATTGTAAAGGTTTTCTAATGCCGCATAAGAGTGGTTTCGCTTTTTATCCATTACTTCACTGCTAATTAATTTTATTCTCACTATTTCGTAAATAGATTTTTGGCTGATTTAAATATCCTCTTCAATTTACTTGTCTGCACTAGATTCTTGTAAAACTTACCATGTTTTACGGGGTGGTAGAATTTAAATCCAAAAGATTGGATTCCAAAGAGCTCGCTGTAGTACCACTGACATGGCTAATTAAAAATGAAAGAAGATGCTATTTGCCTACTAGGACTAAAAAGGTTCCACTTTCGTTATTTGTTAAAGCTTGTACTCCACCTAATAAGAAATGGCCTCATTATTCAGTATTCAAAGTACATTTTAAAACGCGTAAGTATTTATTTTTTATTTATTAATTGTGCAAACTAGTGTATTGAAACACTTTCAGTTAACTATGAGTTGGCCGAAAAGGAAGTAGACCGCCTTATTCAGGAATATGAAGTAAATAATCTATCCACTGATGCAAGTGTCGGAAGAAAATCTGTTTCATCCGAATCAAGTGGGTCAAGTAGTGATGACGAAGAATTTGCTATAATGAAGAAACAAAAGACAGGTAGAATACAAAATAAGCACCTATATAAATAATATTTAATATTATTCTATTTACAGACACAGCTTCAAATTTAGGAGCAGAAATTGTTCCTGTTGAAAGCGTTCCTATTCTTGCTTCTGTTACCGACAACAATTTTCAGTTACCACAGACACCAAGTGCTTCGTCCACTTCAACTATGACTCTGTATAGCAACTTCGCCGAGGCATTGAATAACGAAATATTGATCGGTAAAAACCCTATTTGTGTAGCACCTAATAATAATGTTAATAGTCTCTCTCTATCTCGTTTTAGATAATGAGACTATTACTGTGGACAGAGCTAATGCAACTATTGAAGAGGTCAATAACTTAGGTTAGTTATACTTTATTAGCTACCTAATTTGTGGTGCATGATGTACTTTCGTATATAGCTTATATCGTCGCTTACGTTATACACAAAGCCTGGAGAGTGAGCTCATTTCGCTGCCAATCATTGACGTCCAGCATTGGCTGCTAGGAGTATTTTTTCCTACCCCAATTTAAATTACATTTATCTTATAATATAATATGTACAATTCTATCGTAGATGGGGTAGGTGGTTCAGTGGTATCGAGTCGGCATGTGGATCTTGAGAACCCTGGTTCGATCCCCATAGCCGACAAACAATTTTCACCAATTTAAAAAATCTACCCCTGTGGCTTCTCCTCCGCTAATATCTTTGGTGGCCGCACTTCACGCGAAAATATATATCACTTACCGATATCTGCTTAGGCAGAGTGCCACACTCAGTGATGGGTAAAAGGCGTGATGATATATTTATTTATTTATCGTAAATAAATTTTAATATTTATACTGAGTCTACATCATTGTTGTACATAAATTTAGAATTATGAACAATTTTCACATATTAATGTAACTGTCACATTCATTAACTTGACAACCGATGTGAAAAATATGATTAACGAAGATTTTATCTTAATTTTGTAGCAAATCGTAGAGTAACTCATCGAAAAAAGGGCCACTGTAGTCAAATTTGACATCACATTTTGGTTTGTTCATTTTACTTAGCAACAAAGGTGACTTTCCAGGCCTAGTGTATAACGTAGGCGACGGGTTGTATAGTAATATTTTTTTGAATTTGTTCCCCTATTTCGAAAAACTTTATTTCATTACTATTTTTGTAGGTTTTCAAGAGACAGTTTTAACTTCACTTGCGAAGATACAAACAACCAATGAGCAAATTTTATTAACGATGCAGGAAATTTTGAGGTATAACCAAAAAATTGCATTAGAGAAGTTGATTGCACCAGAAAACTTACCTTATTTCCCATTACAAACATTTGAAGATTTTTTAAATTTCGAAAATCTGGCGAAAGAGGACCCTATTATCAATCAGTATATGGTTAGTTCTTGCCACAAATTCTTATTTTTACAGATGCGCAGATTGGCTGCTTTAGGTGGTTCAGGAATAGAAGGAGTGACAAGAAGAATTATGAAATATTTGCTGACAAATCAACTGGGAACTCAGTTTAATTGGAAAGGGCGGTACAACAAAATAGGATTCGAAAATACTACAACCATGAATATTGTTTTAAGTAACGAAAATAGTTATTTTTATATTATATTTACGTGAAATAGGTGTTTTTAGTAACGAGTGAGTGTTACTTTCTTGACGAAGATTACCAAATCAAAAAAACTCATTAAAACACACTAAAAACATTTCGCGCACAAAATACAAACAATATTTCTTTTTCAACTCCATTTGAATATCTACTAAATTATATCCAGAATTTGTCAAATTCATTAAAATTAAATGTGAAAAAATAATAAGGTTATTTATGTTGGTAACTAAGGAAAATTTACAGTTCCATTTAAAAACGTTATTGATACCTTGAAAAAAATAGAATGTTAAAGAACGTGTTTCATAACTGTCATTTTATTTTATGCGCAGCGAAGTGTCCCAAACCTTCGAACAAAATAATGGACAATTATGAATTCAGTTCTTTACACTATTTTTTAAATTTTGCGTCTTTTATGCTAGTTTTAAATAAAAAATCATAGTTACAAAATTTAGAGAATTTTGTGTTAATTGGTGACACTGATGTGACGTTAGAAAATTCAGTTGTTTGAATATGAAATTGTCACAAATACTACAAAAATTTAACTCAATATTACCTACACATCTGCGACATCTTTCTCTTTTCCTATCTTTGCTTCTTACTACTATATTTAAATTTTTTAAAAGTTCTTATAATCGGTTGCTTATTTCACGAAGTTTATCATTTAATTTTTGACATTATGACATTTCAGTAGAGTTACCTACCAACCTTAAAAATATAAATTATACTGCTCTATTTCAGTACTCGAATGAGCTATTACCGCATTTTTTGAGTGCTTTAATAGCTTTTACAGAACTAAAGTGTAAAAAATCTTTTTTTGTGCGAGCGTACTTAAAAGCATGCGTTACTTACATAATTTTAAAACGAAAAGTACTACTTTACATGTCAAAGGTTACTTTCCGCTCGTTACCAATAGCAACGTGCGACAAAGTATACTTTACCGCACGAAGAACTAAATTCTCAACCTGTTAATATAAATTTTATATAGGAGATATTTGCAAAAAAAATTAAATCAATCTATCGCTCGCACAAAAAATAGTGTTCCTATCTCGAGCGTAATTGTTACAAGCTTCGCTCTTGCTGCAAATATTATGAACTTCCGCACTTAATATGAAATATAGGTACTTTTTTTACGGTTTAGAATGATTGTTAAAGTAACATAATATAAATAAGATATGGAAGTAAAAACACCAACTTCGAGCTTTATTGTCAACATTTTTTGACAGTTGTAGAACAGAGCTATTAACACCTACTGTTAAATTTCAATAATTTTCGTTTTAGAGGCGGCCAAGTTAAACTTCCCTGCAAATGAAAAAAACGATCTGCAAGTTGCCTGGGTTGTGATATATATATATATATATATATATATATATATATATATATATATATATATATATATATATGTGTCTATATACTTTCACCAACATACACCTGTTTCACCAATCTGTCATTCGACATACGTTCTACATGACCAAACCATCTGAACTGACTTATTCCCACTCTTCTTAAAACATTCTTCCCAATCTCACATTCATCATACACCAATGTATTCCGGACACGATCTCTTCTAGTATATCCACACAGACTCTGCAAATATCTCATTTCCACAGCAGTTATACGCCGTTCATGTTTCTTCATCCATACCCAACATTCACTACCATACATCAACGTAGGCACTAACACACCATTATAAACACTCAATCGAGCATCTCTGGATACATTCACGTTCCGAGTAAAGGTTCCCAGAGCACCCAATATCTTACATCCAGCAGGTACTCTTCTTTCAATCTCTCGATAAATACGTCCATCCCTCGAAAACACACTCCCCAAGTATACAAACTCATTTACTTGACCCAATCTCACAAAATTCACCGAAACATTGCAATCAGTCACCAAATCACTCTTCTCAAACACTAACACTTTACATTTATCAACATTCAGTAATAGATTTAAACCTTTTCCTACTTCATTTATACTTAGAATCATTCTTCTCAATTGTTCTTCAGATTCACCCATTACAACTACATCATCCGCATAAGCTAACGCAGGCACTACACTGCCACCAATACGTACACCATCCGCCCCATTCAGCGACTTTCGTAACAACACATCCATATATAAATTAAACAACCACGGGGACATCCCACAACCTTGTTTCACGCCAACATCTATAGAAAACCAATCACTCAATCTACCATCAACTCTCACCGCAGCCTCGCTATCTTCGTATAATGCATGAATCGCTCCCAACAAATTACCATTTATACCGTACTCTAGAAGTACATCCCACAGAATAACTCGATGAACGCTATCATATGCTTTTTTAAGATCGAGAAAGCCACAGAACACCTTCTTGTTCTTAGCAAGTGATTTCTCAACAATCATACGAAGAGAAAACAATTGATCTACACACCCTTTCTCAGGCAAAAATCCACCTTGCATATTACTCTACTTGGAGATTGTTAAGGTTCGTACCTTGTGAATAAGAATCTTCCCGTACAACTTCTCTACCACACTCAACAAACTTATCGCACGGAAATTAGTACAATCACTCGAACTACCTTTGCCCTTAAATAAAGGACAAATGATAGCAAGTTTCCAATCATCTGGAGCTACTCACAGTTTCAAACAATATCTAAATAAATAAATTAAGCAATCAAATAAACTCTCACCACCATACTTCAACATCTCATTCGTTATACCATCAAAACCAGGAGCTTTACCATTCTTCAAACGTAACAATGCAAAACTAACATCACTTTCATCTATATCCCATTCATCACTTCTAACATTTTCTCTTGAATTTTCACTACAACAATTCGATCCATTTACGCTACCATATAAACCTCTAAAATACTCACACCATCTATTTCTAACGTCTAATTCATTCCACAATAACTCACCATTCGCACTCTTAATCGCTTTTACCGCCCTTACATTACCACCTCTCAATCTCTTCACACTCAACCAAAACATTATTTTATTCATACTAAAATCATTCGTCATTCTTTCACTCATCAAATCATCAAAACGCGCCTTACTTTCTCTCACTACTCTCTTAACATGTTTATTTAACCTTTTATATTCTAGCAAACATTCATCACGTAAACTTCCAGGCACATCTTTTACATGTAGAAATCGCAAATACGCTCTCTTTTTCTCATCAATTGCTTCTTTCACTTCATCATTCCACCATGCATTCCTTGGACAAGAGCCTAATCTGGATTCACCACAAACTTCTTTTGCACATTTAAGAACTGTATCCTTAAATTTCATCCAAACCTCATTTATGCTGCATTCAAAATTAGGCTCACCATACAGGCATAGATTCATTTATTTTCTCAACAAACATATATCTAACATCCTCATTCTGTAGTACACTAGATTTCACACGAAACATTTTTCGGTGCCTTTTACCCTCATTCGCCAACATTTATCCAGACGTATACGCGACACCACCAAATAATGATCATTCGTACCCAATTCAGCCCCACGCTTCACACGCGTATCCACAACTAAACTTCTTCGTCGTTCATCATACAAAATAAAATCAATCACACTCCGCCTATTCTCCCTCACATTCTCCCATGTATATAAGTGAGCTAATTTATGTTTAAAGTCAGAATTGGAAACGAAAAGATCACGCTCTAAGCAGAAGGATACTATTTTCCTACCGTTTTCATTCACTCTCACATCATCATATTTACCCAATACATTCCCAGACATGCTTCTCTTTACTCCCACCCAACCATTCAAATCACCACATACGATAACTTTTTCACCTGGATCACACGAATCAATCACACTATCTAACAAATTCCAAAATTTATCTTTCTCAAGATAGATCACTTTCGGATTCAGTTGGGCCATAAACTGACACAACGAAGATTCTATGAAAGCCTACCTTAAGTCTCAGCCAAAGAATTCGCGATGAAATACAACTATAATCTCTTACAAACGGTTTCATCCTTTCACTAACAAGCACTCCTACACCATGTTTTGCCCGTTCATTCTCTGCAACACCCGACCACACACAAAACATCTACATTATACACACGCATTATATTCACCAATTCATTTTCTTTTCCATTTATACCCCTAACATTCCACGTACCAAACTTACATTCATCAAATTTCGCCCATTTATTCCTCATTAGAACAAAAGATAAAATAAATAGGGTTCTCTCGGTAAAAAAAGAAGAAGTTAAGGTAGCTTAACAGGCTTATCCTTAACTATAAAAGAAAGGAAATCAATTACATTTACACATCTGTCAAATGTCAATCACACCTAAAAACAAATCATAATTCACCGTATCTAAGCGTAACGAATATAAACAACTAACGATATGAAATATCGTTAGTTGTTACAAAAAATACAAAAAAAATTAAACTATTTTGAAAATCAAAGATAATACTTATCTTAGTAAAAGGATATGCACAAATTCTGGTGACAATCAATAAATATTAATCCAACTCAAAATAACCAGTCAAAAACCAAAATTAAATCCTTATTTGACGGACGAGTGTTGTTTCCATTTCCATAACTCATAATTTATGTCAAAATATTTTCAGCAATTTTCATACTACTTGTTATATTATATATGAATATACCCTTTAATTTTTTGCTCTAATTTGTGAAACACCCTGTATATATATATATATATATATATATATATATATATATATATATATATATATATATATATATATATATATACACGTATTTATTAAGCAGAAGAGGCACGTCATCAAAACCTTACAAAACGAAAAAAAACTTGTAGTATTGCCCGAGTGATGTTTATGATTAGAAAAGAGAAAAAAATAAATGGTTTTTTTGCATACTATAAGAAAAATGCATTTTAATTAAATTTACAATTATTAAAAAATTGAACGTAATGTTTTTAATGAAATTTTAATTATTTAAAATAATTGTAGTTAATTTTTTTACCACACGTTGGTACTACTGGAACTGTAAACGGTCACGTTTACACTTATAGTCTAAACCGCGTGATTACATCTGTCATCTGCTTTTGTCCGTTCCGTGTGATCAACACTAGTTTACTTTAATCGTTGTTTTTACTTCGAATTTCATTACTGTTGCCTTGTTGCGTATCAAATCTGTATTTTTCAATACAAACAGTAACTGTTGTTCGAGTTGTGCTTCGTTGTTTTAGTTATTTATTTCATAATAATCTGTGGTTAACCGTCACTTCATTCCTTTGAGTGTTCAATTGTGATTTTCGTTTTCACTGTTTTATTTGAGTCTTTTGGTGTATTGTGGTTTTACATAACCTAATAATAATGCCTAAAGCATTATCCAAGCAGTCGCAAATGCTTATTGCAAATGTAATTGCATATTTTGAAAAAGAGCTGGCACATGGTGGGCCCCTGCTACCGTTAAATGCTGTTCGGGAGGTATGTTTATAACTTTTACTTGTTGTTATCTAAATTTAAATCAATTATGCATTTATAGAGAGCAGCAGATAGCCTGCAAATATCAAAATCAGTTGTCCATAAAATATCTGGAAAAATTGCAAGAGGCGAACAGCTAGCGTCGCCGAAGAAACCCAAGAAGAGAGCAAGACCAGTGACTGAAGTTAATTCATTTATTGAAACTGCAATAAGAAACGTGATTTACGAGATGTACGCAAACAGTAAGTTTATTAATAATGACGTTTTGTAATAATAAACATGATAATAAATATGTTTTCTTTCTAGAATCACACGTGACTGGCAAAACATTGCTTGCAGTATTAAAATCTAGAGACATTTTTCACGGATCGCTTTCCAGTATAACCAAGGTATTGCGAAACATTGGATTTTCATGGAAGCAGGACGACAACAGACGGGCCATATATGAGCTGCCACATATTGTGTCGAAAAGAATATTTTTTCTAACAAATTTTATGAGAAATTTTAATGATTCAACGCCACATAAATTTGTCTTCTTAGACGAAACGTGGATTTTTCAAAAAGGATCTGCTCACCGAAGTTGGCAAGACGTGGACGTAAGAAGCGTGAAACGGAAAACAAGGTCTGAAGGAAAAAGGTTAGTTAGTCAATGCAACTGGTCTATTATTCGATCAAAGTATTAAAACTTTTTTTAATATTCATGCTGGAATGGAGGACGGTTGGGTTCCTAATGCATCATTAATTTTTACTTCTAAGACAAAGGCTGATGATTACCATGGGGAAATGAACCATGACAATTTTATAAAATGGTTCAAGGAACAACTCATTCCGAATTTGGAGGGACCATCCATTATAATTATGGACAATGCGTCCTATCACAGTAAGATAGAAGAAAAAAATCCGCGTGAAAATTGGACTAAGCAAACATAAAAAATTGGCTTACAGAACATAACATTGATTCTAGTCAATGTATGTTTAAAAGGGAACTACTTGATCTAACAGCAGAGTAAGTTGAATTTATATTTATCTTAACAAATGTTGAACAGAAAAATATTGTAACATTTCTTATTTGTATTGTAGACATAAAATTGAAGAGAAACATATAATTGATGAATATGCACTGGAATGTAGTCACCGGGTTCTACGTTTGCCGCCGTACCACTGCATTTTCAATGCTATTGAAAATATCTGGGGCATTTCCAAAACTTATTACAATAAACACATAGGCCGCGATGGTTACGGTGACAGTCAAACTTTGGCTATGTGGGCAGAAGCGCTGAACACCGTAACTCCAACAGTGTGGAAAAATACAGTGGACCACACTGTCCAAGAAATTAAAAAGTGGTACGATCGAGAGGTATTCCTCGATCAGGAGGACATTGCACCGCTGATAATTTCAATAAACGCCGAGGACGACAGCTCCGAAGAAGAAAGCGACGAAGATAGCAGTGACTCGTGACAACGATACTCAAATTTATTTTCACGTTATTTCGTTTTTTGTATTTTCAATAAATAATTTTATGCAATATGTAAATATAAGTTTATGTTCTTATTATTTAAAATCCTACTGTGCCCTACTGCAAATTTTAAATATCAATTACAATTATCATTTCTAATTTTAAAGTGTTTTAAAAATTTATTATACATTTATGCAACACACATTACATTTTGATTTTTAATTTTTTTTAGTGTACCCTATAAACGTAGCCGCTTTTGACGTCATTATTCTAGTTACAAATTTTGATGACGTGCCTCTTCTGCTTAATAAATACGTGTATATATATATATATATATATATATATATATATATATATATATATATATATATATATATATATTTATATATATAAATATGTATATATAAAAACGTCAAGCATTTATTAATTGTTTTTGTGCAATTCCATGGCTATCAATATTTCAACGCAATTTTTGACATTTTCATATTTAATTTCTGTCGTTACAAAGCACGTAAAAGTAATTCTGTTCATTGATTTAGATGCCCTAAAACTTTTATTTGACGCGTTTTTGCTTAAAATAATTAGCGAAGCAGGAAATTGCAAAAAACTGATTTCCCATGTTAAAGTCCTATGACCGGCTGAGCGAGTCACCATCCTGTATATTTGTATATATATATATATATATATATATAGAGAGAGAGAGAGAGAGAGAGAGAGAGAGTGGTGTGAAGAAACGGGAAAAATCAATATGAATAAGGACCCAAAAAAACTCAAAAAACAGGCAGAAAGAAAAAGAAAAATTTAGAAAATAGAAACAAAAAAAGAAAACAAACAAGGAATAAGATTATTAGAATAAGTACATGGAATATAAGAACTTTATGAACGGCAGGGAAAATAATAGAATTAAGCTTAGAATTAGATAAATATGGGATCAATATAACAGCACTACAAGAGACGAGATAGAAAGGGAAAGGACAGATTAACAATGAAAACTACTCAATTTTTTATTCGGGAGAAGAAAAGCAAGGCCAATACGGAGTAGCATTTATAGTAATGAAAAAAATGAGAGATGACATAATAGAATTTAAACCAATAGACGATAGAATGGCTTAAATAAGAATAAATGCAAAACCAACAAAAATATCAGTATTAAATGCACCGACAGAACACGCGAAAGGTGAAGAAAAGGAGATATTTTATGTGAAACTAGAAAATGAATTAGAGAATATACCAAAAGAAGACACAATATTACTAGTAGGTGATTTTAATGCGAGGATAGGGAAAGAAGAATATTTAAAGGAGGTGGCAGGAAAACACACAATACATAAGACAACAAATGATAATGGGGCGAGATTATGTAACCTAGCAATAAGTACAAATCTTGTAATAAGCAGTACCAAATTTAACCACCCGTGGCAACATAAAGTAACATGGTCCTCCCCTGACCTAAGAAACAACTCACAAATAGACCATATACTAGTTAATCGTAGAAGACAATCAACAATGAGAGATGTAAGGACCTATAGAGGAGCATGTGCGGACTTCGACCACTATATGGTGACCGCGACAATAAAGCAAAAAACAAAAAGAAAAGGCATACTCAGGAATAAAGGAATAAAATGGAACAAAGAAAAACTCAACGATAATAAAGAAAGAAACAAATATATTGAAAAATTGGAAGAAAAAATAATACAGAACGAGATGCAAGGAAATGAAGTTGAAGACGGCTGGAGTAGATTAAAAACATGCATAACAAAGGCAGCCGAAGAAACGATAGGAATTATAAAACAAAGTAAAAAGAAAAAGAGTTGGTTTAATGAAGAATGCAAGATAATATTGAAAAGGAAAGCAGAAGCGAGAAGGAAATGGATACAAACAAAAACAGAAACACACAAAGAAGAATATGTAACAATTAGAAAAGAATGCAATAAAATAATAAAGAGAAACAAAAAGATATGGATAGAAGACAAAATGGAAGGCATGGAGGCAGAAAGAAGGAACAGAAATACGAGAAGATTCTGCCAAGAAATTAGGCAAGATAAACACACGAGAAACATAAATATAAGTAAAATGAAAGACAAGAATGGAAAAATAACTGAAACAGAGCAACAATACAAGAATGCATGGGAAGAATATTTTAAAAATCTACTTAACGAAACAGAAACTGAAGAAAAAGAAGAAAACGATGATGAGGATGAGGAAGTAACCGAGATGGAAAATGAGAATAACGTAACGCAAGAGCCAACTTTAGAGGAAATCAAGCTAGTAATCACAAAATGGAAAAACGGAAAAACTCCAGGTAAAGATGGAATAGACATGGAACTGATAAAGTATGGGTGAGAGGAACTGCTCGAACAAATACACAGACTAATGACAATCATATGGAGAGAAGAAAAAATGCCCAAAGACTGGGAAGTAGGGCAAATCGTAACGATTCATAAAAAAGGCGACAGGCATGAATGTCAAAATTACAGAGGAATAACTTATAAGATACTATCAACAATAATTAAAAAAAGATTAGAGAGAACAGCAAAAAACAAAATAGGTCAGTATTAATGTGGCTTCATTCACTGTAAATCCACAGTAGACGCCCTACACACAATAAAGCAGATCATGGAAAAGACACATGAGGCAAAGATAAATATATAATTATTATTCATTGACTTTAAGCAAGCTTTTGACTCCATTAAGAGGAAAAACTCATGAAAGCCTTAAAGGAACTGAAAATAGAAGAAAAATTAAGAAAATTCATAAAGATGACGATGAACGAATCCAAAAATACCGTTAGAACAAATCTAGGATAGACAAATGAATTTTTAGTGAATAAAGGTGTTCGACAAGGAGATGCGCTATCCGCTACACTTTTTAATCTAGCATTGGAATATGTAACGCAGAAAATAAATAGAAACGCAATAAGGAAGAATGGCGGACAAATGATCGCATACGCAAACGACGTAGTGGTTATAACGACAAGGCGTGACATACTAGAAAAAATGGTAAAGGAAATAATAACGGAAGGGCAAAAAATGGGACTGAAAATAAATGAAAACAAAACCAAGCTCATGAAAACTGGAAACACAAAAAAGATCACAAAGATAAAAATTGGGGAATGTGAGTTCGAGGAAGTAGAGAAGTTTAAATATTTAGGGGCGATAATAACAAGTAAAGGTGACAGAGAATCAGAGATAAAAGAGAAAATATTTACAGCAAATAAAGCTTTTCACATGTACACAAATCTACTAAAGAATAAAATACTCACAAAAACAACTAAAATGAGAATATACAATAGCATGATAAGACCAGTACTGATGTATAACGCGGAAACGTTAACAATATAAAAAAAGAAGAAGAACAGTTAAGAATAATCGAAAGAAAATTCTTGAGAGCCATTCTGGGACCAGTAAAAAACGACGACAACTAATATAGAATTACAATGAATTTTGAAATAGAAAAAGAAATAGAAGAAGATATAGTAAGGAAAATTAAACAACAACGAGTAAGGTGGTTAGAGCATGTTTGGAGGGCAGGTGCAAAAGTAATTATAAATGATATACTGCAATGGGATCCTGGAAGAAAAAGAAGAGGAAGGCCGAGAGCAACATGGATGCAACAAGTAAAGGAAGATCTAAACAACATAGGGATCACCGACTGGAAAGCAAGAACTGCAGATAGGAAAAAATGGGAAAAGATATGCAAGAGAATATAAAAAGATCAAGAATAAGGGAGTGATCCCCCCAAATTAAAGGATCGAGAGAGCTTCGTAAAGAGGCGGTTCAACCCCACAATGGGGTGTAAAAAATATATATTATTTAAATTGTTGAGGATAGCGAGTGAGTGCACGCGTAGTATTGTGCTCCGTGTTTAAATCTCTAAATAGAGGCAAATACGAGCTTATAAATAATCAACGAAGTACGTATGTGTGGATAACATGGAGATGTAATAGCCGAGTTACCAAAAGAGAACAGCTGATCACTGTAAGTGAATACCTTATGAGATAAATAATTGTTGACAACTTGGTGAAGTAGAAGGTTACGCCCCCTCAGAGTCGATCTGTTTGAAGCTTTCTGACGCCTTGACAACGGCAACCAGTATTACAGTAATGCGTAGCGATGAAACTGACAGCAAATGCAAACGAGAAGTCGAAGAAGTAAACAAAATTTTTAAAAGAAGTAGAAAGATCGTGCAATCACCACCAAGTGCAAGTACAAGTAGCGGGATGGATGAACTAAAAACCATGAATATAGATCTATTAAAGGAAATGAAGGAAATCAGAACTTAAAATCAAGAATTTAGAGAAAGCATTATGGAAATGAAGAAGAAAAATTTCATTTTTCACCTGAAGGAGGTGGTAAACGTATTAGAGAGTAAACTATGCAAAATGGATATTTTGGAACTAAAAATGGAGAAATTAGAAAAAGAAAAAAGAAGGAATAATATAATTGTTAACGGACTGTCTTTAAACGATAAAAGTAATACAGAAGTAGCAAAAACCATCGAAAACTTTCTATTACGACAACTCCAAATAAACACAAACATAAAGAAAACGGTCAAATTCGATAATAAAGTTTGCATGATAGAACTAGAAACTTTTGAAAAGAAAATTGAAACTATGAGAAGTAAGGCTAAACTGAAGAGTACCACATTTAGTAATGTCTATATTGATAATGATTATACTGAAAATGAGAAGAGGATACAAAAGCAGATCAGATTAAGAGCAGAAACAGAAACAAAAATGAAGAAATCAGTGAGGGTAAAGTACCAGAAATTAGAAATAGATAATGTAATGTGGGTATGGAATCATAAGACAGGCAAACTCATGGAACAGTCAAAAAACGATTAACGGAAAAGCGTAATACAAGGACGGATCTAAAGGTTATAACTTCGCAAGATAAAGACTCGAAGAATGATAAGAAAAAAGAGATATGGAAATTAGCAACCTGGAATATTAGAAGTATTAATGATAAAGAATATGTGTTAGTTGATGAATTTAGTAAACTAAATTTAGATATATTGTGCATAACAGAAACAAAGAAGAAAGGTAAAGGAGAAAAAATAGTTGAAAATGGACACCTGCTGATATATAGAAGAGTTCCAAAAGAAAAGAGAGCAGCAGCAGGAGTCGCATGCCTAATTAATAAAAGATTAATAGATTATGTACAGACCTGGGAAGGATGCACTGAGAGAATTATGAAAGTCGAGCTAAGAGATCAGACAGCACAAGTAAAGACAATTATAATAGTGTACAGCCCAGATGAACACGAAAATGCTGACATTAAAGATAAGTTTTGGGAGGAATTAAATGTAATTACAGAAAACAGTAAAGGTGATATATTTTTAGCCGGAGATTTTAATGGAAGAGTAGGGATAAAAAATGCGAGTATTGCAAATACGAGCACAATAGGGATACTTGTGGAAAATAGACGTAATAACAATGGAATAAGACTGATAGATTATTGTACACTAAATAACTTACTAATAACTAATTAATTCTATGAACACAAGGATATACACAAGTTTACAAGGCAAGGGCCGAAAAAAGAGAAGAGGTCAATAATAGACTATGTTCTTGTTGAAAAGAAAAACAGAAACTTAGTAAAAGACTGTAGGGCTAGACGAGGGCCAGAAATTTTTAGCGATAATTTTCTTGTCGAAGCAAAAATAAAGAAAAATAACATAGAACACGACGCATAAGCTGAAAAATTTACAAATAGCTATAGAATATTAGCAAGAAGTAACAAGAATAATTGAGACGGGAAAAATAACGGGGAATAACTTGGAAGAAGCATGGAATATATTTAAGGAAATAATCACACAAGCAGAAAAAAACATGCGGAACAACTAGAGGAAATAACAACAAAAAGCAAACATCTTGGTGGAATAAGGAACTAAGGGAAGAAATAAAGAAAAAGAAGAAGTATGGATGTATTACCTTAGTAACAAAAATGAAGAAAACTATAATAGGTATAAAATACAGCGACAGAAAGTCAAGGAATTGGTATTGCATGCGAAAGAAAATATCTGGAAGGAGTTTGGAGAGTTAATGGAGATTAATAGCAGTGAGAAAAAACAACAACCCCAAAAACCAATAAAGGAATAAAATAACGTTTATTTTATAAAATCGTTTTGCAAATTTATTTCAAGCATTTAGTCGGTGAAAGGCTTGTGGCTACTTGTGATTATGTTGATTTATTTCTTGTGATATTAGACCGTTTTTCATTTTTCTTTCAGAATCATGTTAAAACTTAGAGCGCCATCTATTCAGAATTGGAAAACAAGTTTCAGATAAAATTAACTTATTTTATCATAGCCTACTGTTTTGTGTCATATTAAATAAAATTTATCGAAACTTTAAATTGAATTTTCTCAATATTTTTGTAAGAATATTAAATAATTATATGGTTGAATCCAGAAAAAAAAATTCTATCCAATAGGATTACAAAATATAACTTTGTGTTGTAACTTGAGAACCACTGGCTTAAAAAATTATTTTATTCTTTAAGCAGATGTCCCCCTTGGTCTTCTATAACTTTTCTTTATAATATTTTTTTGTAACTATAATAATAAAGAAAATATAGGCGGTGGTTGGTTTCGCTGTTACACCCTGTATATATATATATATATATATATATATATATTTCCCATGTTAAACGCCTATGGTTTTCATGTTACACCCGGTATATATATATATATATATATATATATATATATATATATATATATATATATATATATATATATATATATATATATATATATATATATATATATATATATACCGGGTGTAACATGAAAACCATAGGCGTTTAACATGGGAAATATATATATATATATATATATATATATATACAGGGTGTAACAGCGAAACCAACCACCGCCTATATTTTCTTTATTATTATAGTTACAAAAAAATATTATAAAGAAAAGTTATAGAAGACCAAGGGGGACATCTGCTTAAAGAATAAAATAATTTTTTAAGCCAGTGGTTCTCAAGTTACAACACAAAGTTATATTTTGTAATCCTATTGGATAGAATTTTTTTTTCTGGATTCAACCATATAATTATTTAATATTCTTACAAAAATATTGAGAAAATTCAATTTAAAGTTTCGATAAATTTTATTTAATATGACACAAAACAGTAGGCTATGATAAAATAAGTTAATTTTATCTGAAACTTGTTTTCCAATTCTGAATAGATGGCGCTCTAAGTTTTAACATGATTCTGAAAGAAAAATGAAAAACGGTCTAATATCACAAGAAATAAATCAACATAATCACAAGTAGCCACAAGCCTTTCACCGACTAAATGCTTGAAATAAATTTGCAAAACGATTTTATAAAATAAACGTTATTTTATTCCTTTATTGGTTTTTGGGGTTGTTGTTTTTTCTCACTGCTATTAATCTCCATTAACTCTCCAAACTCCTTCCAGATATTTTCTTTCGCATGCAATACCAATTCCTTGACTTTCTGTCGCTGTATTTTATACCTATTATAGTTTTCTTCATTTTTGTTACTAAGGTAATACATCCATACTTCTTCTTTTTCTTTATTTCTTCCCTTAGTTCCTTATTCCACCAAGATGTTTGCTTTTTGTTGTTATTTCCTCTAGTTGTTCCGCATGTTTTTTTCTGCTTGTGTGATTATTTCCTTAAATATATTCCATGCTTCTTCCAAGTTATTCCCCGTTATTTTTCCCGTCTCAATTATTCTTGTTACTTCTTGCTAATATTCTATAGCTATTTGTAAATTTTTCAGCTTATGCGTCGTGTTCTATGTTATTTTTCTTTATTTTTGCTTCGACAAGAAAATTATCGCTAAAAATTTCTGGCCCTCGTCTAGCCCTACAGTCTTTTACTAAGTTTCTGTTTTTCTTTTCAACAAGAACATAGTCTATTATTGACCTCTTCTCTTTTTTCGGCCCTTGCCTTGTAAACTTGTGTATATCCTTGTGTTCATAGAATTAATTAGTTATTAGTAAGTTATTTAGTGTACAATAATCTATCAGTCTTATTCCATTGTTATTACGTCTATTTTCCACAAGTATCCCTATTGTGCTCGTATTTGCAATACTCGCATTTTTTATCCCTACTCTTCCATTAAAATCTCCGGCTAAAAATATATCACCTTTACTGTTTTCTGTAATTACATTTAATTCCTCCCAAAACTTATCTTTAATGTCAGCATTTTCGTGTTCATCTGGGCTGTACACTATTATAATTGTCTTTACTTGTGCTGTCTGATCTCTTAGCTCGACTTTCATAATTCTCTCAGTGCATCCTTCCCAGGTCTGTACATAATCTATTAATCTTTTATTAATTAGGCATGCGACTCCTGCTGCTGCTCTCTTTTCTTTTGGAACTCTTCTATATATCAGCAGGTGTCCATTTTCAACTATTTTTTCTCCTTTACCTTTCTTCTTTGTTTCTGTTATGCACAATATATCTAAATTTAGTTTACTAAATTCATCAACTAACACATATTCTTTATCATTAATACTTCTAATATTCCAGGTTGCTAATTTCCATATCTCTTTTTTCTTATCATTCTTCGAGTCTTTATCTTGCGAAGTTATAACCTTTAGATCCGTCCTTGTATTACGCTTTTCCGTTAATCGTTTTTTGACTGTTCCATGAGTTTGCCTGTCTTATGATTCCATACCCACATTACATTATCTATTTCTAATTTCTGGTACTTTACCCTCACTGATTTCTTCATTTTTGTTTCTGTTTCTGCTCTTAATCTGATCTGCTTTTGTATCCTCTTCTCATTTTCAGTATAATCATTATCAATATAGACATTACTAAATGTGGTACTCTTCAGTTTAGCCTTACTTCTCATAGTTTCAATTTTCTTTTCAAAAGTTTCTAGTTCTATCATGCAAACTTTATTATCGAATTTGACCGTTTTCTTTATGTTTTTTTCTCAATATTTTTGTAAGAATATTAAATAATTATATGGTTGAATCCAGAAAAAAAAATTCTATCCAATAGGATTACAAAATATAACTTTGTGTTGTAACTTGAGAACCACTGGCTTAAAAAATTATTTTATTCTTTAAGCAGATGTCCCCCTTGGTCTTCTATAACTTTTCTTTATAATATTTTTTTGTAACTATAATAATAAAGAAAATATAGGCGGTGGTTGGTTTCGCTGTTACACCCTGTATATATATATATATATATATATATATATATTTCCCATGTTAAACGCCTATGGTTTTCATGTTACACCCGGTATATATATATATATATATATATATATATATATATATATATATATATATATATATATATATATATATATATATATATATATATATATATACCGGGTGTAACATGAAAACCATAGGCGTTTAACATGGGAAATCAGTTTTTCCTTGCGCAAA
This sequence comes from Pterostichus niger, assembly GCA_947425015.1. Lineage (NCBI taxonomy): Eukaryota > Metazoa > Arthropoda > Insecta > Coleoptera > Carabidae > Pterostichus > Pterostichus niger. The sequence goes on from OX380348.1 coordinate 14,829,675, forward strand.
AGTGGCCAATTAATTTTAGACAAAAATGCTTCAAATAAAAGTTGTAGAGTTTGAAATTATGGATCAGTTTTCAGATTTTATTTTGCACGTTTTGTAAGCGAAATAATTGCATTAAATTTTTTAAAGAATTTCTACTTTATAGTGATAGCCATGGAATTGAGACAAAATGATAAACAAATGTGTAAAGTTTTTAACTGTCAGAAAAGTTTAGTTTTAAATAGATTTGTGATTTATTTAAGTGACAATAAAGGTGATTGTTGTAATATCATTATTGAAAATGAATAATTTTATTTTATATTTTTTTTAATATTTATTATAATAAATAATTGAATTTTTACGCAAATAATTATTTTATTTATTTAGAAATAATATTAAATTACAAAAGATGTTCGAAAAGTCCTCCGTTTTGTGCTAAGCAGTAGCCTAATCTATTGTAGAAACATTTTTAACATTGCACAACTGTCTAATATTTATTTTGTTGCATTCGGCTACAACAGCGTTTTTCTTGGATGGCATTGTATCTTTTATTATAAACGCAAGACTTTAAGTGTCCCTATAAAAAAAAGTCACAGGGATTTAAATCTGGAGACCGTGCTGGCCAGTTTACTGGCCCTCCATGCCCTATCCAACTTTCTGGAAACGTATCATTCAGATAATTTACAATTTCTCTTGTATTATGGGCAGGACAGCCGTCGTGCTGGAACCACACATACTCATTATTTGCGTGGGCTATTTCCGGTCCCATTATATCTCGTAACAATTCTAAATAATTGTTTCCATTTAATCGATTAATTTAAAAAAGGGCCAATAATTTTATTGCCTAAAATTCCTGCCCATACATTTACTGATTGTCGATATTGTTCTGTATTCAATAACAATGTGCGGATTTCTCTGAGACCAGTGTCGAAAATTATTTTTATTTAGTTCGCCATTCAGCGTAAATGTACACTCATCTGTAAATAATATGTTTTTTAAAAACCTCCTATCATTGTTGGGCTTTTCCATAATTATTTCGCAAAATGTTGCGCGTTGTTCGCAATCGTGTCCAAAAATTTCTTGGTGGTTTTGTACTTTATAAGAATAGTATTTGTATTTGAAACTAATATTTAGTTCTTTTGAAATTTCTATTAATGCTAGTACATTGTCTTCGTTATTATTATTTCTATCTCCATGAACACGTCCCTGTTCCTGTTCCACTTGATTATTAAATGTACCGGTCTTCTCAAATATGGTAACAAAGTTCTGAATTGCTGTTTTAATTGCAATGTTATGGTGCGGCCAAATAATACTGATTAAATCACGTATTCTTCGAAAACTTTCACTCGAATAATTCCACTTAATAATTTGTAACTTTTCTTCATGTGAATAGTTATCCATTTTCAATAATGATATAACAACAATCACCTATGTCACTTAAATAAATCACAAATCCATATCAAACTAAACTTTTCTGACAGTTAAAACGTCATACATTTGTTTATCATTTTGTCTCAATTCCATGGCTATCACTATAGAGTAGAAATTATTATAAAATATTAATGAGATTATTTCGCTTACAAAATGTGCAAAATAAAATCTGAAAACTGATTTAGATCCATAATTTCAAGCTCTACAACTTTTATTTGAAGCATTTTTGTCTAAAATCAATTGGCCACTTTTACGCAAGGAAAAACTGATTTCCCATGTTAAACGCCTATGGCCAGGTTTTCATGTTACACCCTGTATATATATATATATATATATATATATATATATATATATATATATATATATATATATATATATACATATATATATATATATATATATATATATATATATATATATATATATATATATTTATAACAACAACTATTGTGATGAATTCCTTCAAACCAAAAACGGAAAAGAAAAAACTATAAATATATATCAGATCACCGTCAGTACGGTGGTGTGGATAGCGATACGGAATTCGAATCAGGAGATCCTGAGTTCGAATCTCACTCAAGCTAAAAATTATATAAACTAGCACACTGCGGCTCGGTGAGTGCGGACCCTGTACTGTAATTGGGATTAAGTTCCTGTTGTACAGCGTAACATAAATAAATAAATAAATAAATAAACAAAACACACACTAAATAACCCAATTTCCATGTGGGAATTGACTTCAGCTATTAATGATTCCAAAATAAATAGCTCTCCGGGACCCGACAATATCCCTTTTGAACTTATAAAACAACTACCCAGCGAAACTCTAGAACATCTTCTAAATATTTACAATAAAATATGGGAAAACAATTCCTTCCAAACACAATGGACCCAAAGCATTGCCATTCCAATCTTAAAGCCAAATATAAATAAAACAGATCCGCAAAGCTACCCTCCAATAACACTAACAAACACACTCTGCAAGTTAATGGAGAAAATTGTCAATAACCGATTAATGTGGTACTTAGAAAACAACAAACTTCTAAACAACATTCAGTGTGGTTTACGAAAGGGCAGATCAACAACAGACACACAAAAAGCATTCAAAAACAAATAAGATGTTATCGCTATATTTTTTGATTTAGAAAAGGCTTATGATACAACATGGAGGTACAATATTTTGAAAACACTAAAAGAACATAACATTGAAGGCCACATGCTACATTTTATTAAAGGTTTCCTTTCCAACCGGAGATTTAGAGCGAAATTTAACGGTCACTATTCGGACGAGCACTTATTAGAAAACGGAATACCACAAGGATCAGTCATCAGTGTAACACTATTTCTACTCGCTATAGATAAATTTACAACACAAGTACCAACACCTATAAAATCTTTACTATTCGCAGATGATTTATGCATTTATTGCAGAGGAACAAACCCAAATACAATAAAAGAACACTTAAATACAACGCTAGACAACATTAACACATGGACACGTAATACAGGCTTTAAAATATCAACAACCAAAACTGAAGCTATGTATTTCACAAACAAGAGACGCCCTCACACTCCACCTGAATTAATATATGATAATAACAGCATATCATATACAAATCAATTCAAATTCCTTGGACTAATACTAGATCAAAAATTAACTTGGAAACCCCACCTACAACAACTTAAAAGTGATACATATAAAAGACTAAACATCCTTAAAGTTTTATCACATTATCACTGGGGAACCGAAAGAGAAATACTTCTAAACACCTATGAAGCTCTCATCCTATCCAAAATTGATTATGGAAGCATAATCTACGATCAAGCAAAACAACAACACCTGAAAATGATCGAACCTATACACAACTCGGCAATAAGAATAATAGCAGGGGCTTTGAGAACAAGTCCAATAGAATCGATACTAGTTGAGGCAAATCAAAATCCATTATCCCTAAGAAGAGACTATTTAACCCTATCATATATTATAAACCAAGCAAGTAATCCTGGCCACCCCAATTATAATAGATTCCTATATACAACCACAAATTCTATAAAAATAAATGAAACACCAATCCCTTTTCTTAGTAATATCAGAAACACCATAACCAACCTAAACATAATCCTACCAAAAATAGGAAACAACTATCAAAACCACATTCCTCCATGGAGTATACATAAACTCCAAAGTCTCCTTAAACTGGAAATCATAGACCAACAAAACCAGTACAATAAAAATTTTGCTATTTGTTCAGACTCGCTGGGGGTTATCTTAAGCATAATAAAACTTTATCCGAAGAACATCATCATACAAAACGTTCAAAACCAACTCAACACTCTAAAGGAAAATAACAATATTACGTTCATCTGGGTACCATCCCACATGGGCATTGAAGGAAATGAAAAGGCAGATATTGCAGCTAAAGCATCCATCCAACATCCAATCATCTAATAGTATCATACGACTTGAAAACAACCATAAAGGACAAAATAAAAAAATACTGGGCCCAAAAATGGAATCTTACATCTAACAACAAACTAAGAGAAATCAAACAAAACACCACAGCATGGAGACAATATGACACCAGGAAAATACAAACCGTTTTAAGAAGACTCAGAATAGGACATTCACGCCTGACACATAATTATATCTTCAGCAAAGCAGACCCTACTATATGCAACCACTGCAACACACGACTCACTGTCAAACACATTGTAATAGAATGCCCCTCCTACACAGCAGAAAGGCAGAAGCACCACATTCCACCCGAAATCTCAGAAGCCCTCAAAAACAACGCCCAGTCTGAAGAAAACCTTATCCAATATCTAATAGCTACGAGTATTAACGTATTTAATAAAATATAATGTAATATAAAATATTTTTACAAAGCTGTATCTACTTCAATACTGTAAACACTCAACCACTGTACCGGGTATAAATGACCTAGTAGTCGAATACCTTTTTTGTAATAAAAAATAAATCGAGATTCACACTTGTCGATTGTTTTCTTTAGCTAAAATCACCATGAAAATTACATTTGGTATTTACTGTAAAAAATATTTGTAATTCTTAATTCTGAAGAGAACAACTATAAAGTGCTGCACGGGCGAAAATCAGAAAGATGTATAAAGTGCATCGGGTCTCGAAGGGCTAAGTCAGTGAGTCAGATCTTTTTCGCGATCGAGATCCGCAAGAGCCGACATGCCCATCTCTAGTCCGCAACCTTATAATAATATATACTCATTATTTAATTTTCTTTTTGATGTTGCAAATCTAATGTTTCTATAATGTAACTCATTTTAATTTTTATACAAAGTTAGTTAATTTCTTTACAGGGGTCTTTCCGAACCCCTTAAAATAGATCATACTGTTTGGAAACATCGATAATTTACTGATGATACTATCAAAGTATCAATAGTTGAAATAACAAATAAGTTTTTACCTGTAATTTGCACATTAGATAAATATAGGTTGTTTATAAGAATTACATTAGGTGATTGAGTAGTCCTCGGATAAGCCTTGAGCTTAACTAACCTGTAGTTTCTGGATAAGAACCTCCATATCTTCCTTAGGCCCACTGAGCGTGCTGCTATCCGGCCCATTGTGACAAGCCACGTCCACGGTATTCGGTACGAGCTTAGTAGCCTCGGCGGCGCCTATTCCTACGGCGGCCATCAGCCCCGGTATCAACGTGGCTTCTTGGGATGCACGGCCACGGTAGTAAGCTGCTAGTACCATCTGCTCGGCCGTCAGACACCCGTCGGCATACGCGCAGCCGAGCTCGCCAACCGAATGGCCAACAATACCGTTGGGTTCGATGCCCAGTGTGGTAAGGACGTCTGTTAGACCGATCTAGGAGACAATTAGTTTTCAATATATGTGATGGATAATCTGGATTATTGATATTACTGCGAGAATTTCAAATAAAGCTTTACTTGTCATTTCATAAATTAAATATTCAAACTAAATAAATAAAGAAAATAGTCTCTATCTGCTTAAATTTAAAAGTGAAATACACTAATTTGTAACCGTTTCTGAAAAATCTTGACACTTGCATTTGCATATTTAAACTATACTTATATTTTTCCTTGATTTGTAGTTAATATATTTTTTCAATTTAAATCTTCGTCTTTCTATCACGATATTTAATTTATATTATCATCTACTTCAGGGGAGACACCTGCCTGAGGATTCACAAAAACGAGATTTTTAGCATTTTCGGCATCTTTATACCTTCTAGAATGTTATGTCAAAATGCCAATTCGATACGGTGCCGGAATAGCAGAATGAATGTAAGTCGCTGTTAGTCTTTTTTACCTTGCGAGTCAGGAATCTCTGAAACTATTTGATAAATTTTGCTGATTCTTTCGTTTTGCGACGTAAAAATGAATTATCTAAAAGTTAGCGTAGAATTTTTAGAATATTCCATCTTTTCGATTTTTATGCGCATTTTAGTTGCGATTTTTTAACGAAAAATCAAACTGTTTCTTTCGGGCGCCGCCATTTTGGTAATTTCGCGAATTTCGAAAAAAAAATTATGCTACCTTTTAGATAATTTAATTAGGAACCCAAAACACTAATTAATTTTTTCTCTCATGTTTCTGTACTGACCAAGCTGTCCCGCAAGCGACCAATAAATCGCCTGCAGCTGTCTGTTCGCAGGGCTGGCAATAGCGGAGAAACAAATATTTTGTGCTGGAAATTTTTTAAAATAAAGCTCATATATAACTTAATAACATATTGAAAACACGAAGTGATTGCATTTATTCTTATGTTCTAAAAAGATTAAGAAAAATACTTTTTTTAGAAGGCTTAGGCAGGTGTCCCCCTTAACAGGATTTAAATTGCAATTATAGGCGGATAAAAGCATACGATAAAAGATGATTGTGAATTAAATGAATAATACTGACTTGCACTGCAGCAATACCAACAAACGAGTTAATGATATTGTCAAATATAGTACTGTCATCTGACGTCAGGATACGTATGAGGTCCACGTCGAACGGTTCGAGTGCAGTAACACAGCGTTGTACCGCTCTGGCAAAGACTGGAAGATCTAAGAGTGCCTTGCCCATACTTAGCCATTGACTGCCCATACCAGAATACACGAACCAGACTGGACGATGAATACCGCTGTAGAACTACACATAAGAACATTATTATATTACTTTCAACGTCACAGATTTCATATTTTAATATAGGTTTCTTTAATCCCTCAATAACTTTGATTATTTGTCTTTAAAATATTGAGTATATAATACTCCCAAGTTTTCATAACTTATTTACTTGAAGGAATATATTTTAATTGCACTTCCTGCGTTTTTTTTTTACAACTAGTAGCTAAAAATAATAGCAGCATTATTTTTTGTTCATGTGTCACCAATGAATCTCGTTCTTATTTTTGTACTTTCATATGTCTTTTATATTTTACGAGTACTATAAACCTCTACATTTAAATTCTAAGTTCTTGTAGTGAGTTAAGTTTATATTTGCCCTACTTACTCGTATATAATAGCAGAAGTATTATTTATTTATTTAATTCATGCAGGTACATGGTAAAGTTCAGCTAGGCTGTTCTTATACTAAACCATTACACAAGCAGTATAACACAGAAGTAAGTAATGCTGTCATAATATAAATACATACACAAACTTACTATTAAGTACAAACAACCTCCTTCAGGACCGAAATAAGGTATGCAATACACTACAATCCCAGGGGTATGTGATTCTAAATAACATATTCTAGATAGCAAATTACAAGTAACATTCTTTAAATCATATAACAGGAAAAGATAATAATTTTTCCAAAAAAAGGCCTCTTAAAAGTTTGCAGTGTTAGCTCATCTAAGTCCATAGACAGTTGAAAATCATTGTAAATTTTAGGCGCCATAAATAAACTTTTAAACCGGGTAGTTGAGTAGGTACTTGGTAATATGGAACTGTTTGGAGCGAGCCTGTTCAAACTATTGTCATGTTAACATTGAGTATGTACTTTTGAATCCAGAGCAATTTAAAAGTGCTGTAAGATAATTTGATAAGATGATTTACCTACGCCACAAATTTAAATTGGTGATCAATTATTGAGCCCAAGTTATTGCATGAGGTACTAATAGGTGAAATATTGTCATGAAAAGCAATTTTGAACATCTTTTCGATATTCTCTTACTGCCGAAAAGCATCACACTAGATTTATGAGAATTGATGTTGAGAGTGCTGTTCGGAAAGCAATATTCAATTATTTAACTCTTTGTTGATTGTATCGTCTGTTTCTGAGACATTCGATGAAAACGAGTGATGTAATTGAGTATCATCTACATAAAAAGATCATTTGTATACAAAATAAATAAGATAAGATAACAATATATTGTCCACACATACACATTGCACTCTATCACTTAAATAAGATGACATTAGTTTGATAGACAATTCATCAAAATTGTAATAACGCAAGTTAGCACATAGTAATTGATGATTAATGGTATCAAAAGCTTTGTTGAAATCCAGTAATAGAAGAGTCGTTCCTTAATTTCTATCAGAAGCAGTAAGTATGCCATCCGTGATATTCAGTAGAGCAGATGCTATACTGTGATCATTACGATTACATACGTAGAATAATATTGAGATCATCCAAATATGTTTTCACCTACTTATTGAGTAAACCTTGGATACAATTAGTAGGATGCTAATTGGACGGCGATCATTAAAATAGGTAGGATTTTTAATCCTAGACACCGACTATTTGAGGGAGACTTCCAAGCCACTGAATGTAAATAACCTTTAAACAAGAGTTAAATATATGTAGCAAATATGGCGTTAAGAAAGGAATACAAAGAGAAAGCATAGTAATCGACAGGGAATCATTATCTACTGCTTTTAATCTCATACTATTAATAACCTTTCAACTTCATTTCAGAAAAGTAATGGAAGGAGAATTTAGCTGAATTATAATAAAGACAAATCATAGAGTAAAAGATGAACAGTGCCATATTAGGATTAGCACTAACGAGTTGATTAGAAAAGTGGTCATTTAAGAATTCGATATTATTATTTGTGGTGGGACGCACGTGTGCTTACACGGCACTAAATTGAGCTTACAATATTCCTGCAAAATATTCCTACTAGGTACCAGCTTGTTTCAGAGTATATTTCATGGTGTCATAGAAACTAAATTTCTATTCCAGTCGTAGAAAAATACTTTTATCTTAAGGTATATATATATATTTATATTATTAATACCAGCCTAGCAATATACTTTTAGTAACCTCATTTTGAGTCATGAATTTGTGTTTCACTACCGGTTACTTACAAATGGTTAATAATGGATTATTATTTACCTAGGGTCACCTTTTAAAGAAACTCAATCCTTAATTTATGGTATTGTATGTTTTGTTAGATGCAATGTTGCATACTGCATATTTCGCGCCCTTTCTGTAATTTCTCTAGGGGTACAATTATCTGAACCACTTTCACTAACACTATTACAAAAATCTCAAAATGAAGCATCAGATAATAAAAGCAATGTTAAAAAATAATTTAATAATTGGGTTTTGTTGGTGTTAAACAAATAAATATTCATATCAAAATGTTTATATTTGTTATTATGAAAATAAAAATCTTTGATAAAGTGGGTACAATTTTTTTCATTATTAATGCAGAAGCTCATGTTGGTTCGATAACGTTATTTGATTAATGTAATATTTATTATTCAACTGCAGGTAAAATTATGGAACTTTTGGCTAAACTTACACCAACTTTGAAAATTTAAATACCATACTCGTATTAACGATTTTTTAAATATTCGGATTGTTTTTTTCTTTTCCCGCCATACAGAATTTATAAGTTTTAATGTTAATAATTTGTTAGGAATATTTTTTTTTGTTCATTAAGATATATGTATATTCTAATATGTCAGGAGCCCTATGATATTATAGTACAGAAATTGTTTTATTCGCAACTACCCTGATTTACTTCTCATTTGAAGAAATCCAAATACTTAATTAACATAATATAAAAACAATGACTATGACATACTAGAATACATAACTTAATGACAGATATTCAAAGAAAATAATAATTTCGAACAAATTAATAACGTTTAAATCATAAATTTGCAAAAAAACTTGATAAAAAATAAATCCGAATATTAAAAACATCATATATGTTGTATTTAAATTTTCAAATTTCACTTCTGATTCAACCGGAAGTTTCTTAATTAAATTTTTCAAGCACTTAAATCACAAATATTGCACTAATTGAAAAATGTTTTCTAAGAAATGTGTAATCTGCATAAATAAGGAAAAAAGGGTGTGTTTACTGATTCAAACACCCTGTGTACAATACGCGAGAGAATTGTTTTTTCCTTAGATTTACTGTAAGTCTTGCCACACATTGGGAGAAAAACATGCACTTCTCTCCCTTGTTCTATAATATATTCCAGGAATAATGAAATTTGGTGATAAAACAGGTGAAAATCCACACGTTATTCTGGACATGTTTAGTGAACATTTTGCCAGTGTTTTTACAAACAATTCACCGGTATGTGCAAACAATCATGTTAATTCAAATTGTAGTTCAAGTTCTTCTTATAATGTAGATGTTCACATATCTGAAAGTGATTTGTATAAAAACGCGCGCAAATTGAAGAATTCAATGACAGCTGGACTGGATCAGATTCCTAGTTTCTTACTCAAAGATTGCATCTGTGCTTTGGTAAATCCTTTGTTATTTATATATAATAAATGTATATTTAATGGTACATTTCCATCTATTTGGAAACGTACAAAAGTTTGTCCTGTTTTGAAGTCAGGCGATACTTCATTGATTGTTAATTACAGACCGATTTCAATTATTTCAAATTTTGCGAAACTGTTGGAAATAATTTTGTATAATAAACTGTTCCCACAAATTAAACATCTCATTTCGGATCAACAACACGGATTCATGCCAATGAGATCAACTGTTAGTAACTTAAGTATTTTTACACAGCATGTCGCTGAAGCTTTGGATAAAAATGGCCAACTTGATGTTGTTTATACTGACTTCTCGAAGGCCTTTGATAAACTATGTCACGATATTTTGTTACATAAAATGGAGCAGTTTGGTTTCAACAAAGTTCTTCTAACTTTTTTTAAATCATACTTAGCAGACCGTCTACAAATTGTATCTTACAATGGATATCAAGGAGAGCCCTTTGTTGCCATGTCTGGAGTGCCTCAGGGCTCTAACTTAGGGCCCTTATTATTTGTTTTATTTATAAATGACATTTGTGAATCTGTTAATTGTGATATATTACTTTATGCTGATGATATTAAAATATTTCTGGAGATAAATTCTCTTGATGATTGTCAAAAATTGCAGGATAACGTTAACAATCTTCAACTTTGGTGCAATACTAATTATTTACCCCTGAACATTGCGAAGTGTAAAATTATGACCTATTCTCGTCGAAAAAATCCATTGCATTATGATTACTATGTTCAATCGGAATTATTATCTAGATGTACATTTACGAAAGATTTAGGAATAACTTTTGATCCTCATTTAACATTTGTTACACATATTATTGCATTAGTTTCGTCAGCAAATAAATTACTTGGTTTTATTATCCGTAACAGTAGACAGTTTTGTAAGTTAGAATGTCTCAAAATCTTGTACTATGCCTACGTTAGATCCAAGTTGGAATATGGAATATTAATTTGGTACTCACCATACAATATTTATAAAAGTATGATAGAAAATGTTCAACGGCGTTTCCTGAAATTCTTATGGTTTAAGGAATACCATAGTTACCCTGAAAGAGGTACAGAGCAAAATATTTTACTTTCATATTTCAATATAAAGTCAATTGAAACTAGGCACGATTGTATAGCTCTAAATACTTTAAGTAATTTGATAAAAAATAAGATTGACGCTCCGCAACTTTTAGGTAAACTGGCTTTTCATGTACCCAGAACATCGTCCCGCTCACGTAATACATTTTATTTGCCACACTATAAATCCTTAGCATTAAGTAAGTCACCTATTTTTGTTATGTGTACCTTATATAATAACAACTGTACTATGTTTGATATTTTTTCTTAATGTTATGTATATTTGTTTATTTTGTTTTGTTTCATGCTCTATAACTTTGTTACATTTACTTGTTTAGGGTTCGAACCTGTTAAGTAATAAAGAGATTATTATTATTTATTATATTGGTAACGAGATTTAAATATACCTTTTTTCGTACGTTATTAGCAACGGTTGCTATTAGCAAGAGCATGGCGGTCTAAAACGTATAGTGAAAAAAAAAACTAATTAATCACTAATCAGATATAGGTAGTACTTTTACTTCACGAAGAAATTATACATTATTAAATAATAAATACATACTGCGGACTCCTCTCTGCATGTTTCATCTTTGGTTTTCACGATGTAACTACGGTAGAGGTATCCATTAATATGGGTACTAAATACACCGTTCATTAAATTCATGTAATCCATATCTAATTCTTCTTTAGATTTAACCTGTAAAATATAGAAAATTAAATAATAAATAAATAATACTTTAATGGAAAACTTAAATTCCCAGTTTGTTTTAATCTATATCGTTTTTCATCTTATATTTGAAAGAACGAAGATATCTGCCTGACGTCAACTTAAAATTTCAAGTATATAAGTATCTAAGTTTCGATGAATATGATATATATATATATATATATATATATATATATATATATATATATATATATATATATATATATATATACAGGGTGTAACATGAAAACCTGGCCATAGGCGTTTAACATGGAAAATCAGTTTTTCCTTGCGCAAAAGTGGCCAATTGATTTTAGGCAAAAATGCTTCAAATAAAAGTTGTAGAGCTTGAAATTATGGATCTAAATCAGTTTTCAGATTTTATTTTACACGTTTTGTAAGCGAAATAATCGCATTAATATTTTTTAAGAATTTCTACTTTATAGTGATAGCCATGGAATTGAGACAAAATAATAAACAAATGTATAACGTTTTAACTGTCAGAAAAGTTTAGTTTTAAATAGATTTGTGATTTATTTAAGTGTTGTTATATCATTATTGAAAATGGATAACTATTCACATAAAGAAAAGTTACAAATTATTAAGTGGAATTATTCTGGTGAAAGTTTTCGAAGAATACGTGATTTAATCAGTATTATTTGGCCGCACCATAACATTCCAAGTAAAACAACAATTCAGAACTTTATTACCAAATTTGAGAAGACCGGTACATTTAATAATCAAGTGGAACAGGAACAGGGACGTGTGCATGGAGATAGAAATAATAATAATGAAGAAAATGTACTAGCATTAATAGAAATGGAACCAAATCTCAGTGTCCGAGAAATTTCAAAAGAACTAAATATTAGTTTCATGACGGTTTATAGAATATTAAAAAAATACAAATACTATTCTTATAAAATACAAAACCACCAAGAAATTTTTGGACACGATTGCGAAAGACGCGCAACATTTTGCGAAATCATTATGGAAAAGTTCAACAATGATAGGATTTTTTTTAAAACATATTATTTACAGATGAGTGTACATTTACGCTGAATGGTGCACCAAATAAAAATAATTTTCGACACTGGTCTCAGAGAAATCCGCACATTGTTATTGAATACAGAACAATATCGACAATCAGTAAATGTATGGCCAGGAATTTTAGGCAACAAAATTATTGGTCCTTTTTTTATTAAACGACTAAATGGAAACACTTATTTAGAATTGTTACGAGAAATAGTGGGACCGGAAATAGCCCACGCAAATAATGAGTATGTGTGGTTCCAGCACGACGGCTGTCCTGCACATAATACAAGAGAACTTGTAAATTATCTGAATGATACGTTTCCAGAAAGTTGGATAGAGCGGGGAGGGCCAGTAAACTGGCCAGCACGGTCTCCAGATATAAATCCCTGTGACTTTTTTTATGGGGACACTTAAAGTCTTGCGTTTATAAAAAAAGATACAATGCCATCCAAGAACTTAAAAACGCTGTTGTAGGCGAATGCAACAAAATGAATAGATTAGGCTACTGCTTAGCACAAAACGGAAGACTTTTCGAACATCTTTTGTAATTTAATGTTATTTCTAAATAAATAAAATAATTATTTGCGTAAAAGTTCTATTATTTATTATAATAAATATTAAAAAAAATATAAAATAAAATTATGCATTTTCAATAATGATATTACAACAATCATCTTTATTGTCAGTTAAATAAATCACAAATCTATTTAAAACTAAACTTTTCTGACAGTTAAAACGTTATACATTTGTTTATCATTTTGTCTCAATTCCATGGCTATCACTATAAAGTAGAAATTCATAAAAAATATTAATGCAATTATTTCGCTTACAAAACGTGAAAAATAAAATCTGAAAACTGATTTAGATCCATAATTTCAAGCTCTACAACTTTTATTTGAAGCATTTTTGTCTAAAATCAATTGGCCACTTTTACGCAAGGAAAAACTGATTTCCCATGTTAAACGCCTATGGCCAGGTTTTCATGTTACACCCTGTATATATATATATATATATATATATATATATATATATATATATATATATATATATATATATATATATATATATATATATACAGGCTGTTATATTTTAATAGACCCAGCAAATATCTCGCTTATTTATCAACTTAACAATATCTTTCATATAACATGATTTATACAGCAACATTAAAGCTAGTTGATGACGGATGTACATTCATGATATCATTTCCGGTTTATTAGTAATTAATATCAACTTTGAAATTTCAAATGGAACATACTATATTTTTTTACAAATTTGAAAAGTGCATCAAATTTGCTTTACAACCATGTAAAATTATCCATATGTTAAATTATTAAAAAGTAAAATGGCGGGCACTTTAATATACACCAAATCGGAAAGAGAATAGTGAGCCATGACTGTGCCTTGAAATAAAACAAGTCTTCGCACTCGAGAGGAGCTCACAAAACTTCAGTGGACTGTTCTTCCTCACCCACCCTACAACCCCGATCTCACACCGTCGGATTTATATATATTTGGCCCAATGAAGGACGCAATCCGCAGGACGCAATACGCAGATGATGAAGAAGCCCTCATTTCAAGGTGTCGTAAAGCAGTAGCATTGAATGGAGATTACGTAGAAAAATAGTGTTTTGTAGCTAAAATATTGGGGAATAAAATGGTGTATTTGAATGCTGAATAAAACAACCCCTGTGTGTTGCATTACTTATTGAACTGCCCTCGTACATATATATATATATATATATATATATATATATATATATATATATATATATATATATATATATATATATATATATATATATATATATATATATATATATATATATATATATATATATATATATATATATATATATATATATATATATATATATATATATATATATATATATATATATATATATATATATATATATATATATATATATATATATATATATATATATATATGTATATATATTCGGGACCCCCCTAGATCGCCACACATTCCAAAAAAAATGAGTTTCCCAAAAGGATTCAGTGTTTTTTTATGATTAACCCGTGTCACCGAGCGGTTGAAGTTTTAAGCCTACCGGAAAATAGGGGTATAGCAAAATAATTCTATTGTGTCGCCAGTTAGCGTAAAATAGACATGCGGTATATGTTTTCCTATGAAATTGATGATTCTGAACACGAATCTGTTGTCAAAATGTTGGTATCAGTCGAAGTTTTAGTAATAATTGCAAAATATGCATTTTTATGTTTTTTTGGGGTATAGACTATTTTCAAATAAATGTTCATTTATTTGAGTCCAGTTTCAGATTTATAATTCTATTAAAAATTCGAGGACGACTTCAGGGCACATGAAGTGGACACTAATATTTCTGTGAGTCATACATGTCATTTAGAGACACTATTTTTATTAATTCTGAGTCAAGCTCAAATTCAGAATCTGAACCAGATCTTGAAGATTTTATTGAAACTAATTTAAATTCAAATTTTATTATAAGACAACCCCAATTTACAATGGCAGTGCCAGTTCTAAAAAAGAATACCTTGATATGCTGCCTGAATTTCATGGCGAACGTGTACTATTACCTCGTTTTATTGATATTTGTGAGAAACTTGTAAACAAATTTTATATTGTCGCCGATCCGACAGATTTCCAAAATGAATATTTGATGAATAGTATAATAACAAAAATTAAGGGCGACGCTGCAATTAATATTGCAAGTTGTACGGTCAAAACATGGGACGATTTGAAAGAAGCATTATTGAACGCGTTCGCAGATAAACGCGATTGGTTTAACCTAAATATTGAAATGACCGATCTTAAGCAAAATTCAAATGACACTGTTTTTGATTTTTACGGAAGATTGCAGCACATTTTAAATTTACAAATATCTTATATTTCAACTCATGCTACAGCTACCGTAGCTCTTGTCATGAATGATTATTTTCAAAACTATGCTCGACGCATATTGCTACGCGGTTTGAAGGAACCTATCGGTCAGCTTATGAGAGCAAAAATTCCTTCTGATTTAAATTCCGCGCTAGGCATGTTAGCCAATGACTTTCAATTTGAACACATCTCCAAACCATCTAAGAGCATTAATTCAAACTATTTTAAACCAAATCACAAACCACCTACACACAACATAAAGCATTTCTCTCCTAGACCAACATATTATACAAATCCTTTTCCTAATAATTCCAACCCATATAACAGAACTCCAGTACGTCCTAATAATCAACAAATTATTACTTACACCACGAAATAATATTCCACACAATAACCAAGGTCCATCTACCAGCCAAAACTATCCAAAACCTACTCCAATGAGTATTTCCACTCGAAACACTCAACAATCCCGTTCTCAACCGACCCCGTTTCACCAAAGACAAAATCAGTTTGGACAAACCAATTCAGATCAAATTTACCTAAGTGCATAGCAGAAGAACTATTTAATATTGAAGACATAGAACAAGCTAATAATTTAGAAAATTATGACTGTGACGAACAAGAACAAACTAATGACCAAAACGAAATAAATAACGATAATATTCCTGATCAATCCGCTAACTGTTTTTAGGAGAAACAGCCTCGGACATAGACCCTTTCCAACAATCGAACTATTAAATCTTACTAACCACCAAAGCAAACTTCCCTTCATCATAACCCCCAAGCACAATTTAAAAATTCTCGTTGACACTGGAAGTACTAAATCCTTCATTAAACCAGATATAGCACATAAATATTACAAGAATTCCATTCACAATGACCCGTTTCAAATTACCACTGCCCACGACACGTCCACGGAGCTGCACAGTATAAGAGTTCCCATTTCAAAGATATTTAATAACAAAGATAAGAAATTGTCACATCTTAAGTATCATGTTTTTAACTTTCAGGAACAATTCGATTTACTTTTAGGCATGGATAATCTAAAATTATTAAAAATTCTAATTGATACACATAACGATTTAATTATAACACCTAATGCAAAAATCAAAATACAATTTCATAAATCATTAAATGATTCTAATGTAAATAATATATCTGTTATAAATAAGAATATTGTAGAACCAAATTCTGAAAAGATTATTAAAATTTAAGTAGATATAGAACAAGGAACTGTATTAATACCCCAAATAAAAACGACACATTTGAGAATACCAGAGTGCATTACGGTCGCAGATAACTACCACGCATTATGTTCAATTGTTAACACTTCTGATCAGGCAATAAATTTTAATCTCTTAAAACCAATTATCGCAGAAAAAATTGATAATTATGAAACTTATACCGGTCCAAATTTAAGCATGACACATGTTGAGAAAACTCATGTTGACTTTTCTAAAATAAGAACAGCATATATGAACTCTGAAGAACAAAATGCTGTGTAATCAAATATTGACTCTTACCAACCAAATAAAACATAGTATTAAAACTCAAGATGAAATTCCAATTTACACTAAATCATATCGATACCCCAGCGTACATAGGGAAGAAGTAAGAAATCAGGTAAACAAAATGTTAGAACAAAACATCATCAAGCCTTCCAACTCCCCGTGGTCCTCCCCTATTTGGGTATTTCCGAAAAAAAAAATGATGCATCCGGTAAAAGAAAATGGCGCATAGTCATAGACTACCGAAAATTGAACGAAAAGACAATAGGTGACAAATACCCACTTCCAAACTTTACTGACCTCTTAGACAAACTCGGACGTTGTCAATATTTCACTACACTCGACTTGGCATCGGGCTTCCATAGAAATGGACAAACAAGACATACCCAAAACTGCATTTAATTCTGAAGACGGATACTACGAATTCTTGCGTATGCCATTTGGTCTAAAAAACGCACCAGCGACATTTCAGCGAGTTATGGACAATATTTTACGCGGACTTACACACGACAAATGCCTCGTTTACCTCGACGACATAATTGTGTTTAGCACTAGCCTTCAAGAACATTTGCTTAACTTAAAATTAGTATTCGATCGACTTAGAAAATTCAAGTTGACAAGTCGGAATTTTTAAAAAAAGAAGTAGCTTATCCTGGGCACATCGTTACACCCGAAGGCGTGAGACCGAATCCAGATAAAATATCAGCCATCTTAAATTATCCTATACCGAAAACTAGTAAACAAATTAAAGGTTTTTTGGGACTTTTAGGCTATTACCGGAAGTTTATTAAAGACTTTGCAACATTAACCAAACCTCTCACAAAGTGCTTAAAAAAGGACGCAATCGTTGACATAAACAACCCTGAATACAGACAATGTTTTGAACTTTGCAAAAAACAAGGTTAATTTTATACACTTTAAAATTAAAAGAATTCTGTCTAAATAAAAAAATAAAAAATTTGAGCATTCCTAAAATTAAATTAGCATGAAGTTAAATCAATGATAGAGTACATTTTTCAAAATACTGATATAATGATAACAGTTTTCGAACTTCCTGAAATTTCTCGAATACAATTAAATATAAATGAATCAGATAACATTGAACAATTAAACAAATATGTGGAAAATTTTTATAAAGAATTAGAAAAGATAAGAACAACGATGACGATGCACAATCCCTAACAATTGAAGTAGGTGACGCACAATCTACTCAGATAAGCGATGACGACACTCCCAGCGAAAGCGATATCACAGTACACTCTAACAGAGAAAACCCCATTATCGGAATCCCGATTGTAGAATGCCCAGTTAATTATGGGAAAAATCAAATAATAATATCCGAAGTCGAATATAACCCTAAACCCCTTAAAATACTTAAATTATATAATCAAACAAAACAAAGGATTCTAGTTGAATTTTCAAAAAACAATTGCAAAGACGAAATGATAACATTTCTTACAGAATACATTGTTCCTAAGGTAAAATATCACATTTATTTCAAAAATGAATTATATGTAAAACTAAGCTTAATACTTCAAAATTACTTTAAAAATTCTGAGACAAAACTTGTTAAATGCACTCAATATCTAACTGACGTAATCGACGAAGAAGAAATCATACAAATCACCATCTCAGTAAAACTAATCACCAGGGAATCGACGAAATAGAAAAACGTATAAAACAACAATACTACTGGCCTAAATTAAGGAAATCTATACAAACATTTATTAATAGCTGCGAAACATGTCAAATAACAAAGTACGACAGAAAACCATTAAAATTAAAATTTAACATCACACCCACAGCTACTAAACCTTTCCAAATTTTGCATATCGACAGCATTATATAAGAACACGTCAAATGCCTAACTATAATAGACTCATTTTCCAAATATGCACAAGCCTATAAATTAAACTCCGGACAAGATATAGAAGTCGTTAATAATTTAGTTAAACATTTCACACACCATTGTATACCAGAACAAATCATTTCGGACAACGGATTAGAATTTAAAAACTCTGTCGTTAAGGAACTATTACACTACACAAAATTGACATCCATTTTATAAGTTCGCAGCATCCTGATTCTAATGGTACGATTGAACGTTTTCATTCTACCCTCATCGAACACGTTCGATTGTTTAATAATCAAAACGAATATAAAACCGAACCTATTGAATCCAAAGTAAATTACGCCCTTTTGGCGTATAACAACACAAATCATTCAGTCACAAAACTCAAACCATGTGAAATCCGGTCACCTAGATCACCCTTTAATATCGACTTAAATAAACAGCTTCTAAATAATTATATAGAAAATCATAAAAATAAAACAAAATTACTTTACGGAACAATTAATGATAAATTAAAAGAGAACAAGGAAAAAGTGATTGGTAAACTGAATGAAATTAGAGGAAATTTACCAGAGATATCGGATACAGTATATGTGAAAAATAAACAAAAACTGCAAAAAACTAGAAATAAATTCAAACGCGAAAAATTATCTAAATTAAATAAAACACTCAAAACTGGCAAATTAAAGCCAGCTCATGGTAATACAGTAGAAAAAAATACATCTTTCTAACATAAAACGACTTCGACACAAAACTTATCAATTTGAATCACTTCCAGGCTGTTCGCATGCGGGCGAGGAGCAATCATAAGAAACATAACAGAAAACATTGGAATCCTTCCCATCAACCTAGGTCCTGCCAAGCTTGAAAAAACTACACACACATTCATATACTACTATAATCTCAAACCTCTTCTAGATCAGTATGATAGTCTAAACACACAATACAAAACACTAAAATCAACAATTTCCAGCAACACGCAGTATCTCCATGAACTCAATAATTACGATAAAATATTAGAATTCATCAGAACCAGCATAGACACTAAAATTACCAACATCGGATTACACGCTAGTCACCGAAATAAACGTGGCCTCATAGATGGATTGGGAACAATTTTCAAATTCTTAACCGGAAATTTGGACGCCGAAGATGGTAAAAGATATAATGACATGTTAGCACATATGCAAGAAAATGAGCATAATTTAGAAAATCGAATTAAACTAGCATATTCAGTAAACCACCAAATTATCACAAATTTTAATAACAGTTATTGACATTCAACATAATGAAGAAATATTAAAATCTAAAATTTTACAAATAATAAATAATATGCATATCCAAGACATTCTTTATGCCAAAAATATTTACGACCAACTAATTATACTATATAACTCGGTGCCCAATATCCTACAAGATGTTAAGAACTCTATTACCTTCTGTAAATTAAGAACCCTACACCCGAGTATAATACACCCTCTTGAATTATTGTCAGAACTTAATAAAATATCTAAATTCTATCATGCACAACTGCCATTCGAACCTAGACAAGAAAATTTACTTGATTTTGAATCTTTATTAAAAATTAATTGTAAAGTGAAACCTACACAAATAATTTATTTTATTTCCACCCCAATCAACTTTGAAAAAAAATTCGAATTATTTTATTTATATCCTATTCCAACAAAATATGGTTCAGATTTTGTTACAATCATTCCAAATACAAAATATCTTCTAAAGTCGGATAAGGAAATTATCCCTTTAAGTGATATGTGTGTACGAGCAAAAATATTCCAATGTCCTAATAAATATCACGGCCACTTTTCTTCAACCTGTGAGGAAGAAATATTCCAAGAGCAGACATCAAACCACTGCTATTATACAAAAATTAATTTAATAGAAAACCACATTGAAGTGATTCCAGAATTCAACAAATACCTAGCCGTCTTCCCTAAGGAAGAAAATGTAGTAATTAAATGCCTACAAGAAACTAGCATCACACCATTAGTGGGAATCTACTTACTAAACAATGAGGATAATTGTGAAATTTACTTTAAAGAATAAAAATTGGTATTTTCAAATAAAATTCAAGGACGACCATTACTATTACCTAAATTAAAATTCAAACACAACATATTACAAACTTCTCCATTAACCTAAATTCATTAAAACTTAATGATATCTTGTTTAACCCAATGGTCCCTATAAAAGAAGAATCCATCAACATTCATATTCCCAGTATTTGGTCTCTGCTGCTGTATATCATGATTGCAATCACCGCCGGCTACTTTTCCATAAAATGGATAAGAAGAAAAAGAGCTGCACGATCCTGCTCAAGAAGGACACCACCCGAAATTCAGCCAGAGGACATCGAACTTCAACTTCCAGGGGGAGCTCAATTCTAAGGAGCCATCTATTCCGAATTGGAAAAAAAGTTTCAGATAAAATTAACTTATTTTTTCTCGCAGAATATGAATCTGCAATAAAAACTGGGGGTTCCCATTTAAAATTTGGAAGTGACACCCCCCCAAAGGTGGTGAGGGGGGAACTCTCATTTGGTGTTATTCAATAGAACTTTTAAAAATATTTTTTTGTTTCTCAATCCGTTTTGTTGTTCGCGAGACATTCGGGGGGTACGGGTGGTCTGAAACATCCTGTATATTTATATATATATATATATATATATATATATATATATATATATATATATATATATATATATATATATATATATATATATATATATGTATATATATATATATATATTTATACAGGCTGTTTCACAACTTACAGCAAAAAATTAAAGGGTATATTCTGTACGACGTGCTGATCATGAAACAAAAAGATTTTTTTTTTAATCGCAAAACTATTTTCCATGTTTCCCAGTCGAAAAAAACACGTGTTTCATATTTTGCAAAAACCTATCTAAGCACACCAAACACAAACCCCAACTCGGGGCAACTTTGAAACCTTCATGGGAACCCCCATTTTTTATTGCAGATTCGTATTCTGCGAGAAAAAATAAGTTAATTTTATCTGAAACTTTTTTCCAATTCGGAATAGATGGCGCTCTAATCGCAAGGGGACTCACCGAAAAAAAGTCACCCCAAAAAACAATAAAGGAATAAAATAACGTTTATTTTATAAAATCGTTTTGCAAATTTATTTCAAGCATTTAGTCGGTGAATGGCTTGTGGCTACTTGTGATTATGTTGATTTTTTTATTTGATTCAATGTTATTTCTTGTGATATTAGACCGTTTTTTACTTTTATTTCAGAATCATAAAGAACATCCAGAGTTCACCTTCATTCAAAAGAGTTCTCAAGGCCCACCTTGTTGACAAGTGCTATTACTCTGTAAACAATTACCTTAATGGATAAATATTACTTATAGAATAGAAATTGTATTATATATGCACTCGAATAATGTACCACCTTTTAACTTTGAAAACTTTGTATATTGACGCTTTCCAAAACTTGTACTGGTATTGTGGAAATAAAACATTATTATTATTATTATATATGTATATATATATATATATATATATATATATATATATATATATATAATTGTGACAGACGGTAAATATAATCGAGCCAATTGCTTGCACAAGAATGAAAACATATCAGCCAGTGAGTTTTAGTTTTGTTACCTTACATTTTAGTAAACGATTAATATTTTGGCAATTCTTTTCTCTTACCTTGTCCACAATCTCCTTAATACCTTCCTCAGTTCTCGTGGCCAGCAGGTGCAGCAGCGGCAATTTTAATACCGCGGTTACAGCATCAGGTCTCTTCTCTACGGGATTTCTACGGAAGAGGGCATGTCCATAGGAGCTGGAAAGTCCAAAGCTGTTTACAGCGGCAAGCGAACCAGACCACGGCGTATTTTTAGACACACGATGTAATCTTCCGTTCATTAGAGCCGGTATATCCGACAAGGAAGAACCGCAATCTAAGTCGGCGGGAATAATGCCGGATTCCATTGAAATGATAACCTGCAAGAAATATTTTTATTATATAAATTTAGTGACTTATTATAGTAGTATTTTTAACTATTTAAATCGAAGTTAGCAACGTTTGAGTCTACAAACGTTCGCTTGTGAAGTATAAGTATCTGAATTGCAATGTAAAGAATATAGACTGTCCTCAGATATACCTATTGTCCCACAAAAACTGGGCCATAGGGGATTAACAAATGACTTTGTCACTACTATTAGTTTCCTGATAAATAAAAAACGGTTCAAATCAGTCTATATTAAAATCAATTATAAAAAACTGCTGTGCCTCAACACAAAACTTCACCAACCATAATGATATGAGAGATTCAATTTAATACCCCACATGTTATGATTGTAACCTGAAAATACCAAAACATTACGTTTTCACGAACAATCATATAAAACGAGAAAAAAAAATTATAATATTTTATATTTCGAATAAAACTTCTTTGAAACTAGTTCACGGATTTTGTGATAAATCTTACTGTTAACCAAATAAAAATAAAAATCTAAAAAGATCCAATAGAGTTATGTTATCATTGATTGAATATGGTTCTTTATGAACTTAACCTGAATTCAACCCAAAACTACAATACGTAACAATTCAAACAAAAAGACAAAATATGTATTGTCCATATTGTGAATACTCGGTGAAACTAGGTTAAATAAAATATTTAATAACACTTGTAAAGTATCACAATATTTCATTCTCTGAGTCGATTTATCAGGTCATCATTTCAGAGACCGGCCAGCACAGTTAGTAACCATAGAATATTTTATTTATCCTAATTTCACCGAGTATTCACAATATGGACAATACATATTTTGTCTTTTTGTTTGAATTGTTACTAAATTAGTTTTTGCTTTTCTCGGTAGATTGCATTGTAGGTTTGATAGAACTTCTCGTGTCATTTCACCGACGGTTTGAAATCTTACATATCTGCTGGCACAGTTAATGTCATTGCTTCATGCGAACCTGTTCGCCGTGAAGAAATTGGTTATACCATTCTGATGAGCTCAAGAAAGAGCAAAACGCGTCTATGGTTACTAACTGTGCTGCCGGTCTCTGAGATGATGACCTGATAAGTCGACTCAGGGTAAAATTTTGTGAAACTTTACAAATGTTTTTAAATATTTTACAATACGTATTGAAGATATGCGTAAAGAGTCATGAAAATCTTTCGCACAATATTTCTATAATGTAGGACAAGAGATAAAAGTTTTAAAAATTGATATTGTGAGTCATGAAACTGGAATAAATACAAACACATGTTTATTATTTAACTATCAATTTCAAATTTAGTTTAAACAGGAATTGATTTTTTTTTAATCAAATATGTAGATCAAATATCTATTATATTACCAACGAAAGTACGTAGAAACTCAGGTCTGGCAAGGCAAGTTTGTATTGTAGCGTATAGTGTTAAAAAGGAATGTAAATATAAAAAATATATAAATGCAATGAATAAGTATTTTCAAGTAAATATTTAACAACTGATATTAAATTGAGTTATAGAGAGACATATGGGAATCTGAATCTATATTCTTGTTTCGTCCATGGCGCAATTATTTTAGCTATAATGAAATAAATCTAAACATGCATTTTTCTCATAAAAATTGTTATCTAAAAGTATACAAGTATTATATCACTGAATTCAGAATAAAATTATCTATCGAACAAGCAAATAAAAAAATATAGTTCTATTTAAAATAACAAAGTTGATATCAGAGTTTGTGAACCACTGGTAGAAAAAAAATTATGCTCATTAAAATAGTAGTAAAATATAAATTGTTTGCAAATTTTACCGACGTCGTAGGTTTTATAGTTCTCGAGATAGCAATAGTGGACAAAATAAAATGAACACCCTGTATAAGAAGTACAATAGTAAACTTTTCATTTGAAATTGCTAATTCTTTTAGAACAAGTGTATATACAAAAGATGCATCCAATGAGCCAAAATTTAGTAATATACGAGTGTGTATTAAAGAACGGTACTGTATTTCAAATCAAATTTTTATTTATTCAATGTGATCTTTATACACTTAGCACGACGCCCATAAAGTTATTTTAAGCCTTTAAAAAAATCTTTGTTTAGGACTGCAAACCACTCCTTCACATCATTTATTACTGCTTCATTCAATAAGAACTTCTTGCCTTTTAGATTTCAAATAGTCTAATAGGGCTCAATCCGTCGAATAACAGGATAGTCTATCAATTCAAAACTAACTTCGTAGATTCAATTTATCGCAATCAAGGAGTTGTGGATAAGAGCATTGTCTTGCAAGAAAATCGCACCTTTGGGGTGGTTTTCACCAACGATAGTTACATCTATGGTTATCTAACAAAGCAAGAAATTATAACATTAGAATAAAATAACAGTAGTTTCATCAAATAATTATTAATGCACCAGTTACATCCTCGTATCAACTAAATTTCAAATTTTATCATTCGAATTTAATCCTGCTACTTATTGATAGATGCATCTATTGAAATCTTTTGTGTCATTACTTTGATATATTTACCATAAACATTATTTTTATTGCATCTGTCACAATTGATAAATAAAAATATATTTTAAAATGAACAATGAAACTGAAAAGAATAAGAGAGAGAGAGAGAAATGTGTAGGAACTATACAAATGACGAGAAAGAGGAATGATTAAATATTGTGTAGAGATACATGAATATTATCGAAAATTAAAAAAAATATCTTATAATTTACCAGCAAAAAAGAAAAGTGACTTATGGGATAAAATTAATCAGGAATTTAATTATTTTCAGAGGAGTGGAATTTGCATTAGTTTTCAAATCAAAAACTTTTATGAATTAAATAAATTTACAATAAATGTTTGATTTATTGTAAATTTATAACATTATATTATAATTGTTTCAGGCCATGAGAAGTTACAAGTGCATAAGTGATAACATGATAGCAGATACTGATCTTTTTTGCTTACCTCAGAGGTCAGATCTGTTAGAGAAGTGGGCGAGTAACATGCTTATATCTGAACTTGTGACAGATAAACCTGCTTCCACACTCAGGCACATGCGAATATGTACTTTACATTTTGAAACTGCGTGCTTTTAAACACCACTCAGGAAGAAGTTAAATCGTGGGGCAATTCCAACTATTTTACTTGTTACGAATGGTGTGTATCATTTATTATTATACCCTTCCATTTTCATGAAAAGAAATGTATTTTCAACATTTGTTATACATATAACTTGTAAAATTACAACTTTGTATTTCTTTTTAATTTTGTATTTTGTAGAGTTACCGCGAAAAAACAAAATTTGTATGTTGGTAACTAGGTAACATGAAAATGTCATGTCAAAAAAAATTAATAATAAAATAAGAAGGAAATTTTGTAATAAAAATATCGTTTATTATAAAAAACAGAGAATAATTAATAAAAGGTTGGCGTTTACTTGTCAGAAATAAAACTACGATCATTTAAAAGTAATTTCTGTGTTGTGTTTCAACATAACTATTGTTAAAAATTATTTTCATTTGCATATATGCATGTCATTCGCACAGATTAATTCCAGAATTTAGTATATCTTTGTCATGTTATTTTTGCAGAACCAGAAATCCGCCCATCAGAAGTTGAGGAATTACCACATCATTCTACTCTTTCAAAGAATTTTCCGGCATTTTCTGAACCTTCGACTAATTTGTCACTGGTTCAGGTTATACCTGGTGTACTTAAGGTGTCTTCAGAGGTTTTACCTGGGCCTTCCAGGAACCAAAAATTGAGTTTAGAAAATATAGATAAGTTTCTTATATTGTTTTTAAAATATGTTTATTTAATATATGTAATATATAATATTATTAAAATTGAACAAAAATACATAGCAGTCTTTAAAAATTGGCGATGTGTTACTTGATAGAACCTTACTTAATATTACTTGAAATATTCGCCGCGTTTTATTTCAAATAATGAATTAGTTCTAGGATATAAAAATAGAGGCGCTGAACTTCTATCACAAATTATTTGCCTTCTCTGTCTAGTCTCTCTTTAGATATTTTGTCTGTGGTAATAGCCATGGAATTAAAAACAAGAGATGAACAAATGCGTAACGTTTTATACGTCAATGTCAGAATAAATTGTCAAAATCATTTTTACGTACTAAATATTTATTTTCTAAATAAAAATTTAATAATAATAAGGCAAAATATTTTTTAGATTTATTATTTAAGAATAATAAAATAATAAACTCGATAATATATTTAAGGTAAATGGTTATTTAACAAATTAATTAATGTAACATAAATTTAATTCAATAAAAACATCAACAAACTAAATATTCTTAAATTGTTAAATTAGATGTTCAAATAGTCCACCGTTTTGAGCTAAACAATAACCTAATCTGTTGTAGAAGCTTTCTCGAGCATTCCTTAATTGTCGATTATTTATTTTCTGGCATTCTTGTAATATAGCATTTTTAAGTTCTTCTGAATTCTGGTATCTTTTTTTATAAACATAAGATTTTAAATAGACAAAAAAAAAAAAAATCGCACGGATTTAAATCTCGCGACCGTGCTGGCCAGTTAACTGGTCCATTTCGTCCTATCCAGCTTTCAGGAAATACATGGTTTAGATATTCCACAACATTTCTAGGGCTATGTGCAGGGCAGCCATCATGCTGGAACCACACATTTTCTTTGTTTGTTTCAACAATTTGTGGTCCAACAACATTAATTAATAAATTCAAATATGATGCTGAATTTATTCGTTGGATGAAGAATGGGCCAATGATTTTATCACCAAAAATTCCTGCCCACACATTGACAGAATGACGATATTGTTTCCTCGATTCTACAATATTATGTGGATTATTTTTTGACCAGTACCGATAATTATGACAGTTTGGTTCGCCATTCA
The DNA here is from genome assembly GCA_947425015.1 of Pterostichus niger. NCBI lineage: Eukaryota > Metazoa > Arthropoda > Insecta > Coleoptera > Carabidae > Pterostichus > Pterostichus niger. The sequence goes on from OX380348.1 coordinate 14,857,761, forward strand.
TGGTAAATGTGCATTCATCTGTGAATAAAATACTATTTAAAAATTATCTATTACAATTTGATTTTTCCATCATTATTTCACAGAATGAGGCACGCAGTTCAAAATCTCGTTCCAAAATATTTTGGTGGTTTTGAAATTTAAAAGGAATGTATTTATGTTTTTTGAGAATTCTATGCACTGTCATAAAATGTATATTTAGTACTCTGGAAATATCCCGCACACTCATTGTTGGCTCCAGTTCTATTAAAGCAAGAATATTTTCTTCATTGTTATAAATTCTTTCATTTATTTCTTTCTTGAAATTTAGTGTTCCTGTCTTTTCAAACTTTACTATAAACCTCTGAATAGTTGCCGTACTTTGATAATAATAAACCCTAATATTGATTTAATATCACAGTTTGTCAAAATAAATATTAATAATGTGACGTATAAGACGTTACGCATTTGTTCATCTCTTGTTTTTAATTCCATGGCTACAGGGCCGTCTTAAGCATATTCTGCGCCCCAGCTCTTGTCAACCAAAAAAACGTAATGTAATTTTTAATGTTTCATTTATTTATTTCTCAAAACTGTTTTATTTTATATTATTATTTAATAGGTACCATTTTATTGTGATTATTATTATTTATAATATATTTTAAAAAGGATTCAATTATAGTTATGCCATTTGAAAAGAATATTATTTTGCATACTGAATTGTTTATGAATACATAATTATGATCCAAAGCAAAATATATATATATATATATATATATATATATATATATATATATATATATATATATATATATATATTGTGACGAAACGGTCCCTCGCAGTTTAGATTCACCGATGTCCGGAGACGTCCGAAACACCGGTGACTCGTAAACTGCTCTCGTTTCCCCGTTAATAAGAGTAACCCCGGTTTCCTGTTTATAACTCCGGCTGTAAGCAACCGATTAAAATAAAGTTATACTTACGTAGCAGCATAATTACAGGGCTAGCGATTGACGCTAGTATGAACTTCGTAAGGGCACGAGAAGTATGTTACCCCTATGTAAATACATGGTAGCGACCACTGACAACCCGCCCGAACCCGATTCATTAACTTTTCTGTATATAAGCCGGGATCCGCGAATCGAAAGATATAGTTTTTTTCCTCATTGAGAGAGTGCCACCGTGATATCTAAGAAGAAGCCGTCCAGCGAAATCCACCAGGGTAAGAGATACCGTCTAATTTACCGTTCCCCGTCCGTTCCAAGCCCTTCAGGCTACCTAGCTTAATGCCTATGGCACACTGGTCGATGAACATCGATGACCATCAATGAACTCCTCGATGAAACATCAGAACGCACCCGTCATCGACGAAAATTAGAGGCTCCTCTATTTCCATCGATGAAACGAACGTATCTCATTTCACTCGTATCTTTTGTGTCTCATTTCACGTTAGCGTGGGTTTCCATTTCAAAATAACCTCCAAACGTCAATAAACTAGGGAAATATCAATTTGAAAACACACGATATAGGAACATTTTATTGATATTATTACCAACATAACTTTTTTTGACACAGAGAAATTTATTGTATTTGTCATCGATGAAACAGAAAACCGTGAAAGAAGAGTGCGTTCTGTTGTTTCATCGAGGAGTTCATCGATGGTCATCGACGCTCATCGACCAGTGTGCCATAGGCATAAAACTAACATTGCGACTTGGAGGCCCTGACTGCGAATCATCCTCGAGCCCACGGGCTGGAGAGAATCCTCGACTCGCAAGAGTGGAGAGTACCCTCGTCTCGCAAGAGTGGAGAGTACCCTCGTCTCGCAAGAGTGGAGAGTCACCCTATTCAGGGGATCCCAAGTCACAACGTCGGCTACTTCACCGTGTGCCTGCAGCATCCGCGACTCCACAGTTGAGAGTACGATACCGTCTGCGATGAGACCTAGAGGTACCCTCCGAGAGCGCCGTAATCCTCGAGCCCACGGGCTGGAGAGAATCCTCGACTCGCAAGAGTGGAGAGCATCCTCGACTGGTAAGAGTGGAGAGCATACTCGGCAGGGTTAGTCCAGGTTACAACCCGGGTCCGAAGTACCAGGTCCCCAACTTCCCCGCACTCCTCACCTTCCTTCCTCGAACCTGACGACTGGAGAGAGCAACCCGTCTCCATCCTTTACGTATCTCTACGATCATCCTCGAGGTAGTGAACTCGAGAGCATTAGGTCGTATAAAACAGAACTGAGTTAGTACCAGGAACCCATCCTAACCACTGTTAGCAGTCGATAGAGGCCGACGCCGTCGCGAAGCCGAGCGTCGTTTCCGTGTTACGGCCGTTTTTAATTTTCACTACTCGGGAATCGGCTCCGCCATCCTCGGGAAGACCGAGAGACCTAGTGACGTCGCGACGCCAGGCGCCGTTTCAGCACGAGTCACCAGAACGCGCCGCGCTTCTCAGGGTCGACTCACGAACCCGCCAAAGACCCGTTCGACACATCGACGCCAAACCGACGCTAGACGTCAGTTTCCCGAAACCCACCGTTTTAGGTCAGGACGCCCGTGGTGTTCCGGAGACGAAACCAGTGGCCGCTACCAAGATAGACACGACAGAGGCAGTGTATATCAAGATCCACGAAATAAACCTGAAATCCGCTGTTTTATTTCTGTACCCTGGACACAACCCCGACCCAGCTATCCACTACCGTTTGGCGCCCGAGCAATCCACGCCAAACTCCTTGTGTCCGACCAAACATCGTCACAATATATATATATATATATATATATATATATATATATATATATATATATATATATATATATATATATATATATATATATATATATATACCGGGTGTAACATGAAAACCTGGCCATAGGCGTATAACATGGGAAATCAGTTTTTCCTTGCACAAAAGTGGCCAATTGATTTTAGACAAAAATGCTTCAGATTTTATTTTGCACGTTTTGTAAGCGAAATAATCGCATTAATATTTTATAAGAATTTCTACTTTATAGTGATAGCCATGGAATTCAGATAAAATGATAAACAAATGTGTGACGTTTTAACTGTCAGAAAAGTTTAGTTTGAACTTGGAATGTTATGGTGCGGCCAAATAATACTGATTAAATCGCGTATTCTTCGAAAACTTTCACCAGAATAATTCCACTTAATAATTTGTAACTTTTCTTCATGTGAATAGTTATCCATTTTCAATAATGATATAACAACAATCACCTGTATTGTCATTTAAATAAATCACAAATCCATATCAAACTAAACTTTTCTGACAGTTAAAACGTCATACATTTGTTTATCATTTTGTCTCAATTCCATGGCTATCACTATAAAGTAGAAATTCTTATAAAATATTAATGCGATTATTTCGCTTATAAAACGTGCAAAATAAAATCTGAAAACTGATTTAGATACATAATTTCAAGCACTACAACTTTTAATTGAAGCATTTTTGTCTAAAATCAATTGGCCACTTTTGCGCAAGGAAAAACTAATTTCCCATGTTAAACGCCTATGGCCAGGTTTTCATGTTAAAAAGTAGACACCCGGTATTCTACATTAATATATTACTGTCATGTGTGCAAGACCTTATTACAGCTACTAGCCGATGCCCGATAGATAGAGGTTGCCAAGTTAACTGTATACCGGCTTGGAATAATGAAGGAAATGGATACCGATCCAAGCCAGGTCGAGAAAATTTCAAACACAACCCGGATTCGGACGCAATACTTCTACGTTCAGAGATTATCACTCTACGATTGTGCTATCTTGACTTGTTAGATTTTAAATTTAATCGTACCTACATTACTTTAATTTCAATATTTGTCTCTAAAATATTCAAAAAGTAATGGCACTAGTTACTAATATTTCATGTGAATTTTTCTATAACACTTTTCGCTAGATAGATTACCTTAACAATGCTGGCAAACACACTCGATGGCTCAGAATGACCAATATTTGTCTTGACCGCTCCGACTAGCAATGGCTGCTCTCTGTTCCCATCATTAAACACTTCATCCAGCACCCGCATTTCCAGCTTGTCTAGATTCTTTATAGCACAGCCGTAGCTCTCCACGTAGTTCACCCGGGTAGGACTGACTCCGATGCGTTGGTAGAAGTCTGTGAGGAATCTCCGGGCACCATCTGGATCAGCGACAATGAACTGACCGGGGCGGCACCCGTTGAATATGAGATTCACGTCGACAATGGTGGCGTATCGCCGGCGAGCTTGGTCACTCCGTTGCAGATACAGCACGCAGGTACCGTCACTACGAGCGTACCTGTGGAAGAGATTGTTGATTATATGTCAATCAAAGATCTATATATAATAAATCATTGATGTCAATGAATTTTTAAATAAGATATACAAATACATAATTTTGTGATATTTAAATAATAATCACATAATTTTGAACTATTTGGAAAATAATTACATTGAAGATAATAGATACCAATTCATTATTCGTTACTCGGTTCTAACATTTTTTTTTATATTTCATTTTGATAATTGTTTAATGCATAGCTTTATTTAGCAAAGATTGAGTAGACAAATTGATATGCATAAACCAACAGCGGTACGTCAGATTAATTAAATACAGGATGAATGTATTGAATGATATATCAAAGATTTGTGAGTTCATGATATTGATAGAACATATCAAGATGTTATTGATGTGGAATTTAGTTTATGACAATATCTTTGAATTTAATTTTACATACCCATCAGCGTTTTCATCAAACGCACGCGTACGGCCATCTGCAGACGTTAGTTTCATGTTTTTGTATAAATATGTGGGATATATGTTCGTAGTGAGATTTGCACCGACAACAATAGCAGCCTCACATTGTCCACTACGGATCGCATTGTAGCCATGCTGTAGGACCTGATGAAAATAATAGAGAAGTGTGAGAAAAATTTGATGAAATGGTAACTTAAAGGTAAATTCGTTCTGTTTGGAGTCTTGGATTTATTTTAATTTAAACATTATTTTATTATAAACGAGAATGTGTTGCAAGTACAAGAAAGATATATATATATATATATATATATATATATATATATATATACCGAGTGTCTACTTTTTTTCCGAACAGGAAATTCAATGTTAAAATTTTGGTTTAGCGATATCTCTTTACCTATTAATTTTAGGACAAAATTGTATTGAAGAAAAATGTTCAGAATAAAAAACTGCATTTATAGAGTATAAGTTTGTTGTTCAATTGTTTCTTAAGTCCGAGTTAGAAGCCAAAGAAAATACAAGCTTTAAAGCAATTATCAGAGTGCCATGAGAAATAAAACAATAATTTGTTAATTGTGTCCGACATTACTTGACATATTGGACCAAAATTGGAAGCTTACTTTAATGATAATCGCATCGTCTAGTACCAGCATGATGGCTGTCCGCCATACAACGGACGAAATATTTTTAAATCAATGTTCTGATACGTGGATAGGCCGGGAAGATACAATTAATTGACCAGCTAGATCTCCGGATTTACTCCTTGTGATTTCTTTTTATGGTCATATTTAAAAAGAAAAAGTGTACCAACATGGTCCTTAGGAAATGCAATTATACAAAAGTGCAACAATATTAACCAAAGACAATTAAGTTTCGTTCGTCGATAATTCTACAATAGATTAAGCCATTGAATATCAGTCAATGGCGATTTATTTGAGCATTTAATTTAATAATAAAATTAATTATAGCAACTATTATTTTCTTTTTTCCTCATAATCTAGACAAATAAATACCTATTATTAAGTTATCTAATTTGTTTTATTTCTCATGGCACTCTGATAATTGCTTTAAAGCGTATATTTTTTTGCTTCTAACTCGGACATAAGAAACAATTGAACGACGAACTTATACTCTATGAATACAGTTTTTCATTCTGAACATTTTTCTTCAGAACACTTTTCTTATAAAATTAATAGGTAAAGAGATATCGCTAAATCCAAATTTTAACATTGAATTTCCTATGTTCGGATAAAAAAGTAGACACCCGATATATATATATATATATATATATATATATATATATATATATATATATATATATATATATATATATATATACAGGGTGAGTCTGGGAAGACCCCCCCCCCTTTAACTTTTTTATTATGAGTAATAGAAAAAAATGGTTCATATGAAAGTTTTATTATTTTAAATATACTATTTGATGGCAGATGTAGATATTTTTTATAAAGTCAGGTTTACAAGATACGACTATCAACTTTTATTTTTTAAATAGCAACCTATAATTATTTTACTAAAATAAAAACCGCCATTTTTTTCTCTTTTCAACGGTGTATTAGTTTTTATTAATGTATCTGAAAAAATTCGAGAAAAATAAGAAAATTGAGAAATACTAGAAATAATTTTTATACAAATATTATAGGTGGCTATGTGAAAATAAACAAAATGTAACAGTGTTATACAACTTAAAAAACTAAAGCAACAAATTCAGTAACAAAAACAACTTAAAACAAATGTTCAAAATTATAAATATTAGATAATAGCAGCGGATTTCGTCTAATATTTTCCATCGCCCAATTGCAAAATCGAATTCTATTATTAAAATCTTCACCGTGCAATTCTTGTGTAAGGTTAATATGGTAAGGATGAAATTTATGTTTTCTTAAAATTCTAGACGCAGAACTATGGCTAATGTCAATTAAATTTGATAAATTCCTCGTACTGACATGAGGATTTTCGTAAACAGAAGCCAAAACCATAATTTCGGTTTCTTCATTTACTATAATATTAGATGTATTTCGTTTTGGTTTTTCTACTGAACCTGTTGCTCGAAATCGGGTAAAAATCCTCCTCAGTGATCTTAAACTCGGTTGCCGACGTCTAGGAAACCGCTCCCGGTAAATTCTTTTTGCCCTTCTCATGATTCCAGTCGATTCACCAATTATTAGAATCATATCTATTAATTCTTCTTTCGTAAACATTTGAAAACGTTTTTTTATTGTTTGCAAAATAAGTTAAATAAAGTAACCAGCAAATGTATACTTTTTTGACATTAATTTAACACTGTTACATTTTGTTTATTTTCACATAGCCACCTATAATATTTGTATAAAAATTATTTCTAGTATTTCTCAATTTTCTTATTTTTCTCGAATTTTTTCAGATACATTAATAAAAACTAATACACCGTTGAAAAGAGAAAAAAATGGCGGTTTTTATTTTAGTAAAATAATTATAGGTTGCTATTTAAAAAATAAAAGTTGATAGTCGTATCTTGTAAACCTGACTTTATAAAAAATATCTACATCTGCCATCAAATAGTATATTTAAAATAATAAAACTTTCATATGAACCATTTTTTTCTATTACTCATAATAAAAAAGTTAAAGGGGGGGGCGTCTTCCCAGACTCACCCTGTATATATATATATATGACTATGTTAATTTCTGAAACTATGATCATATAGCACTATTTCGAGGGATATTTAATAAAAGAATTGTTCGGATAGAACGTATTTTGTATTTTAAAGAGACTATAAAACGAGTAACATACTATACTTATTCTACGACCACAAATTTATTTATTTGAAAAGTTAGGTTAAGTTAATATGATAGATGCAGAAAGATAACTTCATGCGTGCTTAATATGTCAGTTTTTATCTTCACGTCGTGACTTAGACGTTTTAGATATTTTAAAAACGAGAGTAGAAAACAGTATATTATGTAATAAGTTTTATAAACGTCTGTGTATAAAAAACGAGTATCTATAGAGTTTATAAAACCAGACACATACTACATAATCACATAATCTACGATCGCAAATTACAACAAAAAATAATTGTTAAATTTTTTTAATTATTTGAAAAGTAAGGTTAAGTTAGAATGACATTCAGAGAGCTAAATTCATCCCGTATTTACGTCAGTTATTATGTTCACGCCATTACTAAATTACACAGTTTGTCAACATGTGATTAGGATATTATTTATATGGAAATCAGTACTTTAATTGACATTTTAATAAAGGGAACAGACAAAACGAATTAAAAAAATTATTTCGGATCACAGTACGTACCTCAAGTCCTCCCAACCAGGAAGAATCACACGAATAACTTGGCCCAATCACATTCAACCAATAACTAATTCTGTTCGCCAGCATCGCTCTCGCTTGTCCGGTGACTCCAAATCCGTTCTCCACGTTCTCGAACATGAGTGAGTCGTTCTCGGAGATGGTGGACGCCGTGGCGACTAGCACACGGCGACCGCGTATCGCTAGTGGCGTCGTACCAGCATCAATTAGTGCTTCCAGTGTGTTCTGCATCGTCATACGAGACAAGGGGTCCATAAAAAGCGACTGCTTGCGATGGATACCGAAGTAGGACGCATCGAAAAAGTCGAGTTGCTTCAAATTACCAGTTTTGTCGCAGACATTAAGTTGACCTGCGGAAGATTTATTTATTTATTTATTATTCTGCATAATAGAAACCAATTATAATACCACAGGGTATAGCGGACGTTAGAATTCATAAACACTCGCTTGTGATGTGAAATATAAATCCACAGAACTAAGGTTGCCCTAGATTATAATAAACTTAATAAAACATTGTTTTATGGTACTCGGCTATGGTAGATCTCGGTACATGAAATATTTTTTTGTATGTGTAATGCGGTTACCAACCAATCATTGTTTAATTTAGGTAGATTTATTTGCAGATTGTGATTCGATTGACTGGAATTATATGATTATTCTTAATAACATTGAAGATAAAATCTCTTTTCTTAACTACAATATTACTGCATTATTTGTTAAACATGTCCCATTGAAGAGTATTAAAATTACCAAGAAGTACTGTCCCTGGATTACTCCCGTTATACAAATAATGCAGAAAAAGAGAGAAAGCATTATTAGATTACAGAAAACATAAAACTCAAAAAAAAAATTGAATTCTATAAGCAGTTACGTAATTTGATAACTGCTACAATCCGTAGAGAGAAACAAGCTTTCCTTGAGTATAGTATCAATAATAACGAAAATAATTCCAGTCAGTTGTGGAAAAACTTAAAGCGTTTAGGTGTTGATGGGGAAAATGTTTCAAATATTCCAGTATCTCCTCTAAGCCCAGATAATTATGGGAAATACATTTTAGAGAAAGTTGGTACAACAAATATATATCAAGATACTGTTTGATGTAGTAGATAGGGAGAAAATTTAAAATATTATCATGACGCTAAATCAAATTAAGTCGGTGTTGATGGTATCTTATTAAAAACATACACATTATTTTACCAAAAATAATTGATTATGTCACCCAAATCATTATGACTAGTTCATTAGAAAGCATTGTACCAAATATATGGAAAGCAGCGGAAGTTAAACCTATACATAAAGTTATCAATTCAACATCTTTTAATGACTGGCACCCTATAAGCATTCTACCTACCCTGTCAAAGGTCCTTAAAAAAATATGTTATGAGCAAAAAATGTAGTTTATTTTGAATAAGAACATTCTACCTGCAACTCAGTCTGGATTTATTTATTTGTTTATTTATTTATAATAATCCACCCAACAGGACAAAAGTCCCAATTATAGGGGGATGGAAACATGATACATAATATTATACAAAATAATTGTGTGTATAGAAAAATAAAATAATAAAAAATATTACAATTATTCTAACAAGAAGAAAATATATATGGTAGTATAAAGCTAAATTACATGTGAGATATAACAGGTAGAAATATAGTAAGTACTAAACGCTTAAACTTAGCCAGAGAATCTGCGAATATATCAACAACGAAATTTGCAGCAATATCATTCAAAACAGTACATAATTGCCAGGTTGGAGATCTTATTTCATAGTTTGTTCTAGCAAAAGTACATTTAAACATTAACTTATTTCGTGAAGAAGTACACGGAACAAAAATTGGAATACGTGATAGAGAAATTGAGTCATCAATAATATTATTTAATAATTTATATAAATATTGACATGATTGAATTTTCCTACGATGGACTATTTCAACATCTAATTTAACAATTTAAGAATATTTAGTTTGTTGATGGTTTTATTGAATTAAATTTATGTTACATTAATTAATTTGTTAAATAACAACCTACCTTAAATATTTTATCGAGTTTATTATTTTATGGGGTAGGTGGCTCAGTGGTATCGAGTCGGCCTGTGGATCTTGAGAACCTTGGTTCGATCCCCACAGCCGACAAACAATTTTCACCAATTTAAAAAAATCTACCCCTGTGGCTCCTCCTCCACTAATATCTTTGGAGGCCGTGATTTGACGGCTGGTAACCGCACTTCACGCGAAAAAATATATCACTTACCGAAATCTGCTTAGGCAGAGTGCCACATCCAGTGATGGGTAAAAGGCGTGATGATATATTTATTTATTATTCTTAAATAATAAATCTAAAAAATATTTTGCCTTATAAAATTTTTATTTAGAAAATAAATATTTAGTACGTAAAAATGATTTTGACAATTTATTCTGACATTGGCTGGTTAGTGAAAGTGATATTGAAACAGTCCTCCGAAACTAAACTCAAATTGGGAAGTATCGAGGCCACTGTTTTTTGTCAAACTACGCAAGTATAGAGATAAACAGAAGATCTACATAGACATCGAATCAACTAGGTACAAAGGTCAGTAAAAATCAAATAAAACTCAAGTTCAAGTGTGAGAGAAACATAACCTCCGAGAGGACAGCACGGGTGACGTTTCTACCGCTACGCTGAACGCACGAGTCTGACTGCGCGCACTCAGTCATAAAAAGAACAGGACCTCATTCAGAACAAATCAGTTATTAGAGACAACAATAAGAAATGCCTCACACAGATAGCGACAGCTCAACGGCAGATAAGCAGAAGAGGAAACGAGAATCCGGGGACATGGGTATTTTCCAAGGGTCCAAAAGAATCGCCAGAACTCCGCCAAAAGGCAAAGAAAACATGAAAACACAAGATATGGAAGAAATAAAAGGAATGTTCAGAACGATGATGGAAGAAATAGCTGGAGTAAGACAAGAGCAAAAAATGTACAGAGAGGAAATGGCAATCATTAAAGAAGAAAATCGAGAGCTAAAAGGGAAAATGGATATTATGCAAAAGAAGATTGAGAGACTAGAGAAAACCGAAAGGAAAAACAACATAATAATTAAGGGAAAAGAATTTCATGGTCCTAACATCTCTAAGAACATAGAAGAATTCCTAGAAGATAAAATGGGAATAAAAGTATATATAAAGGAAGCTAGGAAAATTGAAAATGCAGCAAAGAAACATATAACCCTGGTAAAACTGGATGATTGGAACAAAAAAGAGAAGTAATGGTACAAAAAAGTAAACTAAAAGATACTGAAATATATATAGAAGATGACCTCACCAAAGACGAAAGAGACGTTCAAATTAAAATAAGACAAATAGCAGGAGAAGAAAGACAAAAAGGTACTAAAGTTAAGATGGGATATAGAAAACTAATCTACGGAGACGAAGTATGGGATTGGAATGAAAATGAAGAGAAGCTGGTTAAGAGAGAATTCCAAGGAAGAAAGTCAAAAAACTACTAAAAGATATCTCATGTAGCCCAGAAAACGACAAGGTACGAACAATGGCAAACGACATAAACAAGGACACGATAAGGAAGGGGAAGGCAAAAACTCTCAAGATAGCAACATGGAACGTCAGAGGAACATACACTACGGGAGCACTGAAACAGGTAGCAATAGAATTAAAAAAATATGAGATATCAATTGCAGCAATACAAGAAACAAAACAAATAAGTAAGGAAATTACAGAAGTTGATGATTACTTATTCTTCAACAGTGGAGGAAAAGATAGGAAATTAGGAACACGATTCCTCGTGATGAAAAAATTAAAGGGAGCAGTTACTTAATTTAAACCAATCTCGGAAAGAATGTGCTATTTAAGAGTAAGACTGAAATACATAAAGCTTAGTATAATAAATATACATGCTGCTACAGAGGATAAAGACCTAGAAGAAAAGACCGAGTATTATGAAATGCTGGAAAGGCACTATCAGACACTTCCAAGATATGATGTCAAGATAGTGATGGGAGACGCAAATGCTAAAATAGGCAAGGAACAACGCTACCAACCCACAATAGGATAGAATAGTAAGCATGAAGAGTCTAACCAGAACGGAGAAAAACTTATTGAATTCGCGACGCAGAACGGAATGATAATAAAAAGTACATACTTCACACATAAAGAAATTCACAAAGGAACATGGAGGACACCAAACGGATTAATAACGAATCAAATAGATCATGTTCTTATCGAGAAAAAACATAACCAACTTATTTCAAACATCAGGAGTTACAGAGGAGCCGAATCAAATACAGACCACCAGCTAGTACGATTAAATATAAAAGAACAAAATCCGGCAATGGGTAGAGCAAAACAGTCACAACAACGTTTCAATACGGATAAATTAATGGTCGACGAAATCCAACAGCAGTACGTTAAAAAAATAGAAGAACAATTAAATACAAGTAGGAAGAGACTACGGCAGAGAGGAGCTGGCTTAGGCTGCAAAACAATATAAAAATAGCAGCAGAGGAGGTTCTAGGTTTTAGAACAAAACAAAAAACAAATAACAGCTGGTTCGATGAAGATTGCCAAAAAGCTATAGTAAGTGGAAGAGAAGCAAGAATGAAGCATATACTAACTAATTCTGAACAAGATAAGGAGATATACAAGGAACGGAGACGGCAGTACAAAAGACTTTGTAGAACGAAAAAACGACAAAATCTAAGGGAGCAAATGACAACATTGGAAGAAAATTACAATAAAAAAGAAATAAGGAACTTCTATCAAAATATAAGAAAAGAAAAAGGAAGCTACAGACAAAGAATCCTGTACTGTCGAGACGAAGAAGGAAACCTAATAGGGGACGAAGAAACAAAAGTAAAAAGATGGGCAAACTATTTTGAAGAATTACTTAATGACGATGAAAACAATCACGATATAAACGCACCTACGGATATACCCATGGAAGAAAGTACAATTGCTGAACCAACTCGAGAAGAAATAAACGGAATAATAAGTAACATGAAGAACAATAAGAGCCCTGGTGATAATGAAATACCAGCAGAACTGATAAAGTATGGTGGTGATATGCTCCACGAAGAAATACATGAACTGATAAGAAAATGTTGGAAAGAAGAAAAGAAACCACAATCGTGGAAAGAAGCGGTGCTATGCCCCATATTCAAGAAAGGCGACAACTCTAACTGCAATAACTACAGGGGCATAGCACTATTGGACAAAGTGTATAAAGTAATCGCGACATGGCTAAATCAAAAGCTTAAAGAAAGAATAGAAACCACAGTTGAAGAATATCAAGCTGGTTTCAGGAGGAATCGATCCACAGTGGACCAAATATCTCTATTGAAAAACTACAAGCCACACACTACGAGAAAGGACTAGATTTGTATATGCTGTTCATAGATTTCAAGCAAGCCTACGACTCAATAAATAGGAAAGAACTACTTCAATCATTAGAAGAACTAGGGATATATATATATATATATATATATATATATTTGTCTTCACGGAACTTCGAGTCCCGCGGCGCCTGTGCTCAGGGAACTACCAGGTCCGAGTGGAAGTTTGAGACGGACCTTAAACTGCCATCTTTAAAACCTAATTTTCCAGCGATTCCTGGCTTTCACAATAATGATTTTATATCAAACTTATAATGTTTTATCGCTCTTTGAATAACCATTCTTAGTTTGTTCAAATTTTATTTAGTTCAGCGAAAAATGACATTTCAATTTTGACTGAAACTTCCTCGAAATAAACAGTGGCCATTTAAGGAACTAAAATACTGCATACATATATTTAGCAACAGATGGCTCTGGTACTACAAAAGATAAAATATTTTGAGACGAGAGAAAATTTATTTAGGAACAAAACGTTACCTACTATAATCATTTTATGCATTGTTTATTAAGGCGAAAGCAACGCTTGAATGAAGGGAAAAACGAAAAATGACTGTTAATTTTAATAACAAATATAACAATAAAATCAAATATAATAAATTATGCTTATTTGTAGTTACAGAGTCAAAATTAATAATAATAATAATCAAAATTCCATTTTCATAAAACAATAATGAATATTATAACAATTCATTTCTTAACATAACTACAAATTAAGTAGAAAAAATAAATTGTGTCATCAAAATAAGGACAAAAGATTAATAATCATCACTTTATTAGTTTGTCGAATTGAAAGCAAATTAAAAAGAGATATAAATATAGGTTTTATGTTTTAATGTATGGAGATCCGTTCAACTTAGAATTGGTAGTTCTTTGAGCGTAGGCACTGCGGGACTTCACTTCCGTGTAGATACACTATTATTTATTGTTGTCTATATATTACTTACGAATATTTTCAATTTAGTTTAGCACTAGTTTATAAAATGATACTATAAATAAGATAAAATTTAGGAATTAATTTGAGATTCAACCCATACAATAAAGTCATAATGTCGAACAAATTTCTAAGTGAATTTTGAATAAAAAAAGCTCAATTAAATTAATTAAGTACACATTGTTTGTTTCTTTGAAGATGAAAAAAGTAAAATTTTATATTCACAGTATCTTTTTGGGTTGTGTGACCTCTGTGAATTATGAAGAAACAAATTATTTAAAAAAAAACTATAATTAATTATTATAAATAAAATAAATATATCACCACTGTGTGGCACTCTGCCTAAGCAGATCTCGGTAAGTGATATATTTTTACTCGTGACGTGCGGTTACCAGCCATCAAATCACGGCCCCCAAAGATATTAGTGGCGGGGAAGCCACAGGGGTCGAGTCGATACCACTGAGCCACCTATCCCATTATTATTACTTCCGATAATAATAAAAACTATATATAAATGTATAATATTATAATGCTATGAGTAAATATCATAAAATAAAAATTATGGCGCCTTCTGTGTTGTCGGCATGGCCAGAATAGCTAAAATGTTAGAGGACACGTTATCGATTGATCGTTGGTCGTTGCACGAAACAATGTATCTTGCAACAATGTTATATGGCGTTCACTAGTAAAACACTTCTATAAAATCAATGTAAAATAACATTGGGGCCAATATAGTAATGTTTTATAATACATATGGTATATTTCGCAGTTTCCGTTTGTCTATTATAGTAGATTTAATTTTTTTCAATTTCTATTAATATTTAATGTTTTATAAACATGATTTATATGCCATTACATGAAACAAATAATACTAAAAATCATTTTAAATGTTACTCTGTAGTTGACAACCATATATTATTTTCAGACTTGTTTTGTTTGTTATTGGTTCGTTACATTTAAGGTTATTAAATATCCGTGTTGACATAGGATGAATATAAGTTTCTAGATTTAAATTTTTTGTATTTCTATTTTAGTTTCCGAAGAATTATTTTATAAAAAATTAATTTTATTCACAACTTCACTATTTATTTTCTGAGAAACTATACAATATAAGATTTTTGAACACCTGGTAACATAGAAATACCTGTTATTAATCATGCATATTATGTTTGTGATTCTATATCAAAAATTACAAGCTGTATTATGGAAACAAAGTACCATATTTTCGACAGAAAATAATTCAATATCTACCAGGCCCTAGTAACGAGGCGGGTGGGTACGGATCCCAGGTGGATGGAGTGGGGGATACATTTCGGTCCACGCGCTATCCTGGTTGAACGCGGTCAATGTAACATTCTTATTGTTGTTGTTGGTAGAAAATAGAATCACCTCACCGTAAATTTAATCATGTCCAGCAGACACGGAAATAAAAGCAGATTGTTTCAATCCAAATACAGGCTAAGAAAGAAGGGCGAAGCTTTTAAAAATTATTGGAGAAATTTAAAATAAAATTTAGTTATTAACTTGATATTTTATTACGCCATTTACCCATTTCTGAATTTGGCACTCTGCTAGTGTCAAGGCTAGAGAAGATCTCGGTAATTGATATATTTTTGCGGAAGAAGTGCGATTACCAGTCGTCAATTCAGGACTTTTATTTTTTTATTGAACAAAATATTCATTCCTGCTCTCTTAAATTGCTAAAAGAAAATTAAAATTAGAAACTGGAAATGATAGTGACGGTAATTCATCATCAATTCCGAAGAGTACATCAATATTTCCTGACTGTGACTATATAAATAGTGCTGGCAGTGACACGGACACACTTTCTGATTTATCTATTACTAAGGATGAATTAGAAGATTTTGTTGGAGATGTCATAGAAGGAAGAAGAATATTTGATGCAAACTATTTATTTCAACAATTTTATGAAATTATTCATCATGATCCTTTTGACTGCAATTTTAGTAATATGACGCTAGTTAAAGAATTGAGACATGAATATTACTGAGAGTTGAATTTCAAATGTAAAATGTGTAATCAAAAGGCATTTATATATTCAGAAAAAAAAACTATGCAATCTAAAGCTAAACATTAATTTAGATGTAGTACGCGGTACAATATGCACTGGCCAAGGATTTGAGCAATTATCGGAACAAAGTGCCGTTATAAATATGTCTGGATTAAAATAAAATTTATAATTATATAGGATGTCCCATTTTAAACGATCCACTCAAATATCTCGTTGTCTACGGGGGAAAACATAAAACTTTTGATTGAAAAAATTATTTCAGTTTTAAAAAATTTATGATATTGAATAATTTTTTTATTCGATTTTTTGTAAACTGTAGAGAAAAATTATAAGAGAAAAAAATATATGCTTTTATTCCATTAAAAAAATCATTTTATTAAATTAATTATTTTTAGTTTATTTTATTTTTGTTGTTTATTTATTTTATTTTTCATGTAACCCTGAAAAAGTCTGTTTAAATGCCTAAAAAATGTAAAAAACTGAAAAAATTAAGGCAAGGAAATATATTTTTCAAACAAAAGTTTCATGTTTTTTCCCGTAGAATATGATTATCGAAAAGAAAATATAAGTTTCTATTTAAAAAATGGAGTTGACCTTGAAATGACTGAATATTAGTTCCTAGATCAAATTTGAGTTCCCATGGCGATTTCCCCCATTGAGATCTACAACTTTTATAGAAGTAATTTTTTTTATAGGAGACTTCTCTGACGAGATATTTGAGTGGTTCGTTTAAAATGGGACACTTGTATATGTGTATATTAAAGTACAGACTTTTTATCCTTGATAACTTTTGTGTTTTGAATATTCGTTTAAGAATAATTCGTAAACGAATTCCGGTAGTATAATTAATTATTTTGCTCTTGAATTAAAAAAGGTTTATTTTCATTCATTTATGGTGTAGTCATAAAATTTAAAATTCACTTAAATTTAAGTTTTAAATGTGAAAGCGTATGCACCAAAAAGAAATGAAATAAAATATATAAAGTATTCGTATATTCAAATTAACTGTAAAAAGTTACGCTTATAAAGCAAAAGTAGATTTAGAATCCAGTCACCCAGTGCACTGATGCAACGTTTGAAGTATTTACTTTGGTTACTGTAAACGCGAAGAGCTAACCATTCCCTTACGGCACTACACACGGCACTCCTCTTCAGGCATGATGCGTTTCGTATCACAGTTCGGCATAGCGCGGGCGATTCCCGTAATTTAATTTATAATATAAGAACCTTACAAAAAGCAGGCCCGTCTTAAGCATATTCAGCGCCGGGGTGCGGGGTGATCAGCCTGCGCCCCGGCTCTTGTCAACCAAAAAAACGCAATTTAATTTTTAATATTTCTTTTATTTATTTCTTAAAATTCTTAAATTATAGAAATAAAACAATAAATTATCCGAATTAAAAATCAACACATTTTTTTCTCAATTTAAAAGCCCGGTAAAAATACATCAGTAATGTTTTATTTTATATTATTATTTAATAGGTACCAATTTATTCTGATTATTATTATTTATAATATATATATTTAAAAAAGGAAAAAGGATTCAATTATATAATATATTAAATAAAGAAAACGCTTCAGAATCCAATGTTTTTATTAAATATTTATTTGTGGACGTTTCGAGCATAAATATTAGCTCATCATCAGCACCTTAATATATAAATACAATAATTATAATATAAAACTAGTAAATTAATCAAAATGTCAAACTTTTTAAAAACGTAAAAATATAAAACAATATTTGTAAAATGTCAATAATAATAAAAAAGAAAAAAGATACATATGAAAAATAAAAATAGAAAAAATAATAAATAATTAAAATAAAATATATAAAAATTCAATTGTTCAATTCCCTACAAAAATTTGAACATATTTTAAATTATTATACGCATCAGTTTGATAATTAATCGAGGTATCATGGTGTAAATTTATAAGTAACGTTTCTAGAATATGTCTATGCTTTTTATGATCCATAACATCAATAATTTTGGTTTCAAAAAAATTAAAAATATGTATTTATTTTTTGCTATATGTAAATCAATAAGAGAAATTTAGTTACGTCAATATATAATATTTATATTTTGAACCTTTGAGAATAAGTATAAAAGATTAAAAATTTAAATAATTTAAAAATATTCTTATAAATAGTAAAACAAATGTACGCTGTAACAGACTGCTCGTTTAAACTTATGGAATTTATTTTATCGCTATATTATGTAAAACAATAAGAGAAATTTAGTGTCGTTAATATCTAATATACACATCGCAAAAAAATAAAACGCTTTGCAAACTCCCAAAAAACGTGATCCGTGATAAGTTCTTTAGCAAAAATTAACTTGCGACCACAATTGCGTTATGTGCTTGTTTGTAAAGTTGATACTTTTTTCGTATTTTTTTTGTGGTAAACATCCGGTTGTAGCTAAAGCACTTCTCTAACAATGTTCGTATCGTAACAATTTGCTTACAAAATTGTACCATGATAACATAGGTAACTAAGTAAAAATATAAAATGCTCTGGGATAATTGTACATATTTCTACGAGTAATAAATTTCTTACAATTGAATAGTAATTCTACCGGTAACGAAAAGAACAATTTCTGAAATTGTTGTCACAATCGAGGAAGATAAGATATCGCAGAACTAGATGAAATAACTTCACCAACTTGTAATTTTGTTTATATTTGTATTTATTTAATATGATTCTAACTCCGCTGTCTCTTGGTAGCCTTTGCTACCACCACTTCAGGATAATTATTGATAGTGGGAGTGTGATGAAGGGATGCCGCGTCAACAATTGTTTTAATAGATATTGCTACCATTGAAAAAATTAATCTACGAATTGGAATAAATATAAATATATAAATAAAAGTAGATAAGTTTTCTTTACTGCAGTTTTACTTTCCACATGCTTGTGTGACGTTAGGAAATAAAAATTATTATTTTGTTTGATTGACGTTTTTTGTTTTCTATATTATGTGCGTTCGTTGTTCCATGTCCAAAATCTTGTTCCTTTTCCATTTTTCATATTGTTTATGGTTAACTTGTCACTTTATATTTTTTAAATCACTGTATACACTTTGTACAAGAGTTTATAGGATTTAATTCTCTACTCTATTTTTCTCTTATAATTACTATTATTAATTACTGAATACTCTATACTTATTTTAACATATATTTCTATATTTTAATAGTAAATTAAATATTTCAACAGGTAGAGGTAACTAATGACTTATAGGATTATATATCATTGCAGGTAACTAATCTACTTTTATACCAACAATATATGCCTTAACTGCGTGTCATATTTATTATTATCCACTAAGAGAAAATTGACAGTTATTTATAATGTAGCAAATAGTATAGTGTAATTAAAATTAACACTTTGTTTGACGTGCAATAATTTTGCCGAGCAAATAGGGATAACGTTTAATCCAAATAACATGTACAATTTGATCTCCATCCGAGTTCGTTATAAATATTATCAAACTTCACTGGTTTCACAATTTTGCAATGAAGTTGTTATGATATAAAATCAAGACGATTTTGTGTTACATGTTCAGATGATATTTTGTAAATTAATTACATTAAGAAACGTTTTTCAAGTAAATCTCAGCATTCAGTATACCATACATCAGCATAATTTATTCTGTTCCTGCGTTTTTGTTACGAAAAATAGAATATTATATTTAAATATATTTAAATCAAATAAATTTATGGGGTAGGTGGCTCAGTGGTATTGGGTCGGTCTGTGGATCTTGAGAACCCTGGTTCGATCCCCACAGCCGACAAACAATTTTTACCAATTTAAATCTACCCCTGTGGCTCCCTCACCACTAATATCTTTGAGGGCCGTGATTTGACGGCTGATAACCGCACTTCACGCGAAAAAAATATATCACTTACCGAGATCTGCTTCGGCAGAGTGCTACACCCAGTAATGGGTAAAAGGCGTGATGATATATTTATATTTATTTATATAAATCAAAGATACATGTTTTCTAAATTAACTAAATGAACTAATAATGTAAAATATTAAAAAGTTCTTTTTTTCCTAGAAGCAGTCGAAAGCAATTAAAAAAGGAAGTTAACTTTGAACATAATCCGACTTTTCGACATCAAATATGTCTTCTTCAGAGACAATGTTAATTGTAATAAAATTGAATTTTTATTACAATTAGGTGAGGTAACCTGGTAAACCCAGCAAGAATAATTACAAAAATATGTATTTCCAAAATTGAAAATTCAGCAAATATAGTGATTTGCCTTACGTTAATATTTATTTTAACGATCACGTAACTGTAAAAACATATTAACGAATACATTACAAAATATTTAAAATTGGGGGCAACTGGAATATCTCGCACGGTCACAGGAGGGTTATAAATGTTTAAAAATTAATTTTAACGCTTGTAAACTTCGGATCTCCTTTTAATAATACTAATTAAAGAATAACAAATGATAAATAATATAAACATTTCTGTTCCGCTGAGTTGTTTACCTCATTTTCTGGATTTTCGTCATAACATAGTTTTCGTGTTCTTTGTTGTTTCTTATATAAATGAATTATACAATATATTTCCGTATTTAGAGAATATTGACTATTCGTCCTCTCTAATCTCCTTTCCCCATATTGTTAATAACAATACAAATTCAAATGTATCTATATTCAATATTTTTTATTACTACTTTTTACATAAACATAAAAATTTAAAAGACAATTAGGTACTTTTAACCGCGGTTACATTAGATTCATATTTTTTAATAAAAAGGTCATTTCAGTGTTATTTCCGCTTTATAATGGTACATAGGTCACTAGACGACGAAATTATGTATATATATATATTTGGTATTATCATGGTTATTACACATTTAAATCATCATAATGTAGCGCGTCGCATTAGATGAGTACACGACCATCCAAGCAGCGGCAGGTGGGCTAATTGCGCAAAATTGACTGTGCGCGGTGAAGTGGGGTAGGATGGCCCAAGAGTGTGGGATGAATGTGTGTACGCTCGCGACTCACGAAACTTGTAAGTAGGTCGGAGATGACCTTCACCATCGGTTTTGGCAGAGGGTGGGGAGCTTACAAACGAAATTTTAAAATATAGGGAAGGTTGGGAAGTAATTCTTATTGAAAATCAAAATTAGACTGTAAGTGTAAAGGTAAAGAAAAACTACATATTATTATGGCAACTGCTCGAGAATTGAATGAACAAATCTAAAACTATTATAGTGTATCATAAATAATGTGAAATCTATTATTTCAAACATAAAACCGCCGTAAAACAAAAAAAATGTAATATGGCTTAAAGAGTTGTTACAATAATAATACCTTGTTCCTGTTCCTCATAGTGGAGCATAGGGTCAGAATTCCACCTGTTTCAATAATCGAAGCGCATTAAATTAAGCGCTCTAAACCGTTTGACCATAGTGGTAGTAAAAAGTTATAACAATAGCACTACAATAATTCTTCGTCATCTACGACTTCGGTTAAACGGGAGTTAATGTCCGCCTCGAACGATATATAATCATAAAATATTAATTTTGTTAAATATTTGTTTAAATAAATTTCAAAATGTTGCATATGTTTTAAAAAAAGTGTAGATGCTTGTAACGTATTGTATGTGGGAAGATAATTAATTTTTTCTGCAGCACATCTGAGATATGACACAAACTTATGGTTTTTTTTAAATGAAAACCATATTTGATTTTTATCTCAAATATGTTTTTTTCTTTTTCAAAGATATAAAATTTTAAGATTTAAAAAGAATATTTTTACTAAATGATATTGGATATTTTATACTAAAAGTATGTAACTTTTATTTAAAACTTTTTTCTAATATGTAACTGTTTAGTACTTATTTTAGAAACAAAAAAAATTCAAATTAGTTTTTCGTTAATATCTAGTGATCTATAATTTTTATTATGTTTTGTTTTTAAACAAATATCTGAGTTGAACTTTCAGAGGCACACAAAAATCCTATTTTGCTCTTATAGTTTTCGAGATCCCAATAGTGGCAAACGAATATGAGACAACCAATATATTGTATAAAGTAAACGTTGGAAAATGTAATTTTTATATAATGTTGAAAAAAATAGTACGTATTGTAACGGCTGGATACACATTTTATGTATCATTGTTATTACTAGAGCTGGGATTTTAGTTAAAAAAACCTACACATGTACTTTCACAATATTCTTGTTTTTACCCAACTATAATTTGATTCATGATAAATTATTTTATATAAACCTTGTTTGTTAGCACCTTTTTTCCTTAAATTCAAGAAAATTAACTATACTTATAAGTTTACCTAATTGCAATTTTATATTACCTAATTTACTTTTATTTACATAAATATATTTTTTATTTTGAACAAATAATTAAATGTATGTACAAACGAACACAGCTAAGATAGTTGGAAGTATGGCGTAAAACCAACGCACCTCTTGGCTGTCATTCGAATCTGCTTGCACCGATTTGATGTACGATTATTGAGGTTTGTTCTCTACCGATTATAAAATGCCGAAAATAGAGCAATCGAGGTGTGCACATTTAACAGAGTGGTTAAAGGGAAACGAAACACATTTTCGCATAGACGGAAACACGATATTCTGCCGAATATGTTCAAAGATTGTAAGTTACACATATAAGTAAGGTTATATTCTTTTGTAATTTACATTAACAAAAATTATTTTGTTTTACAGATATCTTGTGATCAGAAATCACAATTAAAACATGTTGAAAGCAAAGGACACAAAAAAATATGCATAAATGGAAGCAAATGCAAATAAACGAAGAATCATCTATAAATGAAAAATCTTCTTTGTATTTGGATTTATGTAACGCATTTGTAGCTGCCAACATATCTTGGGCAAAATTGGATTGTCCACAACTTAAGAGATTCTTGGAAAAATATTGTGGAAAGACATTTCCAGATAGAACAACTATCTACAAATTATTTACCAAAATGTTACAATGAAGTATACTTTAACTACCTATATTATTTATAGTTATACATGAATTTGTTGAATCTGCTTTTCAGGTCATAGAAAATATTCGTAATGATATAGGAAACTGTGATAAATGGATTTGTGCAGATGACACCAACGATGCTATTGATGGATATATCTCAAATTTAATTGTAGGAAAAGTTTTTCTTGATGGGCGGAGTATTCCACATTTTCTTTCGTCCAAAGTACTAGGAAAAACTAATGCGACAATAGCGCGATTTATTATTGATTCCCTTTGTAAGTAAATCTTAAATGATAAAAAAATCAATAATTTAAATAGGTTTTTTATCTTCCGTTTCAGCTATTTTAAGGCCAGACGGAATCAATCATGATCGAATATTTTATTTCGATGCAGCAACATATATGCTTAAATGTGCCACGAGAAAAAAAAATTCCAAAATAATTCATTTCACTTGTTTGGCACATGCACTAAATCGTGTCGCCGTTTTTTATTCTCATAATTTAAGAACATAAAACAGGTTTGATTTCTAGCCTACTGATGTAATTTTGTAAAAAATATAACCAACTATATTTCAGCTGGTAATGGAGTGCGATGTTGAACGATCTTTTTCACTCTACAAAAATATTTTGACTGACAAAGGTCATAGTTTAAACCCTGAGAATATAGAAACAAATTTGATATGCTACAGTAATAATAAAAATAAAAACAGCTAATGCAACATTATATCCATTAATTTATTGTAATATTTAGTTATGACAAAAGAATAATCTTAAAATATGTTTATGAATAAAAATGGTAGATATTATAATATAAATATTTTGTATTTATTTTATAATTTTTTTTAACGTAATTTCACTTTATTGTAGCTAATATAAGGAAAAACGTATCTATTTTACTGGTTTTGTGTGAAAAAGTAATTTTTTTCAATATGTATTGAAAGAAAAAATTAAAATAAAATAATTAAAACAAAAAATAAATTTAATTTTATAAAAATTTTAATAAGATGTTACAAAAACATATTGTCTGACAAATTCCTTGGATATGTTGACTATTAAAAATCATTACTTCGTGTCATAAGTGTAATTTCTAAAATCAGTCAATTTTAATGTTAAAAAATTGTATATACAAAAATTATGTGTAATGTTCCCTCTGAGATAATCCGCAAACTCTGCAATTCACGCTTGTATGTGGTTTTACCTATTTTGAACAAAAAAAGTATATAAACCTATATTACAGAATATCTACTATACCGACTTGTCACAATAAATTTTCAAGGCGCCCTCGGACTTCAAAGTTCCTTATACAGTTCATATAGATAATATCTCGAATATATATAAAAAGAACAAAAAAATCCTGTCATTATACTCTTAAGTAAACTATAAAGCATTAAATTATAATAGAATTATTTACAAAACTTCAAAAATAAAGCCGGGTCTTAAACTTCCGGACCTCACAGTTCCGCCGGGACACGTATATATATATATATATATATATATATATATATATATATATATATATATATAAAGAGAATATACTCTCTTTAAATTTAGCGCGTTTAGTATGCTCCGAGGGAGCTTCTATGACACCTGCTAGATGTCTCGTCGAGTAATTAATATTAATTTGACAGCTAGGTAGATATATATATATATGCTCCGACAATTCTTCTATTTATATCTCTGTCTCTTTCTATCTACCTAGCTGTCAAATTAATATTAATTACTCGACGAGACATCTAGCAGGTGTCAAAGAAGCTCGCTCGGAGCATACTAAACGCGCTAAATTTAAAGAGAGTATATTCTCTTTATATATATATATATATATATATATATATATATATATATATATATATATATATATATATATATATACCGGGTGTAACACGAAAAGTGAAACATAGGCGTTTACCATGGCAAATTAGTTTTTCCGTGCGCATTGCTTCCCTAATTATTTTAGGAAAAAATGTTTCAAATAAATGTTGTAAAGCAGAAAATTCTACATCCGAATCAATAAACAAAATTCATTTTGACTACTTCATAACTGCAGAAATTAAATTTGAAAATTCACGTAATTTCAATTTAATAGTAATAGCCATGGAATTAAAACCAAGAGATGAACAAATGCGTAACGTTTTATACGTCAATGTCAGAATATATATATAAATTAGCTCGATAGGCCGTGTAGGCCCTGGGCTTGTTTTACTATTTCTCTCCATACAACTCTGTTTAACGCTTTGGATTTCCAGTTCTTTATCCCTAGTTCATCTAGATCCTTTTCAACTTCGTCCAGCCATCTCTTTTTCGGTCTGCCCTTCTTTTTTCTTCCGTCTTGTCTTCTTCTTACGATGACCTTTGGTAGTCTCTCATCTGATAGTCTATGCACGTGCCCTAGCCACCTTATCCTTTGCATTTTTACCCTTACTGAAATGTTTGGTTCGTCAAATATTTCCTCCACTTCCTTATTTGTTCTTCTTCTCCAATATTCACCTTCCTTGGTTCCTCCCTATACCCTTCTTAGCAATTTTCGTTCCCATATCTGTAGTGTTCGTTCTTCTTGTTGGGTTAGGGTCCAGGTTTCACACACATAGAGTACTGTAGGTCTTATTACAGATTTGTAAGTCTGTTTCTTTGCATTTTGTGACACCTCTTTGCTCGATAGCAGCTTACTCAGTATTCCTACTACTCTGTTTCCCTTCGCAAGTCTTTCCTTCATTTCTTCCTTTATGTCGCTTTTGGTTGTGGTTTTGACTCCTAAATAAGTAAAATTCTTCACCTATTCAAATACATGTTCGCTTACTGTCTCTGTTGCTGCTATTCTTAGTTCGCTCGTGGGATTGCTATTCTTAGGACTCTGTTTCATGTATTTTGTTTTGTCGCTATTTATAATTAGCCCCAATCGTTTTGCTTCTTTTGTTAGTTTCGTTGTTGCATTTTTTAATTCATTCTTCGTCTTCGAAATGATAGTTATATCGTCCGCAAATGCGAGGCACTGATGTAATTTGTCATAAATTAGCCCAGTTCGGTTTAATTTGGCTCTTCTCATTGCCGCCTCTAGAGCTAAATTAAACAGTGTTGAGGACAGCGGATCTCCTTGACGTAGTCCTGTATGTACTTTGAATTGTTCAGATTTTATTCCATTCACTTTGACTCTGCTCCTAGTGCTTTGTATGGTGCCCTTTATCATTCTAATTAGTTTCCTAGGTATTCCTAGTTCTTCTAATGATTGAAGTAGTTCTTTCCTATTTATTGAGTCGTAGGCTTGCTTGAAATCTATGAACAGCATATACAAATCTAGTCCTTTCTCGTAGTGTGTGGCTTGTAGTTCTTTCAATAGAAATATTTGGTCCACTGTGGATCGATTCCTCCTGAAACCAACTTGATATTCTCCGACTGTGGTTTCTATTCTTTCTTTAAGCTTTTGATTTAGCCATGTCGCGATTACTTTATACACTATGTCCAATAGTGCTATGCCCCTGTAGTTATTGCAGTTAGAGTTGTCGCCTTTCTTGAATATGGGGCATAGCACCGCTTCTTTCCACGATTGTGGTTTCTTTTCTTCTTTCCAACATTTTCTTATCAGTTCATGTATTTCTTCGTGGAGCATATCACCACCATACTTTATCAGTTCTGCTGGTATTTCATTATCACCAGGGCTCTTATTGTTCTTCATGTTACTTATTATTCCGTTTATTTCTTCTCGAGTTGGTTCAGCAATTGTACTTTCTTCCATGGGTATATCCGTAGGTGCGTTTATATCGTGATTGTTTTCATCGTCATTAAGTAATTCTTCAAAATAGTTTGCCCATCTTTTTACTTTTGTTTCTTCGTCCCCTATTAGGTTTCCTTCTTCGTCTCGACAGTACAGGATTCTTTGTCTGTAGCTTCCTTTTTCTTTTCTTATATTTTGATAGAAGTTCCTTATTTCTTTTTTATTGTAATTTTCTTCCAATGTTGTCATTTGCTCCCTTAGATTTTGTCGTTTTTTCGTTCTACAAAGTCTTTTGTACTGCCGTCTCCGTTCCTTGTATATCTCCTTATCTTGTTCAGAATTAGTTAGTATATGCTTCATTCTTGCTTCTCTTCCACTTACTATAGCTTTTTGGCAATCTTCATCGAACCAGCTGTTATTTGTTTTTTGTTTTGTTCTAAAACCTAGAACCTCCTCTGCTGCTATTTTTATATTGTTTTGCAGCCTAAGCCAGCTCCTCTCTGCCGTAGTCTCTTCTCTACTTGTATTTAATTGTTCTTCTATTTTTTTAACGTACTGCTGTTGGATTTCGTCGACCATTAATTTATCCGTATTGAAACGTTGTTGTGACTGTTTTGCTCTACCCATTGCCGGATTTTGTTCTTTTATATTTAATCGTACTAGCTGGTGGTCTGTATTTGATTCGGCTCCTCTGTAACTCCTGATGTTTGAAATAAGTTGGTTATGTTTTTTCTCGATAAGAACATGATCTATTTGATTCGTTATTAATCCGTTTGGTGTCCTCCATGTTCCTTTGTGAATTTCTTTATGTGTGAAGTATGTACTTTTTATTATCATTCCGTTCTGCGTCGCGAATTCAATAAGTTTTTCTCCGTTCTGGTTAGACTCTTCATGCTTACTATTCTATCCTATTGTGGGTTGGTAGCGTTGTTCCTTGCCTATTTTAGCATTTGCGTCTCCCATCACTATCTTGACATCATATCTTGGAAGTGTCTGATAGTGCCTTTCCAGCATTTCATAATACTCGGTCTTTTCTTCTAGGTCTTTATCCTCTGTAGCAGCATGTATATTTATTATACTAAGCTTTCTGTATTTCATTTTTACTCTTAAATAGCACATTCTTTCCGAGATTGGTTTAAATTCAGTAACTGCTCCCTTTAAATTTTTCATCACGAGGAATCGTGTTCCTAATTTCCTATCTTTTCCTCCACTGTTGAAGAATAAGTAATCATCAACTTCTGTAATTTCCTTACTTATTTGTTTTGTTTCTTGTATTGCTGCAATTGATATCTCATATTTTTTTAATTCTATTGCTACCTGTTTCAGTGCTCCCGTAGTGTATGTTCCTCTGACGTTCCATGTTGCTATCTTGAGAGTTTTTGCCTTCCCCTTCCTTATCGTGTCCTTGTTTATGTCGTTTGCCATTGTTCGTACCTTGTCGTTTTCTGGGCTGCATGAGATATCTTTTAGTAGTTTTTTGACTTTCTTCCTTGGAATTCTCTCTTAACCAGCTTCTCTTCATTTTCATTCCAATCCCATACTTCGTCTCCGTAGATTAGTTTTCTATATCCCATCTTAATTTGTATATATATTCTGACATTGACGTATAAAACGTTACGCATTTGTTCATCTCTTGGTTTTAATTCCATGGCTATTACTATTAAATTGAAATTACGTGAATTTTCAAATTTAATTTCTGCAGTTATGAAGTAGTCAAAATGAATTTTGTTTATTGATTCTGATGTAGAATTTTCTGCTTTACAACATTTATTTGAAACATTTTTTCCTAAAATAATTAGGGAAGCAATGCGCACGGAAAAACTGATTTGCCATGTTAAACGCCTATGTTTCACTTTTCGTGTTACACCCGGTATATATATGTGGTGCCTGTTACTATTTATTTACATGACATATAAGTAAAGGAAAGAAGTAGGTTTAGGTTTATTTTTATATTATTGGTTGTTATGAAATATTTGAATTTACTATTTATGTTTTATTATTATTGTGTGAGTTACTATAAAACAAGTTGATGGAAAATAAAATATTTTGTGTTTGGTTTAGTTAATTTATTCTACAAGTTTATATAATTTAACAATTATCTTAAATTCATTCAACATTGGTGACCCCGACAAAAAGAAAAAAATAATCATAACTCAGTGCCGCGAATGTCATAGTGCTTAACAAAGTGCCCAACGTTTCCTGATTTTCTTCAAGTCTACCCCCTTCTACCAGTCTCTCCACTTCTACCAGTCTTCCCACTTCTACCAGTCGACCCGCTTCTACCAGTCTACTCACTTCTACCAGTCTCTCCAATTCTACCAGTCTTTCCAACTCTGCCAGTCTACCCATCTTTCAAGAAATATGAACATTTTAATTTATATTATTTTGTTAAGTGTTTAATGTAACTATAACTATTTTTCTATTTCTTTTCTTTCAACACGTAACACATTCATTTATTCACTTACACGTACGCTAACACAATCAACTAATCAGACTTACTTGATTAGACAATTTTATTATTACTATTATTACTTTTGCTACACATTTTGAACATCACCAAACACTACATTACTTTATGTGTTACGTGCTTTTTCTTGCTATTTCCTTTCCATTTTCATCAATATCAATGTTGTGTTGTGTGACATTTAGTTTAAAGCCAATCTAGTGCTACTAATACTTCTTAAATTCTTTCAGTAATGTTTTAATTAATTCTTGATAATTTCATCCCTTCTCAATAACCCCTTTCAGCAATATTTACTTAACTTTTTCCGTTGAAATTATCATCCTTTAGTTTCTTCGTTTCTGGATTATATTTATCCAATGTATTGTTCACTATCTCTTTATTCTTATCTTTCACACATTAAATTTAACATTTTAGTTGTTGAGCACAACATTTTTATTGTCCTTTCTTTTTCCTCTCTTTTCTTTTCTTGAGGGGGGAGTAATGTAGCGTCGCTATCAAGTAGTTTGGCGACGTTACATTATTTCGTCTCCAAGTAACTTCTAATTATTACTCTATTGTTTATGTTTACTTTTCTGTCAACTATTTATTTATTTTGATTCTTCTTTCAAACTTAAAAGTGTACACATCTTCCATATCATATATTTATATTTTATTTCTAAATTCAAAATTGTTGTTCTATAAATAAATAAGTGAAGCTACATACATCTAAATTTAATTGCTTAACATTATATATATATATAAAGAGAATATACTCTCTTTAAATTTAGCGCGTTTAGTATGCTCCGAGCGAGCTTCTATGACACCTGCTAGATGTCTCGTCGAGTAATTAATATTAATTTGACAGCTAGGTAGATAGAGAGAGACAGAGATATAAATAGAAGAATTGTCAGAGTATATATATATATTAGATTGAATTTAGTTTTTCCCCACATTGTATATACACAAAGTGAATTTTTAAGCCATTTTCAGATTGTAATACTTTAGTTCAATTTTGTTTAGCTTCATATTTATAAGTGGTAAGAATATTTTAGAACTCACGTTCTTTAGTTGTTAGGTCGTGATTGATATAGATATTAGTTTCTTAATTTATCAGTGTTATTTAGTATAGCATATTTTATGGTGCTCTTGGTAAGTTTGACAAGAATAGGTTGGATTTTATTATCTCTTTGTAAGCCTAGACGTCGTGCTTGGTTAAGCTGAAGATCTTTTAAAATTTCTGGTTATTTCTTAGAAATAGTTATAAACCGTTGTTTCTGTATTTTCGTTTCACTATATGTATATTTATTGGTAGTAACTGAATACCACATACTCGTATAAGAATCCGTCGCAGATTTGACAAAGAATGTCCAGGTATTTACCTGTAGTAATTCTAAGATACTGGATTTTCATTTAAACTTATCGCGTAGAATTTCAACAGGACCAGCTCTATAACTCGCCTGGTTAAGAAATCTTTTTACATTTATTACATATTAACAATAAATTTCAGCAATGCAACACTGTTAAATGCCTTGCATCGCGAAAAATTATATCCCCAAAAATTTTAATCGAAGATTCAACGTAATTATTTGTTATGTAATCAATTATTGGCTTCCCTAATTATTTTATGCAAAAAAGCTTCAAATAAAAGTTTTAGGGCATAAATTTCTGCATCTAAATCAATTAACATAATTTCTATTACATGCTTTGTAACGACAGAAATTAAATATTAAAATGTCGAAAGTTGTGTTGAAAATACAGACAGCCATGGAATTGAACAAAATTATTTTTAAATGAAGCAAAATATTTTAATTAATAGTTATTTGTGTCACTAGTTCAGAAACTGCTATTTTGCGAGTGCGAGTATATTTTGAAAGGACGAGCCGCAGGCTCGTCCTTTCAAAATATACTCGCACTCGCAAAATAGTTTCTGGACGTGTAATACAAAAGATTTTTCACGCCGACGTTTTTGTAAATTTAATAAGAAAGTTTAATTTATTACTCACATTCTAAAAGTCAGGGAATTTTTTTATGTTGTGACATTCACATTTCTAATTGACAGAGCTGTACTTTTAATTAATTATTTATTGTTCATCAATTTACATCTTCAATAAGTTTAATTACACTGTACACTTTATTTAATAAACATAAAACATAATTAATTTCTTTGTCTATATCACGAGTTGTCATTCCAGTATTATAACCTGAAAAATCAACATATTTTATTTGGATTTTATATTGCTAATTCAATTATAATTCTTTACAATTTTGTTTAAAATATGTGTATAAATATTCTGTTTTCTTGTATTGAAAATACTCAACTATGAATATTGTATCATAATATGTTTACGCCAATGCAATATTTTGACATTTCGTACGTTCAGGAGTTCGCTATACTAGTGACGCCAACATATAACCATAAAAAGTCACTAATTTTTGCCGGCTTCGGCCGGTAACACATGGTTTCCGGACGATTTTTAGTTATGTAATACTGCTAATGCCGGACGGTGGCGCGAAAATTATTATAATGAACGATTATGATATATACAGATAAATAATAATTATAATACATTTTCCAAAATCCCTCCATTTACAGCCAAGCATTGGCCTAGCTGCTTATAAAATTCATTCATAACATAAATATTTAGGCAGCTCAAAAATGCTTCCAGATACGTTTTGAATGTAAATTTTGAATTTTTCTAAATTTAAATAATATGTTGCTAGTGATTCTGGTGGTGTTACTATGAAACTGTTATTATATTGTGTACAGATAGCAAATCGTTAATAACAATACGGCAGTAATTAATACAACTATCAACTTGATAACCTATGTTTTATTTAAAAATAGTTCATCTAATTTTTCTTCTAAATTATACATTTTGAATCAAAACTCTTGCTACCAAACACTGATGACAGCAGATGACAGATAAAACACCAAACATTTATTTATTATTTGTTCAATTCCATGATTGTCTGTATTTTCAACACAACTTTCGACATTTTAATATTTAATTTCTGTCGTTGCAAAGCATGTAATAGAAATTATATTTATTGATTTAGATGCAGAAATTTATGCCCTAAAACTTTTATTTGAAGCTTTTTTACATAAAATAATTAGGGAAGCCAATAATTGAACATGGGAAAAATAGCATTGAAAACGCTATGGTGCTATGGTATATATATATATATATATATATATATATATATATATATATATATATATATAAGGTGTTTCACAACTTAGAGCAAAAAATGAAAGGGTATATTATGTACGACGTGCTGATCGTGAAACAAAAATAATTTTTATAAAATTCGAAAAATTAAGGGTTGCTAACCTAAAACATTTTTTGTAGCACTGCACTAGATTCGCTTTTCTATTAAACACAAACAATGAAATAGGTATCAACTACGAACGAATAAACACATGGTTTCCGGACGATTTTGAGTTATGTAATACTGATAATGCCGGACGGTGGCGCGAAAATTATTATAATGAACGATTATGAGATATACGGATAAATAATAATTATAATAAATTTTCCAAAATCCTTCCATTTACAGCCAAGCATTGGCCTAGCTGCTTATAAAATTCATTCATAACATAAATATTTAGGCAGCTCAAAAATGCTTCCAGATACGTTTTGAATGTAAATTTTAAATTCTTCTAAATTTAAATAAAATGTTGCTAGTGATTCCGGTAGTGTTATTATGAAACTGTTATTATATTGTTTACAGATAGCAAATCGTTAATAACAATACGGCAGTAATTAATACAACTATCAACTTGATAACCTATGTTTCATTTAAAAATAGTTCATTGGTGTCAAATTCGTAACCATGGATATGGAAATTCCTATGTTTCACATTAAAATAAAGTCACGGTATGCACTTTATTTACTTGTGGTGTAAAACGTTTTATCTTAAAGTAGTGGTTTTCTATAATAAAGTTATATAACGATTCAAACAAAATTGAATGGATAAGATGTCAATTAAGTGAAATATCACTGTTGCCAAGCTTTTGCATTTGTATATATTGTTAGTTGTTTATGATTGGTATGGATTTAAATATTTTAATCACATAAATAAATACTAATTTTACTTATTGAAAACAATTATATTGTACATATAACAAAATATCAATTATATAGGCAATAATTTTGCATATATTGTAAACCTATTTTGAGATTTTCTGAATAATTCTATGCATAGATATCAAATAAAATGCATTACAATTTTGTGTTGTCTTATAAATATTACAAGTATAACGCTCCACTTTGATCTGTATTTTCTTCATAATTATAAATAATTGACATATGCCAATATCTAATTAATAATTTTACATATATTGTAAACCTATTTTGAGATTTTCTGAATAATTATATGGACAGGTATGAATTAAAATGCATTACAAATTTGTGTTGCCATATAAATATTACAAGTATAACGCTCTACTTTGATCTGTATTTTCTTCATAATTAAAAATAATTGACATATGCCACTATCTAATCAATAATTTTACATATATTGTAAACTATTTAATTTTTTTCCGTAAAGATAATAACTTCTTCAACAATTATAAATCAATTCGTGATTTGCAAGTCTAACAATTTAATTCTTGTTAAGATAAAAATTAAAAACGCTAAGTATTAATTTACGGATTTGAACTGCGAACATTTCGAACCAAATGCGCGCTTGCTAACGTAGAGCTACTATATGTTGACATATCAATGTGTGCGAGAGTGATTCATATGATGTCGTCGTTAGCAATATTATCAATTTCTCAGCGAAATCCGTAACAACACATCAAAATGTACAAAATTATTTAACAATTTATAAAAAACATATTTCAAAGTATTTTTTATGCTTCTCTGTACAACTGAAACTTAATCCCAGTACAATAATATATTAAATATTCTATTCTATATATATATTAGGTGTTACAATATTCAATTTATTTTCGTTGTTAAATAATATTATAATTATTATACCCAAAAATATTTAAAATGAGATTAATTATATAATAGCTTAAGCAAACGATGATTTCTTTACTTTATATTATGTTACAATATTATCATTATGAAATGTTCGTCCGTTTGTGTATATAAAATTATGCTCATTTCAACATACTATTTCACCTGGTCTGATCGAGTATTGTGCATATTCAATTTACTACAAATTATTTATTATTAAATTAGGAAAATAATTGTTTTGTTGTGAATCTTATATATATATATATATATATATATATATATAAAGAGAGAGAGAGAGAGAGAGAGATATCAAAATGTTTTATATGCCATGTTATTATCTGAAATATCTTCAGTTTTAAGTACAAATTTATATTAAAATTCGATAAGACAAAAATCTATAATTGCAAATTCCTACCAGCTTTCCATCTTGCTACATCAATACAGTCCACTTGGTCCATGAGCAGCTTCTGCAAATCCTCAATATTCGTGGACAGCGGAAAATATCCGCCTATACCGGAAATAACAACTTCTACTTCTTCTTCTTGGGCGACAACCATGGTGTGTACGTGTCTGTTCAGTTTCAGAAGTTCACTATAACTTAGAAATATAACGTACACTCTGAACGTGAGCCTGTAGTGCACTGTGTTTAAATAGGTGCAAGTTGCTTGTGAAATATCAATTTGAATATAAATAATGGATACACTTATTCAATTAATTATACATAGTTACGTAGCAGCTTTATAAATAATTAATATATCGGCAGTGTGAATTAATGAAAAAAGTACATATAAAACAGTCGGTTATAGAATACATAAATTACATTAACAATATTTAGGCTTCTTTTTTTATGTCTTTAGGTAAAGGTCTGATAAAATCCGGCTATTTTTAATTTCAAATATTTCGAGATGTTAGTTAACTAATTTTATATTTCTAATATTATACATTTTTCAAAGAATTTTATATTCATATATTCAAACTTATCGAATATATTGTGTTGCAACGAAACGTTTCATTTTAGAAAATCACGAAATATTTTGATAATTTTAACACCCGTGCAAGATTTCACATTTTTTCAATATTTCGTTCATTTTAAATCTTAATTTTACATTTTTTAACCCGGTAACTACAGAAAAGAGAATATATCACGCCGCCAACGGTATATGTAGTAGCCACGGAGGAACGATTGATTAATTTTGTAATATATATATATATATATATATATATATATATATAGGGTGATTCTGCGAAAACGAACCCCCCCTTAACTTTTTTATTATAAGAAATTTTCTTGATATGAAAGTTTTAGCAAATTAAATATACTATTTTATGACACATATAGTATTTTTTTATAAAGTCAGGATAAATAAGATCATTGAGATATGTTAGAATAAATTTTTATTCATCTATTCAAGTGGCTATGCGAAATTTAACAAAATGTAACAAGGTAAAATTAATAACAACAATGCAGATATTTATTTATTACTTGTTCCACGAGTTTTGCCATTCATTTTACCTTGTTACATTGTGTTTAAGAATAGTCGAATAAAAATATTTTCTGATATGTCTCAAGTATCTTATTTATCTCGATTTTTTTCAAATACATTTATGACAAGTAATAAATCGTTAAAAAGAGAAAAAAATTGCGGTTTTTATTTTAATAAAATAATTCTAGGTTCCCATTTGAAAAATAAAAGTTATTTATTATACTAAAACTTCTAAAGGAAGAAAATTTTTTCTATTTCTTATAATAAAAAAGTTAAGGGGGGTTCGTCTTCGCAGAAAAACCTTGTATATATTCAATATAAATAGAAATCATAACAATGTAATTTGTCTTTGCTATTCATGTACAATTTTATAAACTATTATTTATACTTTAATTATTAAATTTTGTAATTTCAAATTTATAATTATTTAATTTTTAAGATTATTAAATTTTCGTATTATTCAATTTGCAAGTTATTATATTTTTAAATTATTAAATATTAAAATTATAAAATTTTCTAATTATAAAATTATTCAAAGTAATAAAATGTATAATTTTTAAATTAACAAATTTAAATTTTCAAATAAAATTTTTTTTAAATTACTAAATTTTAAAATTATTAAATTTTCAAATTAATAAAGTGTATAATTTTTAAATTAACAATTTATAAAATTTTCAAATTACTAAATTTTAAAATTATTAAATTTTCAAATTAATAAGTTATTACATTTTAATATTAATAAATTATTAAATTTCAAATTATTAAATATAAAATTATTATTATAATAGTTATTAATCTGATAGTTAATATTTTATCAGTTATTATTTTAATTTTTATTATTTCAATATATATTATTTCAATATTTATCATTTAGTATACAATAGTATATTATTTTATGATTTGTTATTTATTATTATTGTTTTTAATTATTCATTATTTATTGAAGAAAAGAATTTTAAATCTTGCCTCGTCGAACCAATGTTCAGCAATGCAAAAACTATATTGAAATTAAATTTGTTTAAAACAAAATTCTATAATTTTGAATAGGATTATAATTCTATAATCTGTATTAAATTGTTTGGTAATTTGCACCATTAATTTGTCGACAAAATGCCAATACTTCATTACTTGTATATATTCAATAGTCTACAATAAAGCGAGTAAAATGAATCTAAATGATCATTAATAAATTTGCAAATGCAATATCGCGAAAAGTTATTTTATATCCGTTCATATTCAAAAGTACACTTTTTCGATGTGCAAAATTAAATTTTTCAATATAGATGTTGCTGGACAATAAAAGTACAGTAATTATAATCATTATTTCGGCCTAGTACTTGCTAAACTACAAAAACTAATACTATGGGAATAACTGACGTTTAAAAAAGAAAAACTGAATAACAATACCTTTTTTATATTACTGTTAAAAAAATGTTCACTTTTCTCGTATCAGTGTGCAAAATAGGTTACATTTTCATTGTTTACGTTTCATGATAACGGAGTAAGTATTCTCGCATACCTAGTACTTATTTTTCGCATGCTGCTATGGGCAACGTTTATTTATATTTTTGGACAGTTATCAATTTTTTGTTTGTTGTATAAAGAATGTTGTATGCACCTCTTTCGCGAATGTTTAGTGCCCTCGAGTAATTGTTTGACGAGAATTTACTCTCAGCTAACGTCTCGGCCCGGGAATATGTCTCTTTTCTAATTAGTTACACAGTTTTACTAACATTTTGTTTACTTATAATTGAAATAAAAAAAGATAATTATTTTGTCTGATTTGATCTAGTTTGTAACCAAAAAAGAGAACGCCACATAAGTTTAGAATTGTCAGAGTTTATGTAAAGTAGTAAGTATAAATATTAGAAATAGAAAGGAATTATATGAGAATAAGTAATTCAAAATTAAATTTTAAATCTTCAAAAAAAAAAAAATATCTAAGAAATATGTTTCTATAAATAGCAATAAAATGAGCATCTCTTTGTTATTATTCATTTTTAGAAATGGTTTATTTTTACAATTATAAATTATTACATAACTTAGAAAAGCTAAAAATATTATTCGTTTCTCTAAACATTCTATAATTATGTTATTTATATTTTATTCAAAGTTACATGGGAAATAAAAATTAAGGTGTCATTCCTATTTTCGAAATACCAAATATTGAAAACAAATTTCGTTTTATATATATTTTAGATGAAGAATTTAAATCTCAACAACTTATATTTCAAGAATTATTCGCTAAAAAAATTGTTTGGCAATAGCGACGGAAACCCCGATTTTCCATTAACTCAACTCCGTTTTTTCTCTTACTCCTGGTTTGTTATACGTACTACTGAATTCAGTTATTATGTTTAGTAAAAATTTAAAAGAGAGAACAATTATTTATGATTTATTTTACGTAATACATGGCGTTTTTATATACGCACGAAATTTTAATGGGTTATAAAATTTGATATATTGATATACATAGAACAAAATGATTGTATTTAAAATTTGCAAAATTACATGTACACTTTCAATACCACTGATTTGATAAATTATTCTTTAACTATTTTTATAAAAATTTATTCGAATCAAAATAATTTACATTACTCCGTATAATAAGTGATTACTTGTAATTAGTGTTTATAATTTTATTTCGTTTTTAATATATTAATAAATAATTGAATGGTCTTAAATTATTTTCCTTCAAATTAATAAATGTTTAATTGAATTAATATTTATGTGTAAGAATATATAAGATATATATTTCTTTATAAATGAGCTTGTTAATATATATATATATATTATCCAAAATCTGGCTGATAATGTTTATATAAATTTTACATTTCAGAAATATAAATTATATATTTATGTATGAACAAAAAAGAAGCAATTTATGTCTGCAGCTCATATCTAATTTAATTACATAGGTCAATTCATCCAGCTCCGGAAATGGCGTGAGAATATCAAGTGAATAACACATTGCAAAAATTTGCATAGAATAGCAAGGATTTGAACTTTATAGTACAAAGATGGAGTGATAAGTCTGATAAAAATCAAATAAGCAATTATTTTCTTCGTAAAAAAACATACACTTAGACATCATTTTCCAAATTTTCGATTTCTTCTGAATAATAAGATTATTCCAACCCTTCAAAATAGACGTTTGTTGCATCAAGCACTTCCTCAAATTCGGAAACAGTAAATAGTCGCTGGAGGCTAAATCTGGAAAATATGACGGATGTGGAAGCAATATGACTCGCAATTCACGTGTGCACCCTCGCATTATCTTGATGGAAGAGACCATTTTTCTTTCAAAAATTCAGTTATAAATTCATTCTTTTAAACAAGCAAAAAAAAACAGGAAATAAATATTTAATTTAACTCCTAAACCGTTAGAGAAAGGAAGATGTAAGACTAATAATTCTTATTTTAAGTAAATCACATTTAAATTTTTCTTTAAATAAAATACAAATTAATACAGTAATAATAATAATTATATTATTTATTTCAGGGATATTTTCAAAAGTTTCCGAATCATGTGTAATTATTTTCATGTCTTTAATATTATGCAATTCTACATCTGAATTTAATTTTTGTATTGTACTAACATTAAATTTATAATTTGAAATTACAATTGGTTCTCCATTTATTTTATTACTAATAATTTGTTTATTGTTTAATTTACATTCATCATTTTCAAGTAAATATATCCCTTTTAGAATTTTATATTCTTCATTTTCATTTTTAAATTTGATATTTAACATTATTAATCTTATAATTCATTCTAATATAATTACACTGAGTCGTATTTAAATGAAATACAGATTGATAATCACATTAATTTTCTTTAATAATTACACTAATTACATATATATATATATATATATATATATATATATATATATATATATATATATATATATCCGTCAGTACGGTGGTGTGGATAGCAATATGGAATTCGAATCCGGAGATCCCGAGTTCGAATCTCACTCAAGCTAAAAATTATATAAACTACCACACTGCGGCTCGGTGAGTGCGGACCCTGTACTGTAATTGTGATTAAATTCCTGTTGTACAGCGTAACATAAATAACTAAATAAATAAATATACAGGCTGTTTCACAACTTAGAGCAAAAAATTAAAGGGTATATTCTGTACAACGTGCTGATCATGAAACAAAAAGAATTTGTTTAAATTCGAAAAATTAAGGGTTGTTAACCTAAAACATTTTTTGTAGTACTGCACTGGATTCGCTTTCGTATTAAACACAAACAATGAAGTAGGTATCAACTACGAAAGAATAATTACACAATTCAATTATTAGCAGTTATTTATAATAGAATTTTATTTAATTAATAACTTTAACATAATCATCCACCCAGTGGCAGAAAAATTTTGGACTGGGAAACATGGAAAATAGTTCCGCGATTTAAAAAAAATTCTTTTTGTTTCATGATCAGCACGTCGTATAGAATATACCCTTCAATTTTTTGCTCTAAGTTGTGAAACACCCTGTATATATATATATATATATATATATATATACCACGCCTTTTTCCCATTACGCGTAAAGTACGGTTACCAGCCGTCAAATCACGGTTGTTAGTAGAGGGGGAGTCACAGGAGTTGATATTAAATTGGTGAAAGCCAGTTTGTCGGTTGCGGGAATCGAACTCGGGTCCTCAAAAACCGCAAACCGACTGCATACCCACTAGACCACCAACTCCATAACTAATTACAAAGTTACAATAATACACTTTATTAACCTTTCTACGCTGGTTTTGCACTGAATACAAATTATTATTTTCATTTAACAATAAATGTTTGAAACACAGTTAGCACTTCACTGTTTTGTATAGTAGATACAGGAGTGTACTGCAATAATTTTCTTTTCGTTTTTTTATTATACAATCGCACAAGGCTCAAAAAATTTATTTTTTAATTTTTTTACTTCATTATAATTCAGTTCGTCTAAAATAAAAATTTACGCACTATTAATTTTAATCAAATTATCCTTAAATATTTGATAAGATATTTTACTTTCGTGTAATAATCCATAATTACAAACATATTTAATACATGAATTATTTGATTCATAATATCTTAAACAATCAAGTGATCGATCATTATAGCGGTTTTATTTAAATTCTTTTCTATATATAATATTCATGATTTTAATGTAGCTTGATTATAATTTATATCTTCAACTGTTGCATTAAATTGCTTTATTATCTGAGTATGTGCATGTGTATGTGTAATTTTCTAATATATTTTTATTTAATATTTTCTGAGTCTTTTCTAAATTTCTAATTAATTAACCTTTTTTTTGCATATTTACTATCTACATTGCCAGTTATACTTTTCACTATAGAGCCTAGGTCATTAATCAATCCTATTTTTGATCTTTGTTTACTAACATGACTATTTAAATTTTGAAATTTGAATAATATGCCATTTTGATAATACTTAATTATTTTCCATTAATTAATAGATTCATTATTTAATTTTGGCTCTTATGTATTTAATTTTCCATCTAATATTTGAATTTGATCTACTAAATTCAAATATTCAGTATATATTATTTTAAAATTGTAATTAAAATGAAATACGTGTATAATTGAATAAATTTTTGCATCGCCTAATTCATTTATAAGTGCACCAGGGTTGTGTGTTAAGTGTTTTGTTGTTGATCCTGATCCGAACAGGATAAATCTGAAACAATGGGTTTTTAAATTTTGATAAATAATTTCTACTAATAATTTTTAAATTAATCTTTTTCTATACCTTTAAGTTATCATTTATTTCTAATAAATCTACTTCTTTTTCTATTAA
Source organism: Pterostichus niger (assembly GCA_947425015.1). Taxonomy (NCBI): domain Eukaryota; kingdom Metazoa; phylum Arthropoda; class Insecta; order Coleoptera; family Carabidae; genus Pterostichus; species Pterostichus niger. The sequence continues at coordinate 14,899,556 of OX380348.1, forward strand.
TTCAAAATTATTTATTTTTATTCTAGATAATGCGTCTGCGTTGGTATTCAATTTTCCTTTCTCATAATCATACTCTCGTAAAAATTTCAAGTTCGGTTCTTCTAAATTAGATAACCAGATATGTGGTTTATGATCTGTCACTATTTTAAATTTTGTACCGTAGATATAGGGTTTAATACACTTTGTGACCCATACAAATGCAAGAAGCTCTTTTCCTATAGTAGCGTAATTAATATCGTGATTATTTAGCATGCGACTAGCGTAGGAAATAGGTAATTCTTTACCGTTGATACTTTGAGATAATACTGCCCCTAGTTCGAAGTTACTAGCATCAGTCGTTCACTAATAAGGTTTCAAAACTGTGGTCTTCTTCTTCTTCTTTATTATTTATATCTATGATTGCTCCGTTTTTAAAGATTTAGTTAATGGTTAAATCGTCTATAGTATCCTATTAATCCCAAAAATGATTTAATTTCTTTCTTGGTTTTTGGGTTTGGGATATTTTAAATTGCATTTATTTTACTGGGGTTTGGTTTTATTCCTTCTAGAGTTACTACGTGTCCGAGGTATTCTACTTCTTTTCTTAAAAATTCAGATTTGTCCGACTGTATTTTTAAATTTGCATCTCTCAATGTTTTAAAAACTTTTCTAATATTTTCTAAATGTTCTTCTAAATTGTTACCTAATATAATAATATCATCAAGGTAAACTAAACAAACTATGCCAATTAAGTCCTTTAATACGAAGTTCATTAACCTTTTGAACGTACTTGGTGTATTTTTCAGCACGAACGGCATTCGATTGAATTCATAATGTTCGTTTTCTACACTAGATGTTAGTGGTGGGAGAGCCACAGGGGTAGATTTAATTGGTGAAAATTGTTTGTCGCCTGTGGGGATCGAACCAGGGTTCTCAAGATCCACAGGCCGACTCGACAACACTGAGCCACCTACCCTATATAATCTATAACTAGTCGAAATTTATTTTTACCAGAAGCATCAGCTTTTTTGGAACAATTCATACTGGTGCTGACTAAGCTGAATAACTATGACTTAATAATTTTGATATTTGTTCTTTAACTGAATTTTTATAACAATTTGGATAACGATAGCTTCTAACATGAACTGGTATTTCATCACTTGTTTTTATTTCGTACTTTATCTTACTTGTGAAGGTTAACTTATAATTCTCTTCTTAAAATACATCTATAAATTCTTTGAAAATTTTGAACATGCTTTCTTATTCTTATTAATTTAAATGGTCTGTTTAAAAATTATTTAAGTTTACTGGTTTTTGTGGTGGACGCTTTATTTTATAGTTTTTTTGTAAAGTTTGAAATACATAAATTATTAATTTTAATTACTTCATCTGTTTTATTTTTAACAGGAATTTTTATTTGTTTATTTTCAATTCTTACTAAACTATCGGGAATTTCAAAATATTCATTAATATTATTGTTCTCTAATAAAACTACGGAGTCTTTTTCATTAATGAAATAGTTTACAAATATCATTTCTTTTGGCTTTAATTTAATTTTTTCATTATAACGATTCAATTTATATGCTTGTCCTAATAAGTAAATTTTATCATTTCCGAAATCATATTGAGCTTGTAATATTTTTATTCATCTAATCCGATTAATAAATCAAATTGAGAATGGAAGTCGAATAAAAATTTAATGGGTTATTATTAAAATAAAGTGTAGTGCAATTATTTCCTTTTGAGATCATGTATCAAATAATTTAAATTCATTTGAATTTTCTTTAATAATTTTACTAAATATTGATAAATGATCTAGTACTATCTGAGTCTACTAAGCATTTGTATTTCCCAAGTTGTAAATATGGTAATCATGTTATATTTTCTATATTCATTATCTCACCGAATTGTTATCTTGGCTTTAATCTAAAAAATAATTTTGGTTTGAATTTAGCTTTTCTTCTACGTTTTCTGTTTCATAATTTAATTCAAAATTTTGTTCATCATGATTTTGTTCGAATTGCGTTTGCTCATAATGGTTTTGTTCAAACTGAGTTTGATCGTCATAATATTGTTTTATAAATGGATCAGCTGTTTTATTTAATTTGTATATGTTAAATAGAGTTTGGCTGTATTGTGATTGTGGATAAATTTTAGATTGAAATTGTTTTGTTTGTCCGGTTATTGAGATTGACTTTGAGTTGGATTTGGGAATCGTGGTTTATTATTATTAATTACAAATGTATTTGTTGATCTAGGTTAAATAAATGGTGGTGTTTGTATTGGTTTTACAAATTTCTTTGTACTGTGTTAGGATTTTTATTATATATACACATAGGTTTTTTATTTGGAAGTGTGAATATTGTACGAGAAGCTTCCATTTGGTAATCATTCGTTAATATTTTAAGAGGCGCATTTAAATTTTGAAGGGTTCTTGTTTGTAAAAATGATCTAATTGGTTCTCGTTAACTGCGTAAAAATGATCTAAGTGCTAAATTTTGTCCATAACTTATTACAGCGGGTCTAAATGCTGCTTCTACCTGTGTTTCAGTGTACGCTGTGTGTGCGTTTAATAAACTTAACATCTTATTATAGTAATCAAATGCATTTTCATTGCCCTGTCTTAAATTTGCAATTTCAATTGCTAAAGTGTAGCAATCTCTTTTATCTACATACGCAGTTAATAAAGCATTTTTTAAATCAGTCCAATTATTGATTACATAATTAGCTATTGCTTTGGCTGCTTCGCCTCTAATCTTGTATCTAATATTTTCTAACAAAACGAGGTTCTCGTAATCATTAGGATCGTTCCGGTTATAAAATTTAGTAATAAGCGCATCGTTCATTCTAATAAAATAAGATAATTCATTTGAATTTCCAATGGAAATAGATATAGTAATCAAGTATCGTTGCTCACACTGTACCATTTTTGCTGGCTTAAGAGTTAGAATTATTTACAGTAAATGAAATCTGTACTCACAGTACAATAAAGAACGTGGGTTGGCGATGTCTTGGGCACACCTCGGGTACATAATGTCTTATATTATAGATAAGAAGAACAAAGGAATTATCAGTTGTTTATTATTTATCTTCTTAGTTTTAGTCGCATAACTTATACTATGAATTAGGAAATAAAACAAAATCTTCACGGTCCATTCTACTACTACAAAAAATTAAATTAATTAGAAGAATAAATCTATAAGGGACCGTTCTTAGGAGTACTGCCTCCTCCGTGCAATGATATAATCTGCCACCCCTAACTAAAGAATTAGGCAATAAAACACAATCATTACTGTCCATTCTACTTATCATCTGTTTTTGAAACTTTAAATTAAAAAAATCAAGGATATAAAAAAGACAGTCCTAGAAGAAAAGACTTCTTAGATAAAATTAAATAATTAAGAAGAATAAATCTATAAGTTGTTAGGGGTACTGCCGACAGCGTGCAATGATTTAATCTGATAGCCCCAACTGATGAATTAGGCAATAAAACACAATTTTCCTGTCCAATTTTCTTGATTTCGAGATTTTGATAAATCTTTAGGTTTCATATTCTTCTGACCTAAAAAACCATTGGTTGTCCGTCTTAAAGCACGATAAATTTAAAAGGCATTCAAATTTTGGAACGAATGTTAATTTCGTTAATAGGCTACATCAACCAGTAGTACTACAACTTGATTGATAGGTCTTTTTAAGAGGCTATAGTTGCAATCACAAAATTTCTCAGTGGTCTAAGAGTTTGAGGTGAGGCAACAGCTACGCGAATCCGGAGACCTGGTTCTACTACGCTCTACCGTTCTCACTCTATACCGTATCTATACGTGTTAGTTTGGATTCCAAACAAACAAACTAGGTCTTTATATTTTGGATATTAGAAAATTTATATATACATAAAGAAATAAGTAATATGACATATATCATCACACTTTTTACCCATACTAGGTGCGGCACTCTCCCGTAGCACATCTCGGTAAGAAATACATTTCTTCGCGTGCAGTGAGATTACTAGTCATTAAATCCCGATCCCCAAAGATGTTAGTGGAGGAGGGATCACAAGGGTACTTTTACCGTCGTAAAAATTGTTTGTCGGCTGTGGGAATCGAACCCGGGTTCTCTAATCTACAGGCCATCTTGATACCACTGATATCGTAATCGACGAAAATCATGTTGTTCTAACAAGTTCTAAAAGAGCTTATTATTAATCCAGAGATATGAACTAGCCCAAAACTGAAGTTTTCGCCCTTTTAAGAAATCTTATTATTTCTCAATTTTAAAACTTATTTTCGATTTCCTAGTAAATTAAAAGGCGCAGAAAGTTCGAATTTTATATGAAAATACCTGAAAATATCTAGTATGCAAATGTGCGGTTGACCTTAAGCAGATGTGAATGCAAGTTATTGTTGTATAGAGGTCAAGGTCACGATGTGAGCCTAATAAATGACCCTCAAACGTGAGATACAGGTTTGGTTGCGGTTGACCTTGATCAAATTTGAATGGAAGTTACTGTTGTATGGAGGTGAAGGTCGCGATGTGCACATAATAATTTTAATTTCGTAATTCTCATACATCAGATACAGGTTTGGAGAATAATTTTAGACATAGGTTTTGTTTCACTTTGCGTTTAATGATATTCAAACAAGACCTTATTATGTAAAAGATTAATTTTACGTTGATCGTGTTCAGCATTAGAGTAGTAGCTATAGGAATTATGAGTTATATTATAACTTTCAATATATCGTTCTAAACATACATTTATTTTAGTTACATATTGCAAAAGTAATCGCTTTTGGTAATATTACAAAAAATAAAAAAATAAAAATAAATATATCATCACGCCTTTTACCCATTACTGAGTGTGGCACTCTGCCTAAGCAGATCTCGGTAAGTGATATATTTTTTCGCGTGAAAAGCGGTTACCAGCCGTCAAATCACGGCCCTCAAAGATATTAGTGGAGAGGCCACAGGGGTAGATTTAAATTGGTGAAAATTGTTTGTCGGCTGTGGGGATCGAACCAGGGTTCTCAAGATCACCAGGCCGACTCGATACCACTGAGCCACCTACCCCAAAAAATGTAAGCAGTAAATTACAATAACATATAAACCGCTTAGTTCTATTATACAGATTGTATGTTTATCCTAGTTTTAATTTTTTATTGTTAGTAACACTTATATATGTACTTGGTTGAAATATAATACATATACAATATAATAGATATTTATTATTAGGTATACTTTACAAAATATTTTCATCAACTATAATTTTATAATGCCCCCAAGCATAAATATTTGTCGAATTCTGAATTAAATCAATGAATCAATTTGTATTGTATTTGTGTGTATATTGTATGTTTTTCTGATGATTTTTTTTTTGTAGAATATATAAAATTTAATTATTAAATATAGCATTTGTATACCGATCATGTGATATTTCATTTTTTACAACATATTGCTTAATTCCTTTTGCTTTTATTTACGATTTCTGTATCAGTGAGAATAGAGTACATTTTTTATCGTAAACCAATATACTCAATAATGATTACACCGCCAATTTCGTCTTTAAATTTCCCTAGAACAGCTTTACTTCATATAGGCATATTAAATTGATTACCTGGCGAAAAATTTGATGTGTCAAATTCATTTAAATTATTTTGAATATCCTATATACTAAAAGAGAAAAATGGTATATATATATATATTAATCACGGTCAGTTGCCCATTTCTACAGCCTAGACGGTTTATCCGAAAAATTTGAAACAATTTTTATTTGATAGAGGGCAATTCTGAGGAGTGCCTTTTGATAGTTTTAAATTTTTCGTACACATGATGTGCGAGATATTTTGAAAAACATGCGTTTTTGGCGCAAAATCAACTTAGAGCGAGTTAGCCTTGGATTTTTAAATTATTAATTACTTGAGTAGAAAAATTTTTAGACCAGTTTTGAAATATTTTACGCATATTATACGAATGAGGGGACGTTTTTATTGTAATTATAGATTTTTTAAATATTTATTTAAAAAAGAAATTTTTTGACGTGACACCTTGAAGGCAAAATTTTTGTATGGCAACCAAACTCTGCACTAACCTACAGCTTATAGGGACCGTGCGCGAGAACAACTAACGATCCTGAAATCTTTTGCCTTTGGAATATTTTTCTTTGATATAACTTGCTGGCTTCTTCCATTCGCATGGTTTATCAGTTTTCGATGTTATGGGATCATAATTAATATACATAAACAAAGCTGCGATATGTTTGCATACTGCTCCAGCGCCAGCTGGACAATTACACGTGACATTATTTACTACTCTCCCTTGATTCAAATAAAAAAAAAGTATTATCGTAATATATTGCTAAATCAAAAGTATTTCATAATTATTGATTAATATTTGGAGTGCGTACCCAAAAAAATAATTAATAATCGTAAATATAAATATTCGATTTGGTTCACAAGGTAAGCAAGGGTAAAATAAAATTATTTTCAACAAAGTCTACGCTCACGCGACGCCGGTAATTTTGTCTTGATGTGCCAGAGCAATTAAATCAAGGTTTACAAAAAGATGTTTTGTTTTCAGTTCAAATAAACTTAATAACAATAATAATACCTACATATAATATTCCAATATAAGGTGCTTAGTTTATTGATGATTGTCTGATTATATTTGATGTAATAAATGTTTCATGCGGACTAACATTTTCAATTACGTTCAAAACATGACCGCTTTCAAAAAGGTTTTTGCCTTTCTTTAAACTTGATTGCGGTAATTTATCATAAAAAATATTTCCAAATCCACATTTAATTATTTTGTAGACCATTTCTCTCCTCTTTCACGTAGATTAATTAGAAATCATTTCCCGAAACACTCCACTCCAATACAATTGTAATGCTATCCGCGCGGCAGGTCTCTCGTCGCTTAGTGGAGTTGTCGCCGAATGGGAAGAATGGGAAATTGCAATAACGTTCCCGATCTTCAAAAAAGGAGATAATCGAATATGCTCCAACTATAGGGGAATTTCCTTACTCTGTACAACGGCAAAGTTATATGAAGCAATTCTAGAAGAAAAATTAAGAGAACTAGAACGAACGTTAGAAGTGTCACAAAGTGGTTTTCGGAGAGGATACTGCATCCAGGATCATGTTTTTTCAATAAGGCATTTAATATATCAGACGACTCTGTACAACAAAACTTTATATATTGCTTTTATTGACCTTGCTAAAGCGTTCGATAAAGTAAACAGACAAATGCTATGGAACATTCTGAAAACAAGAGGAATAAACAAAGCATTACTAAGAGCAATACAGAGCATATACAAGAATACAAGAAATATAGTAAGGACAGGCAGCAGTCATTCAGATGAATTCATCACATATCAAGGACTCAGACAAGGAGGATCTTTAAGCCCTTTCTTATTTATTATTTATCTAGATGAAATAACAAAAAGAGTACATGCTAGAAGTAACAAAATTACGATAGGGTATCTAAATCTACAGAATTGCACCATAGCGGAAAGTGCATTCGCTGACGACCTGGCAATATACGCAAAATCGGAAGAACATCTGCAACAAAATCTAGAAATTTGGAGTAAAGAACTAAAGACTTTTAACATGGAAATTAATGTTAGTAAAACAAAAGTAATGGAAATATCAAAAATAAAATCGAGAATGAATATTACCCTGAACGGCAAGCAAATAGAACAAGTAAACTCTTTTAAATATTTAGGCGCAATAATAAGCGATAGAGGAGATATAGAAGAAGAAATTCATGAAAGATTGCTAGCAGCAAACAGAAGCTATTTTGCTATCAACAATTCTTTATTGAGCAACCAATTAGTGTCCCAAAATACAAAAATAATGGTCTATAAAACAGTATTCCAAGCAGCTTTAATTCATGGGTGTGAAACATGGGTAATCAATAACAGACAAAAAAGTAAAATACAGGCGGCAGAAATGAAATTTTTGAGGAAAATAAAAGGGGTTACAAGACGGGACAGAATTAGAAATGACATAATAAGAGAAGAATTTAATATAAAACCACTTATAAAGACAGTTGAAGAGAGAAAACTAAATTGGTTCGGACATCTGATAAGAATGCCAGAAAACAGACAAGTGAAACGAATATGGAAAACGAAGTTCACAGGGAAGAAATCGAGAGGCAGACCAAGCAAATCATGGGATACAACAATTAATGAACTAATAGTAAACATAGGAATGAGCACAGCAGAAGCGAAAAATATAGCGAAAGACCGAAAAAACTGGAGAAAACTAACAAAGGAACATAAATAAGAGAAGAAAAGAAGAAAAGAACAATACTCAACACTCTTTAAAGGGTAGAAGAGTTGAAGATTATATATATATATAAATATAAATATTCGATTTGGTTCACAAGGTAAGCAAGGGTAAAATAAAATTATTTTCAACAAAGTCTACGCTCACGCGACGCCGGTAATTTTGTCTTGATGTGCCAGAGCAATTAAATCAAGGTTTACAAAAAGATGTTTTGTTTTCAGTTCAAATAAACTTAATAACAATAATAATACCTACATATAATATTCCAATATAAGGTGCTTAGTTTATTGATGATTGTCTGATTATATTTGATGTAATAAATGTTTCATGCGGACTAACATTTTCAATTACGTTCAAAACATGACCGCTTTCAAAAAGGTTTTTGCCTTTCTTTAAACTTGATTGCGGTAATTTATCATAAAAAATATTTCCAAATCCACATTTAATTATTTTGTAGACCATTTCTCTCCTCTTTCACGTAGATTAATTAGAAATCATTTCCCGAAACACTCCACTCCAATACAATTGTAATGCTATCCGCGCGGCAGGTCTCTCGTCGCTTAGTGGAGTTGTCGCCGCTAGAGCCGAATTTGGCGCTGGCGCTCATTTCGCGCACGGTCTCTATACGGTTTGAACGATTTTGGTGATTTTTTTACCAAGATTTAAAGATTATTTGTGAGCAGTGCCTTTTAGGTATCTCAGATTTTTAAAAGCTATTGTCCACATGAAATTAATGAAAAATTTGATAAATATCCAAGTATCAGAGATTGCAACGGAATGTTCGAGTTGCTATACTGCGAAAATTAAACAAAAATAAAATTTGTTATGACAATAAACAATAGTTTTATATACATTGGTGAAAATCTGTGTAATTTGTATCAATATCACTGAATTATTTGATAAATATTAGATATTTTGTGTAGTTTAGTGTTGTATATGTATCATGAATATATCGTGGATAATTCTTGGCCTATTCAAACAACCACAGAGGCCCATATAAGCTTGAGTGATAGATTTAAGGACAAAAAAATTTGCGAACCTTTTCATTTCTGAAGAAGAGTGCCTAAATCATTAAATATGATCCAAGATTCATACAATACGGTTTGCAATAATCAGATATAAATGCAATTATAACAGCTTCAAGATATTAATTGAGGTAAACAAGTATCTTTTACAAAATTTTACATGATCAATTTAATTATTTTTCGTTTTCGTTTCGTTTCGAAATCAAATTTCAAACAGACTATTTAACAATAACAAAATATTCTAAAAATAAGATTCTACAATAAATATTATTCCATTTAAAATATAGACTGAATCCATGCATTCGATAAAGCTAAAGATAAAGTAAATACGAAAACTTTTGATAAGGTAGTATAAAACAAAAATTATACATGATATCTATTTTTGTTTTTGCCAAATGATTCATTATTAATTGTAATTTGTATATTTTTAGATAAAATCTGAAAGAATCGTTGGGAAAAATGTAGTCAATAATAATAATAATAATAATAATAATTTTATTTGCAAAAAGCCTGTAGCTTATACAAAGGATGGAGTTATTTACAATACATATTTTACATTTTTATGGTTAACATATCAGGTGAATAAAGTTTATAAATTCACATATTTAGGGCAAATGCTCTTAGTTGTAGGGCTGCGGTAACATAGTTGTATACGTCGTACATTTTCTTGGTGTTGTCGAATGTGTATAATTGCAAATGGAATGTTTCCGTACGTCTCTCAGATGGTGATCCAGAAGTGCAGTTCGCAGGGGGTTATAGAACGGACAGACTACGAGAAAGTGATATAGGTTATCGGGATCTAAACAGTTGCAAATAGAACATATGTTAGTGTTATCAAATTTATAAGCAGTTCCATTTACATAAAGTTGTGCAATTTCGCGGGTGGATGCTACACGTAGTTGGCTGATGGTCTTGATGATCTTGAAATTTGGAATGTCTGTTCTTAAGTAGTTGAAGTTTGTGTCTGTGATGAGTATTTCTTTGTATGTTTCATTGTATGTAGATTCCATGATTCTTCTTTCATCTTCTGTGTTCACAAGTGTGGTGTATTTTGCTTCCAACCTGTCAGAATTATTTTTCAGAGTGGTGTAGCTCTGAGAGTTCCAAATATGTAGGCTGTCGATTTTTTTAAACATTTCTGTTATTTGTGTTACCCAGTTGTATTTCAGTACGTTTTTTCTGCTCTTGTTTAATTTTATTAATTTTTCATAGCACATCCTCGGATATCTTTTTTCATTCATCAGCAGTAGCTTCTGAAGGTAGTTTAATATTAGTTTGAAAACATTTACTTCTATTTTGGGTTCATTCGTTTCTCTGCGTACTATATAATTCGGAGTGTTTTTTGGCCAATTCAGAAGGTTTTTGAAAAATCCTGTTTGTATCTTTTCTATTTCGTTTAAGTATTGGAGGCTGTATATTTCTGAGCCATACAGAAGGGTTGGTAAGACTACTGACTTGTATAATTTAATTCTAGCGTTCCAGGATGTCATTTTGGCGGATATCATAGTTTTTTTCACATTCGCTGCCGCAGATCTCGCTTTGCTTAACATGAGTTCTTTGGTTTTATTGTACAGTCCTGAGTTAGTAAATAACATCCCCAAATATTGGTACTCTGTAGCAAAGCTAATAGTTTCATTTTGACATACGAATTCTGCTTCTGGTAGCTTTCTAGGTCTTCCTTTGAAGAACCTCATTATTTTCGTTTTATGTGCGTTAATCTTGAGATCATTATCACTACAATATCTGGCCAGACAATCAAGTTTTTTGCGAATATCTGGAATTGAATCGCACAAGATGACAAGATCGTCTGCGTAAAGTAGCATTAAGATGTCGTTTAATATATTTATGTAGATACCTTCTATACCTTGATTTCTGAAAAAGCTTTCTATGTCTGATACGAATAAACTGAAGAGTAGTGGGCTTAATGTATCCCCTTGAAGGACGCCTTTGGTAACTTTTATTGGCTTTGACTGTCTCCCGTTGACATTTATCTCTATACTCGCGTTGTCATATATGTGTTTTAATAGTCTAACTATTTTTGCGCTCACCCCAAGTTCGTAGAGTTTATTCCACAGTTTTAAATGGTTAATTGAGTCGAAGGCTTGCTTGAGTCTACGAAGATGGCATAGATTTCACGTTTCTCAATTAATCGCGATTGAATAATAGCGTTAAGCGTGAATATATTATCAAGGCATGATCTCATTCTCCTGAATCCGCATTGTGCTTCTGGAAGAATATCGAAACTTTCAGCCCACGTTTCCAGTCGTGTGGAGATTATTCCAGTTAATACTTTCAACATCGTATTCATCATGGCGATCCCTCTATAGTTGTGTGGGTTATTTTTTTCTCCTTTTTTATATATTAGGATTAATTTACTCTTATTAAGATCCTGAGGAGTAGTTTCTGTGTTCAGGCATTCGTTAAGCAAGTTTAATAGTGTACTAACGCCATAGTTATGCAACGTTTTCAAAATTTCGTTAGGGATTAAGTCGGGACCGGGAGTTTTATTGCTGGCAAGTGCATTTAGTCTGTGGCGTAATTCATGAATTGATATTTCGGCGTCTAGAAATGGATGTAGTATACCGGTGTACTGAAGGTCAGTCATTATTTTCGGTTGATAAAAGCTTTCATAAAAAATTTCCCATCCATCTATGTTTATCGGATTTATTCGAGCAGCTTTCGGTTTAATTGTTTTATATGTTTCCCAGAATTGTTTGCTGTTTTTAATGTTATTTATTTTATCTTGAATATCTTTTATGTACTTTTTTTTGTGATGAGCGATAATATTTCTGTAGCTTTTCTTGTCTTCTGCATATTGCCTTAGTGTTAATTCGTTGGCTCTGTCTTTCGAAAATTTAGCGTAGCTTCTCCTCATTTGTTGTTTTTTTTTGTTTACATTCTTTATCAAACCATATTTTGGCATTATCTTTATTTTTGTACCGGAGTTTTGTTTGGCGAAGCATTGCGAGCTCTTTTGCTACAGCCAGACTTTTGGTAGTTAAGCATTTGTAGTAGTCTGTAGCCGCACATTCAGTGCTTAGATTCTCAGAGATAATGTACTCCTCAAGCTTCTCGTGAAATTCTGCTTTTGTTATTTTCCCATGATATTTTATATTGTGTGTTATGCACTGTTTTCAAGCATTCGTTATTTCCAGGTATTTGTTTTTTGATATTTAGCTTTAGACAGCATAGTAGATGGTCTGATAACAGTATTACGTCTTCAACTTGAAAATCTTTTATGAGATTAATACCTTCAATGTTGGCCCACGAATAGTCGATTATGCTATGTCCTAAACTTCCTACATAGGTAGGCCTCGCAGGAATATCACTTGGTGCTCTACCGTTCAAAACAAACAAGCCTTCTGTCTCCATAATTTCAGTTAAAGCTTTCCCTCTAGAATTGACACGGTTGTTAGATATACGCTCGTGATAAAGTTCCGACGATTCAAAGATTAATTCTTCTGCTTGATTCATGTTTCCAATTATAGCATTAAAATCTTCTCCGATGATAACTGCTTTGTCTGGATAATTTTCATTTATGTTTTTTAGCATAATGGAGAAGAGATTTAATAGTATATCGTAATCATAGCTTTGGGAAAAATATAGGAAAATCAGTAATATTTGTTGATTACTTTGGATGAAAGTGATGTTTGCTGTAATCCAGTGTGCTGTGCTGTCTATAACTTCTATGTTACAAGTGTTTTTTCTGCTATAGATCGATAATCCTCCTTTTGCTCTACCTTTAGTAGCATCCTTGATTGCGGCTGTGTAATTGTGGTCGTAATTTTCCATGAATCCAGGAGTAATGTTGCATCTTTCTTCTTGCATCCAGGTTTCGCAAACACATACGATGTCTATCGATTGTAGATAATTTATTTGAGTATCATCTAGTAAGCCAAAATTCTTGAAATCTTGCATATTCCAAAACGCCATAGTTATCAAAGTCTCGCTGTCGGTGTGTGTGGAGCGTGGAGGGGATTTTTTAGTTTTTTGAATTTGAGTTTTTGCCTGGGGTATTTTGCGGTCTTGGACGGAGAAGTCGATCCATCGGGCCTTCGATTGTTCCTGGTTTTGGATTGGTTCTTCCGGGCTTGTTTATTGACTGAGGATTGTTGGCCTCCTTGTTTTTCTTTTGATTAGTTGATGGCTTCTCTAGTCCTTCTTTTACTACATTATGATTGATTGTAGTCTCATTCCGGTTCCTCTTTGGGTCATTTTCATCTTCTGTATGTTCTAATTCGGACTGAGAGCTATTTTCTTCCTCTTGTAGAGTTGAAATATTGGGAGTTGATAGTGATAGCCTTCTTGTTGTAGTCCTTCTCAGGTTGTTTTCTGTTTCATGCTTATTTGTCTCTAACTCTTCTAGGGAGAATCTATCTCCGTTTACTACCAAAGAGGTACCACTTATATATGCCTTGTTACCAGATGCTCTAGCTTCATTAAGGTGGGGTTTTAATTTGTATCTGACTTCAAGGTCAGTACTTGTAAGATCTTCAGCTATGTAGATTTTCGTGTTTTTTAATAATTTCCTTTGTTTCATTATTTCTCGTTTTTTATTTGCATTCAATAATGTTATCTTAACTGGTCTAATTTTACCATCTATTTTCTTCCCCATTCTCTGAACGAATTCGATGTCTTCCTCTTTTAAATCTATTTTAAGATTAAACGACATTATTTCAAAAATCTTTCCACTGAGCATGTTTCTTGGTTCGGGGGTATCTTCCTTTATTCCATGCAGGACTAAATTATTAATTTTTAAAAGTTTTTCAAATCTATCTAATTTCCTATCTCTTTGTTCTATTTCATGTTTTAGTTTAATGTTTTCAACTTTTAGTGCTTTTAATTCTTTTTCTATGTCATCTACTCTTTTGTCAGTTTGCTTCAACAACTGAATTATTTCCATTTTGGCATCGTTAATGGATTTTGTTGTTATTGACTGATTTTCTTTAATGCTATTCAGAATTAAATCCGTATTATCAGACATTTTCTTTTACGAGTTTTTGTTTTTAAGTAGTTGTGGAGATTACTATTAAGAGTGTGTTGAATTAGATGCTATTACTGTAGTAATATGTTTTTTATTTATTTAGATGTGTTTAATTTTTACTATTGTTGGCAACCCTGAGCGGGTAACAGCAGCGTACCTGACAGCTGAGCCGTGCGCGGTGCGCTATCTACGGTAAATCTTCAAGGTTAATTATATTTTAATTGATGTGATAGGTAAATCTTCGTTAAATAGCAGTATTAAAGTGATAAAAATTACTCACGATTAGGTGTTTAATGTTTCTCTTCCAGATATCTACTTGTAATTATTTATTTCGCACTTTATCAGTGTAATTTAGATGTTTTTTGAGCACTCTGCCTTAGCAATATAAATCTCAATCAGTGTTGCCACTCCAAAATGTAGTCAATTTTGAGGTTGGTAAGATATAGTAAATTTGAAAAGTCACTAAACACAAATAAATCAAAAACAAATGTGACGAAAATGACAAGCAAATGAAATAAATGGAAAAATATATCAAAACAGATCCTGCCCAAATCTGAATGACAAAAACAGTACAAGCAAAAATAAATTACATTTTTATTCTAGAACGGATTTCTGATGATAAAGGTAAAATACTAATCTGTCCAATAATTTCTAATTTTTTAAGTTTTTCTGATTTTTAAATTGCTCTAATTTTTTAGATAGATTAACAATCAAAATTTCGGTTGATGAAAAGGAGAAACCAAGATGCATGAAGGACATAATAAAATAAATATTTCCCTACATTTAAACCGTCAAATTTACCTATACGCTATTATATTTCTATGTACCATAACATCGTAACACCCCTACTTTCACGAGTTGGACTCGTCCGGACGAAATTTAGTTTCTTCACAAACTTTCATTGTTGTAATCAAATATACATAATTTGATTTTAATGAAACTACACTATATTTGATCCAAGTATTTTAAAAACTACATTGTTGAAGCAGATTACAACAGTGAATTATATTACTCTGGGCTAAACTTGACTTGGGGGCCAAACCTGAAGTTGGCTGCAGAACAAGCTGCTTCTGGCTTGAATTCAGGAATACCAACTTAACGTCAAAAGCCGAACAATTTGAAATGCGAAGTATATTTATCATAAAAATGCGTTCTGTACTAGGTTTGGCATGGTTAGGGGTGTTTTTTTTTAAGTTAAATTTTATGACAGAACAATTCGGATAACGCCTGGATTCGAACCAGGGATCCTCCGCTTAGCGGAGGATCCCTGGTTCGAATCCAGGCGTCATCCGAATTGTTCTGTCATAAAATTTAACTTTAAAACAAAATTTTGTTTGTAATAAAATTCGCATTTCAAGTATATTTATCATAAAAATGCGTTCTGTACTAGGTTGGGCATGGTTAGGGGTGTTTTTTTTTAATTGGTACTCCTAAATTCAAGCCAGAAACAGCTTGTTCTGCAGCCAACTTCAGGTTTGGCCCTCAACTCAAGTTTTACCTTACTCTGTATTGTTATTCCTAAAAGATCTATTAGTTGTTTAGTAATATTATTGTACGTATTGCATGTTATTTATAATAAGTAATTTTGGTATAAAAGCAAAATATTACAAATACTGGCCCATTGTTACATAAAATAAGGTGGACACATCACTAATTTATAAGTATATTTTATTTTTAAACTATGTACATAATTAGACTAATTTTATGTTTAGTTTATTCTAAATAAGAAAATATACTGGAAATTATTTTAGCATTGTACCAGATGTTTTAGTTCTCATGTAAATAAATTTATTGATACTGATTTAAATTTATAATTTTATTATATAAATTTTGTTGTTATAAATTTTATAATATTGTAATTAATTAATATATTGATGATATAAATTAAAAGGTTTTATTGTTGTTTATGTGATAAGTTAGATTAAATAATTGGACAACGTTTTCAGATCTAATATTTAAAAATCTAAATAATTTTTGGTTTAAATTTAAATTTCTAGACAAGTGAGAGAAATTTTGTAAATTGATTCAGGTATTAATGGAATGAGCATACATATTTAACACTGTTACAAATTGATTTCAAGTTGTTTTAAACGTTTTATGAGCAAATGTGTATATAATAGAACCTAATAAAAATATGTCCTTGGTGATAATAATATATAGTAACACCAAGCTAAATATGACCGATCTACATTGTTAAAAAAAATATCATGCCAATTGTAGTTAAATATTTCAGTAAATTATTCAATTTAGCGTACATTCCATTTTGATACCGCCAATCGACTGTACAGGGTACGCTTTAGCAAATTTACAAATTTGTGGACTTTTCATTTCTATTTGTTTTAAATGTTTTAAGAGAAACGTCAATTTGACAGAAGGTTTGTAAAATGTGTATATAGTAGAACCAAAGAAAAATATGTTTTCAATAATTAATAATAATAATAATAATAATAATATACAGTAAAACCAATTATATTCAATGTCCCTAGCCGCACACAACACACATTCTATTCTGATACCGGCAAACGACTGGTTTAGGTTCCGGGCATTCATACATACAGACAGGCCCGACGAGTGGGGAGGGTAGGTGGGGTAAAATACCCAGGGCCCGTGGAATTCAAAGGGCCCGGATGTGATGCTATTTTATAAATTGCTTTTAATTTTCTACTATTTCACCAATTTTTTATATTCTTTACTAAAACATGTATAACGAAACGTCTCATACACGTTTCCAACAATTTATTACATTGCATAAAGTACAAAATGACGAAATGCTTGATCAAGGGCCCCAGTTGCAAATTTTAAATAAATTTATACACTATTCAAAAGTACATTATTACATTGTTGCATTTTTGTTTGTTATATTACTACATTGTATACAATACACATAGGCAAAGGCTCTATACATTTGTGCGTAGTGCTGTTTTGGAATCCCCTGCATTTATCGACTATGCAACTAGATATTAGATAGTCATACAGTGAATATACAATACACATCGCTGCACCAATTAACTCAGAATTTTTTATTTAATTTTATTTATATTGTTATAACTTTATTTAGATATTAATAATTCTTATTGTTGTCATACATATATTTATAAATATATTTTTAATTAATAAATATTCAAAGTTAAAGGAGGCCCGAATTTTTTTTTTCCCGGGGACCGCTTTTTCTCTCGGCGCTTCTGCATACAGAGTATCCAAACACGGTTTTACAACTAGAATTATTACCACGGATTTCAAACTGTACTAGGTACAATAAATTTAAAAAGCAAGTGGAAATATTGAAAGATAGTACATTAAAATCAATATAGTTATTTTTTTATTCTAAAAAAATTCATATTATATAGAATTGTTAAAAAAAGAACAATAATAAATCTAATAAAATTAATATATATTTATAAATTATTACAAATATTGATTTAAACTCAATTTTTTGATATGACAGTACAACACGAAGTTGTCTACAGATTATGTACATATATATCAAATAATATATTTTCGAAATATTTTACGCATATTAAATGAATGAGGGGACGTTTATATTATAATTATAGATTTTTTAAATATTTTTTTTAAATAGAAATTTTTTGACAGGAAACCCTGAAGTTAGCTATACTATTCAGGCTAAATTTTTCCAAGTTTCAACATGCATAGCAACCAAATACTAAATTATATAGGAATGAGGGGATGTTTTGATTATAATTATATATTTTTTAAATGTTTATTTAAAAAATAAATGTTTTAACATGACAATACACCATGAAGTTGTCTACATTTGCTCAAATATTTTTAACCAAATAAAAATATGTCCTCGGTGATAGTACTGTACAGTAAAACCAAGTAAAATAACAGAGAAGAGAAGCATAATTTTATACATATGTACATATATACGTACATACGGTCTAACCATGTTTTAACATTTCCAACACCAAATTCTAAAAAATATGTCAAATATGGAAAACATAGTGACATGTGGAGATAGACCATGAAATCACAGTTTGTTTCCTTTTATTATAAAAATGCGTTCTGTACTAGATTCGGCATGGTTATTGGTGTTATTTTTACACTTAATCTCTTTTACTTTACATTTATTACATTTTATCATAAAAATGCGTTCTGTACTAGAATAGGCATGGTTTGGGGTGTTTTTTCACATCTTATCACTTTTACTTTACGTTTATTAATTTTTATCTTAAAAATGCGTTCTGTACTAGGTTAGGCATGGTTAGGGGTGTTTTTTTCACAGTTTATCACTTTTACTTTACGTTTATTTCTTTTTACCATAAAAATGTATTCTGTACTAGGTTAGGCATGGTTAGGTGTGTTTTTTTTTAGTTTATCACCTTTACTTTACGTTAATTACCATTTATCATAAAAATGCGTTCTGTGCTAGGTTAGGCATGGTTAGGCGTGTTTTTTCACAGTTTGTCACTTTCACTTTTCATTTGTTACTTTTTACTATAAAAATGCGTTCTGTACTAGGTTAGGCATGGTTAGAGGTGTTTTTTTCACAGTGTATCTCTGTTACTTTACGTTTAATACTTTTTATCATAAAAATGCGGTCTGTACTAGGTTAGGCATGGTTAGGGGTGTTTTTTTACAGTTTGTCACTTTTACTTTTCATTTATTACTTTTTTCTATAAAAATGCGTTCTGTACAAGGTTAGGCATGGTTATTGGTGATTTCTTACACAGTTTATCACTTTTACTTTACGTTTATTTCTTTTTACCATAAAAATGCGTTCTGTACTAGGTTAGGCATGGTTAGAGGTGTTTTTTTACAGTTTGTCACTTTTACTTTACTCATCCGGAAGAAATTTAGTCTCTGCACAAATTTTCTTTGTTGTAATCAAATCTACATAATTGAAGCAGATTACAACAAAGCTTTGTTGAAGCAGATTACAACAATGAATTAAGTGACTCTGTATTGTTATTCCTAAAAGATCTATTAGTTCTTTAGTAATATTATTGCACCTAAGTTTATTCTAAATAAGAAAATATACTGGAAATTAATTTAGCATTCTACCAGATGTATTAGTTTTCATGTAAATAAATTTATTGATACTGATTTAAATTCATAATTTTATTATATAATTTGTTTTATAAATAATATAATAATATTATAATTAATTAATATATTGATGATATAAATTAAAAGGTTTTATTGTTGTTTATGTGATAAGTTAGGTTAAATCATTGGAAAACGTTTTCAGATCTAATATTTAAAAATCTAAATAAGTTTTGGTTTAAATTTAAATTTCTAGGTTATTATTGTGTTTTACTCAAAAAATTAACAGAAAATAATTTGAAACAAAGTTTTATAACTGTAATTTATAGGTTATGGCGCTTTTTTATCAGCTGATTATAACATCCCGTCAATTATTTAGTTGTGTAAATTCCACTCGCGTCCAGTCCAGTCAATGAACTAGAAACAAATCATTTAAGGTGAAGCATCTGCTTAATTAAATCTTAAGTTAGCTGCAGAATACTTGATCTCTTTCAAATAATATATCTTTCTTTTTATGAATGACACTTACAATGAATTATACATTATTATAAAGCTAATACTCTAAGGTTGTTCGACCGAGAGGTCGTTTTGCGGGAAGTGCGCAGAGAGAGAATAATGCGGATCCGGCTCGAAGGACCAAATGTTCGACCGAGAGGTCGTTTCGCGGGAAGTGCGTAGAGAGAGAATAATGCGGATCCGGCTCGAAGGACCAAATGTTCGACCGAGGGGTCGTTTCGCGGGGATTGCGTAGAGAGAGAATGAGAGCAGAAAGTAAGGCAGAGTGATGCAATGCTGGAAGGAGAAGGTACGGACGTTCTTCACTTCCAAGAGCTGCTCTGGAAGACTTAACACAAGGATGGTAGCTCTTTGCTGAAGGAGAGACAGGATAATAGGGGCAGGCCCACAAATAATGCGTCAGGAAGTGACAAAGCTAACTGTAGTCACGTGGTCTAATCAACAAAGAGAAGGAAAGATAAGCTATTGCAACAATTTAAATAAAAGAGAGCCAAAGGAGTAATTGAATTTACAAATAACGCAAACGAAGGTGCCTGAAGGGCTGAACAACCTGAGGCGAGTATGAGAATCAAGAGGTAAATTGGCAGACACAAACTAGGATCTATTTTAATAACAAAAAATATCGAAATACTGTACAATAGCAAACATGAATGAATAACTTTAAATAAACCAAAATTACAAAATTGAATTAACTTATAACCAAAAAACGAGATGAATTGATGTTGTGCGATAATACAAATAAATAAAGCGTACTTACGATACAGTAGCAAATACAAATTATTCATAAATAATACTTAGTGACAAAGTTTTTGCTGGTAGCAATACAAAATCTTTCCCAGTTGGAATAACAGTAAAAGCGTATGCGGAAAGCTGAAATAATGTTTATTATTAGCACTAAACACTTGATCGTAATTATTTAAGCGTAAAAAGCGAATAGTGTAAAAACACGTGGCCGTAAGAGGCGTACAGGTTAGTGGAAAAAACGTGCGACTGGTGCACAGCGAAAGCGAGTTACAATACAAGTGAAATTTACTATTAATTAACAGCAAGAAAAAATAACTAAAACTAAAGTTAGGTGGTGGCGCTCAATAGATAGCGCTGGGTGTTGGTGATAAACCGGTGAGCGGCTGAGGAAGCAGTGGCGTCTCAACATCCTGCCGGCCAAAACCAAGTTTTCAGGGTTGCGGAAGAGGACACAGCTTCACCACGGGCCTGGAAAGAATGCCCGAAGCAGTTCTCACATCAGCGACTCGTACTACGCCATCACGACCTGGATGCACTTTGAGGATGCGGCCCAATTTCCACTGCAGTGGTGGTAGCAACTCATTTTTAATGAGCACGAGCTGGTTGGGTTCCAGGTTCGGTGCAGAGCGTGTCCACTTCATGCGCTGTTGCAGAGTGTTTAGGTACTCATTGTGCCAACGTTTCCAGAACTCCTGCTGGGTTCTCTGCAGCAGGTGCCAACGATGGAGGCGATGCTCTCGTCCACTGAGGTGGTCCCTGTCAAGAAGACATACAGCAGCTTCTAAAATGATAAAATGGTTAGGGGTTAACGCATGTAGATCATTTGGATCAGCAGAAAGTGGGCTCAGTGGCCTAGAGTTCAAAATAGACTCTATCTGGCACAACAAAGTGTTGAATTCTTCGAATGTGAGTATCTGAGAGCCTATGATACGTGAAAGGTCGAATTTAACGGACTTGATACCGGCCTCCCAGAGTCCACCGAAGTGCGGAGCAGAAGGCGGATTTAAATGCCATTGAGTACCGTTGGAAGCGAGTTGATTGGCTATATGTTCATTATAACCACTGGAGGCGACGAATTTTTGTAAATCAGTGAAATAACTTTTAGCACCAACAAAATTAGTGCCTGAGTCGCTGTAGATATGAGAGCAGCTACCGCGTCTAGCGAGGAAGCGACGGAAAGCGAGAATGAAGGCGTCGGTAGACAGATCTGATGCGAGTTCTAGATGCAGCGCTTTAGTTGAAAATCATACGAAGAGGCAGAGGTATGCTTTAATTGATTTAAACCCTTTCTTCTTGTACGGAGTTACGTGAAATGGACCACCGTAGTCTACGCCTGCCATATCGAAAGGTTTTATCTGTATAACTATGTTTGCGGTCATGTCACCCATTTGTGGGTGTGGTGCAGCGGGATTGCATCGAAAACATTTGATGCATTTGGCTGAGTAGCTACGAATGACGCGGCGAGCAGCCAGGATCCAGAACTGACGATTGAAGATCGCTTGAAGGGTTCGGGGCGACGGATGCTGGTATTTTATATGAAAGTGTTGAATCACAAGATGTGAGAATCGATGATGTGGATGTTTTTGATTGTAGTTTAAGTTGCAAGTCTGTGGTGAAGAATTTAGGTCAAAACTCCAAAGAATCTGTTGATAGATTCGGTTATCCTCAGATATGAGAATCTGGCGGTACATTTGTCTAATATCCGCCGTGAATAGAATTTTGTGAAAGCGTGACTTAATAATAATTGAAGTTAGATCTGCCTGGAGAGCAGGACCGGTCAATAGATTCTCATTAAGTGAAGTATTTAGGAGAGTTTTCTTCGAACCATTGAAAACAACTCTGAGTTTGGTTGTGGAATTAGTGTCGCGAAGAACACCATGACGAGGAAGATAAAATCCTTCATTTTGGTTATCTAGTTCTGGAAGAAGAAGCGACATGTGATTCTGTGTTAGATAATCCCTCATTAATTGTTGATATTCATGGTTGAGCGTTTTGTTAGATGCCAGATGCCGTTGTAGTGTTTGAAAACAGCGTAGAGCATTATTGTAAGAGTTTCCTAAATCAATGGGATGCTGTTTGAGAAGGAGTGGGACGACATACCGACCAGAGTTCAGGCGGATATGTTGCTTGATGAATATGTCTTCAGCTAGACGATCTTCATTGCATAAGGCGTGATTGTTGGGAATCTCCTCCAACTCCCTGAATTTAGTAATAGTTTCAGAGATGGATTCTTGGACAGTCAATAATGTGTTGACTTGCGGACTAGTTGGAATGGCGAATGGGCCGGAAACGATCCAACCGAGGGTGGTTTCAAGAGCGATAGGCCCAATAGAACTGTTAGTTTTACGACCTGTAATAATATTAAAGTAAAGATCTGCTCCTAGTAATAGTTCAATGGGTGCGGGAGTTATAAAGTCGGGATCGGCCAATTGTAAATGTTTGAACTGATTTAGAATGTCTGTGTTTAGCTGTGCTTTGGGAAGATTCCTGATAATATGCGAGACTACAATTGTTGAAAGATTGTAAATAGGAGACACTTGATGCATAGAACGCAAACGAAGTGTCGTAGTACCTCGGATAATACTAGATGAAGTAGTATTGCCGAATCCTGTTACAGTGATGTTAGCAGGAAGACTTGCCAATTTTAAGCGATTTGTACACTCAGACGTGATGAATGATGATTCACTGCCACTGTCGAGTAATGCTCGGACAGGGTGCCAAGGGCCTGCAGAATCAGTTATTAGAACTATTGCTGTTCCTAATAAAACAAAGGGAGTCGAGTGACTCTGTGAAAATAATGAGATTTCATTCTCAACAGTTTGAGAAGGACTGGACTTGATTGCGGCGGTATGGTGGTTGAGATTTTCAATCGGTGAAGAACGATTGACAGTCTCTGTCTTTGAAGATTGAATATGATTCAAATGCAACATCGTGTGATGTCGTTTGTTGCAAATTTTACAATTTATCTTGGACTTACATTGATTTGTGTTATGAATCGGAGATAAGCAATTTCGGCAACAATTACATGTGCGTACAATATTAAGACGAGCATGCGGTGAAATTCAGAGCATCTAAATAAAGAATGTGGTTGTGAACAAATAACGCATTTTATTGCATTGGTTGTTGAGACAAATGCTGAGGTTTTCATGTAGTTTTGCGTTAAGTGTTTAGGTGATCTGGGACTGGAAATCACATTTTTGTGTTCATGTGGTACAGCGCGAATATTGTGAACACTTTGCCATTGCTGGGATTGTGCAAAACTGTTTAAAAACGATAATAGTTCGTAAGAGTAGGCCGATTGTCTTTGCCTAGAGTACGTTCAAAGTCATTTCGAGTTTCTGTATCTAGTTTTGTGACTAAAATAAATGCGATCAGAGAACTCCATGCATCTACAGGTTCTTTATTAGATTTTAAAGCTTCGGTGTGCTCATGAATGGACAAAACGAATTTAGTTGCGGTTTTATAGTTTAGCGGTATCGGTTTGGGCAAATCTATCAGCGTTTGAAGATGATGTGACGATATCAGTATTTTATGAGCGTAGCGACCTTCTAAAAGTTTTCGAACAATCGCGTAGTTATCATCAGTCAGTGACAGGTTTTTCACATGTGCCAGGGGTACTCCTCTCAAGAGTGATTTCAAATACTGAAATTTGTGTCATTACTATGAATAGAACTGTTAAATAGATCGTAAAATGAATTCCAGTTTGCAATTTCTCCAGCGAAACTAGCTATGTCTAGTTTAGGAAGTCTAGAGAAGCACTGTGATTGCGAAGATACTTGTGAATTGAATCCAGTATTCAGAACATCTGATTGGGACGAATCTCCCGAAATACAGAATGGTGGTTTTTTAAATATTGTTTTTATTTTACGAACAGCAGTTTGAAAATCATCGTATTCGATAAAGAGGTCATCTTGTTTAGTAGCATTGTCTTTGTGCATCATGATTTGAACATGATGAGTTTCAATTCCTTAACACGTTCTGATAGTTGCTCGTATTGAGTACAAGCTTCAGCAATTGCGTCAGGATCACTGGCAGATTGTTTTATTAAAGACTCTAGAGTTTCGATGAAACGTGTGCAAAAATTGCGTTTAATAGTAGCAATTAGTAATTCCGTCATATTGGACAGGTGCGAACAAGTAAGTGATGCGAATAAACAAGAGCGTAGCACTTGCCGATGGGACTTCAAAAAATAGAATAAGCGAAATCGATTTCACGACGGATTTTCAGTAAAGTACAAAACGAAAATCGATGTAGATGCGAAAAGCGTGAAGAGTTCCAACGGCCCGCTACGATCCGGCTCGAAGGACCAAATGTCGAAGGTGCCTGAAGGGCTGAACAACCTGAGGCGAGTATGAGAATCAAGAGGTAAATTTGCAGACACAAACTAGGATCTATTTTAATAACAAAAAATATCGAAATACTGTACAATAGCAAACATGAATGAATAACTTTAAATAAACCAAAATTACAAAATTGAATTAACTTATAACCAAAAAACGAGATGAATTGATGTTGTGCGATAATACAAATAAATAAAGCGTACTTACGATACAGTAGCAAATACAAATTATTCATAAATAATACTTAGTGACAAAGTTTTTGCTGGTAGCAATACAAAATCTTTCCCAGTTGGAATAACAGTAAAAGCGTATGCGGAAAGCTGAAATAATGTTTATTATTAGCACTAAACACTTGATCGTAATTATTTAAGCGTAAAAAGCGAATTGTGTAAAAACACGTGGCCGTAAGAGGCGTACAGGTTAGTGGAAAAAACGTGCGACTGGTGCACAGCGAAAGCGAGTTATAATACAAGTGAAATTTACAATTAATTAACAGCAAGAAAAAATAACTAAAACTAAAGTTAGGTAGTGGCACTCAATAGATAGCGCTGGGTGATGGTGATAAACCGGTGAGCGGCTGAGGAAGCAGTGGCGTCTCGACAAAGGTGTAGAAATAATATATATATTATTAAATGTATGTACAAGTAATTAATAGGAAAACAGCTCAAAAATGGACTTGATTTTCTCAAAAATGCCGAGTGTGATTTTATATTTAAGACTATGGCCCTCTATAACATATACAATTTTTATCCAATTTGAGTTTGTAACTTTTGAGAAAAAAAAATAAACATGCGAAAAAACACTCAAAAGCAGTTACAAAGTTACAAATTCAAATTGGATAAAAAAATTATGTGTTATAGAAAACTATGTTCTGATATATACAGAAACAAAACAAAATCGTACTCGGCATTTTTGAGTAATTCAGACTCGAAATTTTGATATCTTCACCTGCTGCATTTCAATTCAAATTTGTTTGTTTTATAGAAATTTCACATTCTTTATATTGTACAAATTAAATTTTGAGTATTCGATTTTATGTTTTTTTAAAAAGAATACTAAAATCTTTATTAATATTATAACTTTATTATAATTTGTATATGGTTACATATGAGTCACAGTACTTGATTGTGCAGAGTCTACGATACAAAAAGCGTACTTATTCACTAAACTAGCCTATTTATACATTTCTCTTATCTTCTAAATATGCAACCTATGCTAGATGATATTATGACTAATGTAATGAAACAACAGGTTCAAGATACATAATTTACATTTATCTTATCTTCTAAATGTGCAACCTATGCTAGATGATGTTATGACTAATGTAATGAAACAACAGGTTCAAGATACATAATTCCTCCCCTTTTAGTTTTTTCATTATATTTGTTCTTGCATAGCTAGTTCACTTAGCTTTTTTCTTACTGTTTTTACCTTTCTTAATTTTCTTTCATTTCTATATAATTTTATTTTAGGTAATACATATTTTCTTAAAATATAACAACTTATTAATATAAATATTATAACATATATTATATAAGAGTGATGACTGCTATTTTCAATTTTGATTTCTTTTATTTTTATAATTTTCGGTTCATTTAATATAATATCGGAGATATTCTGTAATTTAGTATCATTAAATTTTGAACTTATTAATTCCTTCTCAAATGTTTTAAATTCAATTTCTTTATATTTTTGTAGAATTCTTTTAAATGTGAAATTATTTATTTGACATTCTTGGTTAATTTTTATCTTATAGATTCCTTGAATATTTCTTTTTATTTTTATTTCGTTACAGTTCATTTGAATTTCTTGCTTATTTGGACTAATCATAATTAGTTCATTTGTATTTTGAATTAATTCAAAAGTATTCTTTTTCTCAATATTATGGTATTTGCAATCATCATCCTTCTGCTTATCTAGTATATTTCCCATACATTTACTTATTTCTATAAATTGTGTAATACACAAGTATTTATTCTTAATATAACTACATTCGCTTATTTTATAAGTCTTATCTTGTGTGAAATATAATTGTTGAGGTTCACTCATTATTATGAATCTATCATTCTGAATCATTGGTAATGGGGTAAACTGGTTTAATTTGAAGGATTCTTGGGAGAAGGTTGGTATTGATATTATAAAGTATATTTCTCCGTTATAGTATTTACAATGGGTTTCTATTAGTTCGTTTAAATTCCAAATGTCGTTATTTTGTGTAGTTTGTTTTAAATTTTCATAAGATATTATACTAACGTCTAGTTTGTGTAATGAGCAAAAGGTTAAACTTGTTTCTATTTGTTTTGTTAATTCATTTAAATTCATTATTATTAATATTAATTTCTGAAATTTACTTTCCATATCTATTTGTAATTTCCAATCTAAATTTCGTTTTAAAGCCTGAATTATGTTCTCAATTTGATGTGTTAATTCTTTTTCATTGTGTCTAACATTTTCTAGTTGTGTATTAAATTTATTTGTCATATCTTTATTATGTTTAATGACTTCATCATTCTGTCCTTGTAGTATTTCCTGATTTGTTTTGAATTTATTAAACATTTCTTCATATCTTTGACTATCCGTAGAATCTAAATTTCCTGTTATTGATTTAACAATGGAGCCTAATCCGTTTATAAGTCCGCGTTTTTGTCTTTTATTAAATAGTTTTTGAATTTGATTATTTAAGTCTAAATAATTATAATTTAAAATATTAATGTATGTTTGGAATGTTTCATTATAGGGTTTTATATTCTTTAATAAATTATCTCTATTTGTTCTTAATTTTAGGAATTCTTCATAGATGGGATTTATGTTGTAGTTATAGTATATTAGTTGTTCACCAGTCTTAATTTTGCATTCACCTAATTCGGCAAGGTGGAATCCATTATTGTTCGAGATATCTTGAATTTGTCCTTGACATCTGAAATTTTTATTTAATTTTTAGTTGATTTATTTTTATATTTTTACTTCTGTTCTTTTTATCTAATATTTTAATTTTTCCTAATAGAGGGTTATAATTTTTAACTGAATATTTTCTGTATATTGGTTTCTTTATTTTATGAATAATTCTAGGATTCTGTTTAACATATACTTTATCTGTTAATTCTAAAGGATTGTCATTTTCTGTATTTCGTTTTAATTTTTCTCTTTCTATTCTATCTTTAATAATATGCTTAATTTTCCTTTGTTGTTCTTCATAATTTTCTCTTAATTTGGATTGGTCTGTTTTTATAAAAATGTTTTCATTTGATATTCCGTAAAGTATTTCAACTGGACTGAGTTGTGTTGTACTATGTTTTGTATTATTATACGCTAATGTAGCCATTCGTATTTTTTCTGACATTGCTATGTTTTTAGTGTCTGGTCTTGAGTGTAATATTCTCAATTGTTCTATTAATGTTGAGTGAAGTCTTTCCACTGCATTACTTTTAGGGTTATTAACACAAGTTATATGTAATTTAATTTTCTTTTTAATTAAGAGATCTTTCATTAATGTGTTATTAAATTCTGTACCATTGTCCATTATTATTTCCTTAGGTATTTTGTATGTTTCAAAGTATATTCTTAATTTATCTGTTATTTGTTTTGCGCTCTTATTTTCGACCTTGATAATCTGTGCGTGCTTGGAGAACTGATCTAATATCGTCAAGTAAGGTTCTTTATTTAGTGATAACAAGTCTATGTTTATCATTTCAAATGGTGTGCTTGGTGTTATTGTAAGATTGTCGGTTATTTTTATAGGTTTTCTTTCATATTTATTACATCGGCACGTTTCACAGTTGTTTATATATTCTTGAATGTCTTTATTCATGTTTGGCCAATAATATTTTTCTTTTAATTCTCTTATGGTGGCTAAAATTCCTCTATGATTTGTAAGGCCTGTGTGAAAGTCATGTATAATTTCTAATTGTTCCTCGTTATTTTCTACGTTGTTTACTAATTTTGTACACGCTATGATATTTATAGAATTTGGTTGGAAATTTTCTTGTAATATTTTTGAAACTTCTTTATCTAAATCTTTTTGAAATAAGGCTAAATATCTAATTTTTGGGGTTAGATAAGTTTTTATAAAATCTATAACATCTTGTTTAAAAGTTACTTTATTAAATTTACAAATAAGTCTTTGTTTTTTATTGTCAAAATATTTTTCTATTTTTATTTCAGTATCCCTGTCTACTTTATAAATTATTATTTGATTATCCGCTATATTAATTCTCTCATCTAAATATTTTATTCCTGCTATGGGATTCTCATTTGCGCTGTGTACCGTTTGGTTATCTTCTTCTTGATCTATATTATTTTGTTCGCTACTGTTTTCTGTTTCGTTATGGTTAACGTCGGGTAATGTGAAAACGTTTATTTCTATATTAGTATCTTCAAATATTTTATTTATCTTTTCTCTTACTTTTTCCCATTCTAATTTGTCTAAACCGCATCCTAATTTTGGGATGTTTATTATAGGTAGTTCATTTATAATCATGTAATCTCTTAATTCTTTTAAAGGTTTGTCCAAATTTTTTAATAATGGTTTATCAAAATGATTTATTTTTGTAATTAGGTGAAATATTATTTTATTATTTATTTTTTGAATAATGATATTTTTATTATTTCGTTCTTTGCAAAAGTCTTTGCACTCATATTTTAAATTTATTTGTTCCGCCAGACCTCGTGACATTTCGCAGTTTTTTGATATACAGTGTGCGATGGGATTTTGTTCTAATACGTCTCCTATTAAATTATTTAATTTAAATTTGGGTTTCTGTCTGGATAGTAGGTCTGCAACAACATTCTCTTTACCTTGTAAATAATTTATCTCAAAGTTATTTTCACTCAATTCTATTTTCCATCTAATTAGTTTTTGATTCGGGTTTTTCATGTTGAATAACCAGATTAAAGGTTTATGATCTGTTTTTATGGTGAACTTCCGTCCGTAAATATATGGTCTAAAATTTCTAACTGCCCATACTATTGCTTTTAGTTCTTTTTCTATTGTACTGTAATTCTGTTCCGCTTTATTTAAAGTTTTAGAGGCATAACATATAGGTAATTCTTTATCGTCTGTTTTTTGTGCTAATATAGCGCCTATTGCAAAGTCGCTTGCGTCTGTAGTTAATATAAATTCTTTGTTAAAGTCTGGGTTTTGTAATATTGGAGATTTTATTAATGTGTTTTTACATTGTTCAAATGCGTTCTTATAATTTTCATCATCTATATCTATTTTAACATTTTTTCTTAGACATTGTGTAAAAGGTTTTGTCAAGTTTGCGTAATTAGGTATGAATCGTCTATACCATCCTAAAGTTCCTAAGAATTGTTTTATTTCTTTTTGTGTTTTTGGTAAATTTAAATTTTTTATTGTCTCTATTTTCTTTTCATCTGTTGTTAGTCCGGTTTGATTAATTTTATATCCTAAAAATTTAACTTCTTGTTGTAAAAATTCTGACTTGTCTATTTGTATTTTTAAATTTGCTTGACGTAGTTTTTCGAATACTAGTCTTATATTTTTTAAATGTTCTTCTAAGTTTTTGCCAAATATTATAATGTCGTCCATATATACTAAACAGATTTTATTAATTAATTCGCCTAATGCTTCATTAATCATTCGTTGAAATGTGGCAGGTGCGTTTTTAAGTCCAAAAGGCATTCTAATGTATTCGTAGTGTCCAGAACTTGTGGAAAAAGCTGTTTTTTCTCTATCATTTTTATTCATTTTTATCTGGTGGAATCCTGAATGTAGGTCTAGGGTTGTAAAGTATTCGGAGGGTCCGATGTGATCGAATATCGTGTCAATGTTAGGTATTGGGTATTTATCATCTTTCGTTACTGAATTTAGTTTTCTGAAATCTATTACCATTCTAGTTTTTTGTTTTCCTGAAGCGTCTAATTTTTTTGGTACGATCCAAATAGGGGATGACCAGGGTGAAAATGATTTTTGTATTATTTTATTATCTAATAATTTTTTTACATGTTCTTCGATGTCTTTTTCGTAAATTTGTGGAAGTCGGTAATTTTTTGTGTATACCGGCGTTTCATTTGTTACGTGAATTTTGTGTTCTATGGTGGTAGTGCAGGTTAGGTTTTCGTTTTCGTTTGGAAACAGATCTGTGTATGTGTTTATTAGTTTATCTAACTCTCTTTTTTCTATATTATCTAAGTGACTATTTCTAATTTGTATATTATTTGTTTCTGCTTTTAAATTTGTTGATTCTTCTAATTTATATATTTTATCGTCTAATTTTACTTTATTGTCTTTAAAGTTTAGTTGTATATTTAATATTTTAAATGCTTCTATTCCGAGTAATATATTATATGTTTTATGAAATTTATAAACATAACATTTTAAAGGTTTTTTATGAATTTTTATTATTGTATATTTATCGCAATTAGATTTTCCGTTTACTGTTTTAAAAGTTAATTTTTCGTTATATGTTTTTACTTTAAATTGTTTTACTAAATCCGGGTGTATAAAGTTTATTGAAGAGCCTGTATCGAACAGTATGACATATGGATTAATTTTTAATGCTGGTAAGTTCGTTGTTATAGAAGACATTACTACTGTATCGCTTCGATCTGTGTCTCTAAATCTAAAAAAGAATCTTCATAGATTTTCTTTTGTTTTTCTTTCTCTAATCTTTCGTTGTTTAACTCTTCGTCTATTTGTTTATGAAATTCTTGGTCCATATCGAAATCTATTTCGTCTAAGTCTACTTCTTCTATGTTATTATTTTTTCTGATTGTTTGTGTAGACATTGGTTGTGTGATTCGTGTTTGTTGTGTCATAGGTTTTGGGTTAAATCGTTTCGTCTCATAATAATTTTTTATATTTTGTCTAGGTGCAAAATTTGGGTTAGTTCTCTGGTATTGAGGTGGTTGTTTGGGATTAAATGATGTTGATGGGAATGTTTGTGATGGGAACTTTTGTGGAGGTTGCCCATTGCCAAATTTTGGTCTTTCTACATTGTTTCTCAACATAGGTGATTGATTATACGTATTAATAAAGTTAAATTCATTTTTAATCATTAATTCTATTTGTTCCAAAGTTGTAGGGTTTTTAATAAGGAATGATCCTCTAACATGATTTGGTAGTAGAGATATAAATCTTTTTACTATAAATTTTTGGTTTTCATGAATTATTGCGTTCTTCTGATCTTGTGAATAATTAGTTAAGTGTATTTTTGATTTGTAAAGTGAAAATTTTTCAAGCATTATTTTCAAAGTTTGTTCTATTGATTTTGAAAATTTCGTATCCATGAGTTCTATCATCAGTGTTTCTGATGTACTCTTGTCTACAAAGTTTGTGGTCAGATATAGTTTTAAATCTTCCCATTCTGCAAATTCGTTATTACTTGTAATTTCTATTGCTTGTTCAGTGAGTTTTAATTTTATCATGCTGAATGCAAACATTCGCTGATTTGCAGTGAGTTCTAGTGTATTAAAAATGTCCATAATCTTTGTGGCTTGTTTTATAAAATTATTTAATGTTTTAATATTTCCATTATAACATGGGATTGTTTTGAGATACATTTCTATTTCTTGTACAGTTGTGGTAGCCATTGTTATGCGATTTAATCTACTAGGTTTTAATTTAATTTTGATATATTTAGTTGTTGGTAACGGTGTTAAGGAATCGTCTGATTCTATTGATTCAGAGCTATCGCTTTCTGACATAAGTTGTATTATGTGTGTGATTGACCTGTGCCGGGTCTCGGTATTTTTATTACTAGTCGTAGCTAGAAATACCCCTGAGTATTATAATATAAATGTTTTACAAACTTATAAAGATATTCTTACATTTGTATCGTGATTGTGATTATGATGATTCTTGTGAACATCATCTTCTGTTGCGGCTTCTTTTTCGTAGTTTTCGTGTTGTCTAGTAGAGACAGCAAGTGCTTCTGATGAGTGACGTGTTTCGGAACAGCAAGTCTTCCTAGTGGATTGGTCGACGTGATCTCGGAACAGCACTCTGGAGTACGTGAATCTTGTAGACGAACGTTGTGCCTTTGCGGCCTGATGGGTCCTGTTCGACCGGTTTTCGTAGATTTTTGTAGGTTTTGCTTGGTAAAGGATAAAAATCCACCACACAATTTTTTTTATTGTGTTTCGAAGCTATTAATCCTACCGACTGCGCCAATTAAATTTTGAGTATTCGATTTTATGTTTTTTTAAAAAGAATACTAAAATCTTTATTAATATTATAACTTTATTATAATTTGTATATGGTTACATATGAGTCACAGTACTTGACTGTGCAGAGTCTACGATACAAAAAGCGTACTTATTCACTAAACTAGCCTATTTATACATTTCTCTTATCTTCTAAATATGCAACCTATGCTAGATGATATTATGACTAATGTAATGAAACAACAGGTTCAAGATACATAATTTACATTTATCTTATCTTCTAAATGTGCAACCTATGCTAGATGATGTTATGACTAATGTAATGAAACAACAGGTTCAAGATACATAATTTACATATAAAAAGTAAAATGTTGTGAGATTATTCTGCACAACTTGTTCCTTCATTTAGATGAGAATAAGTATATAAAATATTTTTTTGAAATTTAAAGTTGTTGCAGCATTTTTGCGAAATACTCATTTTACACAATTGATGTGTGCTTTGTCGTACACTTAGCGTAAAAATTAACGTCTAGATTGACAGCTGTCATTTATAATGATATATTTCACGATGTAGATATATGCATGTTATGAATGAGTATTTCAGAATTTGTGGTTTGATATATATCTATTTTATTTTTCGTATTATATTACACTAATATTCGAAGTTATTAGTACGATACATCAGGTTTTACTGCAAACATTTTATCAATTTTAGCAGACCAGATTAGTAGAACAGTATGGTTAGTAATATTGAAATGTATTATTTGTTTTAAAAACCGATAATTTTAACAAAGTATTTAATTTAACGTTTATAGACAACAATTCTTATTCTAACCTTAAATATTTCACAAAAGAAAGTAGAAATTTATTAATATTGCTTACAGATTATAAGATGAAATTGTGATTAACTGATTGTCAAATGTTTTGTTTTTTTCTAAAAGTAATTAGACACATTTCGCGTATCAGATAAAAATTAAAAAGTTTTGTACTAGATCAGGCATGAGTAGATGTGTTTTTTTTCACAGCTTATCACTGTTACTTTACTTTTAATACTTTTTACCATAAAAATGCGTTCTGTACTAGGTTAGGCATGGTAAGGGGAGTTTTTTTCACAGTTTATCTCTGTTACATTACGTTTATTACTTTTAACCATAAAAATGCGTTTTGTACTAGGTTAGGCATGGTTAGGGGTGTTTTTTCACAGTTTATCTCTGTTACCTTACGTTTAATACTTTTTACCATAAAAATGCGTTTTGTACTAGGTTAGGCATGGTTAGGGGAGTTTTTTTCACAGTTTATCTCTGTTACTTTACGTTTAATACTTTTAACCATAAAAATGCATTCTGTACTAGGTTAGGCATGGTAATTGGTGTTTTTTCCCCAGTTTATCACTTTTACTTGACGTTTATTACTTTTTATCATAAAAATGCCTTCTGTACTAGGTCAGGCATGGTTATGGATGTTTTTTTTAGGTGAACCAGCTCCGAAATTGATGACACTTTGTCAAAAACACCAAAAAAATATGAAATCTTTGGGAAAAATAGTGACTGGTGAAAGTCCGATTGTTTTGACTGTGAAATCACAGTATAACAGAATAACTAAAAATTATAATCGATTGATTGTCAATTGTATTTTCAAAAAGTCATTAGAAATGTATCATGTTTGGAATCAAACTACAGGGTTTAAAAAGAAACGTCGAATAGAATGGGCTAAAATTATAATTGGTTAATTATCAATTGTTTTTTCCAAAATCTTTTTAAACCACATAGACTTTGCTATCAAATTTTAAGTTTTGAGGAGGCATATTCGAAGTGTAAGTGATAGCCAAAAATTGTAACCGACTGAATGACAATTGTTTTGATCTAAAAATTATATACTTATTTCAGTTTTCGTGAAAGCAACTCATTTAAAAAAAATTATCAAATATAATTCTATTATTATCAATACTCGACCAGGTGGTGTATAAAGTAACAAGTTTAAAAATTACATTCCTTCAAGGGTTGCGGGGCCTAGCTGAGAGTCGGCGAAACCGACCTGATCGCTAGTCCATATACTAAAAGAGAACGGATATTTATATATAAATTAAATAATTTGATTTAATATATTTGAAAAAAAATGTTTTTATTATCAACTTGGTTACATGTGTTGAGATAGAAGAATACAGGAACAAATGAACACCTTATCTTAGTTACAAGGGTTTTTATTACCTAGCTTATCATAATGGAAATATACTGGAAGAATATGCTGACATCGCATAATTATTGTAGAATAGGAATACAGCCATTACATAATTCCTCCCTTCTAAGATTATACAATAATTATTAATTAATAGGACTTAATTCTATTTGTTCTTTATTACAACCAGGTCTTTTATTTCTTTTACACATTATTAATAACTTATTTCTAAGCTTATAAACTAAAGCAGAACATATTATTAAAATTAAAATCAATATAATATAAATAGTGTAATAATCTTCCAGTTTTGGCTCGTTTATTTGTGGTAATTCTTTAATTGTTACATCTACCTTTTTTACTGTCTCTAAATTTATTGTTG
The DNA here is from genome assembly GCA_947425015.1 of Pterostichus niger. Lineage (NCBI taxonomy): Eukaryota > Metazoa > Arthropoda > Insecta > Coleoptera > Carabidae > Pterostichus > Pterostichus niger. The sequence goes on from OX380348.1 coordinate 14,935,111, forward strand.
TCAATTGTTGTAATGTTTTATTAAAGTTAAAAGGTTCAAATATTATTTCTTTATAACTTTCTTGGATTATATCAAATTTGAAATTGTTTATTTCTCATTTATTAATAAGTTTTAATTTAAATATACCCTTGATTTTTTTATTTAATGTAGTACTTTCACAATTAATTTGAATTTGTTGCTCTTTAGGGCTGATTATAATTAATTCATTTGTGTTTTGAATTTTCTCCCAAGTATTTTTCAATTCAAGAGTATGATATTTACAATCATCATTTGTTTGAGCCTTTAACATATTTACTATACATTTATTTAAAATTATATATTCTGTTTTACAGTAATACATATTATTAATAAAAATACAATTATTTATCTTAAAATTATCGTTATTGTTTATAAAATACATAGTTTGTTTCTCATTTAATTGTAAGACTTGATTATCTTTGATAAACGGTAGAGGAGTAAATTGATACAAGTCGTACGTGTGAGAAGAAAAGAGTGGGATGTTGATAAGGAAGTGTATCTGTTCGTTATCGTGTTGGCAGTAAGTTTCTATGATTTCGTTTAATTGCCAAATGTCTTTATTTTGTGTAATTTTTCTAATGTTAGTCGGGTCAATGATGCTTGTGTGCAGTTTTCTTAAAGTACAGAAGGTTAAACTGATTTCAATCTGTTTGGTGTGGTCATTTAAGTTTTGAATTATAAATATTAATTCTTGAAATTTGCTTTCTACGTCAATTCTTCCTTGCCAATTGAAGTTATTCTTTAAGATCTCTTTAATATTTTATATTTGTATTTTCAACGTATTCTCATTACTTTTAATATTTTCAATTTGATCATTAAATTTATTTATCATTTCCTTACTGATTTTTAAATTTTGATTAGTTTGGTCTTGTAATAATTTTTCATTATTTTTAATTTGTTCAAGAATTTTATCGTATCGCTCTCCGTCTGAAGCATCTAAGTTACCTGATATTGCTTTAATAATACCTCCTAATCCATTAATTAAACCGCGTTTTGAGATTTTGTGAAATATTTTACTGATTTGATTTTCCAAGTCGTTAAAATTATATGTTAGGATATTAATATAGTTTTGAAACATATCCTGAGCGTCTTTAATTTGAAAGAGAAGAGTTTCTTTTAATTTTGCGATTTTAATAAATTCATCGTGAATCGGGGTAATATTGTAATTAAAATAGATTATTTGTTCTGATGTTTTTATTTGTGTTTTCCCTAATTTAGCTAGGTGAAATCCATTATCGTTTGAAATATCCATAAGTTGGGCCGTACATCTGGAACAACAATTTATTGTTTAATTTTGTCTATTCTTACGTGCTTTTCTGCTATTTGATCTCTGATTTTTACCTTTCCGAGTATCGGGTCATAATGTTGAACTCTATATTTTCTAAATAAAGGCTTTTTAAATTTCTTAATTAATCTTGGGTTTTCTTTCACATAAATAGTATTTTTTATTTGTAGGGCGTTGTCATTTTCTTTGTACCGCTTTTGATTTTCAAGTTTAATTTTATTATTAATGATTTTAAATAATTCTTCTTGTTCTGTTTGATATTTTTGTATTGTTCTTTCGTTAATGACTGTGATTGGTATAAGAGGGATTTGATTATTTTTACCGAATAGTGTTTCGTTCGGGGTTAATTTCGTAACGGTGTGTTTGGTATTGTTATAGGCCAGGATGGCTAAATCGAGTTTTTCCAAGAATGTTTTATTCTTAAAATGATTGTTATTTTCAAGGAGTCTAAGATGTTCTATGAGTGTTGAATGGAATCGTTCAACGGCGTTGCTTTTAGGATTGCTTACACAGATTATATGACTTTCTATATTTTTAATTTTGAGTAATTCTTGTACGATGTTACCTTTAAATTCTGGACCTGCGTCCATAATTATTTTATTTGGTATTGTGTAAATTTGGAAGTATTGAATTAATTTCTGTGATATATTATTTGAGCTTTTATATTCTAATGGACAGATTTGACCATGTTTAGAGAATTGATCGAAAATTGTTTAAAAAATTATTTTTATTTAAACATAGTACGTCGACATTTATTATGTCAAATGGTTTTTGAGGTGTTGGTGTTAGGTTATCTATAGCTGGAATTGGTTTTCGATTATATTTATTTAATTTACAAAGTTCACATCTGTTGATGTATTCAGTAATTGAATTGACCATTTTTGGCCAAAAATATTTGTCTTTTAATGAATTTAAAGTGGCGATTATGCCTCTATGATTTGTTAAGCCCGTATGAAAGTCATGAATAATTTCTGTCTGTTCTTCTTCGTTTTCTACGTCTTGAACTATTTTATTACAAGCAATTATATTATATATATATATATATATATATATATATATCATCACGCCTTTTACCCATCACTGGGTGTGGCACTCTGCCGAAGCAGATCTCGGTAAGTGATATATTTTTTCGCGTGAAGTGCGGTTACCAGCCGTCAAATCACGGCCTCCAAAGATATTAGTGGAGGAGGAGCCACAGGGGTAGATTTTTTAAATTGGTGAAAATTGTTTGTCGGCTGTGGGGATCGAACCAGGGTTCTCAAGATCCACAGGCCGACTCGATACCACTGAGCCACCTACCCCTACAAGCAATTATATTAATTGTGTTGAATTCGAAATTTTCTTTTATTATTTTTGAGAATTTAAGGTCTAAATCTTTTTCATAAAAAATAGCTAAATATTTTACTTTTGGAATTATATATTCTTTAAGGAAGTTTAAGATATCATCTTCGAGAGTTTGTTGATTAAATTTACACTGAATTCGTTGTTTCTTATTTTCAAATAATTTTATTATTTTGATTTCAGTTTCAGAATTATAGATTTCGAATGTTAATTGATTATCAGCTATATTTATTCTGTCTTCTATATATTTAATTCCATTTACAAAATTTTCGGGATCTGAATGAATTGTGTTTTGATTTGACGAAATTGATTCATTATCGTTGCTCTGTAAATTTACTATGGGTAAAGAATAAACGTATATTTGTATATTTGTATCTTCAAATATTTTTAATATTTTTGCTGACACCTGAGTCCATTCTAAGTGATCTAAACCGCATCCTAGCAGGGGTAGATTTATTTGAAAGATCTCGTTAAGTATAAGATAATCCCTAAGTTCTTTTAGTGGTTTGTCTAGGTTTTTAATTGATGGTTTATCGTTATATCTTTTTTTTGTAATCAAATGAATAATTGTTTGATTTTTAGAATTTTGAATAATAATACATTTATCTGTAACATTTTAATTTTTGCAAAAATTTCTACTATCGAATTTTTTATTAACTTGGTCTGCTAACCCTTGGCTCATTTCTAGGTCTTCGGAAATACAGTGGGCAAATATTTTTGTTTCTGTTACGTCGCCGATTTTATTGTGAATTTGTGTTTTTAATTTAGATTTTTCGATCTGATTCAAATGTTTATTTATTTATTTATTTTTTATTTATTTATTTATAACCTTCCAACAGGATAACAAGTATCCCAATAACAGGAAGGTTAAAAAAAGCAAATACAAAAAAAAAATAGCACAGCGTGCTTACAATAAATAAACACATGATCACAAAAATTAAACACAGAATTATAAAATTATAGACTACAGTAAATGTACATTCTTATATAAGTAATTTTTAAATTGCTGAAGACTAAAGTAAAATATATCTACTACATCATCAGTTGAACTTTCAAAATCATTAAAGATGAGACATAGCCTTTTAAATGGATCCTTAAGTTCATAATTTCTTCTTAAACGAGGAAGATGAAATGTTTTAAGGGATCTTGATGAGAGACGTGGAATTTTAAAATAAATATTACCTAAACCTGAGACATCATCAATGCTATTTTGTAATAGTTTATAAAGATATATTAGAGACCATAATTTGCGCCTGGAATCCAATCTATGCATATTGAAATAAGATAAAGATACAGTATAGCTATAGGTTGTTATATTGAAAGAGCCAGATGTTTTACGCATACAGAATCTAACAAATTTTCTTTGTACCTATTCTAGCTGAATGCTATATGTATCATAAATTGGATTCCACACAATATGACAGTACTCAAGTTTAGTTCTGACTAAGCAGTAATATAAGGATTTTAGAGTTGCAGGGTTAGTAAAATGCTGTGTATTTCTGATAATGAAGCCTAATGTTTTATAAGAACTATTTACAACATACTCACAGTGAGAACTAAAATGCAAACAGGGATCAAATACCACCCCCAAATCCTTATAAAATTCAACCCGGACAAGACTCTTATCTCCCATCAAGTATGAAAAAGAAAACAAACTATGTTTCATCGAGAACGACATGACCTTACATTTCGAGATATTAAAATATAAACGTGAAGAGGACGACCAATCTAGTAGATTATCTATGTCACTTTGAAGCTCAATATAGTCAGAGTTTGAATTAATAACTTTAAATAACTTAAGGTCATCAGCATATAGCAATGAGAATGAGTATTTAAGGCACTTAGTTATATCATTAATGAATAATATAAAGAGCAGAGGGTCCAGATTGGAACCTTGAGGAACACCAGAGTAGGTATTAAAATTCCTAGATTTAAAGTTATTATATTGAACACATTGTCTGCGATCTGAGATATATGAACGCACAAGCTGTAGTAGTTCTGAGGAAAAGCCAAACTGATGCTGCAACTTATACATCAAAACATCATGATTTACAGAATCAAAAGCCTTGGCGAAGTCAGTATAAACAACATCTACTTGTGAGTTAGCACTAAGGGCATTAATTGTAAAGTCAGTGAAGTTAGTTAAGTTGGTTGTTGTCGATCTACCCTTTATGAAGCCATGTTGCATAGGCGTAATTTTATTGACAACAGCATGGTAAATATACTTATATAATATTTTTTCGAAACATTTAGAAATATTTGAGAGAATAGAAATTGGTCTGTAATTGGAAATATTAGTAGAGTCACCTGATTTGAATATTGGACAAACTATGGACTCTTTAAGACATTTAGGAAAAGTTTTATTCTGAATGCTGAGATTAAACAGAATATACAACGGTTTCACAAACAGATCGCAACACCCCTTCAAAATATAGGCTGGAAGATTATCAGGGCCAGGTGAACATGAGACTTTTAGGGACTTAATTGCAAGAACAATATCTTGCTCTGAAATTTGAGATATAGATACAGATTCATTAAAATATGTTGGTAAATAGATGTCAGAGAAGTCAGTGACACTCTCGTTCAAATAAACACTGGAAAAATAATCAGCAAATCCTTGTACAATGGAAGAGGTGTTAGTATAGTTAATATCATTCCAGTGCATGTTCCCAGGAATACGCGTAGAGTTCTTTTTATTATTTATATAAGTCCAAAATCTCCGTGGCTCACTAGTGATTACATTTTCAGACTGACGTACATAATTTTTATAAGCTATTTTTATGTTGGTTTTGATCTTTTTTCGGAGAATCTTAAATTTTGAGTAATAAAGTTCATTATTATTTACTTTATTAAGCCTATGATTTCTGTCTTTTAATTTAATATCGGAGATTATTTGTTTGGTAAACCAAGGTGGGTAACAAGATTTCTTTCTACGCGTGAATGGAACACATTGTTTAAAAATAGAATCTAGAGTGGTGTAAAATTGGCTAAATGCATCATCAACATTGGGATAATCCAGTAAAATATTCCAGTCAACATTTTGAAGTAGATTATACATAAGAGGAAAATTGGAAAAGCGAAAATTGTAAGATAAGTTGGTATTATATGTTGAGTTAGGTGAAACAGACGAATAAACATTTAGTGAGATTATGAGAGAAGGATGATATAAATCTTCATGAATTAATGGAAAGTTATTTCGGGAAACATTGCAGTCTCTGTTAAACAATACTACATCAAGCAAGCATGAATCATTGTTGTATACTGTTACATTGTACAGCATTAAGAAAACTGCAAAAATTTTCAAATCTAGAGATAATTTGATTATTGAATCCATGTGAATAATGGTAAGCTAGTTTACTGATATTTAAATCACCAAGCAAAATGAAATCGGACTGCATTATAGACGGACAAGTCTCCAGACATTCATAAATCATCGGTCTTTTCTGTAGATCCTATAATTGGTAGAGTTCAGAATCTCACCACTATATACTGAATCATTAAGCCAGGTTTCTGTTAAAGTTATAACATCGAAATTGGCAATAAAAGAATTATTATAGAAATCATCTAGTTTGGTGTTCAGTCCACGAACATTTTGGTAATATATATCCATAACAATGTAAACATACAATAATAAGAATAAAAATAAATATAAACAGTTTCGGTAGTCAGTATAAACATACGAGAATACGTCGAAACCAGCTATTAATTAGTAACGTTAATGAATCGCAAACGAAAACAAGTTAATTTAGTGAACAGTGATATTTACAAAATAGACATACAGTTAATCTGCTCCATTTGACAGAAAAATCATTTTAAATATGAAGTAATATTAATATAATGTGATGTGATCCAAAAATTAATTAAAGTGTGTCGATATTAAAGTTCAAGTCTGCCATTTTTATTTCGTCGCCAAGCTTATAAAAAATGTTTCCATCAATTGTCCACACATTTTTAAAGGTGATTTTACTATAAATTATTATTATTATTATTATTATTATTATTATTATTATTATTATTATTATTATTCCTTTCTTTTATAGTTAAGGATAAGCCTGGTAAGCTACCTTAACTTCTTCTTCTTTTACCGAGAGAACCCTATTTCTTTTATCTTTTGTTCTAATGAGGAATAAATGGGCGAAATTTGATGAATGTAAGTTTGGTACGTGGAATGTTAGAGGTATAAATGGAAAAGAAAATGAATTGGTGAATATAATGCGTGTGTATAATGTAGATGTTTTGTGTGTGAGCGAGACAAAGCGGAAAGGCTGTAATGAAGAAGAGGTAGATGGATTGTTTTGCTTGTGGTCGGGTGTTGCAGAAAATGAACGGGCAAAACATGGTGTAGGAGTGCTTGTTAGTGAAAGGATGAAACCGTTTGTAAGAGATTATAGTTGTATTTCATCGCGAATTCTTTGGCTGAGACTTAAGGTAGGCTTTCATAGAATCTTCGTTGTGTCAGTTTATGGCCCAACTGAATCCGAAAGTGATCTTGAGAAAGATCAATTTTGGAATTTGTTAGATAGTGTGATTGATTCGTGTGATCCAGGTGAAAAAGTTATCGTATGTGGTGATTTGAATGGTTGGGTGGCAGTAAAGAGAAGCATGTCTGGGAATGTATTGGGTAAATATGGTGATGTGAGAGTGAATGAAAACGGTAGGAAAATAGTATCCTTCTGCTTAGAGCGTGATCTTTTCGTTTCCAACTCTGTCTTTAAACATAAATTAGCTCACTTGTATACATGGGAGAATGTGAGGGAGAATAGGCGGAGTGTGATTGATTTTATTTTGTATGATGAACGACTAAGAAGTTTAGTTGTGGATACGCGTGTGAAGCGTGGGGCTGAATTGGGTACGAATGATCATTATTTGGTGGTGTCGCGTATACGTCTGGATAAATGTTGGCGAATGAGGGTAAAAGGCACCGAAAAAATGTTTCGTGTGAAATCTAGTGTACTACAGAATGAGGATATTAGAGATCTGTTTGTTGAGAAAATAAATGAATCTTTGCCTGTATGTGAGCCTAATTTTGAATGCAGCATAAATGATGTTTGGATGAAATTTAAGGATACAGTTCTTAAATGTGCAAAAGAAGTTTGTGGTGAAGCCAGATTAGGCTCTTGTCCAAGGAATGCATGGTGGAATGATGAAGTGAAAGAAGCAATTGAAGAGAAAAAGAGAGCGTATTTGCGATTTCTACATGTAAAAGATGTGCCTGGAAGTTTACGTGATGAATGTTTGCTAGAATATAAAAGGTTAAATAGAGAAAGTAAGGTGCGTTTTGATGATTTGATGAGTGAAAGAATGACGAATGATTTTACTATGAATAAAAGAATGTTTTGGTTGAGTGTGAAGAGATTGAGAGGTGGTAATGTAAGGGCAGTAAAAGCGATTAAGAGTGCGAATGGTGAGTTATTGTGGAATGAATTAGACGTTAGAAATAGATGGTGTGAGTATTTTAGAGGCTTATATGGTAGCGTAAATGGATCGAATTGTTGTAGTGAAAATTCAAGAGAAAATGTTAGAAGTGATGAATGGGATATAGATGAAAGTGATGTTAGTTTTGCATTGTTACGTTTGAAGAATGGTAAAGCTCCTGGTTTGGATGGTATAACGAATGAGATGTTGAAGTATGGTGGTGAGAGATTATTTGATTGGTTAGTTTATTTATTTAGATTTTGTTTGAAACTGTGTGTAGCTCCTGATGATTGGAAACGTGCTATCATTTGTCCTTTATTTAAGGGCAAAGGTAGTTCGAGTGATTGTACTAATTTCCGTGCGATAAGTTTGTTGAGTGTGGTAGGGAAGTTGTACGGGAAGATTCTTATTCACAAGGTACGAACCTTAACAATCTCCAAGTTGAGTAATATGCAAGGTGGATTTTTGCCTGAGAGAGGGTGTGTAGATCAATTGTTTTCTCTTCGTATGATTGTTGAGAAATCACTTGCTAAGAACAAGAAGCTGTTCTGTGGCTTTCTCGATCTTAAAAAAGCATATGATAGTGTTCATCGAGTTATTCTGTGGGATGTACTTCTAGAGTACGGTATAAATGGTAATTTGTTGGGAGCGATTCGTGCATTATACGAAGATAGCGAGGCTGCGGTGAGAGTTGATGGTAGATTGAGTGATTGGTTTTCTATAGATGTTGGCGTGAAACAAGGTTGTGGGATGTCCCCGTGGTTGTTTATTTTATATATGGATGTGTTGTTACGAAAGTCGCTGAATGGGGCGGATGGTGTACGTATTGGTGGCAGTGTAGTGCCTGCGTTAGCTTATGCGGATGATGTAGTTGTAATGGGTGAATCTGAAGAACAATTGAGAAGAATGATTCTAAGTATAAATGAAGTAGGAAAAGGTTTAAATCTATTACTGAATGTTGATAAATGTAAAGTGTTAGTGTTTGAGAAGAGTGATTTGGTGACTGATTGCAATGTTTCGGTGAATGGTGTGAGATTGGGTCAAGTAAATGAGTTTGTATACTTGGGGAGTGTGTTTTCGAGGGATGGACGTATTGATCGAGAGATTGAAAGAAGAGTATCTGCTGGATGTAAGATATTGGGTGCTCTGGGAACCTTTACTCGGAACGTGAATGTATCCAGAGATGCTCGATTGAGTGTTTATAATGGTGTGTTAGTGCCTACGTTGATGTATGGTAGTGAATGTTGGGTATGGATGAAGAAACATGAACGGCGTATAACTGCTGTGGAAATGAGATATTTGCGGGGTGTGTGTGGATATACTAGAAGAGATCGTGTCCGGAATACATTGGTGTATGATGAATGTGAGATTGGGAAGAATGTTGTAAGAAGAGTGGGAATAAGTCAGTTGAGATGGTTTGGTCATGTAGAACGTATGTCGAATGACAGATTGGTGAAACAGGTGTATGTTGGTGAAATTGAGGGTGAAAGTTTGCGTGGACGGCCTAGGAACAAATGGATGAATATGATTGAAGGGTTGTTGCGTGAGCGAAAGATTCTGAGCGTGAAGAATAAACGAGCTTGTATGAAAAGAATTATGAATGTGGTTGAAGCAAAAGTGGTGTGTCAGGATAGGAATGTTTGGAGAAAATTAATTGCAGGATAAATATGATGAATGAAGACAAGCGTATGATTCTTGATTTTAGATTAATTGTTTAGATGTTTTGAGTGTTTACCTGCAATTGTGCGGAGACGATCTTCAGAAACAAGCGCAGTGTACACTAGCGAATGGATGAATGTTTGTTGTGTGTTGATGGATTTTGGTTGTGTATGAAGGAAGTGTTAATGTGGTCGAATCGAGTATCGTGTGTCAGGATGAGAATGTTGACGGGTTCGTGCTACCCCATTTAATGGGATATAGCGTGATGTTATGTATGTATGTATGTATGTATTTTACTAGAGATAAGTTTGACAAGCTCAAGGCGTTTCTTAGTTAAGTCTTCTTTAATGGTTATCTTAGAACCTTTAAGCTTACTTCTTGACTTTAGGACTAAGTTACGAGTTTTATAAGACGTAACTTTAATAATGATGGGTCGTGGTCGAGATGATGGAGTGTTAGTAAAAGCAGGATCCTTAGAAGCAGATTTAGGGGTAACACTGGATTTTTTACCCACACGATGACATCGATCAATGGAATGAGGTGAGACTTGTAGTGACAGAGAAGATTTAATTAGATCGGAAACCTTGTTTTCGATGTTTTCAGTCGGTTCTTCAGGAACTCCGAAGACTCTGAGATAATTTCTTCTGGAATATTGCTCGAGGCGATCAATTTCCTGGTGGAGGGTCAAGTTTTCCTTGTTCATCTCAGTAATGATGGATTCGTAGTGGAATTTCTGCACTTCCAATTTTTTGTCGATGCGTTGGAATAACAAATCAACGAGTTTTTCAAGAAAACTGCCATCTTTTAACAAGCATTCATTGCTTCTTGCACTTGCTGAGATACTTGGCGCAACATGGTACTCGTAAGTCAATAAATATGTATCAAAACTTGATAATTAAGTAGATCACTGATTTTAAATTTTAGATATTTAGGTTACAGCAATAAAATTCAACAACGGAGCAGCAAAAAACACGTCTACTCACGCCGAGACATAAATATAAAAAAAAATGTTCTGAGCGTATTTGAATATTATTATTTTGTTGACAATTTTTAAAGTCTGTTTGTAGTGTCTTTTCTTTTCCTTGGATGTTAACGGAGTTTTTCTTAAAATCAATTTGGATATCTAGTTTCTTAAATGCTTCAATACCTAATAATAGATTATATTGTTTATGAAATTTGTGAATATAACATTTAAATGAAATTTTATTTATTTTTAATATAACAAAGTGTGAAATAGTGGATTTTCCATTTACGGTGGTAAATGTACATTTTTCTTCATAAGTTTTGATATTTTTGAATTTAACTAAATCTGGGTGTATTAAGTTTATGCTTGACCCCGTATCTAATAAAATGACATAATCTTGTATTTGTAATGATGGTAGATTATAAGTTAACTAGACATTACTTGTTTTCGTCTACTTCTGTCTCGAGTTCTAAAAAAGAGTCATGTTCGGTTTCATTGTCTTGTTCCGCGTATTCGTATTCGTCCTCAGTGCGGTCTGGTTGTTCATCTGAGTTTTCGTTGAGGTTGTAATTTTGTCTTATCGTTTGTGTTGACATAGGCGTAGTAAGCCTGGTTTGCTGGGTCATTGGTTTGGGTTGAAATGTTTTTTTTGTGTCGTAATAATTTTTTTAATTTTGACGTGGAGCGAAAATTTTTTGTTGTGGTTGGTTATTATTGAATTGGATGGCTCTTGATGGGAATTCTTGAGCCGGGAATTTTCTTGGTGGTACATTGAAGCTAAAATTTTGCTTATCTTTTAACATGGGTGACTGATGTGTGCTCTGTTGTGAGTAATTGAATTCATTTCTCAATAAACGTTCGCACGCTTCCAGGGTGCCGGGTTCTTTAACAATAAATGCTCCTCTTATTGATAAAGGTAAAAGAGTTATGAAATAAGAGATTACTAACTTTTGATTTTCATTTATTATCGCGTTTTTTGCGATTGACTATATTCTTTTAGTAAAATGTTTGATTTATATTTTGAAAATTTTTGTTAAATGATTTCTAGAGTTTTATCTGCGTTAATTTTATTTTTTATTTGTAAAATTTCTAATAGTATTGTCTCGGCTGTGCTTTTATCACAGTAGTTTGTTGTTAAGTGGAATTTTAGTTCGTCCCAATCTTTAAAGTTATTTACTGCTATTAATTCGGCAGCTTTGTGTGTGAGCAGGGATGTGCGTGTAGTCTACTGCAAGTAATCTACGCCATTCTCTAAATGTAAACAATCATGTAGTGTACGTCTTCATTTTTCATGTAAACAATGTAGACTATGTAGACAATGAAAACACCTGTGTTCACTTAAGTCAGATTAGAAATTTTATCCCTAGAACTAGGGAATTTTAAATGTTGTTAGAGATTTTTATTTTTATTCTAGGGATTACATGAAAAAAATTAGTTGTGCAGGGAAAAACGTTCAAAATTTGTCAACTGGTTACTGTTAAAAATAGCGCCAAAGAAAACTCCGTCTGGTGAGATGGCGCGTTGATCGATTTTAAAAATTTGACAGCTTGTCCAAGACCCAAGACAGACATTCGTCTAGTAATGTACGAACACTTGCTTTATTAGTTTTATTAAATAAAAACCGATAATGACCCGAGCTCACGAATACGAATACATGTAATAGTTGCAAAGGAATAAATTTAAGTTATGTTGAATTTTACAACTTTCAGATGCATTGTCTACAATGTTTACATTGTCTACGTCGCTAGAATTGTCGACGTATTGTCTACGTGTAGATGTATACAATTAAAGATTACACGTAGATGCACATCTCTGTGTGTGAGTTTCGTTTTTATGAGTCCAAAGAGAAATGTGTTCTGGATGGCAGTTAGTGTAATGCCGATTAGTGTAGATTTTACGTCATCTACGGCATTGATAAAATTATTAAGTATTTTTATGTCTCCGTTGTATGGAGGGATAATTTCACAGAGGGTTTTTAATTCAGTACATGTGGTTGTAGTCATGATTAAACTATTTCACACGTTTAGTCTACTCGGTCTTATTGTTATATTTTTATTAGTGTAATTTGACGGAGTAGGCTCTGGTTCACTATCACTATCTAGCATGAAGTGTGTTCTGTATGTTTGGGACTGTGCCGGTCCCTCGATACCTTTGTTACTAGTCGTTTGCTAGAGGTATCCCTTTAGTGTGTTACATAAATTATTGTCTTAAATTTTCTAACAGTTATTCAAAATTTATTTTAAATATTTATTACTAGTACACAGGTAATTATCTTAAGTTTTTAACTTACTGAGATATTATGAATAGTACTAGGGTCGTTTGATGCTTTACGGACATCACCGGGTCGCTGATTCTTCCTGGGTTTGGAGACGTGATCGGGTTCGAACAGCAAGTCTTCCTTCTTCTTCTCTCGGTTCTTCAGTTGTTGAGTTGCCAAAGGAAAATAGATTTCTCCGTGGGATCTGCGTTTCGATTGTTTCCACAGGTCGTTGTAGACGGTTTTGTTGAAATGTATTTTGTTTTGGTTTATTATTGATTGATTTATCAGAGCAAAGAATCAATATTCACCACACAGTTATGTGTTTCTCTGATACTACCGATGCTGCGCCAATTAAATAATTTGATTTAATATATTTGAAAAAAAATGTTTTTATTATCAACTTAGTTACATGTGTTGAGATAGAAGAATACAGGAACAAATGAACACCTTATCTTAGTTACAAGGGTTTTTATTACCTAGCTTATCATAATGGAAATATACTGGAAGAATATGCTGACATCGCATAATTATTGTAGAATAGAAATACAGCCATTACATAATTTATATATATATATATATATATATATATATACATATATATATATATATATATATATATATATATATATATACGATAAAAAGAACTGTCATCCTGCCAGCTCTAAACTAAAATGTTAAAACAGTGTGCCAAATTTCCACCATTGCTTAAAACTTCCTCTTCAGGGATGTGCGTGTAGTCTACTGCAAGTAATCTACGCCATTCTCTAAGTGTAAACAATCATGTAGTGTACGTCTTCATTTTTCATGTAAACAATGTAGACTATGTAGACAATGAAAACACCTGTGTTCACTTAAGTCAGATTAGAAATTTTATCCCTAGAACTAGGGAATTTTAAATGTTGTTAGAGATTTTTATTTTTATTCTAGGGATTACATGAAAAAAATTAGTTGTGCAGGGAAAAACGTTCAAAATTTGTCAACTGGTTACTGTTAAAAATAGCGCCAAAGAAAACTCCGTCTGGTGAGATGGCGCGTTGATCGATTTTAAAAATTTGACAGCTTGTCCAAGACCCAAGACAGACATTCGTCTAGTAATGTACGAACACTTGCTTTATTAGTTTTATTAAATAAAAACCTATAATGACCCGAGCTCACGAATACGAATACATGTAATAGTTGCAAAGGAATAAATTTAAGTTATGTTGAATTTTACAACTTTCAGATGCATTGTCTACAATGTTTACATTGTCTACGTCGCTAGAATTGTCGACGTATTGTCTACGTGTAGATGTATACAATTAAAGATTACACGTAGATACACATCTCTGTTCCTCTTATAAAAACCTCAGTGCAGCCGTAGCAGCGCAAATAAAACAAGTAGTTTGTTATTCACCTGCTGTTGATTCTAAAAAGTTAAATGTTTTCTTCCGGTAAGTTTAATTTATTACAACCTGCCTAAATTTATAAACAAAGATTATAATTTCAGGTGAAATGTTTAGAATGGCGATAATTATACAACGATTTTTATTTGAAAATTACAATGTACGTACATTTTATTTAATACACATATTTACAATAATATTAATACTGTTTGCAGTTGAATGAAAGTATTATTATGTTTGAAGACCCTTGCGGTGGTGCTACTAGGCTGTTTCACGGACGAATCCCAGGAATTCCCATATCCGTGGCCATATGGCGAAAAAAAAACGAAATATATATTCAAAATTTGTTAGTTTCCTAGCATATAATTAATTTTATTTATTACATTTGTTAATTTTTCGTCACATTGAAACTACAAAATATATTAGAAATAAAATCAACATACATATATATCCAATAAATTTTTAATTTCTTAGCATATAAGTAAGTTTATCCGTTATATTTGTTAATTTTTTCATTACATCGAGATTAACGCAGAATATATAAAAAAAATTTAAATCAAACGGGATTATTCTTCTAACCCACGTGCTCTCTCAAATCGAGAACAGAAAGTAATTCCTTTAAGTGGGCGATGTTTCTCTGGTCTATTTGAGATAATAATGTTTGCTGCGTAAATGCCGGTATATGACAGTTGTTCAAACGTAATATTCGCGTATCTACCCCATATTTCAAAGGCTGTCTTTGCCAGATAATTTTCGTTCGGATTTACGCTGTAAATAAGCCACTTAATCGGTGACACGTTCCACTTACCAGTGTTTATATGGTTGCTATCAGCGACACCATATCGTTCTTCCGAAATCAAATCAATTGTGTTTTAGAGCCTCCACGTATTCGCCGCTTGTTGAGTTAATTATATTTAATGCATTGGTAGTTTCGTTCAAATATCCGTAAGTTATTAAATAATTTAACGATGTTTCAAAATTATCGTCTATTTCTTCTATCAACTCGAGCCAGTTGATGGTGGCAACAAACAACACTACTATGATTATTAGCTGCATAACTGTAGCAAAGGTTTCATTTTTACTAGTCGTGTGCAAATACAAGAAACCCTTATATATCAAATGCTACTGTCGAAAATGGAAATATGACGTTATACCAAATTTTAGAGAAAATAAATGCGCGTGTTTTGGAACCCGGTCAAAATACATTGTAGCAACTATGCGGAAATTTTGAAACCCGGGCAAAATACACTGTAACAAATATGTTGCAGATGTGCAGTCAACTTAATCGTTTTAGTAAATATATAAATTTATACAGATGTAATGGAAAATTTTCAATTGTGTTAAATTAGAGGGATAATAATACAGAAACCAATAATTTGCGTATTAATATAAGACTAGAAAAGAGTTTTACAAGTAGTTCCTATCGAATATGATATCTACTGATTTAATTTGAGCTAGAATTTTGGTTTTTAGGTAAAACATATCTTAATTGATATTTGTTGATTTATTTAGAGATAGAATTTTTGTTTTGTCTAGATAAAACATATCACATTTGATGTTTATTGACTTTTTATTTAAGGTAGAATTTTTGTTTTCTAGATGAAACATATCGTGCTTGATATTTATTGATTTATTTGAGCTAGAATTTTATTTTTGTTTTTAGGAAAAACATATTACATGTGATGTTCATTGATTTATTTTGAGCCAGAATTTTTTGTTTTTTGGTAACCATATCATATTTGATATTTATTGATTTATGTTGAGGTAGAATTTTTATTTTTTAGATAAAACATATCGTACTCGATATTTATTGCTTTATTTGAGGAAGAATTTTTGTTTTCTAGATAATACATATCGTACTTGATATTTATTGATTTATTTGAGCTACATATTTTTTGTTTTTAGGTAACACATATAACATTTGATATTTATTGGTTTATTTTGAGCTAAAATTTTTGTTTTTAGGTAAAACATATAATATTTGAAACTTATTGATTTATTTTGAGGTAGAATTTTTATTTTTTTTTTAGATAAAACATCATACTTTATATTTATTGATTTATTTTGAGTTAGATTTTTTTGACAACAATATCTGTTATGATTGTAATCGCTTAGAAATCGATGATTTATACTATTTACTGGCCAGCAGCCCACTGTACTTCGTTGTCTACCTAGAAAAGTATTTTGTTTCCGCCACCGAAGAGAACTTCTACATCGCCCTTTTACGAAACTACTCTGCTGCCAAAATATACGACATTCACTATTATGTTTTGAATGCCTTAAATAATTAATACTGTAAAACAATAATACCAATCTTTTGTATAGGCGAAGCGTCAAACAAATAATAGTATATTATATTACTAGGAGTAGATTGCTCTTTTTCATTTCGCTCAGTTTGCATCGCCTCGGCTAAACGCCTCGGCCGCAAATATCTGAGCTCAATAAAAAAGAGCATTCTACTCCGAGTAGCATATTCTATTTTTTCTTCAAGCATTCTAACGTAAATTTCAAGAATAAAATATAAATTATTTAATTTTTTTCCATTAAAGTACCTATTTATTTACCTTTGTTGCTAAATATATGATGTTTGGAGCATTATGTAAAAAACATCAAATTGTTCTTTGGTTAACACTTTTGATTTTTTAGGTTTGTAGTTTTCACCTTGTCGTTTCAAAAATGCTATTAGTTTAGTGTATTTACATATGTTTACGTTATGCTTGATATTTAATTCAGCCTTAATCATTGAGTATTGTGCCCATAGCGATGAGCTCTTTAATTTATGTGCCAAATGAGAAAAGTAAGCTAGCATAACATTCTCTGAGAAATTCTTCACATTTTGTTCTCTAGTCCAATTGACAAATCTCTCATAAGCGAAATCATAAACCTACGTGATTTTCAGTAATCAATGTTTGAATGACTGAATTTGCGATTTCTGCTATTGCTGGAGGTGTAAATTTCATTTCATCCACTTCTTGAGACATTTTTTATGAAACAAATAACGATATTTACCGCTACTGGCTGTCAGTTCAGTTAACCTCACTTCACGTCAGTTGCAACATAAGATATTTAAATTGTCGTACGGAACTCTCAAAATTATGGGTTGTGACTCCTAATTATGTTCACGATATTTTTTTTATATATATTTTGTCATTTTATGTACGCTGTACGATAGTAACTTACTATCGTACATCGTACAATTCCCCTAATTATCCTACATGTATGATAATTATCGTACGATTGGTAACGTTGAGTCAGTAGCCGGGCTGCCCTAGCAAGTGCTGCTGCCTGTGGTATATTTTATAACTAACATTATTGTTTTAGTACAATAATGAATTTCATTATTGTACTAATAACATAATGACTTCGTTCTACATAGTGTGTGTAGTAGCATAATATGAATATTGTTGTATGCTTGAAGAAAAATACTTTTATTATTATGAAAAAAGAACTTGCAAAAATAACAAATCGCAAATGTTCTTTGCAAAATTATAATTAGCGGAGTAGCAGACGGAGCACGTCTAGTCACGTCAACGCATATGACTATAATTTTTATTACTATTAACATGTTTCGATTTATTTATATAATTTGAATTAGGCTAGTTGAATACAATATCCAATATCGGTTAACAATTTACATGTTACCCTTTTTTCTCTATTTACAACTGCTACATTTGGGCCTAATGATAAAAACTGTTTGATATTCTCGGGTACAATTTCGTTTCTGACAATAATGGTACAATTTGAATCTATTGTGTATTTTAAATGGTTAACAATTATGAAAGATTTTATCTTTTTTATTTGTCGTGTTTTGAAAATTTAAGTTGTTTTACGTATATTTCACTATGATTTAGTTCAAAGTTGTTAAATGTCAGAGATCTAGCTTGTTCTTGTAAATTACTCAAGGTACATTTCAATTTAGTTACCGTCGATAAGGTCATTTTAATTTCTAAATTTTAAATATTCTTTCTGAATTTAAATATTATTTTGTCAAATTCCAATTTAATTGTAATGTCTATAAACAAATATTTGGATGCGCTATGGGTAATCTTGCATCGATATTTTTGCGAATATTGTTATATCAATGGCACTAAAGACAATTATTTATAAATAAGTATCATATTTAAAATTATATGTAGATGATACCAAATAATGCGGTTGATACTATTATATAATTTTTTAACCAGCATATCAAATTTACTATCTAAATTGAAATAGATAAAAACTTTACCCTTCTTAGATATTCTTCTAGCAAGAAATGATGATCGTTCTTTGATTTCCGATTTGTTATGAAAAACAGACTACGTCCGATCGCATTTTAAATTTCACCTTTTGCCCATCTAACTAATCAAAAGCTTAATTCAATAAAATATCTGAGATATAGATGTACTAACTTATGCCACGAAACCTTTGTTAATATAAAAGATATAACATCATGGATGTAACCAGCAAAGTCCCACTCCCACGTCCACGAAGGCAGTTGCCGCGTGACCCCTGGGTAACGCTAACGGGAGGGGGCGAGGGCGAACTACCAGCGCTTTATAACTGGTACAAGTCGGCTAAGGGAAGGCAACCCCTACAGATAATCCCTGGTCCCCCAGGTTGGGGGTTGTGCGCGGGGTTAACAACCCAGCCACGTCAAAACCAACATGTTATGAAACCGCAGCGAGAGCCTCGGATTGGACAGACTAAACGGAAACAAAACTGGCAAGGGACTAGGATACATGACTTTAACATAGGCACCTGGAATGTAAGAAGTCTTTACAGACCAGGAGCCCTGCACGAACTTAGAGAGATAGCAACCCAGCTACGGATAGATATTATAGCGCTACAAGAAACGAGGTGGCCCGATAACGGCATTTTAGAACAAAGAAGTCATACGCTGTTCTACAGCTCCGCAAACAAGAAAGGACAGTTCGGTACTGCTTTCTTAGTCTCACAAAAATTTAAGAATAATGTTTTGGACTTCAAACCAATCAATGAGCGCATATGCCTTATGCGCTTAAAGGGTAAATTCCGCAACATAACGTTAATAAACGTGCATGCTCCCACGGAAGATAAGGAAGATAGCGATAAGGAACAATTCCTTAACATACTAGAAAAAACAACCGATAAACTACAAAGAAATGACATGATCATAATAATGGGCGACCTAAACGCCAAAATAGGACGTGAACCAGAATTTAAACCAACCATAGGTAAACATAGTTTACATGAAGTTAGCAATGATAATGGCTCACGAACTATTAATTTTGCCACAGCGAGAAATATGACCATCAGTAGTACATATTTCACACACAAAAACATCCACAAGGGTACATGGATGTCACCTGATGGGAAAACAATAAATCAAATTGATCATGTTTTAGTTAATGCAAGATTCGACACAAATATACGAGATGTGAGAACGCTTCGTGGGGCCAATCTAGATTCAGATCATTATTTGGTGAAAATCAGCATAAAAGAGAAAATAGCGGTAGAGAAATCAACAAGAAGTACAAGACATACGAGATGGGACACAGATAAAATACAGAATGAAGGAACGAGAGAAAATCTAAGACAAGGTATAGCGGAAAGACTTACTAGAGCCACCATGGATGGAGAACAGACTATAGACACTCAATAGGAAGTCATTAAAGACAGCATAATTGATGTGGCAAAAAAATTGAGTTTAGAAAAGGAAAACGAGAGCAAGAAGAATGACTGGATAGACGAGGAGTGTAAAGACACCATCCGAAAGAAGAATGAGGCATGGCAAAAAATGTGTCAGCGCAGAACGAGAACAGCGGAAGAGAACTATAAGAAAAAGAGACTAACAGCCTATCGAATGTGCAGAAAGAAGAAAAGGGAACTACTTTCAAGAAGAATAGACGAAATTAAAATTGCTAAGAATTTGAAAGATGCAAGAAACTTCTACAGAAACATAAAAGAATCCAAACAAGAGTTCAAATATAAAGTAAATTCCATTAGGGATAAAGAAGGGCACATCAAGAGTGAAGAAAACCAGGTAGCTCAAAGATGGGCAGAGCATTTCTCAGAATTACTTACCAAAGACCAGGTGGAAGATGATGACGCTCACATAGATACATTTGGACCACCGCAAGATATCCCGCCGCCTACCCTCGAAGAAATTTATGAAAGCATAAAAAGCCTGAAAAACCACAAGGCCCCAGGAAAAGACAATATACCCTCAGAAATCTATAAAGTGTGCATAGAAGAACTAACACCACACATCCAACATTTTTTAAATGATATCTGGAAAGAAGAAAAACTACCAGAGAATTGGAGCTCAGTCCTAATTTGTCCTATACACAAGAAAGGAGATGCTCTCGAATGTAATAACTACAGAGGAATTAGTCTGCTGAACACCTGTTATAAAATACTATCCAACATTATTTATAACAGACTTATCACTATATCTGAGGAAATAATTGGGGATTACCAATGTGGCTTCAGACAAAACAGGGGAACGATAGATCAAATATTCTGTCTCAAACAAATTATGGAGAAAGGATGGGAGTATGGCTTAACAATATACTGTCTTTTTATCGACTTCAGAACAGCATATGACAGCATAGTAAGGAAACATATCTGGAGAGCAATGCATGAACTAGGATTCCCGATGAAACTAATAAATATCATTAAAGCCATGAATCAGAGCAATGACACTTTCGTGAAGACATCAACTACAATGTCTCAAAAATTCAACCCAAACACGGGAATCAAGCAGGGGGATGCGCTAGCTCCCCTCCTATTCAACATCACATTGGAAGCCATCATAAGAGACTCGGAACTAAACCCAAATGGTCAAGTATTCGTTAACTCGTATCAAATACTGGCTTATGCTGATGATATTGTGATACTAAGCCGAAGACAAGACGAAATGATTAATGCTTCTCTAGCTCTGGAAAAAGCTGCTAAAGTAAAAGGACTTAATATAAATGAAATCAAAACCAAAGCATTGATCCTAAGCCGAAACAAAGTCAACGATGGACAAACCATACAGGTAGAAAATTACAACTTTCAAGTGGAGACGGAATTCACATACCTCGGTACGTTATTAAATTCAGTTAATGATGAGGCCAAGGAAATTCTAAGAAGAATAAACATTGGAAATAGGTGCTTTTTCGCCCACTCAAAGCTAATAAGAAACAGAAATCTTAGCAGAAGCATAAAACTGAATATATATAAAACCTTGATTCTACCAGTAGTTACTTATGGAGCAGAAACTTGGACATTATTAACTAGAGAAGCAAACAGGTTAATGACTTTTGAAAGGAAAATGCTAAGAAGAATTTTTGGACCAGTAAAAGAAGGAGAAGAATGGAGGGTACGAATGAACTTCGAACTATATGAAATGTACGATGAGAGTAATATAGTCCAAAAAATGAAATTGAGCAGACTGCGATGGTTCGGACATCTGCAACGGATGGACGACGCACGGATGGTAAAGAGAATCTTTAATAAAAACCTAATAGGAACGAGACCGAAAGGACGTCCAAAAGCCAGATGGAAAAACGAAGTCGAGAAAGACCTGAAGAGACTTAACACACAGAACTGGAGAGAAATGGTTCAAGATAGAGTACAATGGAGGAAATTGCTGGAGGAAGCCAAAACCCAACTGGGGTTAGAGAGCTGAAGAAGAAGAAGAAGAAGAAAAGATATAACTATGAAATTATATTTATAACATGAACACTAACATCTATTATACTATGACAGCGCAACAACAAATGAGATGTTGTTTTCTTGGCAGAAATAAAATCAGTAATATTAATGAAAGTATATAATAATATGCTACATTTTAGGAACTATCTTATCTTTTACTTATTGTTTGGCAGCTTTAAAGTTTAAAGAAAAAAGCTCCGGGTACGTGCAAAAGAAAAACGATGTAATTGATATTATAACATCCCAAGATTGTCATATTGTTAAATAAGTACTTTTAGTATTCGAATGTTAGCACGTTTTCTTTTTGTCAAATTTGTTATATCATTTCGGCTACTTCGCACAGGAGTGCTTTGGAAATCTGGTGCCATGCATTGCCTTTTGGCAGGAGTTTCTTGCAGAACCGGATATGCATAGCGTCTGACATGACTTTCGGGTCCTATAGGGGCCAGTTTTTGACTTTTAACAGTGGTTCTTGGTGGTACCGGAGATACTATTAAACTGTGTTTGGCAGAACTCCCTGAATCAGGGACCCTGATCATATAGGGGAAGCTGTCAGGCATTATGCTCCTGTTGTTACGAGGAGGCTAGTGGTTTGACAGGAGATGTGACTACAGTGGAGGAAGAGACAAAAGGATGTGGAAAATTTTGGAGCAGGCGTGGAGCATCTAGGGCACTAAATTTTGGAAAAAATTTACAAATAAAATAGTTACATAAAAATACTTTTTTCTTCACAGACTGAGAACTGTGAAAAATTTTTATCCTGCAGATTCTCCCTATTCAACCTCGTCAACCATTCAGCCCTCAATTTTGGATTGAGTTAAAAACATGACATTTTGTCTCTTTCCTCCTTAGGAAAGTTATTGGTGGCATATTGCCTCACAACGCAAAACTGCCTGATTTTCTATACTAATAATAAACATTCAGATAGAACGGTTAAGAAACATAATAGAAAAGGTACAATATTGTTATAAAAAAAAATAGCAGGTAGTGCAAATTGATTTTTAGTGTTTTAAGAGCACGATTTTAACATGTTAGAGGTAGCTAAAACTCCCAAGCTCTTAAAACAGGCAAAAACATAGCTTGTTGTACTAGCCAATGGTTTTGACTTTACAACAAGCATTTTAAACGTTCAAATATAACATTTACCTATATTTGACCTAAAAATTTTAATTAAGTGCGGAAAAATACAGCTCTTCATAATTTATAGCGAAAAAATGCTGATTATAACCAACGAAAATGATTATGATCAAACAGAAAGAAAAAATAATAATTAAATGAAAACTATTGTACACCACAGTTATTTTTCAATAAATAAAATTCAAAAACACTTGAAAATATTACACAAATGATAAAATTGCAAAGTTATAGATGTTGCAAAGTTCAAGTTCTTAATTAAGTAAACAAGATCAAATTAAACTTTAATTGAATTATATGATTCTAATTTGACAACAACGTGCAGTCGCAATGAAAAGTAGTGCGTTTGTAGATTAGCGATCTATTTTTTAAAACACAAAATTTACTACAACGTCATCCATATTGTGCGAGCTAGTACCTACTACTATGTTTCAAAGGCGGCTATTTAGATTTCGAGGGCTGCCACTGACATTAACTTTTAAAATATTCAATTTAATTGCAAGGTAATAAACTACTGGATAGGATATATAATACTCGTAATAATGGAAACACACAGGATTAGTCTTTTGATATTTAATTTACTAATTATCAAAGTTTCCCACTTTTTATGGCTTCTTCGAAGGAGAAACTAGAAAAATACAAAACATCAAGGCAAAACAACAAAAATTAACAGATCATATTTAAATAAAATATAAATTTTTTATAATTAAATTACATAATTTCATAAATAAGATGTTGTGTCAAACACTTATCAGTGCTAAAAAGCTTAATGTCCTCATACAGTATAGCCATGTGAAACCCAATGGATTTAAAAATAGTAATGATGTCATCTTGCACGGGACTGGTGTTCGAGTAGATACAAAGCTGAAGTACGACGGTCATTTGAAAAGTTTCGTTAATTAATCCTTTTTTAAATTCATCTTTTGCGGAAATACAGTTATCAGGTTTGGATTCAGATTCACCGGAAAACAACGTTGTGGAAGATAGGCTTAAATTAGGATTGAAGTCTGTACCAGTCGTGAAATGGTGGATCAAGTTCAGTGGCGATCGGTGGCAAATGTTTTTAAATTCATTTTTGGAATATGTAGAAGAATTGCGTGGTGCTCGTAACGTAATGAATTCGCAACTTATAGCCTCAGCTGTCGATTTGTTTGAGGGAGGCGCGTTGGTATGGATTAGGGCAAATAAATTTCTTTATTGGTCGTGGGATGAACTTGTTGCCGGTTTACTTGAAGAATTCTTACCAATTAAATATGAAGAGAAACTCTTTGAGGAAATAAAACGATGGACTCAAGACCCAAGTGAATCATTCGGCGAATATATTGCGAGTATGACGTTAGTTTTTGCGAGATTGAGATCGAGGTTATCCGAAGAATATAAAGTTAGTATGTTAATGAGGAACATATTACCCTTTTATCAAACTCTATTAGCGTTGGTTGATGTCAAATCAGTAACTGAACTACAAAAGTTTTGCAGGAAGCTCGATCAGCGGAAGGAGTCGATTGAGTGTTTTGCACCTCCACCCCGTAAAAATCAGTCATTAGAGCCGGACTTGGCGTATTTTCATTCTCCCTCAACATCTAGTAGTGATTTTTCTTCTTCAGCTAAAACCCATACGGCCGATGCGAACAATACGCGCGCGTCTTTTTTTAGTGTATAGTTTTTTAGAGTATACATCAGAGATTAAGAAAACATATCCCTTTTTGATCCAGGTCTATTGCTGTTCCCGGAATGTTTTCGCCCGATTTGCCCTACGTGCCGAGAGGTGTCGCCATTTTTTTTAATTTCTGACGACAATTTTGAATGTTTTCTTTAAAAAAAATTTTAAATAAAGTTTAAAGAGCACTAAATAAAGATCCAAAAACAGTTCTTAAGCAGCACGTTTAGCTTTCGTTAAAAAATCTAGAAAATTACCCTTTTTTCCTTGTCTAGAGTGGCCTTACCCCCCTTAATTTTAATAGTCGATCATAGCATATTTTTGGGTACCTGTAATTTGGCATAAGTAATAATTTATGCCACCAGCTCATCATTTTGTCTACTATCACCACCTCAACGTTGCTTTCTGTTAGAGATCGACGCTATTTACGACTGCAATTTACAAATATATATTATCAGAGTTGTATTATGTCAAAAATATGTTTTTTCATGTAATTAGTTACAAGTTTTGTTTTATGAAAATATATAACAATCTGAATTGTATTGACGAGAAATAAAAATAAAATAATTTTCAATACGAAATATAATTATTCATCAGGTTATGGGCCCAGCACGCTTCCACTGTGCGTGGTAATTTATTATAATAGTAATTTTGTTTGATTGTGCACCAATTCAAAATGTCGACTATTAAGAATGAAAGCGTAATTGCAAAACTGAATGGAGGAAATTACATGTATTGGAAATTAAAAATGCGAGCTATTTTTATTCGAGATGATTTGTGGGATACTGTGACTCAATACAAGAATTCAGATAAAAACGTTTCAAATTGTACAAAAGCCAACAACAAAGCTATTGCTCTTATCACTTTAGCAGTTGAGGACAATCATTTAATACATATTGCACAATGTGAAACTGATTATGAGATGTGGATGGGACTTCAAAAACGATTTGAACGATCAACGTTTGGCAGTCGATTGTATTTGCGTCGCAAATTGTATAATATCAGATTTACGTTTGGAACAATGCAAAACCATATTGATTCCATGCTGGAAATTGTAAATTTGCTGCGTGGTTCTGGTACAGATTTTAGCGATGGTGAAATGGTGGCAGTTTTACTATGTAGTTTACCAGAGTCGTATTCAGGACTTGTAACAGCTCTGGAGGGTCGAGATGAGTCTGACCTAACTATAGACTACGTCACTGGAAAAATGTTGGATGAGTATCAACGTCGAGTAGAGAGTGACGTCAAATGCAACACTGAGGTTGCTCTCCAAATCACATAATCAACTTAGAGTGGCTACAATCGTCGTCATGCAAGAAATCCTAGCAAGGGCTATAGAGTAAAGAATAAGTACACAGAAACTCGCGAATGTTACAACTGTCATCGCAAGGGACATATAAAACCGAATTTTCCGGATTTAAAACATCAATCAGAGAAGAAACAAACGGCAAGGACAGTAGATAATACAAATGAACAGAAAGATGAAAATAATATTGTCACGCATCATATGTCTTTTGCTGCAAGATATCTTAATCATTTGACTGACACCGGACAATGGCATATTGACTCTGGCGCATCCAGTCATATGACAAAAGATAAGTTATTTTTTACATCTTTTACTGCCGCAGAATCTAATGTATTTCTTGCAGATAATACTGTAGTAAAATCCGAGGGTGTCGGAAATGGTTGGCTACATTGTTTACTCCCTGGGAATAAAATACAGGACATTTATATTAAAGATGTTCTTTCTCTATGTGCCAACGCTTGACGGTGGTCTTTTATCCGTCAACAAAATGGACAAGAATGGAGAGAGATGGTGTCTGCAAAATATATCAAAAACTACCAGAGATGCGTTTGGCGGCACAAAGTGTTGCAGATGGTTGTTTATACAGGCTACTTACTTCACCATCGAAAAAGTCAGTTCATTTAGTTAATGCCACTACCAGTCTACAGCAGTGGCATCGTTGTCTCGGCCACCGTAATCCAGCTGCAATCAAGAAAATGTGTGGAGAGTTTCTTGCAACGGGTATTAAATTAGAAACAAATGATGTACAGATTGAATGTGATTCTTGCATGAAAGGAAAATTTACACAGCTTCCCTTCCCAGAAAGTACCAGTCGAGCAATAAAACATTTGGACTTGAGTCACACTGACCTCTGCGGGCCAATGAAACTATCAACACCCAGTGGTAACGGATTTACGTTAACTTTAATTGATGATCATTCACGTTTCACAGTAGTACGCTTGATCAAATCAAAAGATCAAGTGGCGTTGGTCATCAAGGAATATGTGGCCATAATGACAACTAGATTTGGTCGAAAACGAAAAGCTTTTCGTACAGATAATGGGGAGTGAGTATGTAAACAACGAGTTGAAAGAGTTCTTTGCTAAAGAAGGTATTGAACATCAGCTCACAGTACCTTACACACCACAGCAGAATGGTGTGGCAGAACGAAAGAATCGGTCACTCAACGAAATGGCAAAGTTTATGTTGTTAGATACAGCTCTACATAAAAGATTCTGGGGTTAAGATGTGGCCACAGCAGCATATCTACAGAACCGTCTTCCAAGTCGTGCTATCGAAAGAACACCATTTGAACATTTGTTTGGACATAAATCTGATATTAGTCACATCAGAGTATTTGGGTCAATTAGTTATTCGCTGGTTCCGAAGTAAAAACGTCAGAAATGGGATGACAAAGCTGTACAAGGTGTACTTATTGGCTACTGTAATGTAACCAAAGGTTATCGACTTCTGGATCCAAAGACAAACAAAGTTTGGATTAGCAGAGATCAACTAAAGGTATTCCTCCAAACTTTTGCAAAACAATTACATCGAAATGGGTTTTTAAGGTCAAACGGGACGGCCAAGGTAAAATATACACTTACAAAGCTAGATTGGTAGCGAGAGGATTCTCGCAACGGTTTGGTCAAGATTATGACGAAACATTTGCTCCTGTTGTCAAACATGAAACAGTTCGTGTGCTCTTAGCAGTGACTGCATCCCGAAAACTTCATGTTCGTCATTTGGACGTAAAGAGTGCCTATTTAAATGGTGAACTTGAGGAAGAACTCTATATGGAACAGCCGCAAGGTTTTGAGGAATCTGGCAAGGAAGACAAAGTACTTCGTGTACAGCGCAGCATTTACGGACTGAAACAGGCAGCTAGAGCCTGGAACAAAAAGGCTACAGAGATACTTGGCGAAATTGGATCATTGTTTGTTCACTAGAAAAAATTACTTTTGTACTGCTTTATGTTGATGATTTAAAAATAGCAGGTATCTCTGAAGAAATGACTGCTATAGTTGGTCAGCAACTCAATAAATATTTTCAAATAAAAGATTTAGGTGCAGTTACACACTATCTAGGCATTCAGGTAGAACGTGAGCACGATGGATCTTTTTTGATTCATCAGCGAACCAAGATTGCACAAATGTTGAAAGATCATGGATTTTTCGAATCAAAACCTGCTACAACTCCGATGGAGACTGGTTTTTTTACTTCTATGATGGAAGAAAGTCCCAAGATGGCCTCTAACAAGCGTTAAAGACAAGCACTTGGATCACTGCTCTATTTGTCTACTGTGTCTAGACCAGACTGTAGCACTATAGCGTGGTCTAGCAGAAACCAAACTACAGTGGCAATGTCGTCTACTGAGACGAATTATGTGGCAGCTTCACATGCATGTAAAGAACTACTGTGGCTACGTCAACTTCTAGTTGACATGGAAGTGCCTGCGGATGGTGCTACTAAGGTCTATGAAGATAACCAGGGTTGTATTCGACTCGTGGAGTCGGATAGAAATGGATCTCGCACCAAGCACATTGATGTGTGTCACCATTCACTTCGAGATCTTCGAGAGAAAGGAATTATTGATATGATCTATTGTCCAACAGAATATATGACAGCTGACATAATGACTAGAGATGAAAAACTATCGGTAATTTCAACTATCGATTGTTCGATAGTGCTATCAGTAAACTATCGATATATCGATAGTACTATCGATAGTCAATTAAATTACTAAACGATAGTTTTAGTTACTAAACGATAGTTTTAGTTACTAAATGATAGTTTTAGTTACTAAACGATAGTTTTAGTTACTAAACGATAGTTTTAATTACTAAACGATAGTTACTAAACGATAGTTACTAAACGATAGTTACTAAACAATAGTTACTAAACAATAGTTACTAAACGATAATTACTAAACGATAGTTACTAAACGATAATTACTTAACGATACTATCGATAGTTTTTTTCTTTTAATTACTTATCGATAGTATTTTTTTTACAAAAGTATAAATATTTTTTTTTCAAAATTTAAAAATCTTTGCCTATACAGAGTTTTAAATCATTTATTAAATTTGTTCCTTTTTTGAGAGAGAGGTAAAATAAAATTTATAATTTTTTAAATGTCATCCCCTAAAATTTAAAACTGTTGATGTTGCTCTATTTTAAGGGATGTTTGCTAAATAATTTCTGTGAATATGGTTTTGTTACAGTTAATATTACCCGCTCTAAGGTATGTAAAATGGGAGAAATAGAAAATATGAAATATACAATTAATGTCAAAAATTTATTTCTTTTAAATTTAGGCTTAATAACTAGATTTCAGAAGTTACAAATGTGAAAAATAAAAATTAAATGCAAATATGTACGTCTATCCCTATTTGTCGAGATCAAGATATTAGAAAAACTAATTGCAATTCTAAACACCTTTTATATTAATTTAGTTGTGATGCATACTGGATGAGTGGTAAGCGGAGACTGTCCTCGTTAGAAGGAAAAAATGGTGGATTTTGGGGTGAACAAAGAAGTTTGGAATGTAGGTACTTGAAAAACAGATGTTGTTAGGTTCGGAGAAAGCGGGTGAAGTTACAATAGCAGGTAGTGGAGAAACATGAAAATTGTACAGCAATGTTGCTTAGAAACTACAGAAAATGAACAAATATATACAGAGTGTTTTGCTAAGACTATTACAGAATATATACAAGGTGTGTGATTATTTGTGTATACATGTGTTTTGTGTTTTTACATATGTGTGTATGACTGTGTGTGAGCATGTGTGTATTACATGTGTATGTGTGGTGATGTACTGGCCGCCACATGACCCAATAGAATTCACTACAGCACAAACTACAATGAACATCAGAGAACAATTGAATTTAAGTTATCTCGTACCTGTTACCCTATAATACATTTCTTAGAAATCTCACTTTGTCTTTCATCCCTTTAAAATCTTCCGACAACCAATCGATTTACAGCTAACATTTGTGTACAGTTACTGTACAATAACGATATTGAATATAATTTGAATTATATCATTTAAATGTAGATGAAATCTTGACAAGTCATACTTAACACATAAGCTACCACGTGGTTCGCAAATAACACACGTAATTTGCTTGTCATTACTCACAGTCCAGCCCGTGTTATTTATCATTTATTTATTTATTTTTATTTTTAAATTATTTTATTTGAAAGATAGTTACTAAACGATAGTTACTAAACGATAGTTACTAAACGATAGTTACTAAACGATAGTTACTAAACGATAGTTACTAAACGATAGTTTCTAAACGATAGTTTCTAAACGATAGTTACTAAACGATAATTACTAAACGATACTATCGATAGTTTTTTTCTATTAATTACTTATCGATAGTACTTTATTTTTTTAAACTATCGATGTATCGATAGTACTATCGATAGTTTTTTCATCTCTAATAATGACCAAGCCTCTAAATAAAGAAATTTTTGCATTTTTTCAGAACAGTTGGGGCTAGTATGAAGAAAAATAGTACTGCCAATAGATAGCGAGAAGGGATGTTGGAGATCGACGCTATCTACGAATGCAATTTATCAATATATATTATCAGAGTTGTATTATGTCAAAAATATGTTTTTTTTCATGTAATTAGTTACAAGTTTTGTTTTATGAAAATATATAACAATCTTAATTGTATTGACGAGAAATAAAAATAAAATAATTTTCAATACGAAATATAATTATTCATCACTTTCTCCTGTCTCTCTTCTGCATATACTGCACCTGTCCTTTTTCTACGCTGTTGGCTTGTAGCGGTCCCCACACTTCTGCACCATATAGAAGAGTTGGGGTAATTAAAGAGGAATAAAGTTTAGCTTTTGTGTTCCAGCTATTAATTTTGGCTCTTGAAAGTGTATTTTTAATTGTTCCCGTTATCCTAGATGTTTTACTAATAAAATCCTTCGTATTTTCATTAAATGTACCCCCCGACGTAAAGGTTATTCCTAAGTATTTGTAGCTATTTGTATATTTTATTTCTTTGTTTTGACAAGTATGAAGAATTCTTCGGCGAGGTGGTCTGCCTTTTGAAAATGAATAATTTTGGTTTTGTCGGGATTGATTTTTAACTGAAGATTAGCACAATACGTTGACAATGCGTTCAATTTTCTTTGAACATCTGGTGTTGACTGGGCAAAAATTACAATATCGTCTGCATATTGTAAAGATAATATGTCAGTCGTTGTATTAATAAAATAACCTTCTAGATGTTTTTCTTTAAAATAAGTTTCCAAATCGGATATATAAAAAGCGAAAAGAAGGGGGCTAGTGCACTCCCCTTGAAGTACCCCTTTTGTAATCGATATTTTCTTTGATAATTCATTATTGGTCATGATTTGTACTGCGGCATTTTCGTATATGTTACTTAATGTTATCTTACCACTTATACTGCAGTAATATATTTTATTCCAGAGCAGATCATATGGAACTGTATCAAATGCTCTTTGGAAGTCTATGAATATAGCGTATACTCCTTTACTTTTTGAGAGCAGCGAGGTTTGCACTATGCTGTTTAATGTAAATATATTAACTACACATGATCTTCTATTTCGGAATCCAGCTTGGGCTTCAGGTAGTATGAATGAACTTTCTATCCAGCATTGTATTCCACTTTTTAAGATTGTCGAAGTTAACTATTTCTCCCTAGAATAAATGTCACTAGTGTTAGGTTGGTATTCGTCGAGCGGCAAGTCTGCGCGAGCGACCGAGTTCGTTTTCCTTTCCGCCATGACACGAAGCGACGTACTTACCTGTACCGGCGTGTGTATCGAATCCGCCTGGATCGGCTCGATTGTTATATGAAGTATATTAATATTGTGATAAGTGTCGTGCTGAATACAAAAGGTAAGCAGCAGGCACTGTATTTTTTGTTCTTTTTTGTCTACTAATCGTGTTTAGGTTAATTCGGACACAACTCCAAATTATTGTTATTGCGCAACATTCTAAATTTAAACTGTGTTTTTCCAGGCGCCTTTTGTATCTGGATTTGTTCAATAAACCACAAATCATCTGATGTCCGAGTTTGTTTGTCGCCCCCCAAGGATGTTATATATTTACCTGGATAGCTGACATCTGTGATCTGAGTGAGGCAAGTGGTGGGGGTACGCCGCCATTTGCAGTATAGGCAAAAGAGTATATTTGTCATATGCTTACATGTTAATTTACGCTTCATTTACGTGAGTTTACAAGTACTTATATTTCTTGTTATATTATTAAACAATTATAGACATATTGTCTGTAGTAAATATCAACATGCCAGTGTCTTGCAGTGTATATGGCTGCACAATCAGGCATAATAAAGATAATCCTCGGCAGTTTTTTCAGTACGTATATAATATTTAATTTTTGTGTTTTTACTATTTTTAAATATTAATTAATGTACCTATATTACAGATTTCCTATAAACAACAATAGTTTATTAACTTTATGGGTAAATGCACTCAGAAGAGAAAACTTTGTCCCTACAAAAGCTTCAAAAGTTTGTAGTGATCATTTTGTGGATGCAGACTATTTGATACGGCCTGGAACATATATTAGACGATTAAAATCTAATGCTGTACCATCTGTACTTCCAAGCTATCCTGTCCATTTGCAAAAAAAAATTACAAAAGCAAGGAAGGGTGAGAAACGTCCTGCGGACAACGATAATTTCCAACAAGAGAAAATTTCAAACCTTGCTGAATCCACGTCCACAGAATTATCAACGGTTGAATTTATAATCGGTCCTTCTGTATCGGCATCAACACAAACTGAAGATAGAACATTAAATCCAAGTTCAGCAAAAAGTATATTGCGGAGAAAAATTAAAACACTCAAACAAAAAATTCGACGAAGGGATAAAAATGTAAATAATCTCAAAGAATTAATTAAACAGCTACAGGCAGAAAATCTTTTAAGTGAAGAGAAAGGAGTTCTATTAGCGCAACATTTGTAAGGCTCTAGCCTTGAAATTTTAAAAAATAAATTTAAAAATCAAGCAAGAAAGTCTACAGGAAAAAGATATTCAAGAGAACTAAAAAAAAATGCGTTAACATTTAACTATTACTATCCAAAAGCATACAATTATTGTAGGTGAGACAATATTTATAAAGTTTGTGTTTTTATTAATTTCATGTTTCAATACGAACTAAAATGTTTTTCAGACCCATTTTTAATTTGCCTCATCCGTCATCTATTCGTAACTGGACATCTTCAGTTAATGCAGAGCCTGGATTTTCCAAGGAAGTATTTATGGCATTACAAAATTTTCCTCAGGAGGATAAAGAATGCACTCTTATTGTGGATGCTATGGCTATTCGCAAACAAATAATTTGGGACCCAAGAACCTTAAAATTTGTTGGATATTGTGATTACGGAAATGAACTAGAACTAGAAAATCCAGAAACTCCTGCTACAGAAGCACTAGTTTCTATGCTTGGTAGTTTAAATAATAAATAAATGAAAATGGCCGATTGGATATGTATTTCAAAGCAAATTAAATGCCAGAAATCAAAGCGAACTATTTACGACTGCCCTTAATCTTTCAGCTGAAGCTGGTTTAAAAGTTTGGGGAATTACTTGCGATGGTACTATCACTAATTTTGCTACAATGGAAATTTTAGGATGTCACCTTTTTGTAGATTCGTACGATGAAATTAAAAGCAATTTCAAACATCCCAGTAGAGATTATGATGTATATTTCATAGCTGATGCATATCATATGCTGAAACTAGCACGGAATGCACTTGGTACTTACAAATTTTTTTGAAGTAAAATAAAATAAAATTGAATAGGTGTTTATAGAAAAACTCTTTGCTTTACAAAAGAACCTTACTTTTAAATTTGCTAATAAACTTAGTTCTGAACATATTGAATGGGAAAGAAATAAAATGAAAGTCAAGTTAGCAGCACAAACTTTTAGTTCATCTGTTGCTGATGCTTTGGAATTTTTAATGAAGAACGAAATTGCTGATTTTGAAGGTTGTGAAGCCACGATTATTTTTATAAGATCTATCGATAGAATATTTGATTTTCGAAACAGTAGAAATCCATTCGGGAAAGGATTTAAGAAACCTTTGTATTTAAAAGATTTATTTCTTGGAGGAAAATTTAGTTCCCTTAATGCAATATTTTTTTACTTTAAAATTTGAATTTCAACCACTACACAAGAAGGAAGACTTTTATTCTTGGTTTAGGCGTTGTTGTAAAATCAATGATATGCATTGCTCGTGAATTGTTAACCGAAAATGTACATTTTAAATATTTGTTAACTTACAAATTTTCACAAGACCATATCGAATTATTTTTTGCCCGAATAAGGCGTAGGTATGGTTGTAATAATAATCCAAATCAATTACAATTTAAAACAGCTATGAAACAATTACTGTTAAGAAATGCTATATCACCATCACCCTCTGCTAATTGCATAGCCTTTGATGATGATCCAACTAGTTCAATATTTGACTTCAAATGGAATCGAAGACAGTCGCCTTTAAATTCATTACTGGATCAAACTGACGAAGTTACAGTCAATGATGAAGAAAATTAATATATAGATTTAAATACGAACTCTATAAGTCTAGTGAGTTGAAAGATAACATCATTTATTACATAGCAGGGTATGTTGTAAAAAAAAAAACTAAATGTTATTCATTGTGAGAGTTGTGCAGCAGCACTCCTAAATAGTATAACAAAACATAATTATAGCCATATAGAATATTATTGTACATTTGTTTCTTTTGTTAATAGAGGTGATCTTATTAATGTTTCGAAGTCTGTTTTCATTATAATTAAAGAAGTTGATAAAATGTTTACATTTTACACTAATAATTTAAGTGAATTAAATAGTAATGACCAATTAATAAAAAAAAATTATAATGCATTGTTATAGAAAATTTTCATTAGACGACCATATTTTTCCAAATTTGCAATGTACTGATATTTCAATAGATGAAAGGTCACATAAATTATTTTTGATACTAGCTATTATGAAAAAATATTTAAAAGTTAGGTTTTTTCTTATGGTATGTTTTATTCAAAAATTATAATGAATCCTGTCAGCAGAAGACATCAGCTAACTAAACACATATTATTTTCGCATACGTTATATAGATGCTTAAATATTGTTTGTAAAATAAAGTATTTTATATTTAATTGATTTAATTTTATTAAACCAAATTCACTTGAAAAAATACAGATCCCATTTTTAGATAGAAGTATTTGAATATTTTAAAATCTAGAATGTTTGAATATCGCGCGCTTATTTGCCTATACTGCAAATGGCGGTCGTTGCGCAGCTTGCCTCACTACTGCGTATGCATAAAGTATACATGTTAGCTATCCAGCGTATATATATATAACATCCTTGTCGCACCCACACATCCTAACCTCTAACAGGTTATGGGCCCAGACATGCAGTGGCGGTAAAACCGGACAACGAAATCGAAGCCAACCGTCAGCAACCAGTCACGAGTGTTTTTTCACTGCCCGCTACGCCACTCCAGTCTCCCGTCGAAAGCCGCAGCGTACATTTCCCTTCGTCAGTCGAGGAATCGAAGCGGCCCGTCAGCGACGTTGAGCAACTAGCGTAAGCGAGCGAAAATCGTCAACAAACACCCAGTCAGTAAAAATAAATACGTTCGTCAGTATGGATACCGTTAAATCCCATTTAGAAACCCTGTCGGAGGATGCGAGCGGTAAAGTGAACTACGAGTCATGGCGGTTTAAGTTAAACTTAACCTTGAAAGTACGCGAATTATACGAAGTAGCAATCGGTAACAAAGTCAAGCCAGTAGGAGATGCGGAAAATGTCGCAGTTAAGCCATGGGTCAAATCAGATTTAGATGCCCAAACGCTTATAGGTTTAAACGTGGATAGCAATATTGCGAGAAAAATTGCGACGTCTGTAGATGCGAAATCAATGATTCAGCGTTTAGAAAATTTGTACGGGAAGAGGTCAGAGTTCGCCACTGAGGGACTACAACGCCACAGAAGCTGAAGCACTTCAGAACTGCAAGGGACAACGCCGCTGCCGCGATAAAACCATGGAAAACCTATTGGAGCGCCTGCGCCTAGAGGAGGACCGGCTAGACATAGCTGGACACGACAGCGGTTCACCCAGTGGCAACGCCCTCGTAACGAAGACTGGGACACACACTCGAGCAGCAGGAGGACA
The DNA here is from genome assembly GCA_947425015.1 of Pterostichus niger. Taxonomy (NCBI): domain Eukaryota; kingdom Metazoa; phylum Arthropoda; class Insecta; order Coleoptera; family Carabidae; genus Pterostichus; species Pterostichus niger. The sequence continues at coordinate 14,971,372 of OX380348.1, forward strand.
TCACACCGGAAACAAATCTGGGAACGGATATCTGAACTGCTTCAAGTGTGGAAAGGGCACCTTAAGCGCAACTGCAGAAACAAGCCGTGTGCCAAATATCTGGCGTACTGCAGAGAAAATTACAACTACAACTCGTGCGGGGCTAAGGGTCATTTTGCGAAGGACTGCACCAAGAAGCCAGAGGACAGAAACAACAATGGAACAGGAGACAGGAGGGACTACAGGCAGCCCAGTCGGAGAGCCTTGTTCACTGTCGGAGTTTCGACTGCCAACCTAGACAAGCTGAACTCCCAGAAGGACGCCCTAAACCACTGGTACTAGGACTGTGCTGCCACCCAGCACATGACGTCGCATCGTCAGTGGTTTGTCGACTACAAGCAGCTCCAACCCCCACTAGAGATCACCATCGGCGACTCTACTCGCCTGGAAGCCATCGGCATGGGAAGCGTCGAGCTGGAGGCCTATAATGGTGAGGAGTGGTACCTGGTCGACCTCGTAGATGTGCTGCGCGTCCCGAAACTTAAATTCAACCTGTTTTCCGTGAGTCAGACGTTAGACAGAAACTACATCCAGACTGCAGACAAAACGAAGTCCTTCTTCAAGACGGCTGAGGACGGTGAAATAGTAGCCATGGCGGAAAGAGATGGCAATTTGTTCAAGATGTTGCTACGACGCAAATCGACTGGAACGTGCTTGCTGACTGAGTCCATAAAAGTCTGGCACGAGCGGCTAGCACATCAGAATGTGCGATATGTGCGCGACATTCTGGATCGACACGATGTGAAGTATGTGGACGACTGGCATAACTACGTGTGCACAGGGTGCACGTACGGAAAGCAGCACCGAGTCTCTTATCCTCCCAACCCGAAGGTATCAAGTCGACAGCTGGACCTGATACACGTTGTCCTGTGTGAGATGGGAGAGACATCGTTGGGAGGAGCAAAATATTTCTTGCCATTCAAGGACGACTTCTCGCAGTACAGGACTGTTTATTATCTGAAGAAGAAGGATGAAGCACCCCAGAAACTACAGCTGTACCTGAAAATGGTACAAAACCAATTTGGAAGGCAGGTGAAATGCCTGCACTCAGATAATGGGACGGAAATAAAAAACATGCTCACAAAAAGGATGCTGGAGGACCAGGGAATTCGACACACCTTTAGTAACGCCTACACCCCGGAGCAAAACGGTCGTGTCGAACGAGAAATGTGCACCGTCGTGGAAGCTGCACGTTCTGCACTTCACACGCGCAACCTGGAATCGCAGCTGTGGGCAGAGGCCGTAAACTACGTTATTTTTACGCTAAATCAGACCGGTACGAGCACCCAAAAGGGTCGAAGCCCGGCTGAGCTGTGGTTTGGCCGCCGAATGGCTATCAGCAAGTTGAAGATCTTCGGCATCAACTGCTTTGTGCTCACTCCTAGTCACAAACGAACCAAGCTTGAACCCAAGTCTAGGAAAGGCACATTTGTCGACTACGACTTGGACTCTCCATGTTTCAGGGTGTACCTGCCTCAGGAGAGAGACACGATATGTTCAGACAATGTGAAATTCGTTGAGGAAGTCGCAAGGCCACAGCACATTATAGCCGAGGCGATTTTACAAGACGAAGCTGCTGCATCACGCCAGGAAACAGGGGACTCCAGTGATCCAAATGATACAGACCGAGAAGAGCAGCTGCCCAGAACGACAGAAGAATAGAAGGAGCCACAGCCCAGGAGACCAGGATTACGGAACCGTCGAGAGATCCAACCACCTGCGAGGTACTCGGACTACCTGACAGACTACCCTCAGCGAAGCCACACTGCAAACGTCACCGTTGTCAGCGAGGATGAGTACATCTCCGTGGCTGCCGCCCTTCAGGACGAGAAATGGCGTCGGGCCATGACCGACGAGATAACCACGCTGGAAAATATGGACACTTGGAATCTGATCAAGTGTCCACCAAATGTCAAACCTCTAACCTGCAAGTGGTTATTGAAGAAGAAGGTAGATGGAAGGCACAAGGCGAGACTTGTGGCGCGCGGTTTCGAGCAGAAGCAAGGGCTGGACTACACCGATGGAACAGGTCGCGTCTGCAGGCTACGAAAGAGCCTGTACGGCCTGAAGCAGGCTCCACGCAAATGGAACGAGAAGATTGCCGGACTGCTGGAGAAGATGGGACTGCAAACTACCGATGACGATGCCTGCGTCTACTACAATGCTGAGAGGACACTATTACTTACCTTGTTTGTGGACGACGGACTCATCGTAGGGCGACGGACTCATCGTAGGGCGAGACGAGCGGGAGATCCTTCGAGCTCTGGGACAGATCAATGGACACTTCCAGATCACCTACAGCCACGAAGTCCCTAGGAAGTTCTCCTACATAGGAATAGACATTGCAGTTGTGCCTGCCGGGATATTCGTCGGACAGTCAAGATATTACCAGAAAATATTGAAACGGTTTGGAAGTGAGACATGCAATCCTGCTTTACTCCCATTGAGAAAGGAATGACTGCAAGCGACGACTGCAAAGTCAACGACAAGCCAGCAGATGGCACGATCCCGTACGCGAAATTGTAGGGAGCCTACTGTATCTGACTACAATTTCCCGGCCAGATATCAGTTTTGCTGTAAATTATCTGAGCCGCTATTGCAGTAGACCAATGGTGAGCCATTGGAAGATGGCCAGACGAATCCTGCAGTACTTGCGGGGAACAGCAAACTTTGGAATCCTCTTCAATGGTGACACGGAGCTCAAGGCCTACTCCGACTCCGACTACGCCGGCGACTCCGAGTCTAGACAGTCCACGATCGGTGATTCCTGCTGACGAGCCGATCCCTCTTCTCGTGGACAATCAATCCGCAATACACATGCTCCACAACGCGCACGAGGGGAGGACTACCAAAGGAAAAAAAACATATAGAGATCCCGAGGAAGTTCATCCAGCAACACGTTGGGGAGACCGTGAGATTGGAGCACGTTGCTAGTCAAAGACAGTTGGCGGACATACTGACCAAACCCTTGAGTAGAAAGACCTTCGAAAGTATTCGGTTTGAAATAGTTAAGGAGGAGTGTCGAAGTTAACTATTTCTCCCTAGAATAAATGTCACTAGTGTTAGGTTGGTATTCGTCGAGCGGCAAGTCCGCGCGAGCGACCGAGTTCGTTTTCCTTTCCGCCATGACACGAAGCGACGTACTTACCTGTACCGGCGTGTGTATCGAATCCGCCTGGATCGGCTCGATTGTTATATGAAGTATATTAATATTGTGATAAGTGTCGTGCTGAATACAAAAGGTAAGCAGCAGGCACTGTATTTTTTGTTCTATTTTGTCCACTAATCGTGTTTAGGTTAGTTCGGACACAACGCCAAATTATTGTTATTGCGCAACGCTTTATTTAGACTTAAGTTTCTTTTTGCGCAACATTCTAAATTTAAACTGTGTTTTTCCAGGCGCCTTTTGTATCTGGATTTGTTCAATAAACCACAAATCATCTGATGTCCGAGTTTGTTTGTCGCCCCCACACATCCTAACCTCTAACAAAGATATATGTGAATACTTTCAATATTGTATTTATAATACCAATCGCTCTATAGTTGTTCGGATTTAGCTGAACTCCTTTTTTGTGGATAAGAGTTAATTTTATTGTTTTTAACGTCATAGCAACATCTTCTTGTCTTAGAAACATTTAATTTAATAATCTTGTTAGATAAATTTTTCAATCTACTGGAAGGTTTTTCAGTTGTTCGTACAGGTATTCCATCGAGCCCTGGACTTTTATTATTTTTTTATTTTTTCAGGGCCGAGTTCATTTCTTCTAATGTAATATCTACATCTAAATAAGGATGAAATGCGTCAAGGTATTGTTGGTTATAGACAATCCTAGAGCCAGTTTTGAAAATGTTCTTCCCACTTTTGTAAAAAGATGGGATTCGAGGTTTTGTTAGAAGAATGAAATGATTTCACTGTTTTCCAGAACTCCTTCTGGTTTTCAATAGATTCCATTTCTGTTTTAATTTCTAGTTAATTTTTTTTCTTTCGGTTGTTTATTGTTTGTTTATATAGTTTCTTTGATTTTAAATAAGTTTGTAGGTTTTCGTTGTTGAATTGAGACTTTTTTAGTAGTTTATAGTTTTTCTTTACATTTCTTTTTAGGTTTGTACATTCTTAATTGTACCAATTTTTCTTAGTTTTATGCAAATTTACGTTGATTTTTATATATTTCCTTATTCCCAATTTTTCTGAGGTTGAATTTATTTGTTCAATTATGAATTTGTATTGTTCATTACTGTCTAGTACTTCATCAGAGACTTTTCAGTTTGATTGGAGATCTGCTTAGAATAATTCTGTTGCTGTTTCATCCCATTTTGTCGCAATAATGTTTTTTGTATTTTTTGTTGTAGTCCTCTTGGAGTTATTCGCTATTACATTATGGATTTTTAGTGTACACATTAGGTGGTCAGATAAGAAAATATCTTCAATGATAGCAAAATCTATAATAAGTTGTAATTCAATAGTGTTTATCCATAAAAGGTCTATTGTACTTTTGCCTCTTGGACCTATGTACGTGTAACTGGCCGGTGTGTCACTTAAAGATCAACCATTTAGTACAATTAAGCTTTCTTCATCCAAAGTATCAAGAAGACCTTTTCCTTTTTTATTTATGACTTTATCTTTGGCTGTTCTGCTAGCACTGAGGTTGGTATCGCAGAAAAGAACATCTTCTAGTTGGTTTTCTCTCCTATTCTAGCATTAAAGTCTCCATATATAATTAAAGCAAAATCTGGATATAATGTGGTTATATTCTGCAAGTTATCCAGAAAGAGTTTTGTGTGGAGTAATTTGTTTGCTCTATATAATTAGTTTCTATATTATTTAATGACCCTAGAGACACTGAACGTCTTCTCAGGTTTGGTTCAAAATCACCTTTATGTTGGGCATCATCAGAGGGAGTTTCTTCCTTGGAGTCTGCTACAGTATATTTGTTGCCATTTATATAAAGTACATTTTGTTTTAGTATAGCTTTATAACTTTTTTCTTGTGCTTCGAATAAGTGTGGTTTCAATATATTGCGCTCATGTAGAGTATTTTTTGTGTAATCCTCTTCTACATATATTTTTAAGTTTTTTAGATTTTTTGCTCCTTTCAGGATTTCATATTTAATTTTTTTTAGCTCAGTTCGAGAAGTAAGGGTCTAGATTTGTTATTGCCAGGTTTACCCAGTCTATATATTTGTTCGATGTTATTTGCTGACATTTGTTTAAGGTTTAACTTTTCATGTATTAATTTTATAATTATTTGTTCTAAATTTTCGTTTTGTTCTTCTGTTATTTCAAAAATTATTAAATTTTTCTCTTTGATCTTTTTCTCTAAAGAGTCAATTGTTTATGTTGTTCATTAATTTTCTGTTCTAGTTGTTTGTATTTCTTTGTATGATCTTCAGCTAAGTTTAATAAGGTGGAATTTATCAGATTTAACAATGTTTGTATTTTTTCCATGTTTAAGTTCATTGGTTGTAGTAGTTTTTGTATATCCTGTATCGCTGCCATTGTATTATCGTTTGCTATCGTTGGGAACACTGCTTGCAAGTACGCGCGCAACGACAGTTGAAGACTTGTAACGAAAACCGGGCTAAGTGCCAAAACAATAATTCTGAGATAAATGTTTTTTTTTACACCTGACATGTATTTTTGTACCAAAAGGCATGCAAACATTTTTAACAATAATTTTCAATATGCTATTTTTGCTACATGGGAGCATTATTGTGTTCATAGTCCACAAAGTGTTAAAAAACAATTAAAAGTTCAAGTTTTCAAAGACGTGTTAAGTTCCAGGGCACGTTCATGAAAAATGAGCAATGTTCTAAACTAGTTTAAAGATGCTAAGTGCCATAGTCTAGGATAATTTTATTGACAGTGTTTACAATTTTTTTTAAATGGAAATATTATGTTCTAGCGACATACTAAAACGCAAATAACATAATTTTACAACAAAATAAAAAATGCTTAGGCCAGTAGGTTTTGGGTAGAATTCATTATTCTCAGGCTTCAAAAATGGAATTATTGCTTCAATTTCATTTTTCTTTTCTGCGCTTATACGATTCACACAGTCGAGTTCTGATAAATGCATGTTCTTAATTCTTTCAACATTAATGTTTTTCTTTAAAATATTCACGGATTTCCAAGGCTCCATTTCATTCAAAGTTTGTCTAACATTAACTACTCCAGGCTTCTCCGCTGAAATCTGCACCCACGTAGCTTTTGAGATCTGAAGCTTTGTTGTGTTCAGCTTTAAAATCGACGAAATCTTCAGGTTGCATCATGATGACAGTAAATGGATTGTTCGGAGTCGCAGATGTAATTAGACGGACTAAATCTAAGGGCACCTCGCTAGATAGTTCAGTGACGTTGTCCATAATATAGAAACAATAGTATCTTTCAAAGACAGTAACACACGCGTAAATGCAGAAAAAACGTCTGCTTATTAAGACACTTATTAGTGAGGTTATGAGTACGGAACGTTTGAGGCTTTTGGCACTTAGCACGGTTTTCATTTATCGAATCTGAGAACATAACACATGCACCATCTTTCAGAATTTTTTTGAACTGTTTCTATCAATCCAGGCACTTAGCCCTCTTTATAGGTTGTTAGGCTCGGCACATAACACACGTTTCAGATGTAAAGTAAATTTTAATATTTTGGCACTTAGCCCGGTTTTCATTACAAGTCTTCAGTTGTTAATTAACTTACTCGCTTAGGTTAAACAACGTTTTGACCTTCAGATAACTGTTTTTTTAACTCACTTATTTTATTAGTAAATGGGGTTTGTTTACACAGATTTTATTTTTATGTTGTACACTGATAGCCAACAACTGATATTCACAAGCTATTTCAATTGTTTCGATTGTAATTACTTGACTTTTAGCACAAAATCTAACTACTTTATTTACTGCAACTACCTCCGAAAAAAACAATGCTGCCATCCGATCTGAGAATACCATCAAAAGTGGTAATTTATATTCATGAAGTAAAAGGTAATATCTGCAAATAATTAAAATGAAAAAAATTCATTTCGAACAGAACCTTACTGCTCTTATGTCAAATACAAAAAAATAATAATCAATTTTGGCAAACAATAAACAAACTCAAACCGAAAACCCCCACCACAAATAATCTAGAATTAAATGACTGGGAGAATTTTTTTAATAAACTGTATGCCGCAGTCGATATGTCACAAACTATCCCTCATTTTCATGACTGTTTGCATCTTGTTTCCAAACTGGCTTCATTATTTACAAGACTTATTTAACAAAATATTAGTGACCGAACAAGTCCCATCAGAATGGGGCAAAACACAAAGGAAACGTTAATAACCCACACAATTACAGACCGATTGTACTACTTAATTCTGTTACTAAAATTTTTACTTCTACTATAAATGCTAGAATAACATCTTGGCTAGAATCTAATAACATATTCAAAGAATTTCAATCAGGTTTTAGAAAACACAGGAGCACGATAGATAATGTATTTTCCCTGACATCAATAGTACACTTACAAATGACATTAAAACGTAATCAAACATATGTGTGAGTGAGTGAGGTTATTCAGTATATTGACATTATAATTGTGTAAAAAGTCAGTTGTTTAATTATGAACTTTTTCTTAATTATATTATCATTATTAATACATATGTTATCGTTATCCCAAAAGACCAAAACAACATTGGCATATGGTATGTCAAATTACAAAAAAAATACAGTAAATTCAATAAAATAATGTTACAAGATAATACATATAATATAAATTACAAAATAGATGAGTCCTGCATATATTTCTCTACCGAGTAATAACATTTATTAATAAATAGATTTTTTAATCGTCTCTTGAAATTATTAAACAAGTTTACATCTTTTATTTCTGATGGTAAATGGTTATATAATCTTATTCCTATTACAAAGGGATTTTTTAGGGTTAGCGATAATTTATATTTAGGCATTACAAAGTTATCCTTTCGTCTAGTATTGTATTCATGATTGTCTTTATGTTTCTGTATTTGGTGTTGCTTGTGACTTATCAGTAAAATAACATTGAATAAATATAAAGATGGCAGCGACATAATTTTGTCTTTGATCAAGAAATCTTTGCAAGAAGTGCGATATCCTAGGTTATACATGTTTCTCTTATCTCTGTTTCTGAAGTACAAAAATGCGGTGTGTAGTGGGTGAGCATGCCCAGAATATTATACCGTAAGACATAATGGTATGGAATTTAGCATAATAAAAGGATTTCTACGTTTATAATTTGTCTAAGTTTTTTTATAGCATAACATAGAGGAGAAAGTTTTGTACAAATTTCATTTGTTTGAAGGTCCCATTTAAGATTTTCATGAAAATGAATACCTACCCAGTATTTTTTAACTATTTAACTGAGGAATTGATTTTTTATTACATCTAGTTACAATACTTGAGTCACGTTTAACACTAGAAAATTTAATGATTGCAGATTTACTTGCATTCAGGGTTAAAGAAAGATTTGCACACCAATCAGAAAGATTATCAGTTCACAATGAGAGATTTGTAGTATTTTCTGTTGTATCTTGAACAATAATTAAGGTATCATCGGCATAAGAAATAAATTTATGACCTTCAAGAGTTTCTCTTATATCATTTACATACAGTGTAAATAGCATTGAACCAAGGATGGACCCTTGGGGAACGCCCATTTTGACAGGTTTAATATCAGATCTGCAATTGTCATAGTAAACCATTTGTTTCCTATTACATAGATAAGATCGAAGCCAACTACTACAAATGCCACGCAAACCATAGCGTGATAATATGTTCAACAATGTATTGTGGTTACGCAATCAAAAGCTTTGGATAAATCAACAAAAATAGCCCTTACGAAAACCATGTTACTCTGAAATAATTATTTGATGTTTCTCTAGAAACCATGACATTCTACTTAGCATCACTTTTTCCAGAGGTTTGTGAAAAATAGATACTAAGCTAATCGGACGATAATTTGTTACTAGTTCTTTTGGACCCTTTTTATGCAACGAAATTACTTTGACAGTTTTCAAAATATCAGGAAAAATTCCTTCAGAAATAGATCTGTTGATGCAGTGCAGTAACGGTACTATTATTACGTTATAACAACGTTTCAACAAATTAGCCGGAATATCATCTGTTCGTGTCGATGAAGAATCATTTGAAGATAATATTGCCATAATCAGTTCGGATTCAGTCACAGGATTCAAGTAAATTGAGTTATTACTGAAAATGGCATTGTTTGTTTTATACTTAGAAGGCTCATTGATATGTGGAAGTTTTTTTACCAAATCATGTGGAATATTCGAAAAGTGGCAGTTAAACAAGTTGGCAATATCTAAGGGTGTACTTGCTATGCTATTATTTGTCATCTTAGAATCGCCCGTATTTAAATTTCGTTTAATTAGCCTCCATACTTTAGCAGTATTATTACTACAGTTGTTTAAGTATTTATAGTTGTACTTTTTTGCATGTTTTATCATTTTTCGAAAATCGTTTTTCTGAGCATTAAATAATCTTTGCTCATAAGCTTTAGTTTATAAAATTCATGCAATTTTTTTATTTTAAGTAAAAGAGATTTTATTTCATTCGTAATCCAAGAGTTCTATAAGACTGATTCTAGAAAATTATTAAAACAAGTGTCTACAGTATCTGCATTAAAAACATTAGTCCAGTCTTCCTGGTGCAATCTAAATATAAATTTATTTAAATTTTCTTCTGAAAATTGCCTTTTTTCAATTTTGATATCATTCATTGCTTTAATTGACAGTTTTATTCAATACTTTGGGCCGAGTGATCTGATAGTTTGTTATGAATAACTTTTGATGTATAACTAGAAGGATAAAAGTTAGTAAAAATATTATCTACACATGTTTTAGTTGTGCTACATATACGGGTAGGTTCATATATAACCTGGTGTACATTATATGAATTCAATACATCGAGTAGCTGTTTTTTTCAGTAGATTGTCAGCTAAAAGATTAATATTAAAATCACCTAAAACTAATACATTGATATGATTGTGATTTGACATTATTTTTGACAGGCACATATCTAACTGTTTTAAAAAACTATTTAGATTAGAATTCGGTGACCAGTACACAGTTAAAATAAAATTAGTAACATTGTTTTCTGTGAGCACTCGAAGATTGGCTCAACATTAAAGTCGTTAATTAAATGTATTGTTTCTAAATTAATTTTATTGTTACAAAAAATCATTACACCTCCATGACGGTGAGATTGTCTATAAAATCCTGCAGCTAAAGTAAAACCTTTTAAAGTATAGGCTAGTTTTTCCTCTTGATTCATCCAATGTTCAGATAGGTATAGTATTTTCATTTTAAACAAGAAGGATCGGCATAAAACGATTAAAGTCCCTGTCCGATACAATGAAATCTATTAGTGCGGCGGTCACAACAGGTAAATTTTTAAGAGTCGTTTTCAGCTTAAAATTAATAATTTTTTTTCGATGATTGACCAATTAAAAATTACGAATTCAGATTAAATTATCCAATTAGCAGTTCTGTTACTCAATAAGAATATTTAATATCATGTAATGAATCAGACTGAGCAATGTAGGTAAATGTTTAGATTATGTTTGTATATAATATTTATAATATATTATACTTGTATCGTATGAATAAGGAAATATACTTATTTAAAGATTGTAATGTTTTGTTTTTATTATACACGTACAGGCGAATGGGGCTGTACAACCCTGTACGAACCTTGTGACTCCAGTTATATCATCATCTGTGTCGCCACAGCTCAAATCGGGCCTGGGCCTACCGGTCACACCGAGCCGCAGTTTTTACACTGCCGTACTGCCGGTTTTCGAAATCAAATGCTACATTATTTAAGGCGTATAAGTGACTAGCTTATAGCGCCCGAGTGTGATAAATACATGTAACTGTATTTTTATATTTTACGACAAATCACACATTGTCGACAGGTGGATTCGAACTGACGAACCTAGGTTCGGGTGACGTCACAGTATGTTATGAGATGTGCCTTAACACGCTCGGCCACCGTGACTGTGACTCCAGTTATAACGGGTCATATTTTGAATTCCTTTGTAAACGTAATTGCGTTGCATTTAATCGTTTTATGTCGATCCCTCCAGTTTAAAATTAAAATAGTATACAGAATGTCTAAAGGAATGTAGACTTAGGAAAACTTCCAGCTCTTCCATTTTATTTCGTACACACTGTATGTTTTGGTGTAGAACCTGTATAGCACCTGAAAGTTTGTTATTGTTTATGTTGCTGTTTACATAAGTGTTATTCTTTGATTGATGTCCCTGGTTTACGAAAAAAATTAAATCTGCGTACCCTTATTCCTTTTGGCCAGAAGGCTTCAGTATTTAGTGTGTCAAGTAATTCAAAGTAAGCTTTAACACGGAAAGAACTGTTTGCGGATGATTCGTAGGACACTTTTTCCATTTCGGAAGTTTTACTCGGACATTTACTAACCAGAAAGTTCTTCAAGTGTTCTTCCGTTGTGTATTTGAGTATACCGTACTAACATGCAACCAAGCATATTTATTCGCACTGCGAACAGATAAGTTATTAACACTATTTCCTATTATCACGCTGGAGTTTGCTGAATTGATTTTACTATTTAGGTTAGTTTGTTTATTATTGTTATTTTGTATATAATTGCTACAATAGGTTGTTGTGTTACCGGCTTTGTTAGTTGTTTATTATTTTTGTTGCTCTTTTCAATCTTAGA